>OX375868.1:89696426-89892755 GCA_947359475.1 Heligmosomoides polygyrus bakeri | reverse complement strand
CGATTTTTGCACAATATCCCATCGAGGACGTGGGCGCGCTGGGCCGAGCTGCGCGGATGATGACGTCATCGATAACCGCTATTTTCGAAATTGGCGAAATTTCCTCGTGCAAGCTGTGTCCAAAATCGTCTGGGGTCATTTGGGGCGCTGATTACGAATCCGACGTTCGTTTTTGAAAAATTCCGCCGACATCAGCAGGTTGCTTCCCATTTGAGGGTGGTCGGGTCACGATCACCGATCACCCTCAGTTATCGGTATGAGCGCTCTCCTGCCCTAATCGTACAAATGTACTCCAGCATCGTGTATGGCACCCCGAATAAGCCCCTACCCTACACGAATTTTGAACAAAATCGATGATCCTGACCCGACCACGCTCAATTATCCAGAAGAAAATCCAAAACCTACAGAAGTCGAAATTTTCAAAAACGAACGTCGGATTCATAATCAGCGCCCCAAATAACCCCTAGACGATTTTGGACGCAGTTTGCACGAGGAAATTTGGCCAATTTCGAAAATATCTGTTTTCGATGACGTCATCGTCCGTGCAGCTCGGCCTAGGGCGCCCATGTCCACGATTGTCAAAAAAAATCGATATTGCCAAAATCGGTCGAAATGATACAGTTCGATAGCGCTCTTCAAGCGGAACAGAACGGTGTTATTGGGAGTGTCGAAAACCCAAATATGGACAAGTAAGAGTGCAGGAAACTTCAACCGCTAAGTCCGCCGCTCTAAAACGGAAGATGGGGCTAAGGCAGTTTAGGCAGCTGAGAAGTTCTGATCACTTCATCGTAAAGTACCGTACCTTAAGCGCTCTGTTCGCGTACGCATTTTGAGGCTTTAGCTCGCCGCGTCTTCTCGAAGTGGTTCACCGAATTCGGAAAAAAATGCATCACGCAAGCCTCACCTGCATTTTCGCACCGCTGTAACATTGCCCCCTCCTAAGCTAAGCCATTCTACTTTAGTATACTTATATATCGTTCTACTGCCTACAACACACAAGTTGCAGCCGAAACGATTGAACTCGACAGAGTTATTGTGCTCCGAACACGCCCGCGCGTGCAATTTAGCGCAACAACGGCAGACGCTCTCCGCGCTGTTTCTCGCCCATATACAGTTTTTCCAACTCTAAATGACACGGTTCAATTCAGCATGAAAAGCACTATCGAATGGTATCAAGCATGGCCCAACTCGAAGAAATCGTTTTTTCGATGACGCCGCGGCCTCGTCCTCTATGCTAAACAGTCAAAAAATTGATGATTCCAACATCGGCCGGAATTGATACCGTTCGATAGCGCTTTTCATGCTGAACGGAACTGTGCAATTCGAGCGTCGAAGACTCAAATCTGGGCGAGAAGGAGCGCAAGAAACTCTAACCGCTAGCTTTTGCCGCTCTAAAACGCCAGCCGAGGCTAAGGCAGTTTAGGCAACTGAGGAGCTATGAGCAAATTGTCGTAAAGTACCTTAGGCGCTCTGTTCACGTACGTATTTTAAAGCCGCCAGCTCGCCGCATCTTCTCGCAATGGTCCACGGAAATCGGAAAAAAATGCTTCACACAATCCTCACCTGCATATTCGCACCCCTATAACATCGCTCTTTCTTAAGCTAAATTATTCTACTTTGGTAAACGAACAGAACGTTCGACTGCCTACAAAACCTACAAGCTGCAGCATGAAAGGTTACAACTTGACAGAGCTATTGCGCTCCGAACACGACCATGCGTGCAATTTGCGAGCGGTCGCCCCCTCGACTGAAAGGTTCGAATCCGTATGTATTGTTCACGGCGCACTTCGAAGGCTCGCTGGACAGCCTTGGAGCAATTCCTGAGTAGGGCGGCAAAAAATTTCTGATAAAACTGCCCAAACGATCAGTCTACAAGCCGTCCCCCCCCCCCTCGATTGAAAGGTTCTATTCTGTATGCATGTTCATGGCGCACTCCAAAGGCTCGCTGGACAGCCTTGGAGCAATTCCTGAGTAGGGCGGCAAGAAATTTCTGATAAAACTGCCCAAACGATCAGTCTACAAGCCGTCCCCCCCCCCCTCGATTGAAAGGTTCGATTCTCTATGCATGTTCATGGCGCACTCCAAAGGCTCGCTGGACAGCCTTGGAGCAATTCCTGAGTAGGGCGGCAAGAAATTTCTGATAAAACTGCCCAAACGATCAGTCTACAAGCCGTCCCCCCCCCCCCCCTCGATTGAAAGGTTCGATTCTCTATGCATGTTCATGGCGCACTCCAAAGGCTCGCTGGACAGCCTTGGAGCAATTCCTGAGTAGGGCGGCAAGAAATTTCTGATAAAACTGCCCAAACGATCAGTCTACAAGCCGTCCCCCCCCCTCGATTGATAGGTTCGATTCTCTATGCATGTTCATGGCGCACTCCAAAGGCTCGCTGGACAGCCTTGGAGCAATTCCTGAGTAGGGCGGCAAAAAATTTCTGATAAAACTGCCCAAACGATCAGTCTACAAGCCGTCCCCCCCCCCCCTCGATTGAAAGGTTCTATTCTGTATGCATTGTTCACGGCGCACACCAAAGTTTCGCTGGGACAGATTGGAGCTAATCCTGAGTGGGGTGGCGGGGAATTTCTGATAACATTCTCCAAACGGCTCGAAATAGTCTTGAAAACGTCGCAGTTCCCAGTGAGAGAAGATAGAAGCGCAGGGACATGCGTTCGCCCACTCGATTGATAGGTTAGGTTCTGTATGCATTGTGCACGGCGCACTCTCGGGGCACTCCTGGCATGACAGAGCACTGGCGACGTACGCCATCTTTGAGATACTCCGAAAGCACGCACATCCTGGGAAATAAGCTGCTCTAATCGCCCGTCCAGCTAATTTTGGACCACCCACGGCGAAAATACGGGTGTTCCGGTAAAGTTTTACACACGTTTGTGTAGACCTCGAAGAGGCGAATCGAATGGTTCCAACCTCTATTCAAGAAACCTAAAACTGAAGGAGTTATGAGCGTGCGACGCTTTGCGACGCTATGTTGGCGTTTTTTCGCCCACTTTTGACCGTGCGGCGCGAGCGGTATTGTACTTGTGCATTGTTAGGCTTCCGCTTGCTTTGTTTGCTTTAGGATGACGTATGGATGATAAAATGAAGATGGTATGGCTTTTTTGAACATGATGATGTTTCGGTGAAGAGCTTTACGTTTTTGTTTACATTACCGCCGCTTAAAACCAGTTGTTTTTAAGGGAATATTAATTAAATTTAAAAAATAACGGATTTACCGAATTTACCGGAATTTACCAGCGAATTTCCGCGTTAAAAATTTGCGGCAAAAAATTTACCGGCGGCAAGTCAGCGCACACCCCTGATTCCGACATCGCAGGGGACTGCTGGCAGTTCACAAGGATGTCTTGAATGTTGTGTTTGGTGGAACAACTCTGGTTTTGTAATGGACTTGCATCCTGCCTCAAGGCAAAAGATGTGGGTTCGAATCGACCCGGCACAAGGAATATTATTCGCAACTAAACATAAATATATAAATTAACTATACTGTGCAAACATCAAATTTAAAAATAATAATATTAGGTTGTTGCGAAAGTTTTCGCCATTTTTTGAATGTGCTTTTTTCGCACTAACGGTACCTTATAGCAAACTACCTTTGTTCACGTAAAGCGATCAGGTATGCATAAATTTACTATTATTGCTAGCTACTCACTCTCGCGTAACTCCTTCTAGAAAAGCGGAGCTTTCAAAGGATTACATCCGAAGTCTCTTATCGTGTGACTTCAAATTTGGTGAGTCAGCAGCCGCTTTCTGTCGTTGCATCAATGGTGCATTTGGGGAGGGCACAGTGTCTGATCGCACTGCACGAGAACGGTTCGCAAAGATGAGTTTAACCTTCAAGATTCGTTCAGGTCAGGATGTGAATCCGATGTCGACAACGACTGGTTGCGGGAGCTGGTGGAATCGGACCCACGGCGGACTACTCGTGGACTTGCGCAGGACTTGGGTGTGCACTACGCCATCATCGCCAGGCACCTACATCAACTGGGTAAGGTGCACAAGTTGGCACAGTGCTTCCTCATGACCTCACCGAAAGCGACCGCCAGCGACGTGCTGAGGTAGCCACTCAATTACTCTCGTACAAGCGCACAGATACTTGGCTGAAGTCCATCATCACAGGAGATGAGAAGTGGTGCCTGTACGTCAAAATCAAGAGGAGCAGACACTTGGTTGACAAGGGTGAGCAGCCTGAGCCACAGCCAAAGGAGGGTCCTCATTCGTCGAGGATCATGCTTTCTGTCTGGTGGGATTACAAGGGTGTTGTCTACTACGAGCTGCTGGGCCACTAACGAGACTCTAACAGCGGACTTATACTGTCAGCAGGTGAATAGACTGGCCGCCGACATCGCAGAAAAGAATCATGGCACAGTCCGATACATAATTACATTCAATAATGACTCGCCAGAAGCTTCTCGAAGTTGGATGGGAAGTGCTGCCTCACCCACCGTACAGCCCAGAAATACTACCACCTTTTCCTGTCTCTCTCCAATGCCATGCAAGGGAAAGCGTTCTATGACGAGGACGACAAGGAACGCTGGCTGGCTGGCCGGCTTTTTCGAATCAAAGCCAGGAAAGTTCTACGCTGACGTAATCGAGAGCCTGCCTGAGAGGTGGAGAAGTATGATAGAACATGATGGCGGTTACTTTGTTTCTTGTTTCGATTTTTTGCAAAACAAAAAACATGTGGTGTCTTGAAAATGGCGAAAACTTCTGCACCAACCTAATTCATATGACTTGCCAACGACGACCATGAGCACGTAAACAATCTGAAAGCTCTCCGAAAGAGCTATAAAAAATTCCAAGCCGAAATCGCATCTCTCAGAAGAATGTTGAGTCTGACGAACAAAAAGCGCTCAAGCATAGCACATGAGCGCCGAAGCAAAAGAATGACAAGTGGAGGCGGGGTCGCTTAATGACCAGCAGACGGACGAGATCGCTTTATCAGTGCCTGTTCTGCCACTGCTGCTGAGTGCCAGGTGGTGAACGGTACCCACGTTCAAAGCAGTGATCAAGCCACAACTGGCACCTCCTCCGACTGCGCTACCCCCGCCCTCATACCTATTACTTATAGACTGCGCTAATGCTTCCTTCTAAAACACAGTATCATCCACGAAATTTTGCTTGTGTGTAGCGCAGTCGGAGGAGGTGCCAGCTGTTGCGTGCACACCAGGCTCCTGGTTCGGATTCCCGCCCAGGCCCTTCGTTCCTCCGGGGACGGTAATTGGTACCAAACTTGTCTGAGAAAGAAGAAGCGCTGACTTGTCCGCCTGCTGGCCACCGCAGGCCCTTTTATAGCCAAATACGCATTCAAATCACCTCCACGACATCCCGTCAGTTGATAAAGTGTAAGAAAAAGATCACTGTCTCTAGTTGATCACTCAGTAATGTGCCATGTTTTCCACTGAAAGTGGAATAGCAAAAGGCTTTGGAATTCAAAGTTCAGTGCATCGTTCCCCTGCTATCTAGGTCAGCGACAATTCAGCGGTTTGTCCCCTCCAGATGCATTCTGTCAAGTTTGCAAATCCTTAGACGGTATTATATAATTTTAAATTTACTTGTATAATTATTCTAAATCTTATATGGGCGCGTGTAGCGCAGTTGGAGAAGGTGCCGGCAGTCGCGTGCACCGGTTTCAGGGTTTTTGGTTCGAACTCCCCGCCTAGGCTAACCAAGCCTTTCATCTCTCCGGCGTCGGTGAAATGGTACCAGACTTGTCTGGAAAGGATAAAGCGCTAACTCGTTCAATGGATGGCCACCGCAAATCATTGCATAGGTCTAAAATTACATCCCAGAAGGAAGTAGAGTGCGTGGCGCCACCCCACAAGGGATTGAGTAACGCCGTCCTATATCCTTTATTACTTCTACTATCTCATTACTCTGGTAATTATCATCTGTCATCGAAACGGAATTTGAGGGTAATTGTTGACGGGAGAAGCCACGAAATGTCGGGGGTTCGCCGTCCGTGCAACGACTACACAGCGCACTTAATTAAGCGCCGCACGAACGAAGCGGAGGTCTTTCATCGATGGAGTCGAGAATTGCCAAGCGAACTGCTAGAATATTCTACTGTTGGAATGCCACTGAAATTGTCTCGTGCTCAAAACGTTCGGGAGAAAAGCCTTTCCTAAGAGCTAAAAGACAGAACTGGTGCAGTATCAGAAAAAACTTCTCTGAAAAAGGAATACGTTGGATGGTAAAAAATCATGCGAAAGGGTCTAGCAGGTTCGGGAAAAATTCACAAACAAAAGGCGTATGCCGAGCATGGGGAATTTCATTAAAATCGACAGCACGACGGAGACAGCACGTTGTTGACGCTGTTCGTAAGTATCCAGCAGAATACTTCGGACTGAATAGTCTTTGAGAACCCGCCACTAAACTGATTCGGTCATGGCGTTCTAGCGGAAGGCTTCCCTTATCTGCTTCTGAGCATATGTCACCGCCCACAAGCATTATTCACTTTCTGAATGGTTCAAAGGAATAACATTGCGTAGAGGGGCCGGTCAACAAAGACTGCAGATCTGCTTCTGTAGAATTCCTGCTGTACTGAAGAAGAAAACTCAGAACTCAGCGAGGCGCTTTTCAAGTTGCTCCCTATCGTCAAATTGCTTCTGCAAATGATTCGACAACGAAAGAGACAGAGGGTAGTCCGTTTGACCAAGGCCCGGTGAATACGGTGGGTGGGCCAGATCATGCCGTCCGAGACACAGGAGTTTTTCTGAGTCTCCCTTGCAACGTATGGGCTTGTGAAGGAAGAAGATCTCGTCCTGTTTCCCACGAAGAGCTGCTTCAGCGCGATACGACTTGCAGTAGACGTCGACAGTGAAAGTAGTGTTCACAGGTAGCAGCTCCCAGTGAATAACTCTTTTGGGATTCCACCAGACATTGAGCATTACCTTTTTTCGGTCTTGGCGTGGAATTTCCGCTTCGCTCGTCACCAGTGACCGGGTTCTCGAGCCAAGAAAGTTCCGTCGTAAAGTCAAGAAGTTCGTGCTGGCATCCTGGCGCACCCGTAGCTGGTGGCCGCTAAGTTTATGCGGTATGAAGAAAGAAGATCTCGTCTTATTTCACACGAAGAGCTACTTCTACGACATCTAACTGCCTGCAGTAAACTTCGGTAGTGGTCGGTATCGGTAGTCCCTTCAAGGCGATTAGAACAGTTCTTATTCAAGAAAAATTAGGTATAATATTCTTTGAAAATGTTTAGCTCACCTTTCAGAGCGTTTAATGTGAAGTGAAAAGTGTTCAAATTGGTGTGAAAATGGGAAGGACCCACTGGATCACTCTGGCACTGGACAGGAATAGCTAGAGGTCTTATGGAGAGCCGCCTAACTATTAGGTAAAAGAGAAAGTTTCCGCGTTTTTTCAATTTCCTAGAAATAATCATAAATTAAATATTATATTGTTATTTATCTTTCAAGGAAATATCTATCTATAATATCTGTATCTGTGAATGAAATCCATCGGTAAGAATTTTCTAGTTGTGAATAATTGGGAAATTAGGGATGAATTGTCGGAAAACATTTTCGACATCCTCTTTTAGGTGGTGAGATTTCGGCAGTGAATATTTTTCAAGTAGCCCCAAAAATAGTTTGTGAAGGCAACAAGTTTAGAAATAAAGCAGAATAGAATATAGTTTTCAAATAAAAATTATACAGATTTTACACAAATGAATACAATGACACGTTACTCCGATTTGCTGCTCGGATGGGTAGGAACAGATTTTTTGCCAAAGCTGGAAATAATTGTATCCGAATTTCCTTACTCGTTATGAGATTCTCATGAACTCACTCTGCTCTAATCGCTCCCCGAATCTCCAGCTTGCCCTTCGAACTTTTTTCTGAACTGTATCAGAATTAAACGACCAAACACACAAGTGAATATCTTAGGTGACAACGAGGTTTCGCGATGGTTCCAGTAGGCTAATTATTCGGTACAAGTCGCGAAGATGAGCAGCATTGGGAGGTGGGAGCGTGCCAGCAAATCAGATCGCATCAAATTGGCATGCCATTCAGGTAGGGCTTTACGTCAGGAACGCTCATTGGCTGGCGTCTATTCAGCCGGTGGTCTGTTTGCTTATGATTGGCTGGCTCCACCACCTTCAAATGCTGCCCATCTTTGCGACGTGAACCAATTCTCCTACTCTTTTGAAACCATTTTATATTATTGCTCATAACCAGCGCGCTGTAATACACGGTTACTTTTTAAGAATACTGTAGGGATGGTCAAGTACAGACTAATCGTAAGTGAGCTTTTCTCTTTTTTGAGTAAGGACGTGACTTAGCTGGACACTTTTCAATACCTCAAGCCTTGGAGTAATTTGTGGAATACTCACTTGGTCTTTGCTTCTACCTATTGCTTTGGACGATCGTTATGTGCAAAGTTCTCGCCATTTCAAGGTCTCTTACTCGAAGCGTCTGATATCAGTGCTTTAGCGCTGAGTTTTAGTCAAATCATTCCTAACCGAGCAACAACATTTAGATTTAATCCTTTCTTATCGTTTTCGAGATTTAAGCAATTAAGCTACTCGAAAATCAAGCCTTTTGGCTCTAATGAAAAGTAGTTTAAGCTCTTAATTTTTACAAGGTGTATGTTACTATTTATTCAATTATATGTCCAAGAGGACCTGCTCCACGATTTGGAAAAAAAATGAAAATTAGAATCAAGCCATGCGTAGATAATGAATAAAAGGGCAGGGCAGCAACATCAGTTTCACGGTCGGGAGCGACATTCCTGCGCGTATCAAATGAGCAACTAAACATAATAACTAAACTAAACTCTAAAGCAACCAACCAGCGTCTACACTATTAACTGTACCCAAATGGGCTGCTCCGCTAACATCAGGTCTAGTAAGCCCTTGGAGGAAAGCAGGACTGAACTGAACATTGATATGTTTTAAGTGCTTTTAAAAATACACGTTGTTTCCTATGTAAGGGTACCAAAAGCTCCTATCCATTCGTTTACTAAAATATTTACATGAGGATGGCAACATACAAGACACTAAAACGGCGAAACGTTCGATCTGACCTTAAAATTCGACGATCAGAAAGAGGACAGGTGATTCACGGATACATCCAATTTTCTGCAGTTTCTGAGACTTGTAGGCTATGCAGCTTTTCGAAAGAAAAACGTAAAAAAACAAAAGAATGATTCTCTGAAGCAAGACGAGCGACAGCAAGCATGGAGCTTATACGCCGCGAAGCCGCTGATTAATGCTGTTTGATTGTCTTGCTGATTGAGATGCTATGCCGCTGGCAGCTAACCACATAATCGTCTAGCAACGCGTGTTGCTGTGCTGATCCTCTTCCTTTCCGTATGCTAACCAATAGGTAGTAATGAGCTGTAGATTTTCACAATTTTTTCAGATTTCTTAGAGAGTAGCTCTCACAGAATTTTGCACCACAATTCTTTACGTTGGATAATTTTACTACAGAGCGGCTAAATAAGGAGAAGGATGAAGGACGGCGTTGCTCATTCCTTTTTGGGATGCGCCAGGCATTCCACTTCTAGATGATGAAGGCGATTTGATTGCGTATGTGGCCCTACAATACCCCTACGTTCCACCTCTTAACTTAAGACGAGTATTTTATAAAGATGAGAAACCTAAGACACATCAGATAAGTAATCATCTTATGTATTAGGTTGTAACGAATTAAATGGCACTGGCTCGCGCCATTTTTTGGCGCGTCTTTACGCGTTTGATCAAGAACAAACCGTAACATGTGGCATATCATTTAGATGCACAAAATTTGCTCTATCGGTGAGTACCAAATTTTCTATGTAATAGTGGGAAAGCTTTAGAGTTTTATTGACTTTTTTGCAGATGGACAAAAGGGTAATCCGAGGCATTTACTTATATGAATTCAAGCTGGGCACTACAGCTAAGGAGGCGGACGAGAAGATCAACGCCGCATTCGGTCAAGGATGTTCCACAATTCGGACGGCGTATCATTGGTACCAGAAGTTCCGGAATGGAGATGAGAGCTTGGAAGAACATGAAGGTCGTGGGAGGCATAGTGATGTTGATGAGGACAAGCTGAGAGATGTGGTAGAGGAGGATCCACACAAAGGTACCAGGGAGATAGCGAAGGTTCTTGGCGTCAGTCACAACACAGCTGCCCGGCATCTGAAGGAAACTGGAAAGACCAAAAAGCTGGAAAGATGGGTGCCTCACGAGCTGTCTGAGGAGCAAGGAAACCGACGATATGAGATCTCGTCCGCACTGCTTCCACGGAACGAAACGGACCCATTCGTTGATCGCATCGTAGCCTGTGACGAGAAATGGATAATGTACGACAACAGGCGACGATCGGCACAGTGGGTGGACAGCGATGAGAGCCCCAAGGTGTTTGCGAAGCTGGAATTGCACCAAAAGAAAGTAATGGTGACAGTATGGTGGTGTTCGCTGGGAATTCTTCACCACAGCTTCCTCCCTCCCGGTGAATCCATCACGGCAGAGAAGTACTGCATTGAAATTGAAGAAATGATGAAAAAGTTGAAGGATATCCGGCCGGCCTTGGTAAACCGAAGGCGAGTTCTCCTTCTGCACGACAATGCTCGCCCCCATGTAGCACGAATGACGTTGCAGAAATTGAATGAGCTGAGCATTGAAACTCTACCACATCCTCCGTTTTCTCCCGACCTCTCCCCAACAGACTACCATTTCTTCAAGCATCTTGGCGACTTCTTGGCAGGGAAAATATTCAAATACCAACAGGATGCCGAAAGTGCCTTCGAAGATTTCGTTAATTCCAGAACTTCTGATTTTTAGGCTACTGGGATAAAAAAGCTTGTGTCACGTTGGCAAAGATGTGTAGAATCAGAATGTTTTTATTTCGATTAATAAACTTGCCTACAAGCCGAGATATTAACTGTTTAAATTTACAGTGGTTCAGTGCCATTTATTTCGCTACAACCTAATAGTTAATTGTGACAGTAAATTATGAAAGCTGTCTTCCTGTTCAACCCTTTTAAATATTTTAATATTATTTAAACTTTTCGCCATTCTTCTTTGTATTGGATATTCCGCCTTTCTTCTTTATATTGGATTGGAATACATTAGAAGGATAAGGATAAAGAACGGCGTCACTCTACCTCATCCGTGATGTGCCACTTCTCCTTCTACGGGATGTATTGGACGCGATTTGAATGCGTATTTAGCCTACAATGGCGCGTGTAGCGCAGTCGGAGGAGGCGCGACTGTCACGTGCACCCGATACCAAGCTCCTGGTTCGGCTTTTCCGCCCAGGCCAACCATGCCTTCCATTCCTCCGGGGTCGGTGAATTGGTACCAGACGTGTCTGGGAAGGATAAAGCGCTGACTTGTTCATCGGCTGGCCACCGCAAGTCATTGTATGGCCAAATACGCATTCATGTCGCCTCCACGACAACCAGTAGAATGGCGCATCCCAGAAGGGTCTGTGTAACGCCGTGCTTTATCTTTTTATCCTTTATTTGGCCTACGCAATGATTTCCGGTTGCCAGCCGATGAACAAGTTAGTGCTTTAAGCTTTCAAGACAAATTTGATACCAATTCGACGACCCCGGAGAGATTTAAGGCTTGGTTGGCCTGGAAAGGAAATCCGAACCAGAAACCTTGTATCGAGTGCACGCTACAGCCGGCACCTCCTCCGGTTGCGCTACATGCGCCTTCACGGGCTTGCTAAATACCGAAACGAAATCGTGTCCGTATAAAAACGTTCAGAGTGGACAGAATTTGATATGGCTTCAAGCACTGCTTTACTATGCAGTAGAGATCACGGTGAAACACTATAATTGATAACGGTCAATTTCGGACTTGGCGGGAGCACGAGTGAATAACTTTGCAGGCCGCGTCGCTGCACCACTTGTGGAGTTTCATTTCTTACTGCATAGAGACGCCATAGAGAACTGCATAGCGAAACCATTTGGTTTCGCTATGCAGTTCTCTATGGCGCAGGTTTTTCTTCTAAAGAATAAAGGAGGCAATTGGCTAAAGAATGGCGTTATTCAATCCTTATTGGGATACGCCACGCATCCAACTTTTACGGGATGTCTGGGATGTTGTGAAGGCCATTTGAATGCGTATTTTCCACACAGTTACTTGCGGTTGTAAGTTGATGAACAAATCAGCGCTCTATCCTTTCCAGGCAAGTTTGGTACCAATTCACCGACCCCGGAGAGGTGAAAGACTAGGATGGCCTGGGCGGAAAATCCGAGCCAGGAACCTGGTATCGTGTGCACGCGACAGCCGTTACCTGATCCGACTGCGCTACACGCTCATATCTGGTATAGTGACACAAAAATACAAAAGGATATAGAATAAATAACGTCGTTATTCAATCCTCTTTAGGATGCGCCACGCATTCTGCTTCCACGGGATGTCGTGGAGTCGTGTTAAATGCGTATTTGGCTTACACAATGATTTCCGGTTGTCAGCCGATGAACAAGTTAGTGCTTTATGCTTTCCAGACAAATTTGATACCAATTCAACGACTCCGGAGAGATTTAAGGCTTGGTTGGCCTGGGCGGGAAATCCGAACCAGCCGGCGCCTCCTCAGACTGCGCTCCACGCGCCCGACAGAAAAACATATATTTAATAAGTCAAAAAATCAAAAAATCTTTTATTGCAGCAGCCAGAAGAGTTTTCTTCAACAGAAAAGTTCGGAAAAATGTCCTTCACAGCTAGGCTCCGCCTTGAATGATATTGTTAGTCCGTCCAGTGTCCATGAATTGGCTGAGAAAAACATATGGAACACCTTCAACTATGCTTCAAGTAGTGAGAACATAAGAGACATTGAGATTCTAGGCTAGGCAGGAAAAATTGCTATGTGAAGGCGCGGTAGCATGACGAAGTAGGAGTGTCATTCAGGACAACGAGCGCTGCCGACGACAATGAAGCTCTTTGTTGAGCTCAGACTCTTTCGACGAACCTCTTTCTACGTTATTACTCTAGCGTAAGCGAGCTTCTATAGATGGAAGGGAAATCGCGGCCTCTTTCAGCTGCACGGCCTCGCAGTTCACTCGCTTGAAACCGTTTTTTGTCCTCATCAGATAACCTAGTGCTGATCAGGACAGGTGGAGGTTGGAGAGGAGGACGGTGAATAAATTCGACCAGAAACGAGAAGTGATGAAGGATAAACAGGTAGAAGTAAGGGTGAAGTATAACCTTCCCTCCTCAGGCTAGTGCAAATAATTTTTCCAAATAACACCGAACCTCCAATGGTTTTAAGATTCACATATGGAACGCTCTTCATGTATGCTCTTTGGATCAGATTGGACAGTTTTCAAAGCGGGATGGACACTTAGGAACCAAGCTCGACATCTTCCAGATCAAAACGAGGGTCTTCAAGGTTAACGTAGACAACACGGTATCTAAAAAGGCTGTAATAAACTTTCTCTTGGAAAAATTTACTGCTACAAGTTCCTCGGAATCTACATAATTCTCTTGTCCCTAGAAAAGCGAACGCAGAATTTTTTTATAAATTTCAATTTTTAATTTTTAATTAAAATAAAAACAATTAATTGAAATTCATTTTTAGAAACCGAAGAGTGACAAGTTTTCAGCTTATTAGGAAGCCGTGCGCGTCTAGCGAATCGTAGGTTTTGTTTTATTGATAGTAAAGATAGTGTTTAACTGGTGTTTAATCCACGCAGTTTTATATGCATACGAATTTTTGTAATAAATCAAAAAAGTCGCAGCATCCTAAACGAACTCACAAAGTAATTTCTTCTATTAATATAAAATTTAATGTTAGTTTCCTAGAAAATTTATAGTTCACTTGTTCCTGAAAAGTGAGAACGTAGAAGCTTTTAGAAAGGTTTAATTATAATACAAGTGCTGTTGCTTTTTACATTTTTCAGTGTTCGAGGATAAAGGATAAAGAACGGCGTTACTCAGTCCTTTTTGGGATGCGCCACGCATTTTACTTCTACGGGATGTCATGGAGGCGATTTGAATGCGTATTTAGTTATGCAATGACTTGCGGCTTCCAGCCGATGAACAATCCAGCGCTTTACCCTTCCCAGACAAGTCTGGTACCAATTCACCGACCCCGGAGGGATGGAATGCTTGGTTGGCCTGGGCGGGAGATCCAACCAGGAACCTGGTGTCGGGTGCAGGCGAGAGTCGGCGCCTCCACCGGCTGCGCTACACGCGCACTTTTAGGTGTATACATTTAAAAGAAAGAATTTTTAATGGTTTTCAACTGTGTACTCACATTTTGAGGCGCTATACGGGTTAGGGGGCACTCCCCCTACGTAGTCGCTGATTTCTGTAATATACTGCTCAAACCAGGACCCTGTAGGGGCAGGTGAATTAATTTTTCAAAAATAAGGTAACACTTATATTTTCTTCATATTTTTCAAAAATGCTCAGAACTTTTGCGGTTTAATCTGCAAGACGCTACTTCTGATTTGGATGATGCTCCGAATGATTCAAAAGCGTCAAGGTTGAATTGAAAAGTGTCCAATTAGCTTTGAAGAGTGTTTGCTAAAAGGATAAGGATAAAGAACGGCATCACTGACACCTTTTGGGATGCGCTAAACATTCTACTTCTACTGGATGTCGTGGGATGATTTGAATTCGTATTTGGCCCTACAACGACTTGCGGTGGCCGGCCGATGAACAGAGAGCTCTATCGTTCCCAGACAAGTCTGATTCCAATTCACCGACCCAGGAAGGATGAAAGGCTTGGTTGGCTTGGACAGGAAATTCGAACTACGATCCTGGTATCGGGTGCACACGACAACCGCCACCTCATCCGACTGCGCTATACGCTCCCAAGTGATCTTACTCGTGAGTGCTACACATTCGTATCGTCGAGTTTTCATTATAAAATATGAATAAGAAATGTCACATTTGATGTAAAAATGGTGGGAATAGACTTTATGCACTAAAAACAATCTTCTAAAAAATAGAAAAAATAGCGAAAATAAAACTGTTGAGTTTGGCGACAGTTGACTGAGGCTGCTAACATATATTTCAATGACTGTTGATTGAAAATTAAACAAATCATAGGTTAGGAATCACTGCCCTGCTATTCATGGTACAAAATAAACTTGAGCCAAAAAACTGTTCTCTGAGTTAGGGTAATAGCATTTTTCAAAATGTCCCCTGAAAGCCTCGGAAATTAGCATAGCTTGATTTATTATACAACTTAATCCATGTCCTTTGGTTTGACGAGTTCGAGTCCTACATCGAGCCAGTGTTTTGTTTTCAACTTTTCGGCTTAGAAAGTGAATAGTACAGGCTAGAAGTATTCTGTACTGGAAGGAATTCTCAAAGTTGCTTCACATGATCCTTTGGGAAACAAATGTTCATGCAAACAAATTTGCGACCAGTTAACTGGCGCAAAAGGAGCGACTTCGCGATAAACTCACAAAGGTCATGCAAGATAAGGCTCTTTTCTAGAAGGTGGTCTGACCTGTGATAGCGGAGCGACAGGCAGTAAAGAAAAGCTGCTTGTGTTCAACCATAATCCTGAACACTAGGGAACAATCACCCTAATAGTTGGGAAATTCTGCAGTTTATTGTGAAGCATCCTCTTAAATTCACAGTACAACGATCGAACAGCACTAACTCACCTACATCAGAGAGAAAGAGGGAAACTCTTCACGAAAAGAAGAGTTAGGGTCGAGCCAAGGCCCACCGAGGTCTTCTGATTGAATGTGATTGAATGGATAATTCTCCCGACAGCGCTACAAGAGAAAAGCTACGATTTCAGCACTCCGGATGCCCTCCATAGAGAATGTAAGGTGGCTGCCAAAAAGCACGACTACTATGTAGGTGATGGAGCAGGTTAGAAAAGAAACGGTGCCGGCTTCTGACGGCTAATGAAAAGGCCAATCAATGGGGCAGCCACTTGAACTCGAGCACATCGTCGGTAGCGGCCGTCACATCCACTAAGCACCGGCCGGCCAGACAGGAATCACACCTGAGTGAGAGTGGTTGGCAGTGGCGGTCCTAGAGAAGAAGAAGTTCAGCTTCGTGGTTCTAGAGGTCTGGTCACAACATCACATTACCGCTACCATACGGACACGTAGAAGATTCTCTTCAGGACTGTAACAAAGTCAGGAGTCTTCTGCAAGCCTGTCGACATCCACATTTGCCTCTGACATAGTCCAGTAGGCGCGAGCTTAACAAATGCATCAGAAGCACAGCACAGGTTAATGTGACCAAGTTATAACAAGATTGTAACAAGCATTCAGCCCATGCACAAACAATTGAGTCTAAAATGCAGGGTTTCTGGCGAGGCATGGCGCAATATTGACTACTTGAGCGACGCACACGTTTCGTTACCTAGTGCTTTCATATGAGTCTCAAACATCTTTGAAAACTTCATTATCGGCAATGATAGAGCCTTTCACATAGTGCCTGAAATTTGTAGGATACCCTGTATTTTTCGCTTCGTAGTGCGTTTTTATGTTTTAAACCTTAAAGAAGCACAAATCAATCGACAGAGCCAATTTGTGGAAAAATTACAACAGGTAATCAAGCGAAACACAATCAATCGAGCGTAACATGCAGGAATTAAACGAACGCATGGCGCGTTCCATGCCGCTCATATGTCAGAACATCTCAAAGCTGTCACCTTTCAAACAGTGTAGACATTTTTTGAGACACCCTGTATTGTAGACTATAGGAAAACATGTTTAAGAAAATCCGAATGGCTCCAGTCTCCGCGACCAGTCGCTGTAGCGACTCAGAGTTATGCCAGATGCCTGTGGCAGCCAACGTGGATTTTGCCTGCAAAAACTTCCTTAGAGAATCACTTAGCAAATTTGATCTACATATCTGTATCCATCTCAGGATCTTTCACGTGATATAGATCTCAAACCGAAGTTCCATGGGAAGCTGACGGCACTCCCTTGTTACTATCTTTGAAAAAAAAATGCAATTGCTCCCTGCTGTCCCTCCCCCATCGGGCATTGTGCTCACATTAATATGTTTTGCGGTGGTTTGGTGAGGTTCATTCTCGCTCATCGCTCCTAAGCTAAGGTGAGATATCATTTATCGCTACGCTGCATACCAGCCAGTGGTTCTAGGAAGGAGCAACGACGCAATATGGTTCGGCGCGGGCACATTGCATTCATTGGGCCATGTCCTTCGTAAGAAGCATACGATGCCCAATTACATCAGATGTACCCAAGTTCGTCACAGGGGTAGAACTTACCAGTGCTGCATGAACGATCTTCTTAAAGCGATTTGGTGCTCACCAAACTCACCATCGAATTCCATAGTTGTTGGCTCTCTCGTGTTTTCCGTACACGCTTTGTTCCCTTCACTTGCAGAGGGCCACGTGATACCCCATTTCTAGCGTGCAAAGCGCCTACCTTTATCACTGCGCCCGCATTGATATTTATTATTTTCCTGATTTAAAAATCGTT
This sequence comes from Heligmosomoides polygyrus bakeri, assembly GCA_947359475.1. NCBI lineage: Eukaryota > Metazoa > Nematoda > Chromadorea > Rhabditida > Heligmosomidae > Heligmosomoides > Heligmosomoides polygyrus. The sequence goes on along the minus strand of OX375868.1, from coordinate 89,875,381 downwards.
TCTTTTACAAGATTTATTTCACTTTCATCAAAATTCAAACAGTGCGTTTATTTAAAGCGGCAGGTGAATTTAAAAAATTTAAAGAAAAAATACTATTAATATAAATCTTTCTTAGAAAATTTTTCTAATCGTGCTTGAGAGCCTCTAGCTCAATCTAGGACAAATCCGAATCTAAGTCCGATTTTATTCGGCAGATGGTCGGTTTGATTTCGAAAGCGCCAAGCTTTAGCAAGAGTGCCCAGTTTGATTTGAAAAGTGTACACTATGACGTGAACATGGTATAGTATCCATAGCAGTATCGTAATGCTCTGAGTAGTTATTCAAATCGTAGTTCCTATTTATCTGCCGGTACAGCAATTCCTCTATTCCTTATGGCACTGTTTTAATCTTTCTCGTCCTGAAATCGTTTATTTCAGATGATGTTTCTCTGGTCGCTGTTGCTCATTGCCCACCTATTGACTGGAATCGCGAGCGGCTCAGACGTAAATACTAAGCTGCTTCGTGAGTACGGGGTCAGTTTGCAACCTATGTAATCTAGTTACATTCAATTTTTGTTTTTGTTCCGGCAGTCAAGCGCCTCTATGTTAGAGATCTGTGGCGATGTCATTTGATGTCCTGTGAAAATCTCCCCCATGTCTCCAGCCCTTCGTTTTTCCTGTTCAAAGAAGATATTCATGTTGTTAGATCCATATCACGTTTTCCTAGGAACTCGCTGACAAGCTCGTTACTATCTACAACGAACAAAGTGAGTATGCATTCCTATACGACGTCTACTCCATAGACACAGTGCATGTGGTAACCGGAGGGAAGGTTGAAGCCATGGAGCTTAGACTCATAACCACTGATTGTAGGAAAGTGGGTTTTCTTTCTATATTCTGACACTTTTACATATTTTTTGGCCTTTGGTTTCAACCTATTACTGCAAAGGCCACAAAAAATAAAATTCAGACTGAGAAAAAACTATTTTCTCGTCCGAAGGTGCCAAGCCTGGGAAAACTAAAACACTTAAGTTCATCGGCTGGTGCCCTGAACAGTATGGAGAACATTAGGTGGAGTTCGAAAGAAATGGTTTTATCACACTCTTTGTTTCGCCTTTTCGAAAGAAGCACATATCTAGTCATATAAAGAACCTAAAACCACTCACCTTTTGTTGAAGGCTGGCGCGCTTGGGCTGCTCTTGCCCAAAACTTTGTACTACTGTTTTGTGTCTTTTTCCAAAGGTTTCACGCAACTCATTTTGACGTTCCGGCAAGTTTTTGAAAAGTGTTCCGGAACCTTCTCCGACCTATGACCTACATTTACCACTATTTTCGGTATATTTCATTGCGGCTATGGCAAAGAAAATCGTTTTCTACTGCTTCTGCTTCACGAGTTCAGTGCAGGAGTCGCGGTGAATAACATGTGTGGAACGATGGGTCCTAACACTGCCTCCTAAGACACGACGAAAAGTTCCAAAAGTTCAAGGACGGAGACTTTTGCTTGGAGGACCAACTACGGTCTGGAAGGCCAGCTGCAGCGAATGAGGACGCCTTCTGGAGCTGGTTGAGAAGGATCCTCTGCGTTGCACCCGTGGGCTAGCAGAGGAACACGAATGCAGTCACACTACCATAGCTCAACACTGCGTGGCCTTAAGAAGACATGTATGATGGATGGATTCCGCATAAACTTAGCTACAGATGCACCAGGATGCGTGCGCGAACTCCTTGATTTTACTGCTGTTTTTTTTGTGCGCTCAAGAACCTAGTCACTGGCGACAAAAAACGGGACGTCTACAGTAACCACACGGGAAAGCGTCAGTGGCTCAGTTGCGGCGAAGCAGGAATTTCCACACAACACCACAACTTCGCCCAAAAAAAGGTGATGCTCAGTGCCTGGTGGAGTTGCAAAGGAGTCATTCACTGGGAGGTGCTACCTTCAAATAGTACTGTCACTAGCAATGTCTTCTGCAGGCATTTGGATCGAGCTGATGCGGCTCTTCGTGGGAAACGAGAGAATATCTTCTTGCTTCACGACAATGAGCGTCCACACGTTGCAAGGGAGACTCAGAAAACACTGCAGTGTTTCGATGGCATGTTTTGGGCTACCCATTGTATTCAACGGACCTTGCTCAAGCGGACCACCATCTATCTCTTTCGTTGTCGAACCATTGCAGAAGTAACAAATTGACGACAGGAAGGGACTTGAAAAGTGCCTCGCTGTGTTTTTTCGTCAAAACCCCAGGAATTCTATAGCAGCGAAATCTATAAATTACCTGACAAATAGCAGTATTGTAGATAACACTAGTGCACATGTTCATGAGCTCTTTTATGTATGGAACAAGAGATATAAGTTTGAAAAAAATTACACAAGTGGCGGGACACTTTTCTTACAGCCGAATACTAGGTAATTGGGGAGAGGGGGGGTTGGAGCAGGGTGGGCCCTCAGTGATATTTCACACACCTTTCTGCCAATCATAAGAAATGAATTCTGAGTTTAGATCCCGTTGTGTAGTAGAACTTAATTATAAGCTTGCAGTTCATTGTGCTATGTGTGAATCTGCTTCCGATTTTTACTGTATATTCGTTAAGAAATTAATTTATTAGGTTGTCACATAAGTTCTGTCCGATTTTCGACGGCAGCTTTGCGGTGTAGTATCTCAGCAGAAAATAAAGTTTATTAATCAAAGTAAGAACCGTTACAATCAATGCACTTCTGCCAACGATATACAAGAGCGTTAATTCCATTTCGGAAGAAATCTGAATTTCTAGAAGCAATGAAACACTCGAAGGTAATTTCGATATCTGCTACATTGCTAAAGTTTTAATCATTGAGGAAACCATCGAGATGTTTGAAAAGATAAAAGTCCGTTGGAGCTAGGTCTAGTGAATAAGCAGGATGCGGGAGAACTTCATATCTCAACTGATTTAATTTTTGGATGGTCAGAAGCGAGACATGTGGACGGGCGTTGTCGTGAAGAAGGATCAGTCCTCTTCGATTCACCAGTGCTGGACGCATTTCAAGCAACTTTTGGTGAACCACGTCTAATTCACGACAGTACCTCTCTGCCGTGATAGTTTCACCAGGCTTACAGAAGTCGTAGTGGATAATACCAGTTGTAGTTTATTAATCAAAGTAAGAACCGTTACAATCAATGCACTTCTGCCAACGATATACAAGAGCGTTAATTCCATTTCGGAAGAAATCTGAATTTCTAGAAGCAATGAAACACTCGAAGGTAATTTCGATATCTGCTACATTGCTAAAGTTTTAATCATTGAGGAAACCATCGAGATGTTTGAAAAGATAAAAGTCCGTTGGAGCTAGGTCTAGTGAATAAGCAGGATGCGGGAGAACTTCATATCTCAACTGATTTAATTTTTGGATGGTCAGAAGCGAGACATGTGGACGGGCGTTGTCGTGAAGAAGGATCAGTCCTCTTCGATTCACCAGTGCTGGACGCATTTCAAGCAACTTTTGGTGAACCACGTCTAATTCACGACAGTACCTCTCTGCCGTGATAGTTTCACCAGGCTTCAAGAAGTCGTAGTGGATAATACCAGTTGTAGTTTATTAATCAAAGTAAGAACCGTTACAATCAATGCACTTCTGCCAACGATATACAAGAGCGTTAATTCCATTTCGGAAGAAATCTGAATTTCTAGAAGCAATGAAACACTCGAAGGTAATTTCGATATCTGCTACATTGCTAAAGTTTTAATCATTGAGGAAACCATCGAGATGTTTGAAAAGATAAAAGTCCGTTGGAGCTAGGTCTAGTGAATAAGCAGGATGCGGGAGAACTTCATATCTCAACTGATTTAATTTTTGGATGGTCAGAAGCGAGACATGTGGACGGGCGTTGTCGTGAAGAAGGATCAGTCCTCTTCGATTCACCAGTGCTGGACGCATTTCAAGCAACTTTTGGTGAACCACGTCTAATTCACGACAGTACCTCTCTGCCGTGATAGTTTCACCAGGCTTCAAAAAGTCGTAGTGGATAATACCAGTTGTAGCCCACCAGACAGTGAGCATGACTTTCCTAAGATGGAGGCTAGGTTTGGGAAAGTGTTTCGGCAGTTCTTCCTTATCCAGCCATTGCGCTTATCTTCTTCAATTGTCGTACACGATTTACCTTTTGTCACAGGTAATTATCCGGTCAAGAGACGCATCGTTTTCGTTCCTTATAGTAAGGGAAGAACAGATCTCCAGGCGACACCTCTGCTGCTCCTCAGTGAGTTCGTGGGGCACCCACTTATCCAGCTTTTTCACCTTTCCTATCGCCTCTAGGTGCCTCGAAATGGTTGTTCGACTGACCTGAAGTTCTCTCCTCATCTCACGTACAGTTCCTCGTTAATCGGCTTCCACTCATTCTTTCAAACGTCCGTCATCACATTTAGCTGGTGGTCCTGAGCGGTCCTCGTCTTCGAGGTCCACGTCTCCAACCCGGAACTTCTGGTACCGGAATCTGCGCACGATGCGTTCGTTAGCGGAGTTCTTTCCCCATGTCACCTTGATGTTTTGAGTTGCCTCGCTAACACTGTGGCGAAGCTTGAACTCCTGAAGCATTATTACCCGCAAGTGCGTTTTTTCCATGGTTTCGTCCAGCACCTAAACCGAAGCAATGCTCATGACTTATTAAAAGCAGCACACCAAGTTTTATAGAGCGAAACCAGCGCTACAAAATAGTATACAACATATATACAATTACTTTCTCTATACATGAAAAAACAATCACAAAGTAACGCCTATCGGGATCGGACAGAACTTGTGTGACAACCTAATAAAAAGTGACACAATAATCCTTTAGATCTTCATCAATGTACTTTCCCGTGAACCCGCAGACTAAACAAATAATGTTGTTGGAAGAGGAATAGCTGTCTATGGCCATGTGAGCATTATATGAAACGATTTCTTTCTTTCAGGGCGAGATCTTTTCGCCCAAGGCCAGAGGCTGCAAGCACACAAACGATGTACTTCTGGTTAGTAGCGTTTTTTTCCTTCACTCAGCTAACTTTTTTGGTAACCATTGCTGCACTATACCATAACACTGAAGTGTTTGTCTTTTTATTCAATCTCACCTGAGTACGGTACCTTAACGCTGCCTTTAGGAGAAGGTGGAGGAGTGAGAATATTTTGGTGTTCATGATTCTCCATATTTTTGCATTTTTAAAGGACAACATCAGTGTATGCTGTCGAAGTTCATATGCCTTGTCGGAGCGCTAGTGGTCGACGCTCTTTAACATTCATCAGTTGTCATACCTCTACCGCCTGCGGAAACCCATAGTTTATTCCATAGATGGAACATTTATTAATGTGGCCTCCATTGCAGAAAGTCATGGAAGGCTCGTCCTTGGTTGTATAATCTTAGGGTGGTGTAAAAAATAATGGCTGTTTTGAAATGACTATATTGGATTATAACCTATAACCCGCTCTAAAGTAGAGCATTTCAATCGAAATAACCACCAAAAGAATCAACGCTTTACCACCAATGAGGAACAGGTTTAGATGTTTCGGCGTCGTGTGTAGAGGCGCTCGAAAAATCGGTAAATTATAGGAGGATGGTTCGACGAGTATAGTAGATGCCCTTTCATATTTCGACTCAAACAGATTTATCGTTGTCATCGATGAAACGTGCGATTGGGCGTTGTCACAGTGTAGGATTAACCTTTTCTACTTATCAATGCCGCATAAATTAGACTGTTTGGTGCATATTGTCGAGTTCCTCAGTACTCCCTCGCTGTGATGGCTTCGCACGGAGCCAAAAAGCTATGGATCAGACCGACCGCTGACCACGACAAGACTCTCCTTCGTGCAATGGTGACTTTAGGAAATGCTCTGGATCTTTCACGTGGTGCAACCGATGGCGTCAACGTCGTCGGTTGTAGTAGAGACTCCACTCTTGACAAATGTCTCAATACTTTCCAGGAAAAATCACTTTTGTTGAGCAAAGGTACAGATGAATGCACTTCGAAAGGAGGAGATTGCTGATGTTAAGTAAACTCGTGCAGCACGCGCCTATTTATTTATTTATTTGCACAATATAGTGCGCACAAAAAACAACAACAGGGACACGGTAAATCGCAGAAAACACAATGTGAAAAACAAGAAGTTAAAAGCCATTTACGACAAAAACTTAAATTAGTTAACTGACTAAATTATAATTCAACAAAGAAGGGCGGAACTGCAAATTAGAAGAAATCCGGTAAATTCTGTGCAAAGTCTTCTAAAAAAATAGGATTGAACAGGGCAAGGGAGGGGCCGAGGAAGGATGAGAATTTGAAGGAGAAGAGCAGTGGACCGCCAACACTGCAAGTCGTGGGATCGGCTCCGGATACCAACTTAGTAGGTCCGTCAACTCCAACAAATCTCATACCTTATGGCTGCTGGGGAAGCAACAGAAGGGTTTTGTGCACACTCAGTCTGACATCTCATACAAGACCGGTCTCTCAAGCAGTAAACTATTGGATGAAGAGCAGTTAGAAAACTAACCAAAAAAAGTGAACTAGGAAGAATAGAAACTAGGAAACAATCGAAAAACTGATAGGAGAGCAAAGTAAGAAGCTAAGAATATTTGTAGAGGTATGCATATGCATAATGAAGAACTGATACTAAAGGATGAAAAAGAACAAATGAAGAGATAACACGAAAAAAAAGTTCTAGTAAACCAAAAAACAAAAAAAATCAAAACAAAAAATAAACCAAAAAATAAGAATAAAAAAGTCCCCACTCTAACTAATGTCAGAAATGTGGAGTGTAGGAAGCAAGTCAATTTTTTTCAGTCTACTTCGAAAAACTTTGTGATTGGGCGCTTCAAGTATGGTAGGAGGCAACATTTGCAACCAACGGGCTCCACGATACAAAAGTGAATGGAAAACCTTCTCCTTATTTTTCTTCTTTATCTTGGGATAGTGGAAGCAGTACTTATTATGACGACCTTGAGATGGCACGAAAACACAGTACTTGCTAGCCTTCAGCCTTGACTCACCCTTGAGGATTTTAAAACAGAAAATTAGATCGTTGAAGACACGCCTATAAAGAAGACTTTTGAGGTTAAAGATTTCGAGCCTTTCCTTATATCCGGGAATCATTCTAGTATTTGTGGTATTTGGGAAACACCTGTAGAACAAGATTTTTGTGAATGTCTTTTGAACCTTTTCAATTTTTTCTATTGAGCTTTTCACCATTTCAATTTTGTTCAGATGTCGCTACAGATGCGTCGTCATCAATTAGCTCTTCTGCAATTTCTCTTGCGGACTTCCTCACTTTCCTCGTCTACCATTCAACTCCTCCGATACTTCCGATAATCCACCGCGTCCCTTCCCCCGAGCTTCGAGGTTGAAAGACCTCCGAATTTTTCGAGCCACTTATGCCTGAACCGTTCACATGTGGTGCCTTTACCGCATGCGATGATGACATTTCGAGTTGATTCCGCTTCACTATGGCCGAGTTTGAACTCGTGAAGCAAACGACACAAATTTCCCGTTTTGACGGCGATCCGAAATCATCGAATAAACAGCGAAAGAGAAGCGATGACGCTATTTAATAACTTCATGCAATAACGAGAAAATTGCGCTTTCTAACAATTTATAACACATCTGCATTCATTCACCATTAAATTACCAATGCCTAGGCATAGCAAGTAGGAAAACGGCCATTAATTCTGCACCAACCCTATAGTGCAATGTGGGCCCTTCCCGCTTTTCCTTACTGAACAGCTGTGTGCACCTACTTGTGTCGAACGCGTCGGCTCATCTTTTGTTGAGGTTCATGTGAGGAACTGTTAAGTCAAGTAAGCTTACTGAAAGGGCGGAGTTCGCAACGTAGATTTGACATGCACGAATACAACCTACGCTGCTCATGTCTTCCGAGGCCGGTTTTTCAATTGATTCTCCATTTTTGTTCAGGTCACTGAATAGGTTGGAGCGCTTCGCAGTCTCCATGGACTGTGTCTTCCTCCTGTGGTGGGATCATGGTAATCCATGAGTCGAACCATAAAGCACTCCGTCTCACCACGCTGCTCCTCTTCTGCGCCACCACTTTTCGGCCGGCAGGGCAGTTTCAACCCCACTTGAGCTCGCTGTCTTGTGATTGGCCTCCTCTGCCTGGACTTAGAGGGCAAAGGAGCCTGCTATAAAAATGGTCTATAAATCGGTACACTGATGCGCTCAGCAGAAGCGAAACACATATTTGGAATCGGCGTCCGAAGCCACATCCAGTGATGTGCGTCCCATCTTAACACGTTGACGACACTATCGCGCAATGGTGCACGATAACCAGTCTGTTCCGTGGGACGATGTCGCGATGTTGCGCGACGGGCTATTATTTTAACAAGAAGATATCCGGCCCATCCAAACTTCGTCCAAATACCCCATTCAGGATGCTGAACACGATGCCGATGTCCGTTTCGACAATTACGGCCGATTTCCCTCTTAATCGGTAGTCGTGACAGGACCACCGACTTTCCCAAACTCTGTGTAGGAGATATGTGAGAAGATTGAAACAAATCTTACCTCCTGTTCAACTCCACCTTCGTATTAACCTCCTATTATTGCTTTTCCCCTTAGCAGCCTCATTCGTTCCCTTTTCCCTTTTGAATTCTCCCTACTTTCTCTGCTTTTATAACACAGTTGAAAGGTAATGGGTGAAGTTTGAAAGAAATCTTCTAGAGTAGCTGTCGAAAAGTAACATTATGAGCGTTCCGAATCCCGATGTTGAGGAACTCAACGGAAGCTTGGAGGATTTACTGCTTGACAGCGACGTTGAAGCGTCACCGCTTTACCTTATACCTGGCTTTGACATCATTGTTGAATTACTCTGTTCGATTGTTCCTTCTTTCCTTGTTTTACAATCGCAAATTTTTTACATGCCTTGTGGGTAATACAGGGTGCGTAAAAAGTATTAACGCACCTACTTTTTGTTTCAGCTCCAGCTTTCTGTTTTTACCCCTCTAGGTTTTTATGTGTTATTTTTGTTGTCTGTATTGTGCTCAAAAAAACACTCACGAAAAAACTGAAGAAACATGATCGTCACCGTTACGGTGGCCCTTTATTTGTCTGTTACCCAGACAGCTGAATACTTCCTTAACAAGAGAATTTGGCGCTGTTCGAAACGGTTGGTGAGGAAAGAGGTCACCAACCCAAACGTCAGCCACGGCTCTGTCATAACAGATGATGATTACAAGATGTTCAAGCACGATAACGTTCAAATCAAAAATTGTCAACCTCTGTCCCATAACGGCAAACAGATAACGCGCGCAGGTGTGAACAGCTTCTCAGACGAGCACAGCTTAAACGTGAATCCGCTGGATTACTCTTTCTAGGTGATTTTGAAGAATGAGGTCTGTGCTACTTTCAACAGAAGTGACTAGTCGCAGAAGGCTACCCTGTTCGAAGCACGGAACAAAATGCAAGCGAATACTTGCGGCGCGTGCTCATGAATTTTCCGCCGTTTTCGCTCCTATATTCACAGTAAAGGAGTCGATGTCAATTACGACTTATTCCGTCGTGTTTGCAAGATCATTTTCCATATTTCTAAAATGAATATTTTAAAACTTACGCGCAATACTATTTCCACAACCGCCATTTACTGCGTCAATACTTTTTACGCACCCTGTAAATGTGCAATGAATCACGTATTTCAATCTATAGCTGCGTTCCTCCACAAGGCAGAACGGTCGTCGCCAGGGTATGTGACGGTAGGTATGCGCTGGTGAGCGTTACCCATGCCTATCGCAACATACCCTCGCTAGTTGGCTGAAATTTTAAAAACGGACGTCCGATTCGTCATGAGCACCAAAATAACCTCCTATCCTTCCGTCTCTTTTATATCCTGATAAGACCACCCTAGTTAACGACGCGGGGGGGGAGGTAACCGGCCGTAACTGTTAAGAGGAACATTAGCATCGTGTTTGTATCACAAATTTATCCTTAGACGAAGTTTTGGTCACTATATGTCTTGTCACGTTTGTGCGGCGCGCTTCGTCCCACGGGCCATACACACGAAAATCGCTCTCGTCGTCAACGTGTTAAAGAGTACGATGGTCACCTAGTATCCTTACCTTGTAAGGAACCCTGTTCGAATAAAGTGTAATCCGTTCCTGCAGCGTGTCACTGTTCTTGTTCTCAATCGCCGCTTCCGTTTTAAGAGAGTAGAAGCGAGGGTCGCTCTTCGTTATTCAGCAAATCAGTAGCAGTTTTCATGTAGACAACAATTTTCACCGTTCTTTTATGTCTGCCGCCGTTTCATGAAACCAGATCATTCCTGTGTTGCTCCCAAAAAGTTTCGTTGTCTATAATGATACAATTCCACTTGCAATGCTTTATAGTAGCTCAGTCACTGACTATCACAGCGTGATTCGCTTTGTGAATCTTTCTTCATCCCTTCTATGATATAACAACTCAAAGGTTATTCTCAAAACACGCTCTAAGCCTGGTTCGTTAGAACGTTCGAAGAAACGGAGTAAGGGCTAGCATGTCCCTTCGAACTCTATGCATCCCAAGCCGTTGTGCTGAAAAGTATATGGAGCAGGTGCACCGTATAGATAGACGCTTTTAATCTCAACTCTCATTTAAGAAATGCAATGCGGAATGGAACAAGAGAGTGAACATGCTCCTGATACAGGGTTGCGAGCATGTGAAGCAAGCCTAATGAGCAGAACAACAAGTATGGATCTGCGGTAGTTGTCGAGAGACTGCTCCGTTTTATAATAAATGTTTTGTTTCCTTCTGTGAACACACAACATGTAGCAGACATCTCTGTTGTACATGAAATGCAAGGCCGTGGTGCTCTTGGTACAGACAAGTGTAGATCTTTGTTACGGTCCCTCGGTTGGCGAGTTTTTAGAACCCGAAAAAGTCGAAGTAGTCTATAGAACAACGCCCCTTTTCCAAATACTATTTATTTCTGCATAAGCATATCCAAAAGGCTGTGAGACCGTGAAAACGTTGCCGTGAAGAGTCGAAATGATGGCTGATCTTATATTAGTTGGAAGAATCCATCGTTACCATCGCTGGACAGCTGATGGATGAGACAACTTAGGAAGCAGCACGGTTGGCTGCCTCCTGTATAGGACTGGAACATATCCCAAGTTAAGCAGAATGTGCGAATTACATTCACTTCTGCTCCATGCATGTGCATGATTTATTTTTGGAGTTTTTGGATCAGTAACAAGGCTCTTCACCCTGACCCCTCTGCTTGAAACTCACCATCGAATACCGTGGTTGTTGGCCCTTACGTAATCATACGGGCGGGTGTTCCCTTCACTTGCAGAATGCCACCCACTTCGATACGCATCTCAGTCACTGGGAGAGTTCACATGCAGGTGAAAAATGGGTGAACTAACAATGCACTGGTATACGGCCTGATTTCGATCTACAGCTGGGCGGACAAAGACCTACAGATGACCGGATTACAGTATCTAGGCGGGAATTTGAAAGGCCAAGAGGTGTGTACTGTACTTAATATATTGCTCCAAAGCTGAAGGAGCTCATACATGACTCATACAACTTTATTGAGCAAACAATAGCGACAATCAACATATTGTAGAAATTGTACATTTAAAAGAGAGCACAAATGTGTTAGAGGGGTAATCCAACGCTCTTGGGACACAGTAGCCGGAACCATTAATGCTCCTTTAAAGGTCACAATTTGAGCTTTCATGACTCCTAAGCAAAAAATCCAGCCTGCTGTAATGCTCGTTGTATTCACACCACTGCAACATTGGAAATGACTTACAGGGCTTTCTGCAAAGTATGCCGCATAGACGTTCCGTATCAATTTTTCAAACATTTGCTAAAGCGGCTTTCACACTGCCGTTGCTGCCATAGCGGCAACGAGCAACGAAAAGGGGGCGGAGATCGAGCTTGTTGCAGCCGCAACGTGCTGAGATAAGACAATGAGATAAGATTTGTGATATGCCCCCGCTGACGAGCATCAGCAACAAGGAATGATGGCGATCATTCCACGTTGCTGAGGCCGCTCAACCGTTGTGCAACCGATGCCGGTGTTGCTGATGCAGGGTTGCAGCAACAGAGGTGTGAAAGCCCCCTCGTTGCTGCTGTTGCTCCTCTGCGTCTTTGCGGTATACTTCATCACTACGGCATCGATTGCGCAACAGCAACAACGAAAGCCGAAAGCCGCTTAAGTCTGATAGTGAACGATTTGTGTCTTTTACATGATTATTTTATGATAGTGTGCACCTGAATGCCTTTTTCTAAATTACTATATGGGTGCAAAAAAGTGCAATGCTTCTTTCCACAAATGAAATACAGTCTTCTCTCGTTATAACGCGTTTGAACGGACCGGAGAAAAGCCGCGTTATAATGAAGTCGCGCCCTACCAGGAGTTGGCCCTTTTTACACTCTTTTAAGCACAGATTTATCTGAAATCACGTGGAATGACCGAATTTGGCTACATCAACAATATACGTGACAATGAGGGTGTAAAGACAAGTAACATCTTTAAATTATTGATGGATTCCTGTCCTCAAAGATACTATCTCCCTGTTGTATACATAAGTATGACAGATGTGTGTGAGGAATGACGAGTTCCAGAGGAAAGTTCGGAGTAATCAACAACAAAAGTATGCGACCTGATGTTACAATATCTTTTGCCGCCATCAAAGCTTTCGTGCCAGGCGGAACTCGAACCAGCTCTCCTTACCTTCTGGACACGATGTTAGACCATTACGCTATCAGAGCTGTTAAATCGCGCGCCGCATACGCCATATCCTCTTTGAAGCAGCCTCTCAGCACTCTCCCACAATATCGGTATGTTGCATGTGATCAAACAGCGCTGATGCTGTATTCCTGCCTGGAAAGCAGGGCGTGCAGGTAGAGGACCTGCATGGCGCGAGAGTTCTGGTCGCAACAAAATATCATATGACAGCACATGGCCTCTATAACAGCAGCTCTAGGCTTACTAGGAAACGATCTCAACGGTAGGTCGGAAGGGTCTAACGAGGGAGGTCAGTGACTCGGTTCCGAACGAGACCTATATGGTCTTGAATGGCATCGGACGAGGATCACAGAACTGTTTGGTTTTCGCTAAATGCCCATAGGTGGTAAAAAATGGCAGAAAACTGTATCACTTCAGGGCAGGCTGATAAGACAAAAGTGACATCTGGAATGGTTCTGTCGTGCTCAGAATTCGCCCAGTCTTTGAGAATTATTTAAGATGCTGACCACGAATCTGTACGGCACATGACTTGATATGAATGAACAATGCTGTGCTAGGTAGGCCTCATATAAGTATGGTACAGGCTTAGCGGGCCTTCTGGATAGCTGGAAATTATTACAGATATCTTTAAAACAATGTAGCCAGTTCCCAAGTGAGGAAACTTCAGTTAACCTTTCTAGATTTGAATACTTCTGCTGTTTCTGACGACCACTCTTACGATCCTTTACGATGAAGGATCCTTTACATAGTCCACCCATCATCACGTCCAAAGCTAAGATTCAGCTAATTTGTTGTTCGTTATCCAGCCTAAAATCGCCGAATAAGGAACAACAAAACGCATAGGCCAAAACCACTCGGAAACCGGATAACGGATAACGGATAACGGTTAATCCGCCCATCCCTGCTTCCGCCGCGCGCGGTCGAACTGTCAAAAGGAACCCCGCCGCAGCCGCCGCAACTGCGGCGGCCGGCATACGCGATTGCTTCCCGCACCAATCTTTCCATCGTATCATTGTGGTTGCACGATTGCAGTATGTTCGATTTGATTGCAGGCAGTAATGGTTCCTTTTTAGCCATATGATGTCGTGAATTATCAAAAATACTGCAGTACAACAGTGAACACTAGCAAAAGAAATAGGATTAATCCAAATACATAGAGTAAGCAACTTCTCCATTAAAAATTTTAGGGGAGCAATAAACTACTAAACAAACATATTATCGTGGGTGCTGATGACATGTAGATTTGTTTCAATTTGTGAGTTTTTTGTGAAACTTATCTGCAAAATAAGGAACACCTCCGTTTTGGGGCTGGGTCGGATATTCTTCCTCTGTTCCAGAAGGGATCGGTCGGATATTGTTCCTCAGATCCAGAAGATGTCATAACTCTTTGAGTGTGTGTTTGCCGTACACAATTGCTTGCAGTTACTACACAAAAGTTAGTATTTTATCCATCTCAGATAATTCCACGTTGAAGTACCTTGGATCTTGGGATGCTATCGAGCAGCCACAACAATAACGTTTATAGCATGTGCAGGATCAAGATCGTTATGTGAAGTTCGTTTGGATGGATGTCTCTTGCCTTTCTCTTTCCAGAGGCGTCGGAAGAATTGCTCCTCCAAGGACTATTCTATATTTCAACTGCTCTAATTGAAAAAAGTTAAGCGCAGAGTAAGGCTGGTAAATAAGACAAACCGACGGACTCCTTGGAAAGAGGTGAAAGGCGGGTATGTTGCTGTGCGTTTGACTTCCCACAGATGGGTAGAAAACCCCATAGAGAGTAGTTAATGTGGCGACTGCAAAACGTTTAAAAAACATCTCCGTACCACGGGTGGGCGCCGAAAGACCTGGAGAATATCACGGGTGTTACGTGCGGTCAAACAGTTCCAGTGGTATAAGGCGAACATCGCTGCCCGGAAAGCAGAAAGTGCGGGTTCGAGTCCCGCCTGGCGGAAGAGTTTTGATCGCAACGAAACATCCTGTAACAACATATTGCCTCTTTACCAGCCGCTCAAGGCTTAAGCAAATGTGTTAAAACATTGTTTAAAAACAGTACTAAAGTGTTTAGAAAAGGCTTATAAATTGACGGCGCTTTAAGTCCTGATCTGTTGTTGGAATTAGTGCAATTTAAAACGAATTTCAATTTTCGTTGTTTGTTCGTTATGTTTTTCCGTTATCCGGGCATTTTAGGGCAAAATTATCCGTTATGCGTTATCCGGTTGTCAGAACATCATCATTCACTCATCTCTGGGCAGAAGGGCCATGAACTGAGCGCCGCCTTGGCATCGCGGCGATGGAAGTACGCCCCTTTGGCCTATGCTGTACTTGTTGCCCGAATCAGCAACATGATACATATGGGGAGTCTCTCTCTCTCTCAGAAATACAAGTATCTCGACCGCACTGTAACACTGAGCTGATGGTGAAACTGCACATTATAAGGGTATGGTAGCCTATATGCTACCGATCTAAATTTCATTACTTTCTCACTGATTTGTTGAGCAGTCGGCTTATAGGTTAGCGTAGTGGTCTTTTCAGCAGGAGATCACTGGTTACGATGTGTGATGCCAAAAGCTCATGGGATATGGCATTCTCAATAGTAAGAACTGCTCGAATGTCTGATTGCTTCAAATGATTCTTTATAGGGCATCAATTTTTGGAACAATTGCGAGTGTTACCTTCTTGCTGTCGAGGGGAGACTTTCAGTTCACTTTCTCACCATCAAAGTTACCACCCAAGTCCGACTCTAAGCACTAGCCAACAACGTGACCCGGAGATTATCGAAGCAAATGATGATGATTTTCAAGCAGAGGGACCAAGACGAACAGACTATTTAGTGACGGAAGGGAACTCGGCACTATAGTATTAGGTTGTCCCCATAAGTCCCCGCCGTTTTTTCAACAATTGATTGCGAATTTCGCCTGCGGCCTCTTGCATAGCGCTCTACAGCTTTCGAAAGAGAATGATTTGCTCTATTTGCATATTGCATTTGTTTTTCATCCTGAATGTTGTCAATTTTTAGGTCGTTAAAGTGAAAAGTGAAAAAGTGAAAAGAGGCCATCGTCGACAGTTGCTTCTATCCGCTTAGGTTTGAAATTTTTGCGCGGCTTTTCATAGCATTTGGAAGACAATGTTTTGTGCTACAAAAATACGTGTTGGTGCTATTTGCTCATGCATCCTTTATTGATTTTTAGGCCATCAAATTGGGACGTCCGAAGGGAAGATTCATTTTTAGGGACAGCTCCTGCTCTGTGGTAGGACTTCTTTGCTTGGTTTACATGCCGTTCGGAAGCGAATGTCTTGCTCTATAAGAATTTGGGTCGCGTTTATTGGCTCACTCTGATTTCTGTCGAATATGAACAAAATTTCAAAAAGAGAAAAATCATGTTCACCAACAACTTCTTCTCCTTGTTCAGTCTGTCTTGCTCAGTATTATGTGACACTCGAAAGTGGATGTCTTGTTCTACCAGAATATATGATTCGTTCTTCGCCCATTTGAATTTTGCTAATTTTCCGGTCATCAGAATGGAGCAGTGCCAGGTCGACAAGGATGAGCACTTTTGGCACGTTCTTCTCTTTGCTTTCAACCAGGCTTCTAGCGCGGCTAAGGCACTAGAACTCTGGTTGACCGTACAAACACAATTTGTCACCACCAGTTACAACTCTGTGCGAAAATCGTTGAATATGTTTCCGTGTGATGAATGAAATTCAGGAACCAGCGACTGCCGGCTTGCTTATCCGTCATCATTCATCACACGGACATATTTTTTGCACAGAATTGTAACTGGCGGTGAAAAATAGTGTTTGTACGATCAATCAGGGTTCTAGTGCCTTATCCTACTAGACCCCTGGTTGAAAGCAAAGAGGAGAAGGTGCAAAAGCGCTCATCCTCGTCGATCTGGCACCGCTCCATCTTTGATGACCCAAAAAATAGCAAAAATTTAAACGGCCTAAGAACAAATTGTATTCTAGTAGAACAACACATCCACTTTCGAGTGTCATATAAAACTGAGCAAGACAGACTGAACAAGGAGAAGAAGTTGTTGGTGAAGATGATTTTTCTCTTTTTGGCGTTTTGTTGATGTTCGACAGAAATCGGCGTGAGCCAATAAACGCGACCCAAATTCTTATAGAGCAGGACATTCTCTTTCGAAAGACAAACAACACCGAGCAAAAAAGTCCTACCACAGAGCAAGAGTTTCGGTAAACTTCGGACGGAAAAGTCGGACATCCCAATTTGATGGCCTAAAAATCAATATAGGACAACAGGGAAAATAGGACCAACACATATTCTTGTAGCATAGAACATTGTCTTCCAAGTGCTATAAAAAACTGCGCAAAAGATTACAAGCCTAGGCTGAGAGAACAGGTGCGCAAATGGCTACTTTTTCACTTTTTCACTTCAACAACCTAAAAATTGACAAAATTCGTGTTGAAAAAAGAAATGCAATAGATGTTCTGATAGCGCAATCTTTCGAATGCTATGCAGCGCTACAATACCGCCCGCGTCGCATGCTCATAACTCCTTTAATTTTGAGTTGTCTCAGAAACAGTCGGTACCATTCGATTCGCTCCTCGAGATCTATAAAACCTTGTATAAAACTTTACCAGGCCACCGCGCTTTCGTTGTGGGTGGCCTAAAAAAGTAACTGCAGCAGGCTTTTGCGATTGGAGCACCTTATTTTCCAGGACGTGCAGTGTTTCCGGAATATCTCAAGCATGACGTGCGTTGTCAGTGCTCTGCCATGCCTGGAATGTTCCGAGAGTGCGCCGTGCACAATGCATATAGTATCGAACCTATCAATCGAATGGGTGGAAGCATGCCCACAGGGTTTCTATCTTCATTTAACGGAAAATTTAAAGCCTTCAAGACTATCTTGCATCGTTTAGAGAATTTTATATGAAATTCTCGGCCGTCCTACTTAGGATTTGCTCCAAGCAGTCCGACGAGCCCTTGGAGTGTGCCGTACACAATGCATGTAGGATCGAGCCTATCAATCGAGTGAGCGGACGTGGTTCAAATGTCGTGCTAAACAGCAACGCTTACCCTCTTTAGGTGCTTTAGTGCACACACTGACAGCAGCTCATACAAATGAAGAGGTTTTAAGAAGCGAGAAGAGAGAGTGCGCCGTGCAAAATGCATATACGATAGAACCGTGTTTGAAATTAGGTTAGATTAGAAATTTCCACCCGCCCTACTCAGGAATTGCTGTATTCCCTCCCGGGGAAGCTTTATAGTACGCTATGAACAATGCATATAGAACATAACCTATCAATGCAGTGGAGCGACCGCTCGCAAATGCACGCGCGGACAAGTTCGTAGCTTCAATAACAATATCAAGATCAAATCGTTTCGGCTGCAACTCGAGGACTTTGCAGGCAGTACAAGGTTCTTGACGTGCTCTAAAATACAACGGTGTAGCTCATGAATGGACTAAATTACAGCGCTCCGAAAATACAGGTGAGGCTTGTGCGACCCAATTTTTTCTGATTTCGGTCGACCACTGCGCGAAGGCACGGCGAGCCAAGCCATACAAATGCGTAGGCGAGCAGAACACCCAAGGTGCTTTAAGACGATATGCTCGCAACTCCCCAGCTCCCTAAACTGCCTTAGACCCATCTGCCATTTTAGGGCCGCGGACTTTGCGATTGAAGTTTCCTGCTCTTTTACTCGCCCACGTTTGGGTTTTCGACACTCCCAGTAACACCATTTTGTTCGCCACGAAAAGCTCTATCGAATGGTATCATTCTCGACCAATTTCAAGGAAATCAATTTTTCGACAATTTCCCATCGAGGACGTGGGTGCCACTGGCCAAGCCAGCGCGGACGATGACGTCATCGAAAACCGATGTTTTCGAAATTGGCCAAATTTCCTCGTGCAAACTTAGTCCAAAATCATCTAGGCGGTAATTTGGGGAGCTGATTACGGATCCAACGTCCGTTTCTGAAAATTCCGCCGATTTCAGTAGGTTGCTTCTCGCTTGAGGGTGGTCGTGTCAGGACCACCGATCACCCTCAGTTATCGGTATGGGCGGTCTCCTGCCGCAAGCATCCGAATGAACTTCGGCATCGTGTTCGACACCCCGAATAAGTCCCCGCCCCGATACGAAGTTTGAGCAAAGTCGGTGATCCTGACCAGACCACCTCCAATTATCCTGAAGAATATCCGAAACCTAGCGAAATCGGCGGGATTTTCAAAAACGGACGTCGGGTTCGTAATCAGTGCCCCAAGTAACCCCTAGATGATTTTGGACGAGAAAGTTTGGCCAATTTCGAAAATATCGATTTTCGATGACGTCATCGTCCGCGAAGGCACGACCTGGAGCGCCCCGTTCTCGATGGGAAATTGGCAAAAAATCGAATCGATCGATTCCAAAATCGGTCGAAATTGGTACAGTTCGATAGCGCTTTCCATGCCGAACAGAACGGTACCACTGCGAATGTAGAACACTCAAATGTGGGCGAATAATGGCGCGAGAAACTTCAACACTAAAACTCCGCCGCTCTAAAATGGCAGCTGGTGCTAAGGCAGTTTAATCAGCTAACGAGTTGCGAGCATGTCGTCGTAAAGAACCTTAAGCGTTCTGCTCACATGTGCATTTGTAGGCCATTAGCTCTCTGCGTCTTCCCGCAGGGGTCGACTGAATTTGGAAAAAATCGTGCCACGCAAGGCTAACCTGCATTTTCGCACCGCTGTAACTTTGCCCAATCATAAGCTACATCACTGTGTTTTAGCGCTTCACTAGAGCATTTTACTGCCTTCAAAACAGATAAGCTTCAACCGGAAAGGTTCACAGATTACAGAGTTATTGCGCTTAGAACACGCCCGCGCGTGCAATTCAGCACAATAACGGTTGATGTTCTCCTCGCTCTTACTCTCTCAGAATACAGTTTTCTCTACTTTCAATAACATCGTTCAATTTGCACAGAGAACGGATAATCTTCAAGCAGCTAAAACGGACAACATCAGTAAAATAAAATGAAAACAGGTCAGACACCATCAATCAACGTTTTGGACACAGTCAAAAGAATGTACTAAAATGTACTTCACGTTCTAATCAATTGCAAACGTCTCGACCTACTAGGGTGTCCAAATAGTATCTGCAGAAAACTTCGCAACGTTCCAGATTTTTTCTAGAATGTTCTGAAGATTTCAGCATAAGTGCTATATAAATACACTATCCTACTGTATCTACTTAACATATCCAGCTCCGTGTTCCTTGCCTGTTTCACTGTACGATGGCCGAACTATCTGCTCATATTAGGCACGCACTCCTTTACGAGTATGAGTCCGGGCACTCCGCTGCAGAAGCCTATCGAAACTTCTGTCGTGTATTCGGCTCTAAAGCTCCTTCTGTACGGTCTGTGTATAGCTGGTTCGAACGCTTCAGAGGCGGGAACAGGAGTCTTGAAGATGAGCCTCGCTCTGGTCGACCGACAACGATATCATTGGGCGAACTGAGGAAACTGGCGGAGAAGCATACATATGAAGGTGTGCGTTATTTTGCTGCTGCTCTTGGCTGTTCCGGATCCACCGTGGATAATGGACTGCGATCTCCTGGAATGGTTAAAAAGCTCGGTCAGTGGCTCCCACACGAACTGTCCGACGGCAGCCGGCGGGGACGTCTGGACATATGCACTCAGCTGCTCTCCCGAACTGGCTGGACATCATCTCACAGGGGACGAAAAATGGGTCCTCTACGTCAACCACGCTCGTAAACGTGCGTGGTGCCAACGCGATGAAGTGCCGAAATCTTTCGCAAAAGGTATCATGTGAGGAAAGTCATGCTGAGCGTCGTGTGGGAGTTTGTGGGATCTATCACTTTGAGCTGCTGCCTGACAGCACGACTGTCACTGCCGAGGTCTAGGCTACGCAACTGCAGAGACTGGCCGACAGGGTGCGCAAGGAACAGCCCAGCCTCGACAAAGTTCGCTTGCTGCACGATAACGCGCGCCCACACATCGCGAGGACGACTTTTCAGAAAATTCTGGAACTCGGATGTGAAGTTCTGCCGCATCCACCGTTCAGCACAGATCTGGCCCCAAGTGACTACTACCTTTTTCGATCACTTCAGCATTATCTGGAAGGAAACCGTTATGAATAGCGTGACCACCTCGAGAATGACCTCCGAGATTTTTCGCCTCCAAGTCGCCGGATTCAGAGGAATTCGAAGTCTTGTGGAACATTGGCGGAGAGTATTCGATGTTGATGGAAATTATTTGGTTGATTAATAAAATGTTGATAAAAATTGTGTTATTTTGAAAAATTATCGTATTTCTTCAGATACTTTCTGGACACCCTAATAGCTCAGAAATGTTGTACACTCTCAAGTTTCTGTATTGTTTGATTAGATTTCGTTACTGCAGTTGCTTTCTAAAAAATGATGAAGTTCAGTATAGTTCAATGCGGAGCACATTCAGTTCTTGTGAAGCGTTTAACAGTGCCCATAACCAACTAGGACTGCACCCGAGAAAATTTTCTTTTTCTGTCTGTGCTAACATGAAACTAGTCTAAATGTCCCAAAAGCGTAAAATTCTGGAGAGTTGCTGAGACAACGAAATCGGCTAATGCCCTTTTGCATCGGCTTGGTTTCGGAAGCCTTCCCGAGCAGGAAAATGTGGAGGTGCTTGAAAAAGCGGGGATCTGAAGGAGAATGGTTTGACCAGTGCGGTAGATTGCCGAGAGTTTGATATCTCAATGCATTCAGCATTCTTGTTGTCATCAGTGAAACGTACGGTTGAGCGTTGTCACAAAGTGGGGTTAATCCTTTTCTACTGAGCAATGCCGCCTAAATTAGATGCCACTTTCGGCACATTTTATCGAGTTTTCACAGTATTTCTCCCCTCTGGTGGTTTCGTATGGAGCCAGGAAGCTGCGGATCAAAGCGGCTGCTGACCACGAAACCGTCACTGCGACTCTTTTTCGTGCAATACCGGATTTGGGAGATTCTCTGGAGCTTCACCGTGTTGCAACCATTGACATGCACGTCGTCTTCTGTTCTAGAAAATTCATTTTGACCAAAAGTCACAATATGCTCCTAAATAGGGTCGTTTTTGTGTGCGCAAAATAGGAGAGGAATACACTTCAAGACGAAGAGATTGCTGATGTTCGGACAACCCTCAGGCACCACATATTGAGATTTTACTTTCCAATTTTGTTCAAGTGGCGTGCTACTTTTGCATGATCAACGTCTAGCCCTTCTACAATTTTTCTTGTGGACGTTCTTGAATTGGCATCTACCATTGCCTTCAACTCGACGTTTTCAGCCAGCTATAGCAGACTGTCTCTGTCCCCCGAGCTTCGAGACTGAAGTCGTCTCCACCACGGAATTTCTTGAACCATCTACGAGTGCTTTTCAGATGTGATGTCCACATTCTTCGTTAGTCACATTTCGAGTTGCTTACGCTGCGCTGTGGTTGAGTTTGGACTCGTGAAGCAATACGACGTTTTGGCAGCATTTTCGTAAACAATCCAAAATCACCCAAGAAATGATATTTTGTTTACGGTAGCGCGAAAATTGCGCTTTTTTAACAATGTATAACATGTTTGTATTAGTTCAATATTTCGTTTAATTATCAATGCTGGGACATAGCAAGAGTGAAAACGGACTTTATTTTATGATTTGTTTTCACCTATGGTTTCCACTAACTGAACTTCCTCCTTGAGCAGTGGATGAGTAGGAACCCTTCGCAGTGTTCATGTTCACTGTGTCTTCATGCAACTTACTGATATTCATATTCCGTTTCATGTCTACCTTAAACGTGGCGAGCACCACTTTATTTCAAAGGATAGCTTCGGAGAAATGTATTAGGTTGTCCCGTTTGCCGTTTTTTTTCAGCGATCCACATGGGACACCAACGAAGGCAAGATCATCCAGAACCTTGTCAGTAACATGAATAATACAATGCCTGATGTTATCAAAAACAATGGTAGACCGATCGACTTTTGAATCTAGTAAAAAGTTTGTTTTCCGCAAGTGGATACATAGTTTTGAAACGCCAATTTTCTACCAATTTTCTTCAAGAAAGTCTGATTCTCGTGTGAGGTTGAAAAAATACATACATCGGTGGAACAGCTCGCCTCTTCTACGTCCGCGTGATGGAACACCTGGAAGGGAAGAGCAGATCACGACCATCAACTGCTTTGGGCTGCCACAGGGTAAACGACCATAACTGGTATATAAATTAAAACAGCTAAAGGTGCACCCGGTTATCTGTAATTGGATAAATGAGTTTCTGACCAATAGGACATTCCAAGTAAGAGTGGGTACGTCCTTCTCCACTATTAGACATGCAAAAAGTGGGGTTCCTCAAGGGGGAGTCTTGTCGCCACTATTGTTTGCTGTTTACACCTCAGATATTGCCAAACAATTGGAGGACATCGGGGTAGTGGTTAAGCAGTTTGCGGACGACATTAAAATTTATCGGGAGGTGAACAACCTGAATGACTGGTGCATACTTCAGAAAGGTATTGATTTTATGGAACTGTGGTCCCGTACTTGGCGGCTCCCGCTAGCTCCGGAAAAAAACGTTGTATATGAGACTAGGTACGTCGGAAGCGGCTGGGGACTATCAAATTGAAGGGCACCTTATTTCCAGAGTAAAGTCTGTTAAGGACCCGGGTTTTGTTTATGATGATAAGCTTGACTTTTCAGAACATGTACGAAGGATCTATAGGAAAGGATTAATGAAACTGTTTCAAATTTTCAAAGGATTGTCAACTAAGGATACAAAAGTGATGACGATGGCATATAAGGTGTATGTCAGGCCAATTCTTAAATTTGGATCTGCAGTCTTTTCTCCTGGCAAAAAGAAAAATGTTGTGATGCTCGAAGCGATCCAAAGAAAGTTTACTAGAAGAGTGGTGATTAGAGCAGGTGGTTTTTTGCACTCCAGAATCCCTCGGGCTAGTATAAGGAATAGCTACTTAGGACTACATACTCTGGAATCACGTCGCAAGCTTCGAGATGCTTGTATCGTCTTCAAATTGCTGAATGGAAGCATAAAGAGTAGTATCTCGAAATCCTTTTCCGTGTTTCCATCAGTAACTCGTGGTGGCGCAATTAAGCTATCCTTTGCGAGGCCCAAGTCTAACCTTCGTGCATTGTTCTTCACGTGTAGAGCGCCAGCAGCCTTTTGTAAGCTTAAGATTGGAGTACCTGCCTCCTCGCAGTCATTTGTTGCGTTCAGGAGTATGGCAAAACGTAATCTGCTGAAGTACTAGTTTTAGCTAAGGTGTGTTAGAGTTGCTTGTTGTTTGGTATGTTGGTTTCTTTTATAATTTCTCCTTGTGTTTGTTCGTATATTCTCTGACGTGTGTCTTATATGCACGTAGAAATAAATAAATAAATAAATAAATAAATAAATAAATAAATAAATAAATAAATAAATAAATAAAATAAAATAAAATAAACGGCGCAGCGTAAGCAACTCGAAATGTGACCAACGAAGAATGTGGACACCACATCTGAAAATCACCCGTAGATGGTTCAAGAAATTCCGTGGTGGAGACGACTTCAGTCTCGAAGCTCGGGGGACAGAAACAGTCTGCTATAGCTGGCTGAAAACGTCGAGTTGAAGGCAATGGTAGATGCCAATTCAAGAACGTCCACAAGAAAAATTGTAGAAGGGCTAGACGTTGATCATGCAAAATAGCACGCCACTTGAACAAAATTGGAAGGTAAAATCTCTATATGTGGTGCCTGAGGGTTGAGAGAATCTCCCAAATCCGGCATTGCACGAAAAAGAGTCGCAGTGACGGTTTCGTGGTCAGCAGCCGCTTTGATCCGCAGCTTCCTAGCTCCATACGAAACCACCAAAGCGGAGAAATACTGTGAAAACTTGATAAAATGTGCCGAAAGTGGCATCTAATTTATGCGGCATTGATCAGTAGAAAAGGCTTAATCTCACATTGTAACAACGCTCAACCGTACGCTTCACTGATGACAACAAGAATGCTGAATGCGGTGAGATATCAAACTCTCGGCAATCCACCGCACTGGTCAAACCATTCTCCTTCAGATCCCGCTTTTTCAAGCACCTCCACATTTTCCTGCTCGGGAAGGCCTCCGAAACCAAGCCGATGCAAAAGGGCATTAGCCGATTTCGTTGTCTCAGCAACTCTCCAGAATTTTACGCTTTCGGGACATCTAGACTAGTTTCATGTTAGCACAGAAAGAAAAAGAAAATTTTCTCGGGTGCACTCCTAGTTGGTTATGGGCACTGTTAAACGCTTCACAAGAACTGAATGTGCTCCGCATTGAAATATACTGAACTTAATCATTTTTTAGAAAGCAACTGCAGTAACGAAATCTAAACAAACAATACAGAAACTTGAGAGTGTACAACATTTCTGAGCTATTAGGGTGTCCAGAAAGTATCTGAAGAAATACGATAATTTTTTCAAAATGACACAATTTTTATCAACATTTTATTAATCAACCAAATAATTTCCATCAACATCGAATACTCTCCGCCAATGTTCCACAAGACTTCGAATTCCTCTGAATCCGGCGACTTGGAGGCGAAAAATCTCGGAGGTCATTCTCGAGGTGGTCACGCTATTCATAACGGTTTCCTTCCAGATAATGCTGAAGTGATCGAAAAAGGTAGTAGTCACTTGGGGCCAGATCTGTGCTGAACGGTGGATGCGGCAGAACTTCACATCCGAGTTCCAGAATTTTCTGAAAAGTCGTCCTCGCGATGTGTGGGCGTGCACTATCGTGCAGCAAGCGAACTTTGTCGAGGCTGGGCTGTTCCTTGCGCACCCTGTCGGCCAGTCTCTGCAGTTGCGTAGCCTAAACCTCGGCAGTGACAGTCGTGCTGTCAGGCAGCAGCTCAAAGTGATAGATCCCACAAACTCCCACACGACGCTCAGCATGACTTTCCTCACATGATACCTTTTGCGAAAGATTTCGGCACTTCATCGCGTTGGCACCACGCACGTTTACGAGCGTGGTTGACGTAGAGGACCGATTTTTCGTCCCCTGTGAGATGGCGTCCAGCCAGTTCGGGAGAGCAGCTGAGTGCATATGTCCGGACGTCCCCGCCGGCTGTCGTCGGACAGTTCGTGTGGGAGCCACTGACCGAGCTTTTTAACCATTCCAGGAGATCGCAGTCCATTGTCCACGGAGGATCCGGAACAGCCAAGAGCAGCAGCAAAATAACGCATACCTTCATATGTATGCTTCTCCGCCAGTTTCCTCAGTTCGCCCAATGATATCGTTGTCGGTCGACCTGAGCGAGGCTCATCTTCGAGGCTACTGTTCCCGCTTCTGAAGCGTTCGAACCAGCTATACACAGACCGTATAGAAGGAGCTTTATAGCCGAATACACGACAGAAGTTTCGATAGGCTTCTGCAGCGGAGTGCCCGGACTCACACTCGTATAGGAGTGCGTGCCTAATATGAGCAGGTAGTTCGACAATCGTACAGTGAAACAGGCAAGGAAGACGGAGCTGGATATGTTAAGTAGATAGAGTAAGATAGTGCCTTTATATAGCACTTATGCTGAAATCTTCAGAACATTCTAGAAAAAATCTGGAACGTTGCGAAGTTTTCTGCAGATACTATTTGGACACCCTAGGTCGAGACATTTGCAAATGATTAGAACGTGAAGTATATTTTAGTACATTCTCTTGACAGTGTCCAAAACGTTGATTGATGGTGTCTGACCTGTTTTCATTTTATTTTACTGATGTTGTCCGTTTTAGCTGCTTGAAGGTTATCCGTTCTCTGTGCAAATCTAGTAAAGGGATTCTCTATTATTATACTTGCATCGATAATGGTTCTTTTTAGGTCCCCTCCCCAGACTAAGAACTCGGAAATTGAGTCTATCTTGCAACCAGGTTGGCATAGTTCACTTATCTCCACACATCGAGACACAAATGAGCAATAAATAAATGTTTTTGCTCATTTATTGTGTCTCGCAATGTGTGGAAATAGTTTAAGAGTAATAATAATAATGTATTATCAGCAGCAGGTAAAAAAAAGTACAACCTCAAATTAAGACGACAGCCGATAACTGTGGAACTGAACAAAATAATAATCCCCCATAATAACATAAAACAAGTGAAGAAGCGAGAGGTGAAAACTTATATACAATCCATAAGATGAATAAAACGGCACTGCTGAGTAAACAAGTCGGAACCACAGGCGGTGAACTGATGGTGAAGGGCAGTGGGCGGCCAGCACTGCAAGTCGTATATGTGGCGCGCACGACTCCGATTACCAACTTAGTAGGCCCGCCAACACCATCAATGCCGCACGTTACGGATCCGGGAAACTCTTCTGCAGTGCTACTCCTCAGCTGATTCGATGTAACAGATCGTACGCTCCAGAGCTCCCGCAACAAGACATAGCATCGTTTCAACAACCGAAAAGAAAAGCTGCCTGAAATTATGGCGCAGCAGTTTATGTGAGTCAAAGATAATAGAATCAAAAAAGATCCCTCTGTTTTAGAAAGCCTCAAGATGCCGACTGAAGTTAAATGGAGATGATGACATCAGTAAACACGCTGGGAGCTGGTTCCATGTACCTATCACTCGGCACCAAAAGGACTCTGCATAAAGCTGCTTTCGGGCTCTTCATGGAAGTAGTCGAAGACGGTGTCCTCTTGTTCTAATGATGGACTGTGACATTATTAGTGAGAAATCACAGCTAATGTCAACGTATCCCATAAAAGCTTAAATATAAAACTTTGGTCGTGCAACATCCTTGGTTGTGCTCCTGATGTCGCCGATCGATAGATTCTCAATCAACAAAAACACGACTGGGAACCTCACCTGCGTATACGCACAAGGACAGCTGAATGTTGAGGTTGCTTTGTTTATGCATTTGTAGGGTTATAGCAGGACTTTTCTATATGGACTACATATTTATGCTCTTTAGGGCCTCCAAACATTTCTGGCTGTGGATTGCTTTTGTGAAAGTTTCCAAATTTTGGAGCTTCTCGACGTCGTTTATGCCCACTTCTTCTTCAGGCTATGACAACTCATTAGGTCATCTTGCTGGTGAAATTGGAGGTCTGAAGCGGTCGTATTCCCTTTTGTTGAGATGCTCGGCCTTGATCCTTACTCCTCTTGGCGTTATTCTAATGGTTATGAAGACGGTAAGATTCGGTCGCTGAATGTGCCATTTCTCCAACAAGTGGGTGGTTAATCTCACTCGGTTATCGAGTCGTTGTTCCATTTCACCGCTTTGTTGCTCGTTGCGACGATTTTCGTTATGGTGTTCGACTTCTATGCGGAAAGCGTATGCTTCCAGGTTAGTGAGTTCTGGAAGATTCTCATGCGAGGGCTTGATCATCTTTTTCAGCATGTTGCCGATCCAGTCATGGCCTCTGCGAGATGGTCTCCTGTCACCATGTTCACTTGTGCCCTCAGCTTGACTTACGTTTGCCACAGCGGACAAGGACTTGAGGAGCACTCGGTTACGTCCGGGGTCATCATCACTGTCTCGGCTTCTATACTAGGTTGGTGTATTTTCGAACAACAATTGGCGGATGGATTCCGTACGTGGTCAGTTGCGAAGTGAATGAAGTCGCTCGCAAACACAGAGGTCTTACTTAGTTCATTCTGCTTCTGCTAATTTTTCAGCATCGGTGTCCTTGACGTCTTCTAGCTCACTTAAATGTAGAGGGGAGAGCTGATTGGCATGTCGGATACAGGAATTCCACTCTTCGCTTACAAGGAGGTATTTCTCTAGAAGTCAAGCCGTTCGCCGAAACTGTTTTTCAAGGTAAGTTTCGAAACATTTTTGTGCTTGAGTTAGGGTTGTAGTATGTAGACCAGAACATCAGTGAAAATGTTGTGAAGAGAAGCATCTAGCATACGATTCTTTTGCGGGTTATGTACTATGTCAGTGTGTAGCGATAGCGAAGTTATAGACATGTGAAAATAGTGTAATATTAGCAAACGTTTTCTGATGGAGCTTATTTCTTTATAAAATGTTGAGAATGCACGTAATCACAGAAAGCCTTCCCTACCGCGTGGTCAAAGCTGTCCTAGGCTGACAATGCTCGCTTATAGGAGACAATTCGGTAGATCCTGACGAACTCGGATTCTCGTCGTTTTGTCGTTTTGTAGTATGGAGTTCCTAACGGATTCTGGACCAACAGTCTGGTCCTTATTTCCGGTGGCTTCCATACGTTATTAGACTGCTCTGCACTTGTGAGTTTTCTACTTCTAGCCGGATTCGGGGAATCTGACACGTGCACGGTACTCTTTGCGTTAGGTCATGGGTCTCGTTGCTGCAGTCATATCCCTCTGGCCAGCTACGCGTCGTTTGAGCTATGGCTACGGAAGAGTCGAGGTAAGTGTGAAGTTGTCAGTGTTTTTCTAATTCCATTGACGTATTTTGTTGTGTATGTTCGTAGTAGAGGGCGCGTGTAGCGCAGTCGGAGGAGGCGCGGCTGTCGCGTGCACCCGATACCAGGTTCCTGGTTCGGATTTCCCGCGCAGGCCAACCAACCCTTCCATCCCTCCGGGGTCGGTGAATTGGTACCAGACTTGTCTGGGAAGGATAAAGCGCTGACCTGTTCATCGGCTGGCCACCGCAAGTCATTGTATGGCCAAATACGCATTCATGTCGCCTCCACGACATCCCGTAGAAGTAGAATGCGCTGGCGCATCCCAAAAGGGATTGAGTAACGCCGTCCTTTATCCTTATCCTATCCTTTATGTTCGTAGCAATGTACTATAGGTGCTCTCTGGGTTCATCTATGCACTCTTTCTGTGTGCGAGCTCTGTTTGTTCTGATTGAAGCACTTGAGAGATCTGATGAAGTTTCATGACATGACATTTGGTGACATTTCATGACATGTCATCTTCTGTTTACATCAAATTAAGTTTTTAAATCGATCATACTCTGAGTAGTTACGTAGAGAGAAAGGAAATATGATTTATTTCAGGCACTGAAACATAGTCAGAAAACTTACATTCGTGTTCATATGCTGTATGTAACGATCGAAATATATGAAAGATAAATGGACTATCACTAAAGGCATTCGTCGATTTTGGTGAGTTCCTTATGATAGCTGGCTAGCAATGGTGCAATACACTTTGAAGCGTCCAGTTCTGTTAAACACAGCACATCACAAAACATACATTCGCACCAACATCTATACTACCTGAAGCCTGTGTTCATAGGTGCCACTCTTACTGCTGAAAGCTTTTTTGGATCTGCAAAGTATGATGGGCAACGTGCGTCGGCAAAGGCAACTCCTGTGAGTTCCTAACTATTTTACGGACCAAACATAATCTATTTCAAGTACTTCTCAATTCAGGTGAAACTGAAAGCCAGTGCTTTCGATGCTATTTTTATGTGACAGTTGATAGTGAACTGAGTCTTCCGTTGAGACTTGTTAGTTTGAAAAGGCATCTGTGCAAACTACAGTTCGGCATCAACATGTAAGATCTTTTCTCTTCAGCAGTGCGCTTTCATATGATTATTTGATGGTATATGAAGATGAGACACATATCGAGAGCTTTCTATTTTCGAAGCGGAGATCAAAGCACTATAGGTCTGCAAGTGAGTTCACTTCATCTCCGTTGGTTTGACGTGTTTGCTTTTTTATGTAAATCTTTCGAAGGTCAAATTTATTTGTAAACAGGAACCCTTCTTCTTCCACAATATACATAGATGTTTGTTTCAGGAGCAATATGCGCTCGTCTCCTCGTCAGCTGCTAGCACGTAACCGGTTCCTGCTTCTGTGTGGATGAATTCCTCCATGTAGCGCTAATTTTTAAATGGTTCGCTGTTGTTGAATAATCTATTTCGTTATTTATATACCGTCAGGTAATTGCGCAGTATTTCATTTCTACTTTGCAGTTTTATTTGTGCTTTCTCAATGTTCTCATTGGCTATTATTGCTCCTCGGCTGATGTATCCTGTATTTTTTGTTGTTCACTGTAGTGTGTGTTTTAAGCCCTACGTTTGTTATCGATTTAACTGCCTTCCTGTCAAGTCTCTTGAACTGAATATGGATAAAATTCCTGTTATCACCGATTTGTTTAATAGAATGAAGAAAAGACTATAACAGTGTTCAAATCAACACCTAACGAGGAAAGGGAGGACTACTGAAGTTGTTTTGGCCACCTATGGCAATCAGAATGGTCAAGGATTGCGCCGTTCCCTGTACGGTGCGAAAAGGGCAGCAGGCTACACTGTAAACGGCACGTTCAGCAGTAGAAAATGGCAGAGGACGTCGCGTCTGCGGTGATAGTTGTCGCGCGCGACAGATACAGCGGCGCACCGCGGCAAATTCAATAGTCGAACGTGGCATCGGCGATACCGGCTGTCCGGCACGTGTCAAAATTGGGAAAACACCAAAGCATCAGTTAGGGACACATAGGAAGATTAGGAAAGGAATTCGAGTCACCAACATCAAGCTGGATGCTCAAGGAATGCCCCAGGCGACTGGTGCGACAAACGCGGCAGATGCCGCCGCACACCGGCACATTCAAAAGTAGAAAATGGCAGCGGACGTCGCGTCTGCGGTGATGGCTGTCGCGATGCGGCGAGCCGCCTGCGCCCATTCTTCCACGAAGAACGATGGTCCGACGGGAATTCGCCGGTGGTTGACCGGGGTGCGTCAACCGCCGTCGATTTCCGCAACAACCATGATTGCTTCACAGCAAGAGCGGCAATTCGACGACGGTCGACGCGGGCGAGTGTCTGAGGGATTGGGGCTCTCATGATCTGTTTCTCGTCATGTGGAGAACGGGCACTTCGGAGAATAAAGCGCCGCGCGCATGAGAGGGTGGGCAGGCTTCGTAGGAGCACTGAAGATTCTGCCCTAACATATCCCGCTGCACTAATCTATATAGTAGAACCATTTTTTACTGTAGTAAAAGTAGTAAGGCCTAAAGAAGAAAGGAGGAATATTGGGGTGGTTCTATTCTCGGGGTTTGGGGGCGAAGCCCCCAACCAGACGTTTGGCGGCCGCTAGGCCGCTGAACGTCTGGTTTGGAAGATAAGTCGGCGGTATTGTCCTAACCGACCCCGTGTGTCGAAAAAGAATTTAAGGAGGTTATTTAAGGCACTGATCACCCATTTGCAGGTGTGGGTGGTGGGGTCATGGTAATCGATTTCGCCCAAACTTCGCCATTTAACATAGAGAGCTTCTGTTAGCGAGGCTTGCTTGGTTAGTGTTTTACCATTATTATTATTATTATTGTATAGTTTGATGATGGTATCATTATGTGTAATGTCACTAAAGACCTGAGGAAGCTGTTAAGCAGCGAAAGCTCGCCGATAATGAATACTGGAGTCTCAATTGTGCCAATTACATCGAATAGAGAGCTTTGGTTGATCAGGCAGATCTCTTTTTAGGAAGTGCAAAAATCCTGCACCTTAAGGGAGTCGAACAATAAACACCCCATCTCAC
This sequence comes from Heligmosomoides polygyrus bakeri, assembly GCA_947359475.1. Classification (NCBI taxonomy): domain Eukaryota; kingdom Metazoa; phylum Nematoda; class Chromadorea; order Rhabditida; family Heligmosomidae; genus Heligmosomoides; species Heligmosomoides polygyrus. Next base: position 89,843,346 of record OX375868.1, on the reverse strand, counting down.
TACGCAGCTATTCTACCCCCCTCGACCGGCAGCGCAGTTTCAACCCTACTCATCTCAAAGTTCCATGGTCACCTAGTATCTTTCCCTTCACTATAGGTGTAGAACACACAGTGCTGCATAAAAATTTTAGTTTTGTATAACATATACGTTGTGTAGTGCTGTACTATCATGAGCCCGGACCCATTTGCGCCGATTTGCGAGTAAACGATAGAAGCGCAGAGGTTAAATAGGGCGGAAGCAGCTTTACGTGTTAGCCTTACCAGGATACTATCTCAACGGTAGGTCGTAATGGCGCAAGTGTTGCATATGGGCAGAACCGCCTCTCCCTGGGAAGTAACAAAACGGCAGGTATCTCGACCACAATACAACTCTGCGCAGAGTTAGGGGCGACGGAAGTCGCGTGTTGGCGCCCTATTGATTCACGTGCTCCACAGTTGACGGGCGTGCGCGGGATGAGAGCTCGTATCGCGAATCAGCGCAGTGCACAGGTGGCGTAGTAGGGAAGCGCTCGGGCTCGTGAGCAAGAAGTCGGGGGTTTGATCCCCATTGGGTTTGCCTTGCACTTTTGCAAAATCCATGTTTATCATATAGGTAATCCTCCAAGGGGTATTATAGTGTGCTATAGAGAATGTTTACGTATAACGTGCTTCAAACTACAGATTAGCTAAAATGTTCACTTCTGTGTGTCACTTATTTTAAGCCTATTTTGTGTGAAGCTGTAGTTATGAAACAATAGATATTTTGTGGCACTACTTAAAAGTTCCGACTCCACCGACAAGACTTCTGTCAAAAAAATTTTTTCGCTGAAACTTCGCCTAGGGGGTTATTTGGGGTACTGATCACAAATGTGACGTCCGTTTTTCACGATTCGGTCGGAGACCACCCATACTGTTAAGAAGGGTGGTCCAGGCAGGGTCACCGAATTCGCTGAAACTTCGTCTAGGGGGTTATTTGGGGTGCTGATGACGAATCTGACATCCGTTTTTCACAATTCTGTCTCTAACTGCCGTCACCGGCAGAAAGCTTAAGAATGTAATCCTGTGCCTTCCTGTATCTATATTATCCAGCCGAATCGTGAAGAATTCAGATTCGTGATCAGCACCCCAGAAGACCCCCTAGACAAAGTTTCAGCGAAATCGGTGAACCTACCTGGACCACCCTTGTTAATGGCATAGGTGGTATGTTATGCTTATAGATGTAAACATGCTCTATAACACTATATAATACCCCTAGATGGACCATTACCTATATGATAAACATGGATTTTGCAAAAGGGCAAAACAGACGCAGTCTGCGGAATCCAAACCCCTACCCCTTGATCACGAGCCCGATCGCTTCCCTACTTTGCCACCTGTGCACCGCGACGAGTCGCGATACGAGCCCTCATCCCGCGCGCGCCCGTCAGCTGTGGAGCACGTGAATCAACAAAAAACACGCGCCAACACGCGACTTCCGTCGCCCCTAACTCTGCGCAGAGTTGTATTTTGGTCGAGATCAAGCTCAAGCGTGGGGTGCGAGAATCGCAGGGGGGGGGTCGTACCTTGGCTCAAGGTGAGGGGGAGGGTCGTACTTCGACATAGATCCGACGAAAAAAATTTCTCGGAAGGATGATTCTTTCGCAAGTATTGTAAACAGAGGTATGTAAATATTAAAAAAGTAATTATTAATATTTAATTATTAAGGTTAGAAGCAAATAAATCGATTAAATGAAGATTTTTAGGCATGGCAGTGATATTGCGACACCCTGGGCATCGCATCTTCTACGGAAAGAAGACGCCATTTGGATTTAAAACTATATTTAATAAAAATTTAAATAGTTGTTGTATTAGTTGTTGTATATGGATCTTACCGAAATTTAACCTTCAATTTGTAGCAGGAAAAACATCAGGCCTCTCCTATACAACCTTTCCTCCGATCAGGTGGAGTGATTTTCCTGTCCTTCACCAAAAATCAAATGTTTCCTGAACAAGGCAACCACTGGAGCTGAAATTGGAGTGAACAATAGCACAGTTTTTATTTAGTACTTGTTCAAAAAATGAAGTCTTTCCTAAGCAATCTTCCTTGTGATAAGGTGAGGTCATGCTCATTTGTTCAAAAATGAGGTATTTTCTACCTGAAGGAATCGATGTCTAGGGCTGAGATGTAGCTTTACAGCTTTAATTTGGATTTGAGTGCACGTTCATCACTTGAATATTTTTACTTCCTTAATAGTTTTTGCTTTCAGGAGAAGTCGTTTGAACGCGGAAAAGAGATGGTCAACTGAGTGATCTCAACTGGGAAAGCAAAAGAATTTATTTGCGACGTTTCGAATAACAGACAGAGTAAATGTTATCATATGTGCGCTGTCGGATCTTCTTCAATAACATGAAGTACTCCGCTGGAAAAGATGGATGCCTTCGAAGCTTCAAGATCTTCTCGAGAGCGTCGAATTTCGTCGCTATCTTCTCTGTTGTTTAGACAATTGACAATCATATATTCCTTGATATCAAGTTCGACGAGAGCACGTGAATTACCTGTGTGCGTCAATTATCAGAAGCAAAAATCACATTTAAGAAATAACATCTGGATGGGAAATAGATAAAATAGATTTCTCAGAACCTACCTTTTGCGAGCGAGTCTTTGATTTGTTTCATTAGGCTGCTGTCACGTTCGAATGTTGACGGTTTTCCCTTCGGTAATCCGAGAATTGGACGAGGATGTAACCACTGACGTGCTAATTTCATAGGCTTAACTGTTAGAACGCTTGGGCCATCGCGTTCTACTCTGAAAACACTTCGAATTAAAAACGGGAAGTATGCAGTGTGAAAGCTGTGATAATTACTGAAGTGTTTACTTTTTGGAAAGCGTTCATACCTCAACGACGGAATCCCGAAGTTCAAGCTCTTCAGCATAATTGAGAAGTGTTTGGTAGATTCTCAAGCTGTTGTCATCCTCGCGAAGGTCTATCGGCCATGACGACAAACGCTCGACATTGCGGGCGACGTTACCGTAAAAGTGTAGAAAGTCTTCCTCTGCTGATGGCAAATTGCAGTACTTTTCGATAGATTTGATGGAGCGAAGAATCAACTCCTTCCGATCAGATAAGTGTACGAAGTTGTCTTTGTCGACGTACGCAGGATATCCTCTGGTTTCGGGACTCGTGTCTTTGGCATACATGTGAGGAAATGATTGAAATCACCTTGGCACTCAATTATGTCCAAAATGATGTGACGATCCAAAGCGTACGAAAAGTCTGCTGCTGGCTCAGACTGTCGCTTACCGGGAGTCATATATAGGTTCAGAGCATTTTTTACTTCATCGTAGAATGCGTCTATGTGGTCTTCTGCGGTTTGAACCTTCATTCCATTGGCGTAGAGTTTTCCGAGAGTTAGGCTTGCAAGCTGTCTGACGTCAAAATCGGGTGCGTCTTCCATGTGATAGGCGAGGTCGATATCCAGATCAGGTTCAGCTCCTCGTTGACGATGATCAAAGCTTCGGAAAAGTTTGACACTTCTTGCTCCTTCGGTGGCCTCGCGTGTCCGAGTTTCCATCTTTTCCACCTGTTTCTGTTTATAGTCGTCGAATTTCACTGGGTTATAGGCCAAAAGGAAGGCCACGGATTCTTCATCAGTACTGCCAGTGACATATGTGCAGTATCGTCGGAGATGATCCTCTTCGACATTCCGGAAGTTTCCGGTACGGGGGTCATGTTCTAGCAATTTTCTTTCTTGGACAAGGCTTTTCTGAACGTTCTGCTTAATCTGTTCGTTTTCTAGTAGAAAATTCAGATGCCTCCATCGAGTGAGGTGATCAACAAGAAGGCTTTCTTCATTTTGCAGAGCTTTGGACAGTGTAGTCAGATGAGAAAGCACAGCATTTACGTGGTGGAGAATGATAAAAGTGCGACCCTCTTTGAGAACCCATTCTGCAGTTTCAGCTCTCTCGCGCATGTTTTGAGCCATGCTGTTGTCAGCGGCCATTCTATTCAAAGCTTCTATCAAAACAGGATACATGCGGAGCACTTTCAAAAGTGAATTTTGAAGGCTCGCCGACCACCTCACTTTATGTATGTAGTTTGTCCATATGTAGGGTGTCGAAGCCCATGTCGTATGCAGCTTTGTTGTAGAATGCTCGTCCTTTCGTTCTTAAGTTTGAGCCGAATAGATGGTGCATTTCCATTATGGCGGCCTGTGCCAGTTTTATACCGTAGCCGGAGAGAGATGCAACTGCAAGGTTTAGTTTGTGGGCGGAGCAGATTGACAAAAGCAGGTCGGTTCTTGGGCTGTTCTTGGAAATCGAAATTAGTTGTTTTAGTTGAGCGTGGACGCCGTTGAGGCTTCCTGTCATAACTGACGCATCGTCGCTTGATAGAGCGACAAGTTTTCTCATTGCAAAGTCGTAAGGCTCTGTCCACAAACCGTTAGGTCCAGCCCACGAATTATATTTTTTTAGGGCACCAACGAAAGCCTTCACTATGTCGTCCGCAGTCTCGCTTTCAAGCTCAACGAGAGAAAAGTGGAAGGTGACAGGGCGATTCGCTGGCGAAACTGTTCGGAGCAGGAACACAATCCACTTTACTCCGTCGTTCGAGGTTCCATCGGCCAGCAGTGAAATGGTAGATCATTGGATATCATATAGTTTAGCATGTCGTATTTCATATGTACTGCAAATTGCTTCACCATTCTTTGCGCTGTGGTTGCTTCATAGTGTGCAGTAGCAGATACAGCTCCACATTTCATTGCCATGAGTATTAGAGGAAATTGCTTCGCAAACGGCAGGCCCTCTTTTGCTATCGTATAAGCTGTAAGAGTTGACGTCACAGTGGCTGCCATTACTTCTGGTGACAGACTTTTGTCGAAATTTCTTATTTCTTACGGCGATTTTTGCTCGAAAAAATTGGAGTGCTTTCACAAAAACGACCATAACTCGATCACCTTTGAGAGATGTGCGGACGCGGGCGGCACTCAGAAAACTAGAAGAAATGCTCTTATAGATGCAAAATCGAATTTTGAAAAAATGATCTTCATGCGCGGCTAGGGGATGCAATTTTTCGTTGATTTTTGCGAAAATACTTGTCAAAAATCGCACCCCCCGGCCGCACATGAAGATGCCTTTTTTGAAAAAAGATTTTGCAGTCATGGGAAAGAGAAATTCTTCTAGTTTTCTGAATGCCGTTCGCATTTGCACATCTCTCAAAAATAAGTGAGTTATGATCGTTTAAGTGCGGGTATCCGCAATCTGCGGCCTCGCAGGAGGGAGATGTCTTACGAAGTAGTCGGCACTTAAACGATCACAACTCACTTATTTTTGAGAGATGTGCAAATGCGGGCGGCATTCAAAAAACTAGAAGAATTTCTCTTTCCCAAGACTGCAAAATCTTTTTTCAAAAAAAGCATCTTCATGCGCGGCCGGGGGGGGGGTGCGATTTTTGGCAAGTATTTTCGCAAAAATCAACGAAAAATCGCATCCCCTGGCCGCACATGAAGATCATTTTTTCAAAATTCGATTTTGCATCTATAAGATGGAGCATTTCTTCTAATTTTTCGAATACCGCCCGCATTCGCACATCTCTCAAAGATGATCGACTTATGGTCGTTTTTGTGAAATCACTCCAATTTTTTCCGAGCAAAAATCGCATCCCCGGCCGCGTATGAAGATGCCTTTTTTGAAAGGTGATTTTAGGCTCATAAGAAAGATAATTTCTTATAGTATTTTGAGTGCCACCCGCGTTTGCATAATTCTCAAAACTGAACGAGCTACGATCGGTTGAACAAAGTACATGTGTAGCACCTTGCAATCACATCGACAAGCAATCGACCAGTGATCCATCCTTCTTGATCACATCGAAAATAGCTCCAGATAAGCTAAATTTTTTATTGTGTATCAGTGAAAGATTGAGCTTTTGTGAAGCTACATTTCAGCTCTAGAGATCGTTCCGTTTAGGTAGAAAAATCTTTATTTCTGAAAAAAATTGAGCATGACCTCACCTGATCGCAAGGAAGAGCATAAGTAAGGCTTGATTTTTTGAACAAGCGCTAAATAATATCTGTGCTGTTGTGAACTCTAGTTTCAGTACCAGTAGTAGCCTTGTTCAGGAAACATTTTGCTTTTGAAAAATTCCAAGAAAAATTCCAGGAAAATCACTCCACCTGATCGGTTGAAAGGTTGCTTTGGAGAGGCCTGATTTTTTTCCTGCTACAAATTGAAGGTTAACTTTTGGACAGATCTATATACAACAACTAATACAACAACTGTTAAAATTTTTATTGAATTTCAGAATTTCAATAATTTCAGAATTTTGAATTTTTTATTGAGTTTCAATTTCAATTGACGTCTTCTTTTCGTAGAAAATGCGGTGCTCAGGGTGTCGCAATATCGCTGCCATACCCAAAAAATCTTCAGTTAATCGATTTATTTGCTTTAGAACCTTATAAATTGAATATTAATAATTATTTTTCTTTCTATCACATTTTCTAAAACTGTTTGCAACATAAAAGGCAACTTAACATTAAAATCCATCGATTCTTTCGAAGGGGGGGGGTCGTACCAAGACCCTCCTGGTGAGGGGGGGGGGTCGTAAATTTTTGGCAGAAATCGCACCCCACGCTTGAGCCTGGTCGAGATACCTGCAGTTTGTTACTTCCCAGGAAGAGGCGGTTCTGCCCATATACAACACTTGCGCCGTTCCGACCTACCGTTGAGATAGTATCCTGGTTAGCCCAAAGTTCTCCAGAGCGTTATTTTTATTTTCTTCCTGGATAGTTTCAATCTTTTCCACGCACTTTGGTTAAGTTCTTTGAACGAATTACGCCGTCTAAGCTGCATTCGCCTTTCGGTAGGGGGTGGATTACACCAGATCTACATAACTGACGTCATGTTTGCGTCCAATGACGTGATCCATGTATATGTGTGGCGAATTTGTCGGAAGTTAGTCCTATACCATAACTAGTTCTTCAATTTTGATTTTAAGGCGACAACCTGACGCTTAAGCCGCAAAAAGATTCGTGCCAATCTTGGCTTCGCTGAATAAACATCTCGTAAAGTACGACGTCAAAGTGAAATGCTTCTGCTAAATTGTAATCCTTAGAACACCCAATTGTTTCACATCCTCGAACGGGCCATCACCTTAGGTCTTCTGCAAGTGATCAAGAAAGAAAAACATCTCTGGTATATGCGAGATTGTGGCTGCTAACAGGAACCTCTGTAAGACCCCCTCTCATAAAGGCGCAATACAGGAAAGTAACTTCTTCTAGAGTTCTCCACCACCTGCTTACCCTTCCGCTCCGCCCGCGTCCCTTCAAAAATTTGCGCGCCCCCAATTCCTATATCATTATTATTTTCCGACTCCAGGTGCAAGATAAGACGAACGCGCAACCTTTAACCAGACTATAAGGAATATTCTAAAAACCTAATACAAGGCACCGATCCGGTTCCTGACGACAGATGGAGTCCTGTGCTATGAATGTGCTGGGTTATCCAGTTACCAGTCATTCAGCGGCGGCCTCAGACTGGTTGGGGGCTTCGCCTCCAAACCCCGAGAAGAGAACACTCCGACCATCTTTTTTTCCCAACTTTTAGACCTTCATACCTCAAAAACAAACTTCAGATTCGTGTTCAGCGACCTCGATTACCCCAAGGGCCGAAGTTTCGCGCCGCTTGAACGCCATCCTCAAAAAATCGATAATATCGATCGATATCGATTGGTCGACTTCAGATTCGAGTTCAGCGACCTCGATTACCCCCAGGGCCAAAGTTTCGCGCCACTTGAGCGCCATCCTCAAAAAATCGATAATATCGATCGATATCGATTGGTCGACTTCAGATTCGTGTTCAGCGACCTCGATTACCCCAGGGCTGAAGTTTCGTGCCGCCGACGTGTTCGGCACGTCTGCGGCTCGCCATGCACGGTTGCCGACGTGTTCGGCACTTCTGTGGCATCGCCAGGCACGGTTGTCGACGTGTTCGCGCCCCAACTCAAAGTGGGACGGACGGACAGTGTGACGGTGTCACACAGTGACACACACAGTGACACACACACACGCTTGCTGCTTTATATATAGTAGGATCCTATCTGACATTGCAAACATCAGCGGTACGTCTGCCTAGATTTACATTTTAACCTGAAAATATAGCTATATGATAGCTATATAATAGCCGCTAATCATTATGTTTAACGACCTGCTTTCTGAGAAAGTTAGTCCATTTGTTCGCATCTGACCGTTATTTCATGGATGTAACCCTACAATTTTTTCAAATAATAGATGTGGTCCTGTGATAACGAAGAAACGGCGCCGCCTCACATGCACCTAGGATCAATGGATCTGACACAGGCAGCATAGCTGCGACCCTGTCCTTTCCACGATCCACGAGAGAATAGTCATTAGAGTAACAATCCAGCTGTGGGGCTGAAATGAAGGCTGCATCTACCAGAAATACTATGTGCTAATCAATGGACCGTATCATTGCGAGTTGGTGGAAGTGGATAAGTTGCCTCCTTTCCCTACGTGGTATCGAAATCAACAGCATTTTTGGGGCACATTGCCTCTCCTTTTACAAAACTTCTTGCAAAGGTTCCGTGCCATGGAGGAACCACGCACGTTCTGGATCTGGTGCGAGGTTGGCGTATTTCTCGTCGCATCTCCATCATGACTTTCCTGCAGAAGAACAAGAGCTACTATCATACTCAAAAATAACTCCTTCTTAATCTCACAGATTGTCCTGCTTATTTCTTTCACCCATCTCTAGGTAAGGCATATATGAAGAAGGGAGCACGAATCTACCTCGAACATCTCTCAACACCTAACAAGGGAGGTCAGTGAACTTCCCGTGGCAGTATTAAAAGTCTCCTATTGAGTGTTGTAGGGGATTGTCTGAGAAGCACCGTAGTGGTTTTCAAATTTCCTGCGGATATCTGGATAGATAAAAATTGCAAAAAACTTATCACTTCAGGGCGGGGCGATAGAGCAAAATTGTCGTCTGGAACTGCCATGTCGTGGTTAGAATCTAACTGCAAAAGGTTGGGGGCTGGAACAGCGGTGGAATTACAGCGATCTCACCATTAGTTTGTTATTGCAGTTTGATTATCACTTCCACACGTCAGTTTTGCTTCAACGGTCCGCAGTGAAGTGATAGTTTTTTTGCAATTTTGACCTATCCAGGTGTCCGCAGGAAATTTGAAAACAACTACGTTGCTTCTCAGACAATCCTTTACAACACTCAATAGGTCTAAAATTGCTACGAGAAGTTCATCGACCTCCTTTGTGAGAATGCAGTGCACACTATTGCGACGCGGCTAAAGATGCGGCAATATACACTCAAACGGGTTAACTTTTTGACTTACTTAATACTTCGATGCTTCGACTTGGCCCCATACTTATCTTTATCCAGGGGCCGGATTCATCAACGACTTACAGCAATATAACAGAGAAAATTGCAGCCGAAATCCGTAATAGCTTGGCTAATCAAACGATATGATGAGCGACAAGCCGCGCTATCAGGAATTTCGCTTGTATTTTCTCTGTTAAATTGCTGTAAGTCGTTGACGAATCCGGCCTCTGGATTTAAATATTTCCCGTTGCTGCTTACATTCACTTTTACCACTGAACATGTCTTCTTCTCTAACCATTCATCATCATCCGCATCCGAACCTGGAGAGTCAGTAAATTTGTAGTTAGTTATCGTTAATAAATATGTAGTTAGTTAGCTAGTTATCTGGACCAAAAATTAGCGGATAATGAATAACAAAACGGGTAGACCACAGAGCCCCGGAAAACTGTTACCTCGCTCATCCCTGCTTAATATGCTAGGTGTGTCAACGCTTTTTGAGTCACATGGGGGAGGGGTGTTTTATATAAGACTGAAATGCACGGGTGAGCAAGGCATCAATCAATACAATTGCGCTACGCATCCGAATTTTATGGAGTATGATGGAGTGAAAGGTGAGATCTCGACCATAACGCGTCGTCGTGCTGTGAGAAGATATTTGTGTCGCTTCGCTTCCCTAAAGATTACTGTGCAACACGAGCGCAGTTATGTCCCGGTGTAGGCGTTTTGGGTACGAGTTTGTTCAACCCAGTAGAGTGTAAGGGTATGTTCAGAGCATCACGGCGCGACGCGACGTAATGCCGTCTCGAGGTGTTTATATCTGCTGTGTAGCGAACGCCACATCTCAGGCCTATGTTGGACTTCGGCGACGCTGTTGTCGGCGACGGCGGTGAGAGTGTTGAACGGGTGCTATGTAGTGCGCAGCACTGTCTCCGACAACAACGTCGCCGATGTATAGCATAGGCTTCACGCAATTATCAGCAACTCCACTCGATGATGATGTCACTGTTCATTGCTGAGCGATTTGTTCATCGCTTGGTGATTCGATACTTCGCATTCTTCGCGAGGATCGTGTCGCACCGAGATCAGCTTCGCTACGCGAACGCTCCGAACGTCCCTAGGACTGCAGTGGTTCGCTGATGGGTTAGACAGCGCTATATCCATCATGGGTCTGAAAGATTAAAGGGCTGGGCACACTCTTGCTGCTCGACGCAGCTCCAATGATGAAGAATAGGGCAGAGACGCAGAGTTCGTGTCTCTGCGTCAGGGGCGGCGACCCGCTTATGGCACACTTCGCTTCAGCGTTCGCGCCCAGCGTCAGCTTCACGGAATGAGCTCGGTTATTCCGTGAAGCTGACGCTATCTCTCCTGAGCAAGAGATAAGATAAGCAAGATAGGAAACCCCTTTCCTCAACCAAACCAGCCAACCGGTCAGCTGAGCGATGGTTGGCAGTGCTCCAATACCGACACCAGAGAAAGAAAGTACGACCGCCCCTCACCGCAATCATGTCCTGAGCCTGAGAGCGACACTCCGCCCCGCTTTTGACGCACTAAAGCCGCTACCGAGTGTGCCCAACCCTTTAGGATCACAGGCTTTGCTCCATATTTCTTATCTGGGCCAGATTCATCAACGACTTGCAGAGAATTAACGGAGAAATTACAGCCGAAATTCCTAATAACGCCAACACTTTACCACATTGATGTTCTTAAGCGGCATTAATTCGCGTTTTTCATGAATTTCGGAAGTAACTTATCCGTTAAATCTCCACAAGTCTTTGGTGGAACCGGTCCCTGGAGTATCTCTGGTATGGCGTCAGTTTTTATCCTCTTTAGGGGTCAAAGGTCAAACTTTTTAGCCAACACAGTCATCCAACTGTGGAAGTGTTTAACATTAACAGGTGAAGAGTTAAACCTTTTCCTTGTCAGGGCAACATTGTCTGTTCTCACCAGGGAACTACCTGAAGTGTAGGTCTGAACCAGCGATGCGGTGCATATGTGTAGAAGCGCCCCCCTCTGAGAAGTAACAATATGCAAGTATCTCGACCCGAGTACAACTTTGAGCAGAGTTACGGCCCCTGGAAGCCGCACCATTACAATGGAGTGGTGAAGCAAGCAAGACGGCTGGTATCTTATCACTCTCGAGTTCATTGCTTATCCGAAGGTGAGTGTCGACCGGACGGCCGAGTGGATAGCGTGGCAGACTTGCGAGTGAAACGTTGGGGGGTTTGGATCCTGGGTGAGGCTTGTCTTCTGCATTTTTGCAAATCTCATGTTTTTGATGAGAGTTGCGCAGGCAGTGACAACGATGCAGGCAAGAAGCCAGTTTGCATAGTATTCACCGTTATATCTACACATAACATAGAACATTAACTTTCACCAAATTTATCCTTAATTTTCTTATTCTACAGTCTCTCACTAGTTATTCTCAAGTCTCTACACATCCCACACGTAGAACGTGAGTTGTCCCGCACGGGACGAGATACAGCCACAGAATATAAGCAACTGCTTGGGTGAAGGTGAGGTCAATTACACCGTGTCCGTTGGTCACCATGTCTTCTAATGCTCGTGTGGTGATCCATCTCCTGACTTTGGAATTTGGATCTCCATCGGATGCTCCTCCATCAAGGGAAGAGAAGAAGCTGGCAGGAAGAATTGCAAACATACTGAAGGCATTCGAGGAGAAACAACTGGAAGACGTCTATGACGAAGACCAATTGGAAGTTGAGGAAGACGGCGTGGACGCAGAATGGACAATGGGAAATGAAGAGAAGGTCGAAGAATACAACCAGGCAGGTGGATCAGGAACTGTCACATTTTCTGGTGGCCTCCAAGTTCCGGAGGATAAGGTACGTTCTTGTACTGATGGTGTAAAGGAAAGGTCCTGTTAATGTAAATGCTGGCCGACTAAAAAGATAATCTATAGGTTTGGGCTGCGGCAGAATACCATTGGTCCACGTCAAGAAAATCATGTCGCAGCAGGAAGAGCACACGCCACTCGTTTGCGTTTCTTCATAGCGAACGCGATTGGTTTAAGCTAAAGCGGTTCTATGAAGAAGGTAAAGCTCAAGTTACGAAAGCGACATTAAAAGCTAACTTCCCAAACGTATTTTCATTTTCCCTCCTGACAGGGCTTGCAAAGAGGAGCGAAAGACACAAGATGAGGCTGATCGTGGAAGCTCTTCAGAAGAAAGTGGTGCAAAAAATCAACCTAGGTAAATTATTGGCAAATAGAAAGGGTAATGCTATAAAGATTAGAAATACTGCTGCTTTTAGGAGTGTCCATCCATGATAGAGATCTCATGCAGTTTGCTTTGGCCATCAACCGCAACATGCCAGATCCTTTGACGAACTTTTGCGCCTCTCCCAGTTGGCTCAATAGGTTTAAGAAACACGCCGGTCTTGCAAATCGCAGAGTTACTCGATTTGTGCAGAAGAGAAGCTTTTTTGACCAAGGAAGAATTAAAGAGGCAGCAAATAAGTTCGTTGAAGAGATACGGCATGAGATGGAAAAAGTTTCTTTGGAATGCGTTATAAATATCGATCAGTCAGCCTTGGCCAAAGAAACCACGGTTAGTTAGACACTAGAAGAAATCTCAAGAAGCTCATTTTCTTTAGCAGTGTATTACACAGGTGCCGAGATCTCTGTCATTTAAAGGAGAGAAAGAAACAATACGGATAGTGCAGTCGTCATCTGCCACTACGCATAGCCTGACAGTGATGCCACTCTTGTTTGCTTCGGGAAAGCTCGGCGAGACACTGTTCGTGCAACTGCAAGAGTCAGACGGTACCTTTCCTAGAAAGGGTATCTTTCAGACGAAAAATCTTTTCGTCACTGCGGGATGCACGCACATGATGAGCTCAACCACCACTCTATCATTCTTTGAGAATGTCTTCCTTCCGAATATGCCTGACCAATGCATCCTTCTTCTCGACTCCTGGGCAGGTTTCTCCAACCACGACGCTATCGCAGCTCTTGTACCGGTCGAGAAGAATCTGACTATACGAAGGATTCCCCCTGGAACAACGAGTCGAATTCAACCAGCCGATGTAGGATTTTTCCAGTACTTCAAATCACTCGTTAAGCGATTCCACTCGCACGTGATTGTCCACGATCTTCCGTTCGATGTTCAAAAAAGAGATAATATATTGAAGGCAAGTTTTCATCCCCCGTGAAATCCTTAAGCGTTACTTTCAAGCAACAGCAAATTCATACAATCGTTTAAGGTCATTTCACTGATTCACCGTTTGCTGTGCCATACCAGCTTCAGGAATCTCATTATGTTTGCGTGGTACAAGGCCGGGTACCTTGCTGAACACCCTGGGTCTTTTGATAGCCCAGCTCAATGTGTATTCCCCAGGGACATTGGATCATGTGATGAAGAAGGCTGCAGTGAACCTGTAGCTTTTATTCGCTGTTTGTACTGCAGTCGTTGTTATTGTTTCATGCACTACGTTGCATTGTACCATTGGTGCTAGGAATTGCGATAATTAAACATATTATTCTGTACAAAGTTCTGTTTTGAATGAAGCGTGCAGTTTGAAAAAATTGTCAGTGTAGATTTTACTAGGTCTGTACATACAGGCTTGAGCAGCATATCTCGTGCGGGACAACTCACGTTCTACGTGTGGGATGTGTAGAGACTTGAGAATAACTAGTGAGAGACTGTAGAATAAGAAAATTAAGGATAAATTTGGTGAAAGTTAATGTTCTATGTTATGTGTAGATATAACGGTGAATACTATGCAAACTGGCTTCTTGCCTGCATCGTTGTCACTGCCTGCGCAACTCTCATCAAAAACATGAGATTTGCAAAAATGCAGAAGACAAGCCTCACCCAGGATCCAAACCCCCAACGTTTCACTCGCAAGTCTGCCACGCTATCCACTCGGCCGTCCGGTCGACACTCACCTTCGGATAAGCAATGAACTCGAGAGTGATAAGATACCAGCCGTCTTGCTTGCTTCACCACTCCATTGTAATAGTGCGGCTTCCAGGGGCCGTAACTCTGCTCAAAGTTGTACTCGGGTCGAGATACTTGCATATTGTTACTTCTCAGAGGGGGGCGCTTCTACACATATGCACCGCATCGCTGGTTCAGACCTACACTTCAGGTAGTTCCCTGGTCAGTGCTTTTTTGGTGAAAAGGATAAGGATAAGGATAAAGGACGGCGTTACTCAATCCCTTCTGGGATGCGCCAGCGCATTCTACTTCTACGGGGTGTTGTAAAGGCGACATAAATGCGTATTTGGCCATACAATGACTTGCGGTGACCAGCCGATGAACAAGTCAGCGCTTTATCCTTCCCCGACAAGTCTGGTACCAATTCACCGACCCCGGAGGGATGGAAGGCTTGGTTGGCCTGGGCGAGAAATCCGAACCATAACCTGGTATCGGGCGCACGCGATAGCCGCGCCTCCGCCCTTTTGGTGAAAAACGGAACAGTAATGCGGTTGTAACTTCCCGCTTGCAAACTGTCGCAGAGAGCTCCCACTATTAGTATTCCGCAGAGTTAGGGGTCCCGAAAGATCGAGCCCTCTTCGCCCCCACGGCACTACCGACTTCTCATTTCATGTACAGTTTCGAGCATGCGACTCAACACAAGGACTTCTGACGACATACTGTGTGTTCACAGAAGCGAACAAAAACATTTATTATGAAAAGGGGCAGTCACTCGATGACTATCCCACCACACTTCTCCTTGCTGTTCACCTCACTGTTCGTTCCTAAGAAATGTTAAACTCCTGCTATATCATTCGAGTGCATGTACAGCAAAAAGCATTTGTCTGATAGGAGACTTACGACTCAATAGCCTACTTTGTGTTGCTAACCCATATGGTGCATTCTTTTATGAGGAGCCTCTTCTCATCCGTGTCCCATCTCGCAGTGCAATCCTTAAATTAGGGATGATATTAAAAGCGTTTACTTATACAGCGCACCTTTTCTATTAGGTTGATCGAAAACTCTTGCAACACTCTACGCTACTGCCTGTTAAATTTGTTAAAGCTCTTACAGTATTGATCTTGTGTGGTGACGTCACAGTACATTTTCGAAGCTTCTTCAAGCATACTATGTAAGGCCTCGTCGAGTAGGATTACGGCAACAATGACAACGATAAGCAGCATCATGCGACCTACGAACCGTCCGTCTGCTACGAATTTCTGCGAGGCCATTCCGCAAGAGCTGCAGTCTCCAACATCTGCGCTGCATTCAAGGAGGAAGTCTTCATTCACTATTCCACAGTGGCCCAGCGCTTCAAGGCTGGAGATATCTCTCTCGAAGACCGACCTCGTTCCGGTCGCCCTTCTGTTGTGGAAGAAGACAGCTTGCGCGAAGCCTTCAAGGTGAAGCCGAATTCATCCACTCGCAAATTGGCGGCGCCACTTGGATCTACGCAAAGCACTGTCGTAAGGCAGTTGGAGATCCTTGGGTACCGCAAAGATTTGTCGTCTTCGGTACAGCATGAGCTGCGGGTCTCTGACAAGGCATGCCGAATCAGTGTTGCTGAGTCGCTGCTTCTTCGCCCGCACAGAAAGACTTTCTGAAGGACATCGTTACTGGTGATGAAATCTGGGTTCTTCGTGTTAAACACACCGCAAGAGCCAATGGCTGCCAGGCGGAGAAGAAGGTATCTCAAAGACAGCCGAAACGTGGACACCACGAAAAGGTTCTTCTGTGTTGCTGGTGGGAATCAGAGGGCACGCTTTGCTGGGGGTTCCTGGATAGTGAGACCACAGTCACAGCATTTGTCTACGCTACACAGCTCCCCAGATTGGCCGACGCCATGCGCCAAAAACGTCCAGAATCGGGAAATGTCTACATGCTGCACGACAACGCGCGTCCTCATGTCACAAAAGTGAGTCGCGAGAAAATTCAAGAGTTAGGCCGGGGCATACTTCCATCGCTGCGATGCCATCGCGGCGCTCAGTTCATGGCCATTCTGCGGCACATGGTCGAATAGTCAAAGGAAACTTCGCCGCGGCTGCCGTAACAATGGCGGTCGGAATGCGCGATGGCTTCCCATGCCCAACGGGGGCATGGCATACCTTTTCGCGCCACGCGCGGTGTCAATGTTGGTCCTGGACGGGTCGTCGTGGCGCTCCCTTGCAGAGCGATGGGCGATGCGACGAGCACTGAGAAGTTCAAATTCATTCGCGTCGCTCTGCAAAAGTCATCGCCGCGATTCCATCGCGGCGACGGGAAGTATGCACGAGGCCTTAGGCTGGGAAGTTCTGCCCCATCCACCGTGCTCTCCAGACCTCGCTCCCTCTGACTACCACATGCTCAGAGCTCTGAAGCAGCGTTTTCAGGGTAGAGAGTTCGATGATCGACGTCAACTGGAAATGGAGGTTTCTGAATTCTTTTCCTCACAGTCCTCGGAATTCCGGCGGAAAGGCATACAAAGGGTGCCTGAACGATGCGGCAGGATCATAGACTTGGATAGGCAATATACCCTGGACTGAGTCCTCGTATATTGTATTATATTGTATTGTGTTGCAATATTGTTGTGCTAGTGTTGCAAGACTTTTCGAGCAACCCAATATTTACTTTCCAAGTCAGTGTTCGGGCTTGAAATGCATAGCCTGAAGGTACACCCTAGCCTTTCTCCTTTCCTTTGATTATTCTAGCGAACCAACGCTTTGCTTCCCCACTACAGCAAACATGGGTCGTGCTCTGAGAATAATCGTCGGTTTGTTAAAGCATGAGAGGGCTTTGAGAAAGATTCCCAAAAACGAATCACGCTGTGATAGCCGGTGCCTGAGCTGCTAAATCCTTTCAGCGGCAAAGGTAAGCTACCACTTTCCTGCAAAATTTCATATCGTGATCGAGAGCATGAAGATTGCTGCACTGCTAGGCCCGATTACATTTCAGCCGATGTTCTTACTAGGGATGGGTTTCGACTTCCCATGGAACTTCAGTTCAGATCAGGATCATTAGAAAGAGCTCGGAATGCTGATTACGATTATGGCTGTCAAAATTGCAAAATGAAATTCCCGAGTGAGTTATGGCCTGCCAAAATCGGGTGGCCTCACCACAAGCTGGCCGTGCGACACAGCTAGCGCGAGAGTGGTGAGTCATCAGGGCTCCGTAAAAAGGGCTGCCAGCTGCGGCGGTGGCACAAGGGTAGTGCTTCTGCTCATCAGGTGCGACGTCGTCAGTCTGGTACCCATTGATGCCGACCTTTTCACAAATCATAATTTAGCATAATAAATCATAATTTATTACCTTTTCCTCTGAATTATGACACGTGTTTGGTTATATAGCTGGGAAAACTACCATACACGTTTGTAAAAATGCCTGACGGCAAAAGACTACTATGGTGATATTTTTATTTACTATTTGCACAAATAGAGTTCAAATCACATACTGAACAACTAGAAGTGTTTCTAACAACCTTGGGTTTCGTGAAACAAAGCAAAAAATGTGTTAAGCAAAAACATTAGTAGATTGTATTATCTCAACTGATAAACTACCAGACACAAACGCGTATGGTAGTTTTCCCGGCTATTCCAACAGACACGTGTCATAATTCAGAACAAAAAATCGTTTCGAATTTTGCAGAAGAACCGGCAGCAATGGGAACCGAACCAAAACCGTCGCACCTCACGAGCAGGAGCAGTACCCCTGCGCCACCGCTGTTCCCTGGGAGATCGAAACCCTTACCTAGTTAGGGCTGGATGACACCAAGGGCCGGATTCATCAAAGTTACTGCAGTAACCTTAACGGAGAACCGTAAACGAAAGCTCAGATAACGCGGCTTATCGCTCACCATATCGCTTGATAAGCCGCGTTATCTGAGCTATTTGCTTACAATTCTCCGTTAAAGTTACGCAGTAACTTTGATGAATCTGGCCCCAGCTAGACATAACTTTTACGGTTTTTACGCAGCATACTGCCTTCAAAAGGAACGGCATTACAGCCATCGCCAGATGGAGCTCATGTGCATATCATTGACAAAGCTACGGAAGACACTCTTCCAAACTATTGTGGTATAGCTCTCCCAAATGCGCGCGAAACCTGCTAACGAAAGTTGCTCTTCAGTTCACTAGCGCAGCTGACGATTATTGAGGACTATCCTAAAATCTTCAAGAGACTAGCAAGTGGTTACAACGTCTCTACTTCTACAAAACAATGCGAAGAAAAATTTTAAAATGCTTATAAGTATAAGTAAGTTTATTACGCTGCTTAAGGCAAACGTCATATACATGAAAACAAACAAAAAAATAACGAACAAAAACATACCAAGAAATGAACAACAACATACTAACCAAGGAAATGAACATTATAATAAAATACTAACACAATAATCACTATGGCTTCAAGATGAAGTTCGAGGCTTTACGTTTGAAACATCCCAGGCTGATGGGGAAGGGAGCATTCTTAGTAAGTTTCAGATACATAGAGCCAGCTCTGTTTACAAGAAAATTGGCCCTAAGTGAAGTCTTAGCTCTATCAAAGGCGATTTTGTTTTGTCCACCACGAGTGATAGACGGAACAATCCTGAAAGCCCTGAGGTCCAACTTAACTTCCCCTGATATGATTTTGTGTACCATGCAAACATCAAAAAGATCCCTTCTTGAACTAAGAGAGAAAACATTGAAGTATTTATTCCTAATAGACGCTCGTGGTATTCTAGAGTAGAAGAAACCACCAACTCTTATAAGAAGTTTCCGCGTAAAGTTATTCTGAACTTTTTCTAAAAGAATTATATCCTTCTTTTTATGGGGATTGAAAACAGTAGTCCCTGACTCCACGATCGGCCTGATGTAAGTAGTATAGGCTAACATCAGTACGTTTCTATTGTTTGTTGATAAACCCTTAAAAATGTGAAACGTGCGAGTTATCGCTTTACGTGATATTTCCTTATAGTGTTCACTAAAATCAAGCTTATCATTGTACAAAAAGCCTAAGTCCCGTATTTTATGCAGTCTGACAATCGGATTCCCCTCAATGTTATATTCCAAATTATTATCAGATGAACCCAATCGTAAGTGAACCGTTTTTTGGGGAGCAAGCTTTAACTTCCACTCTTTCGACCATTCTACCATTTTATCAACAGCGTCCTGTAAAAAATACACATCTTGAGGACATGTCACTTCACGATAAATCTTAACGTCATCTGCATAAATCTTACATTTGACGCCATTTGATTGCAGCTTAGTTGGCAAATCAGAGATAAATACGTTGAACAAAATAGGTGATAAAACCCCACCTTGCGGAAGACCGCTGGTGGCATTACGAGATTGAGAAAAACTCGAACCTACTCTGACTTGAAACGTTCTACCACTTAAGAATTGTTCTATCCAGTTGACAATTGTGTGATGAAATTTAAACTGACGAATCTTGAAAAGCAACCTCTTGTGGCTGACAGTGTCAAAGGCTTTCTCAAAGTCAAAATATATCACATCGCACACATGTTTGTTATCCAGTGACAAAGTCCAGTCGTTTAAGCACTCAATAAGGTTGGTTTCGGTTGATTTCCCTTTTACAAAACCATGTTGAGCCGCTGAGAGGATGCCATTCCTATCCAAATGGTCAAGTATGTGTACTTTCAAAATTCTTTCAAACAGACGGCACAATATCGAAGTTATACTAACCGGCCTGTAGTTCTCAGGCGCAGAAGATGGCATTTTTTTCAAAATTGGAGTGACAAAAGTGTGTTTCCATCTCCTGGGGACTTCACTTCGCATCAGAGACTGATTGAAAAGATAGGCTAACGGTCCTGAGATGACACATGCAACATTCTGAATGAACGAGAAAGGTATAAAATCCGGTGTAAGCGAGTGCGAGTTAGGCCATCTTAACAGCATATCATGAATCTGCGTAGGGGTAAATATAGGCAGAGAAGACATGGGAGAATATACAGAAGCTTCAAATTTACAAATAGGTGCATCATCACTACAATAGACTTTGGAAAAAGTGCTCGCCAAAAGTTCTGACTTCTCTAAATCTGAAACAGCAATAGAATCTACACCAATTAGGGAACCTATGTGCCTGGACCCAGTTAATCTCTTGTTCAAAAATCTATAAATATCCTGTTTTTTGCCAGACTCAATTATCCTCTTTTCGATGCAGCGGTTAAATTTTTTCAATTGCTTTAAAAAGCGCGCTGTATAATTCTTGTAATCATCCCACTGTCCCGTAATCCTAGCGTGGTTAAATAAACAAATGCGGTGTTCAGCCATATTTTGCAAGTACACAGGAAGGTTTCTGGAAGGAAAAGCATTGGACTTTCTCCAGGGAACGAAAAGTGAAATAGCACTGTGAAGAATTTCTATAAAGGTTTCGTACTTCTCATCAACAGAAGGTAGCACATCCAGGACATCTATCCAGTGAATCTTAACCAAGTAATCGCATACTTGACCATAATTACAACTGGAAAAGTCTTGGAAGTATACGGAAACCGGTAGAACAGCGACGCACCTAACACAGAAAGTAACACTGTTATGATCACTAAGCCCAACCGGAGCCGAAACTGAAACATTATGAATGAGCTCAGAATCATTCGAAAGAACAAGGTCAAGAATTGAGGAGCATCTAGTGGGTTCTAGAACCATTTGTTTGAAATTGTGGCACACTAGCATATCAGTGAAAACTTTAAATTCACTGGGTGCAGCATAGTCATCTTTGTTCCAATCAATGCCTGGCATATTAAAGTCGCCTACTACAACGGAGGAAAACTCACAAGAAACTAGATCGCTTATTACCTTTGCGAGCTGAATATTCCCCTGTGAAAGGCAAGAAGGCGCTCTGTAAGCGACTATTATTCTGAAGGGGTTATAGTTCTGCAAAACGTCGACTGCCACTATTTCATAAGCATTAGGCATGGACTCTGAAAACACTAACGAAGCAGAAATCCTATGATGAATAAGGAGTATGACTCCCCCGCCTTTTTTGGACGGTCGGTCACAACGAAAAATATCGTATTCCCCCACCAATTCAGGAAGAAGTGGAGCCAGGGTGTGCTGGGACTTAAGCCATGTTTCAGAAAACGATAGTATATCGTATGTTGATCTGAGGATTAAGCTAACATAATCCTTATTTTTTACTAAAGATCTTATGTTTGCATAGAAACACTTCAAATCAGAGCTGAATGACCAGGGATGCGAAGCTAGTTTCCCTGAACTTCCCTTGAAGCCGTAGTGTTACTACCCACAATTGGGTTACGCGGAGAACCCTCTTTCTGATTGAGCGAACGAGGAGCATGTGATAGCAAGTTACTAGAACTAACAAAGATTTGACGAGCTTCTCTTTCTTTCCTTCCGTTCCTCATATGTGAGGGACCTCCTTAGGAAGGCACCCCTACCCGGAAAAGAGGAAAGAAGAGGTGCCCTTTGTACAGCGAGCCTTTGGAACATAGAGCATGGCAATACAGCCTTAATCAACCTATTTTTACCAGGAACATATCTGCCCATCCGATAAACTGTTACCGGAAAGCAATCAACATCAAGATGAGACAAAATATTAACAACACTCTCAAAGTCATATTGCCGACGATCACGTAAAAACTCAGAACGACATTCAGGAATATTTCCAATAACAACTGAACGCCTTCTTTCAACCTCACTATAGGAAGCATTCTCCATCTGAGGGTTAGATGGAGGTACAACGGCAGGCGGCACATTCACAACTCTAGGGTTATCCTCATAGCTACGTAACTGCTGCTTAAGGCGCTCGTTCTCTTTGGCAATGTCTTCTAATTGAGAACGCAGCAAAGCATTCTCCGAAAGGACAGCGCTCAACTGACTGGTTATGGCCAGCAACAGCCTCTTCACGCACTCCGGGATTCCCGTGGAGTCGTTGACTTCCTTCACGACGTTCACCAGCTCCGGCGACGTGAGCAATCCTTCTGGAGTCTCCACCCGTTGACGCTTCCCTGACTTGAAAGTGTGAGAGACCGGAGTATTCATAATGGTTCGCAGGTCAGCAGGTGATCTCAGATAGTCCGGCTATCGATTATGTGAAGAAGGGTCGGCGAGACGAAAACAGGCAAGTTGAATCAGTTTCACCTGGCGAGAGAATACAACAGTCGTTTCCGCAGGAATAGGCTAGACTCTGAGACGGCGATTATAGAAGAGCACTTCTGAATCAGGTGCTAGTCGGTAGCAAATAAGGTAGCACGAGTCGAACAGTATGGCGTAGAGACTAAGATTCGCCGCCGCTTGCGGGCCGATACGCACGCAAGAATGACGCAAAGGCCCACAAAGTGAGTTGCTGTGGTCAGTACTTGGCTAGTCACTGTTAATCCTTTCCAGACAACTGGCACCAACTTGCCGACCCGGGTGGGTTGGAAGGGCTGGTTGGTATAAGCGAGACGCGAGCACCGCTCTTAACAAGGGAACATTCTCAACGGTGTGCTGGAGTGTCGATGAATGAATAATCTCTGACACTGGCTCTCGACAGCCCGCACAACCACTTGCTATTGCGGTGAGAACCTGTTGCAGTGGGTGTGGTGTGCTGCGCCGATTGGCCAGGTGAGGGGCCCCGGTGCGATTACCTGCACCTCGTTGACGCTCCTGTGAAGTATACCATTAGACTTAAGGGTCGGCTCCTGTTGCTAGAGTGTTGCAGGATTCTTGTGCAACCATATATCCACATGTATCCAGCTCGTACCTACATATATATGTGCATACGCATATAAGTAGGTACTATGTATATACACAGAGCCATGTTTTCACCCAATAGCAAGTGGTTGCGCGGAGAAACAGATTTTCACCCAATAGCAAGTGGTTGTGCGGCCCCTCGAGAGCCAGTGTCAGAGGTAGATATAATCACCACCCTGTCACGTTTTGTTTTTGACGATTCCCTGAGGCAAGCGAGTAGAGAAAAATCCCAAAAAATCTCTCTAAATTTCCTGTGATTAAATAATTAGAAAACGGAGATTCCTTCTGTAATATTCGTTCTTGCCCTTTCGACGGTGCAATCCTAGTTGGTGGTGGCCACTCTAAAAGATTTTCTGATGTTGGTAAATGGGCAACAATATGTAGAAAAAAAACTACGCCAACATGGTTAGACACAGTTGCAAGCCGGGAGAGGAGAACCTAAAAAGGGTAATTCTCGGTGCAAATATGTAGCATGGAGAGGATAAATTTCAAGGAGCCAAAACAGATAAAGGATAAGGATAAAGGACGGCGTTACTCAATCTCTTCTGGGATGCTCCAGCGCCTACTTCTACGGGATGTCGTGGAGGCGACATATTTGGCCACACAATGACTTGCGGTGGCCAGCCGATGAACAAGTCAGCGCTCTATCCTACCCAGACAAGTCTGGTACCAATTCACCGACCCCGGAGGGATGGAAGGCTTGGTTGGCCTGGGCGGGAAATCCGAACCAGGAACCTGGTATCGGGTGCACGCGACAGTGGCGCCTCCTCCGACTGCGCTACACTCGCCTCCAAAACAGATAACATCTGTAAAATAAAATAAAATTGTGCCAAGACACCACCAACCAACGTTTTGGACACTGACGGGACAATGTACTTCATGTTCCAATCCATTGCGCACATCTTGACCAACCTTGTAAATGTTATATATTCTGTTTTTAGTGTTATTTATCCTAATTTCCTTAATGCAGTTGTTTCCATAGGAGTGATAGGTTCAATATGTTTCAACGAGCGCTCCGACACGCCTAACGTCGTGTCTCGTACTTGTGTTTCAATACTGAACACATTCAGTTCTTATGAAATCGCTTAAGAGTGGTCACCACCAACTAGGATTGCACCTTTTCGACGTTCATTTGAGTCGGTTTCCTTGTAAGCGGGGCAGACGTGAAGAAGAAGAAGAAGAAGAAGAAGAAGAAGAAGAAGAAGAAGAAGAAGAAGAAGAAGAAGAAGAAGAAGAAGAAGAAGAAGAAGGCACCGCTGACGTGGATAGTGATTGATGGAAGAGGGGTGTCGATGTTCGTTTTGTGACGATATCGTACATTTGAAGCTATTCTTCCAAACAAAGCATGCTCCCTATGTTTAAGGTGGACATGAAACGGAATATGAATGTCAGTAAGTTGGAGGAAGACACAGTTCATGAACACTGTGAGGGAAGGCATGCACTGCCTTGAATAAATATGGAGAAGTTCAGTAAGTAGAAGTCATAAGTGCTCATGTTACACTATGAGGTTGGTGCAAAAATAATGGCCGTTTTCGTTCTTGCTGTGTATCAGCTGTGATTATTAAGCAAAATGCTAAAGCAACTTGCCAAAAAGCGTATGATCGGCCTATCGTAAAGCCCTCCGCACACTTTTGCGGCAACGCGGCAGCCCTATCTTTAAGCATAGGGCAGAGACGCAAAGATCACCGCCAGCGGCAAACCTTGCCGCGTCCAACTTGTTGCTGATGTGCCGCTTGGGCGACAAGCGCGGTGCCACCAAGGCGGCAGCGGCTACAATGGTACAAGACGTTATTGCCGCTGCAGCCGCTCTGCTGCGGACGGAGTTCTGTCTGGGACCGTCGCCAACCGAGCCTCCCCCGAAGGGGGATTGGGGCGTGACAAGATATGTTGATATGTTGCCCTCAATGGGTGAACACGAGCATACGGCCCCTGGGCACCAGCTGATCGTGCCGGGGATCAGGGGCCAGGTTCATCAAAGACTTATAGCAATCTAATTGTGAAAATACTGCCGAAATAGCTGATAGCGCGGCTTATCAACAGGTGATATGGTGAAATGCTTCAGTGTTTCTTGTTGATAAGCCGTGCTATCAGGGATTTCGTCAGTATTTTCACCGTTAGATTGCTGTAAGTCTTTGATGATTCTGGCCCCAGATTGGAAACTGATAATGATAATGATAACGAAACCGCGCTGGCAATGGAGTGGCGCGGCAGAGCTGAGGATGAGTAATAGCCATTAGACCTATACACCTGCAGCCGTGGCAATGTGTCAGCGCCTGCTTACGTCATCCGAGCCGTTGTCATTGGAGCACGCTTTCGCCGCTCAGGAGATTCGGCAGCTGATGCAAAAATTCCGCACCGAAGGAGAACCAAACCCCCGACATCCCTCGCATGCAGCACGCCGCTATCCAACGCCCCATGACCAGCTTCCCTAGAGTGCCAGCGCGGGCATATAAGGGGTCGTTTAGTGTGCGCGCGACGCGCGACGCGATGCAATGTGTAGTGGCCGAATTGATCAGTCGCGTCGCTCGATCAGTTTGGCCACTACACGTGCATCGCGTCGCGCGCCGCGCGCACACTAAACGACCCCTAAGACATCGATCGAACGCCCGCGTGGAGGCCGACACGATCGGCGACGCAACGGCAGCAGCCGCACGCCACAGTATCGCAGGTTGATGTGCAAACCTGCACATCAACTCCCCGACCCCATGGAATGCATCAGCAGAAGTTGATTGGGTCAAAGTAAGATCAGGATGAGTGACGCGGCTCGTCGCCCTTTAACTACGGCGCTGCAGTTCTGCAGCCTGCCGCGTGCAGCCTTGTCGCGAAACCGTGCGGAGGCCTTACAAGATTATTATCGTTTCTCTCTCACCGCTCCTTCGGTGATTTCGAATCGCTTGAGAAGATGCTGTCAAAAAGAGAATTTTATGTCTTTCTGCTTCGAGTTGAAGGCAATGGTTGATGTCAATCTGCAAGCGTTCACAAGGAAAATTGCACAAGAGCTAAATGTTGACCGTTGATCATGCAGCAGTAGCATGTCATTTGAACAAAATTGGGAAGGTAAAAAAACTCAGTATGTGGGTGTCCCGAGAGTTAACCGAACATCAGCAATTTCTTTGTCTAGAAGTGCATTCGTCTCTTCTTTTGCGCAACAAAACCGATCCTTTTCTGGAATATATTGTGACGTGCAGTCAAAATGAATCTTTAGGATAAAAGACGACGTGCAGGTCAACGGTACAACACGACGAAGCTCCAGGGAATCTCCCAGAGCAGGCACTGCACGAAGGAAGGTTGTGGTGACTATTTGATGGCAGTCCGCAGCCGGTTTGATCCACAGCTTCCTGAGTAAACCATCACGGAAGTACTGTGACTCGACAAAAAGCGCCAAAAATCCTACTATATATAAAGGAGTAAACGGTTGTCCGTCCATCCGTCTGTTCGTCCTTCCGTCTGCTCGTTCGTCTGGCCTTTCCCAGAAGTCGAATAGCAGGCGTACGTGTTCAGACGAGGTGCCACCCACGCCGTGTCGAGACCGTCAGAAGAAGTGTCACCGATGTCGTGCAAAGGGCGTTCGAGTTCAAAAGACATACCTCTGACGTCGGTCAACAGGCGTTTGGATTTAGAAGATGTGTCACCGACGTCGTGCAACAGGCGCTCGGATTCAAAAGGCATGTCAGCGATGTCGCGCATTGGATGTTTGGGCTCAGAAGAGGTGTCAACGATGTCGCGTAATGGATGTCTGGGGTCAGAAGACATGTCGTCGATGTCATGCAAGGGGTGTCTGGGCTCAGAAGAGCTACCACGGATTTCATGAGAGGGGTGTCTCGGTTTAGAAGAGGTGTCACCGATGTCACACACGTGGTGTCTGGGTTCAGGAGAGGTGACACAGATATCGCGCAAGGGGTGTCCGGATTCCGAACACGTGCAATGGGAAACCACTAAAGAGGAGACCAGTAAGCGGGGGTCCAGTGACGGGTGCGAGGACCAGCGAAGGGAGGAGGTGGGGTGGGGTACCAGTAAGAGTAGAACCTTTAAAGGGAGCCAGTGAAGGGGACCAATAAAGAGTACCTTTAAGATGAGGGTTGGAGGCGGTAGGGGGGGGGGGGGGAGCGAATGGGAATCAGTGAAGTGGGGAAGTTCTGTGAAGAAGGAACTGGTAAAGGGGAACCATTAAAGAAGGACCAGTGAAGAGGCGGCCAGTGAAGGGGAGGGGACCAGTAAAAGGGATCAGTGAAGGTGAGACCAGTAATGGGGCAGCTATGAAGGTGTGGGGGCAGTAAAGGAGGGGCCATTAATGGGAACCAGTGAAGGGACCAATAAAGGGTACCACTTAGGTGAGGGGAGACAGTCAGAGGTGGCAAAAAAGGGACAAATGGGAACCAGTGAAGTGGGAGAGTCCTGTGAAGGAGGGGGGGGGGGGGGGGAACGGCAAAGGGAGAACCAGTGAAGGTGGACAGTAACAGGAAAGGGATCAGTGGAAGGAACCTGTAAGGGCCTACCAGTACTTCTTCTCACTATCGTCCAACGTGTGTGACAGGAGCGTCGTACAACGTTGTCTAGATCAAGAGATGTGCCACAGATCAAACATTGCGAAGCATGCGTTGAATTTTCAGATGAGCTTTGAAAGGCAGTGGGCGTGTGCGTGTACATGCCTCTCACTCTCACTACTGACTGATGCTCACTACATTTTTCTTCCTGTCTCTGGCTGCACATGGGTAAGGGGGTATTGTGTATTGTCGGGGGGGGGGGGGGGAAGAGTAGGGTAGGGAGAATGACTTCGGGAATCGGAGGATTATTATTGTCGTCGGATATTTAGCGGTATAGAGCTCTCACAAGATTATCACAATCTGTTCCTCACCGCGTAGAGGATGTGTACTTCGGAGAATAAATTGGCGTAAGTGCGATAGAGGATGGATAAGCTTCATAGGAGCAGTTTTCAAGTTTGTGCCCTACTGTCCCTCTTTCCCCTAGAACCAGTTTTTCACTGTAACGCAAGTAAGAAGGCCTAGATGGGGTGTTCTGTTCTCGGGGTTTGGGGGTGAAGCTCCAATCAGACGTTTGGCGGCCGTTAGGCCGCTGAACGTCTGGTTGCATATAATTGGTGCGGCATTGATTAACAGAACAGGCTAAACCTTCTATATAACAACGTTCGACCGCATGTTTCATTGATGACAACAAGAACGCTGAATGTATTGAGATATAAAACTCTCGACAATCCACCATACTCCGCAGATCATTTTTTTACAGATCGTAGCTTTTTCAAGCATCTCTACATTTTCCTGAGCGGAATGGACTTCCGAAACCAGGCCGATGCAAAAGGGCATTCGGTGATTTCGTGATCTGAGGAAATCCAGAATTTTACGCTCCTGCAATATCTGAACCAGTTTCTCGTTAGCAGAAAGACATTAATTCTTTTGACTGTTATTTTGGTCAAAATGCTCTCCTTTATAGCGAGCTATAGTAGCTGAAAATAGTGGCTTCAATACGGCCATTATTTAAGCATCCTCCAAACAGTGGCAGACAAGCAGACCCTTAACACGCTGCAGTCGAGACCACATAAATGAATATTCCATTTATATGATAGAATAAACGACGGCAGCTGAAGCTATGTATAACAACTGAAGATTACTCAAAGTCTTCGATGACTTACGCTTCGACAAAGCATAGGATCTTCGACAGCATACATTAAGGTTCTCCCTTACAAATGCAAAAATATGGAGGATCATGCACCACAATTTTCTCGCTTCCCTAGCTTTTCCTACAAACGCCGTTACGGTACTGTAAGATGGAAAGGAAGGCAAACACTTCAGCGCTATGGCATTGTACAGCAAAGGTGAAAATGCAGTTTAGCTGAGTAAAGGAATAAACGGACTAACCAGGATCTGTTCTTTGTCTGTGACCTTGCAGCCCCTGGCCTTTGCCGAAAAGCCTTCACCCTAAAAGAAAGAATTCATTTGATGTAAGGCTATAGGCAGTAGTCTCCATGTCCGACGTTCATAAAAGCTGGGCATGCTATAACAGCATATTTGATCGTTCAGTGCCACGCAGGTTTGTTATGGTGGTGTAACTTTTATTTCGGCCGACGTTTCGACAACTCGTCTTTTATAAAGGCCTGAAAGTACCTCGAAACTTTAGATCCGGCAACTCATTACCTCAAAGGCATACTTCTTCACATCTATGTATTAGGTTGTAACGAATTAAATGGCACTGGCTCGCGCCATTTTTTGGCGCGCCTTTACGCGTTTGATCAAGAACAATACGCAACTTGTGGCATATCATTTAGAAGCACAAACTTTGCTCTACCGGTAAGTGCCAAATTTTCTATGTAAAAGTGGGAAAACTTTGGAGTTTTATTGACTTTTTTGCAGATGGACAAAAGGGTAATCCGAGGCATTTACTTGTATGAATTCAAGCTGGGCACTACAGCTAAGGAGGCGGACGAGAGGATCAACGCCGCATTCGGTCAAGGATGTTCCACAATTCGGACGGCGTATCATTGGTATTAGAAGTTCCGGAATGGAGATGAGAGCTTGGAAGAACATGAAGGTCGTGGGAGGCATAGTGATGTTGATGAGGACAAGCTGAGAGATGTGGTAGAGGAGGATCCACACAAGGTACCAGGGAGATAGCGAAGGTTCTTGGCGTCAGTCACAACACAGCTGCCCGGCATCTGAAGGAAATTGGAAAGACCAAAAAGCTGGAAAGATGGGTGCCTCACGAGCTGTCTAAGGAGCAAAGAAACCGACGATGTGAGATCTCGTCCGCACTGCTTCTACGGAACGAAACGGACCCATTCCTTAATCGCATCGTAACCTGTGACGAGAAATGGATAATGTACGACAACAGGCGACGATCGGCACAGTGGGTGGACAGCGATGAGAGCCCCAAGGTTTTTGCGAAGCCGGAATTGCACCAAAAGAAAGTAATGGTGACAGTATGGTGGTGTTCGCTGGGAATTATTCACCACAGCTTCCCCCCTCCCGGTGAATCTATTACGGCACAGAAGTACTGCATTGAAATTGAAGAAATGATGAAAAAGTTGAAGGATACCCGGCCGGCCTTGGTAAACCGAAGGCGAGTTCTCCTTCTGCACGACAATGCTCGCCCCCATGTAGCACGAATGACGTTGCATAAATTGAATGAGCTGAACATTGAAACTCTACCACATCCTACGCTTTCTCCCGACCTCTCTCCAACAGACTACCATTTCTTCAAGCATCTTGGCGACTTCTTGGTAGGGAAAATATTCAAATACCAACAGGATGCCGAAAGTGCCTTCGAAGATTTCGTCAATTCCAGAACTTCTGATTTCTATGCTACTGGGATAAAAAAGCGTGTGTCACGTTGGCAAAGATGTGTAGAATCAAAAGGTTTTTATTTCGATTAATACACTTGCCTACAAGCCGAGATATTAACTGTTTAAATTTACAGTGGTTCAGTGCCATTTATTTCGTTACAACATAATAGAACGTAGGCGGTTTAGAAACTGCTCCGTGTTAGCCAAATGTGAAGGTATAAAGCTGAGAAGTTGGCCAACAATCCTGTTAAGGAACCATGAGATTCGATCGGTCGGTCCGTCCACACAGCTTATTATGGGCCGGATTTTGTATGTGCTTGCAGTCAACGAGCTCTTGCCTTCCTCAGACAACTTATGCGTTTTCACCATAGGATAGAATACAGAGCATGTGGGGTTGTCTAGCTTCAGTTTTGATAAATCGTTTATCCTGTCCAGCTGATCTACCTACAGATTTCCATGTTGCCTGTGGCATTGCGAGCGGAAAAGACTCTCTGACGATTCGTTGTAGACCGACTGGTCAGTAAGGTGGGTAAGGTAGGTTGCGACCAGGGGTGTGCGTAATTACGATTTACGATTTACGATTTTACGATTTACGGCTATTTTGGTCAAATTTTTTACGATTTACGATTTACGACATTTTGGGTCGTAAATCGTAAATTTTCGTAAATGTGATCTTTGATCAACAACCAAATGGCGTCCAAATTTATGTGTACCGGGTTATAAAGATGTGCCTAATTTAATGGTCTCCTCTTATAGCGCATTCCCACTTCTATTCAGAAATGTTTTTTGATGTTCTAATGTGTTACTGTGGCAAAAGACACCGTCCTATGCACAGGCTTCTAGAGACCGACTTATCTCTCCGCTTAACTAACTTTTTGATTTCTCTAACATTGTGAGGGCTATCGCTTAGAAGCAGACTAGTTCAAGAAAAGAAACAGGTGCAGTACATCATTAAAAGTAATGTATTGTCTAGGAGACTGGACTCCTCCGTTTCCGGCCGAGAGCTAGCAAGGCACGTCGCATTCCTACAGTCAAAGGTCGTTCCATTCCCACCCTCAGAGAGAGAGAGACAGTTTCAAAGAGAAAGGAAGAGGAGTATTCTTTGGTCTACGTCCTGTTTGGTAGCAACGCCTAGTCACTTTGTTTATAATAGATTCATGTAAATCCTACCGAACAGAATTGAGGAAAATCCGCGATCGAGTATCATTCATGATTGGAAGCGGGGTCTCGAAAAAGCTGCTACACCCGTGTGAAAAGGATAAGACACTGATGTTTCTATCGGTTCGCATTGCACTTCATGGAGGAGCAAATTGATTTTCAAAGTGTGGTCAAAGCGAAAATTTCAAGAAGAGGTTGAAATGGCTCTGTCACTTTTGTTGTTCCTTTTCAATGGCGTGATTGATATTATTGTATCTACCCTATCTAATTCGTTTAGGGGAGGAGAGGTGCGGGCTATCGGCAGCGCGTCAGGAGGTACACCGCTGCTCTGCGGACCGGAAACTTTTGTTTTGGGTGTCAAACGTTTTGTAAGGCAGCAGTTAGACTCTTGGTGAAGCCTAGGGGGTTGCTGGTGGGTGACCAAGGGGGATAAGAGGCAGATCGCATGCCTCCAGCAGGGGGCAGATGTACCTCCTGACCGTCCCCCCAGACTCTCGGAGAGCGATACGTTCGTTACAGAACTGGCGAAGAGTAGCCCGAGCGTGTGCAGAAAATTATTAAATAGTATGCCATATTTAAAAGTTTCAGTTTTTTAAAGTTTTAAAGTTTTCATACGTTTTTAAATTCGGGCAAGTATAGGCAGACTTGCGAAGGAAGACGGCGCTCTAGCTAGGTTTAGGTTACCGCGATGGCAAAATTGTAGATCGATAGTTTAGAACTTGAGAGCACTTTCAAAGTTAAGGAACGTCTTCTTTGCAAATTCTCTACAACTAACAGAGCTTCTCAACTCGAGCATTGTGCGGCAGTTATTGCTTGGTACTCTCTCTTTAAGCAATGGATGTATAACTACCCTCCTGCAGCGGCCTATATACCATTTTCACTTCCTGCGTTTAAAATGGATTCCTGCAAACTGAACCAGTTTGAACTTCAACCGCGTTCTTCCCAACTTATAACTGAAATAGGATTACCTTCAAACCAAGCTAGGCACATTCTAAATCAAAATTGTCTCGTCTATGGAATCAAACTTAAGCTGCCTCAACAAAGTTAAACGTTCGCCTTTCCATTTTAAAGGGATTACAAAAGTTGTCCAAGAAATGTGACCATACTGTTTCGGCGGCCAAAAGTTCTTTATCCGTCTGCCATGGGAATGTTTCGAGGCTTATTTCGAGATGTTGAAAAGCGGGGATCTTTCGGTGCGATATGCGATGGAATTGCGTCGTGCATTCACTCAGAACGCAAGGCTCAATCCCATCGTACGACTCAGTTTACTACATGCGCAGTTTCTGTTTTCGCCGCATTGTCAGTCGTGAAGTGATTTTTTAATTTTAAGTTTTTTTTGTTTCTGCCCAAATCCAGATTACGTACGCAAACTAAAAATTGGTAGTAAGCTAGGAATTTAATGAATAGTCAAACGATGCAGGCTTTTTGTTGGAATACCATGCATAGGCTATAGATATGTTTTTGAATCAACAGTTTCTTTCGACTTTCTTGAAGCGTGTAAAATTCGATTTGGAAGGTGTCTTACTAGCAAGAAGGGGTGAAAAACGAAAGTAGTTTGGCAGGAAAGCTGTTCAGATTGAGCTAAAAATAACACGGCAATTAGGTAAATATTGATATACACCTGATTAACATTAGTAGAAAAAGAATCTGGAATTTTAGTTGTAATGCACTCCAGATCAGGGGACTCTTACGATTTACGGTTTACGATTTACGATTTACGACAGTTTTTCGTAATTACGATTTACGATTTACGAAATTTCAAATTTCATTTACGCACACCCCTGGTTGCGGCGTACTTGTGGGATGAGAAATTGCGTTATCTGCCCATTTGGGAGAGATGGAGATTGCTCACAAAAAGGCGTTGTCTACCAAATCCAGTGCTTAACCCGTGGCGAGCTATACATAGACAGGAAGGGCACTTAGTGTTCGCATCAATGAACACCTAGCTGGAAAATTGAAACAAGGTTTGTTAACCCCACTGGGTAAACATCGACAAGAAGCCCACGGCGGAAACGACTTTGACATAGAATGCACTGTGTTGCTACATGAAAATGAAATCGGTACAGGAAAGACCTTTGAGGCTTTCTGGATTCGAGAGCGTAATCCAGCAGCGAACAACCGGAACGAGTGTATTTCAATAACCAGCGACTTCTTGCCCTTAATCCCGTTGTGTGAGCTCTGAGACTGCGCAGTCTATACATACTTGTTATTATAGTATAGATCTGCATGGTAGGTTCCAGTTGCTCATTGATGGTCCTATAGCTGGGCCCTCTCTCAGCGCTGGTGGAATAACGGTGAGCTTGGTATGCTTTAGATGGGCACTTCTTGCCATTCGTGGAAACCCGCTGTAACTATTAGGTTGTAACGAAATAAATGGCACTGAACTGTAAATTTAAACAGTTAATATCTCGGCTAGTAGGCAAGTTTATTAATCGAAATAAAAATCTTCTGATTCTACACATCTTTGCCAACGTGACACAAGCTTTTTTATCCCAGTAGCATAAAAATCAGAAGTTCTGGAATTGACGAAATCTTCGAAGGCACTTTCGGCATCCTGTTATGTGTTTGAATATTTTCCCTACCAAGAAGTCGCCAAGATGCTTGAAGAAGTGGTAGTCTGTTGGGGAGAGGTCGGGAGAAAACGGAGGATGTGGTAGAGTTTCAATGCTCAGCTCATTCAATTTCTGCAACGTCATTCGTGCTACATGGGGGCGAGCATTGTCGTGCAGAAGGAGAACTCGCCTTTGGTTTACCAAGGCCGGCCGGATATCCTTCAACTTTTTCATCAGTTCTTCAATTTCAATGCAGTACTTCTCTGCCGTGATGGATTCACCGGGAGGGAGGAAGCTGTGGTGAATATTTCCCAGCGAACACCACCATACCGTCACCATTACTTTCTTTTGGTGCAATTCCGACTTCGCAAAAACCTTGGGGCCCTCATCGCTGTCCACTCACTGTGCCGATCGTCGCCTGTTGTCGTACATTATCCATTTCTCGTCACAGGTTACGATGTGATCAAGGAATGGGTCCGTTTCGTTCCGTAGAAGCAGTGCGGACGAGATTTCATATCGTCGGTTTCTTTACTCCTCAGACAGCTCGTGAGGCACCCATCTTTCCAGCTTTTTGGTCTTTCCAATTTCCTTCAGATGCCGGGCAACTGTGTTGTGACTGACGCCAAGAACCTTCGCTATCTCCCTGGTACCTTTGTGTGGATCCTCCTCTACCACATCTCTCAGCTTGTCCTCATCAACATCACTATTCCTCCCACGACCTTCATGTTCTTCCAAGCTCTCATCTCCATTCCGGAACTTCTGATACCAACGATACGCCGTCCGAATTGTGGAACATCCTTGACCGAATGTGGCGTTGATCTTCTCGTCCGCCTCCTTAGCTGCAGTGCCCAGCTTGAATTCATGCAAGTAAATGCCTCGGATTACCCTTTTGTCCATCTGCGAAAAAGTCAATAAAACTCTAAAGTTTTCCCACTTGGTACTCACCGGTAGAGCAAAGTTTGCGCTTCTAAATGATATGCCACATGTTACGGTTTGTTCTTGATCAAACGCGTAAAGACGCGCCAAAAAATGGCGCGAGCCAGTGCCATTTAATTCGTTACAATCTAACAGCACGCTACAGCAAGACTGCGTGATAGCGTCATTTGACTAACTGCAATTTATACCAACGTAGATAATAACGCTGCTTTACATGCTCTATCAGAGATGCTAGACGAGCACGAAAGAAATATTACTACGTTTGGTTTAAACAAGTTACACATAATGACTCTAATACAAGCATGCCTAAACTGCAATGTTTTCAAGTGGTCCTGCAACTATTTTTCACAGCGAAGAGGGCTTGCGATGGGACAGCGATTACTTCAACCTTAGCGATCTGCTTCATGAGCAGAATTGAACGACCGGCACTGGAGCGCCTTCCCATAGTGTACTGCCGGTACATCGGTGATTGCTGTGTTATAACGACAACGCAATCCGACATGGATGAACTGTTTGCCATTCTCAATACACAATCTCAGCACATAAAGTTCACTGAAACTCCGTCCGAAGGCTGGTTGCCCTACCTGAGTACTCAAGTTAGGGTATCAAATGGAGACTTTAATGTGAAATGGTATCGTAAAGGCAGCTCCGAAACCATCATACTCCATGCAAGATCTGCTCACCCTACAGCAGTAAAGCGTGCCCTACTCCGTAACATGTACAGAACGGCACTAGGTGTATGCACGGGACACGAGGAGCGAGAGGAATCACGTATGTTAGCCTCTAATATCCACGTCTTAATGGCTACGAACCACGACAAGAGGTGATCGAATACGAGACGGCAATGTTGAAAAACTGCGCGAAGACAAAATTTGCCATCAACTGCCCTTCATCTCTGATGACGTCACGGCAGAAGTGCGCCGTTGCCTATTGCGAGCAAACCTGAACGACGATGTTGTCCTGGATAACATACCGGGAAACAACATCAAACGGCTTCTTGTTCGAAATAGGTGTTACGACCGTATTTGTGTGATAAGAAATTGCGTCATCTGCCCTTTTGGGAGAGATGGAGATTGCGCACAAAAAGGCGTTGTCTGCCAAATCTAGTGCTTAACCTGTGGCAAGCTATACATAGGTGAGACAGGAAGGGTACTTAGTGTTCGCATCAATGAACACCTAGCTGGAAAATTGAAACAAAACTTGTTAACCCCACTGGGTAAACATCGACAAGAAGCCCACGGCGGAAACGACTTTGACATTAAATGCACTGTGTTGCTACATGAAAATGAAGTCGGTACTAGAAAGACTCTTGAGGCTTATACCTTTAGCGGAATGAGTTGCCGGATCTAAAGTTTCGAAGTACTTTCAATAATTTGAAAAAGACGAATTGTTGAAACGTCGGCCGGAATAAAAATTATACCAGGATAGCAATCCTGCGTGGCACAGAACGATGAAATATATTGCTATAGGCAGTGATTCCTCTGCTGACAACTTAAATTGTTTAGGCTAGTAGATTCACGGTAAAGCACATTGACATTGTAGCTTTGAAGGGTTATTGTGTTACTTTTTGAATTATTTTCTCAACGAATACGTAGTAAAAACGGTAAAAGCTTTACACATAGCATTACTAACTGCAGGCAAAGTGGCAATGTGATTTTTGAAGGGTAGAAACATTCGGTGCTCTAAGATTCGTTCAAAAGAATTGGAGGTCAAATGGAAAGTGATAAGCTCAGCATATTTGGTACCGCTTGGGTAAATACCCAGCAGAAACCGTGTTTCAAGCGTAGTATAGCGACAGCGCGCACGTGGTTTGCGACAGCACTAGTGTGCAACTTCACTACATGACTTCCTGTCCACTGGAATGCAGTGCGTTGCCCAACGCTGTTCTCCAGCGCTTGCAAGGAATTTGCTTGGTTGTCAGTGACGTTTCGCCATAACTCACACCAGCTCTCGTGAGGGCCTCACGCCCCGACTCCACAGTCACACTCGTTTGGTTCAGCGCTTGGAAAAAATAAAAGTCCTTGCTTTGTACTGACTATGGAGCGCAGGTTCATCAGCTATGTCTCCCCATTCAAGACATGTTTCATACCCTGCACAGTCGTAATCTCAGAATCCGTCCCCTATGATTGGCCGAGACGGGTGTCCAATCTCGATGAGGCCACATCTTCGTAGCGTGCCTAGTAATCGTAGTGTGTGATGGCGATACCGCCGTCGTCTCATCATTTAGGCCTATGGTGTACTCCCGGAAGTGTCCGCGGCACGTCCGCGGATGGAAAGTGCCCCGCGGGAGGTTCCGACAGGGACGGTCAGTAACGTTGGTGGAGTGGCGTTCTCTCCCTCGCCTTTTAAACAGAGGCGTGGCAAATGTCTGCGTCTTCACTATCTTGTAAGGTAGTCACTGGACTCTCAAGCAAGCCCAGAGGGTTGGTGTGGGCGTGCCAGGGCACGAGTTGGTAGAACGCTCGACCCCCAGTAAAGATTCCAGCAGGAATGGCTAGTGACTCGCGCTAGAGCACGAAGTGAGTGCTGGCGACTGTGGACTGCGTTTTTCACGT
This sequence comes from Heligmosomoides polygyrus bakeri, assembly GCA_947359475.1. Classification (NCBI taxonomy): domain Eukaryota; kingdom Metazoa; phylum Nematoda; class Chromadorea; order Rhabditida; family Heligmosomidae; genus Heligmosomoides; species Heligmosomoides polygyrus. Next base: position 89,805,945 of record OX375868.1, on the reverse strand, counting down.
AGAGAAAAAAAAGTAGTTGGATTAGACACGCGTCTCCTGGTACGGAATTCTATGTGGTAAAGAACTCTATACCCAATTCTTTGCATGCCTCACTCGTATTAGTGTATTGTTAGCCGGTGTTGTTTGTTAAATTAGAGTGCATAGATTCCCAACGAAGTTAGCTGTTACATCTATATGCATACCTGTTGCACGTAAACTTATGAGAAATCGGCCTTCTTAAAGATTACTTCATCAAGTGGGAGCGTTTGTTAACAAGGTGCGGGTGGAATAAGACTCAATATACTTCAACGGAGTGAAAGGAAACGGCCAAGGACCTGGTGAAGAAAATTCGAAGCAAGAACTGGGCCGGGATTATTAAGTAGAAGTTTCGGAGGCAAGTGCTTGTAATGTCCCGAAATTTTTTAAAACAGATTTTCTTTGAATAGCTGGCCTTGCTATGAAGCGTTTGAAGTTTTCAGGGGTTGCTGAGACGTGATACTTTTGCAAGGTTTCAAAGACAGGACCAGTGCGCACTAGTCCGAAGCTTTTCCCTTAATTCTAACTTTGTTATACACTTGACCGTCGGCAAGCATACCATTAGCAAACGCTAAGAACCTTCGTACCATTCTACAAGCAGAAGCAGGATCATTTTACTGCTTCCTCTTCTTCCAAGTGCCTCCACCGAGAGAGCTCCTCGAAAATTTCATGCTCCCCGGCTCACCATACGTCACCGAGGGCGCGTTCGCGTTTCAGCAGCGTTACGTCACATGCGGTTAGTGCACAACGCCGCGTTGGAGTTACGTCCTGGGGCCGGACTCGTCAACCATTTACCGGCTGTAAGTGGCGAAACTTACCAGGAAACCCCCGTTTGGAGGATTCGTCAAAACTGTGTAGGTTAAACCCGGCCTCAGATCCGGCGTATCCGTTACGAGGCTGGAGTGTCTGTTAACCGCTACCGGGGTGCAGCGGTTGCGCTCCAATGCTAACCGGTGACCCAGTGGCAACGAGATTGGGTCTCCTTTGCGCTTAAAATATTAATAATCGATTTATTTATATTCCAAACCGGGCGTTCAACGGCCTTCTGCCAACGTCTGATTGGAGGCTTCACTCCCAAGAAGAAGAATGGAACATCCCAGCCGTCTTTCTCTCGAGAATGGAACATCCCAGCCGTCTTCTGTTTTTCTTTAGGGCTTCTTACCGCGAGTTTGATGAATCACAACTCGCGGTTAGTGAGCCGCTGACGGATAGTAACGGGAACCGGTGATAAGATTTACCTCCGTTCTCGTTTATGAATCCGGCCCCTGGAGCCGTGACCCGATTGATTCGCACTTAGACGGACGCTCTGAGTCATCGCCCCGACCAACGGCGGGTGGCTCCGGCGGGCTACATAGCCAGCGAACGCGGGCCTGCTATATTGAAGGGAACCGCAAGAAGTACATAATTGTTGCAGTTATTTGCCGATGGCAGTGACAAAAAGTGCGCGAGAACGTGTTTATGAACGAATTGTTTCGATTTTTATTCTTTTTATACCATTCTTAATGAAGACCTCTTATGATGTTTAGTTTTAACGTGCAAATCTTGGAGATGTAGTAGACCTGTTCATCTTCGCCTCCATCCTCAAGCTGTTCCTCACCTCAGTGTTTGGCACGAAGCTGGTTGAGAGTGAAAGCACTCTTGGCATCAGTTTCTTCTAGGACCTTCTGTGCCGCTTTCAGGGCTGCCTAACTATTGCATCTGCTCAAATAAGGGAGCTCCTCGTCTTCATAATACTGGGTGTTTTTTGGTTCCTAAATCTTGGTAAAAGGATCATAACTATGTACTCCAGTTTACTAAATCTTGGCAGCTATAGCTTAGAGTCGAAAACAGAATAAAACACTGGGCCCCGCATGACTGTTTACAAGTGCTTAGAGGCAGGCCATGCACATTCTTCTTCGAAATATGAAACAGCTGAAAGAGCGCTTTCTCGCTACGACTTTTGGTAAATCGTGATGTATTTCGCTGGGAGAGACGGTGGGCACTTTAAGTCATCGTCACGCCCTGCTCACCGCCATTGGCCGGGGCGATGATTCAGAGCGTCCGACTAAATGCGAATCAATCGGACCGTCGCCGAATCGGCGAAGCTAGCGAAGCATTCATTCTGTTCTGCGTTTTTGGTTCTAATTCTGCGGGACGACAGCCTTCCGCGGTGGAGTGCACCGCAGAAGATCAGTATAGTGAAGGTTTCGCGGGAGTATACCATAGGCCGGCAGCAGAATCTTGCGGGTGCCGCGTATCCGCCATGACAACGGCGGGTGGTGCGGCGCTGCGAGGGTTACTGTACGCAATACTGCGTACTATTGTCGGCAGTTGCGACCTCTAAGAATGTCAGAGATGTAGTAAGGAAAACGCTTTTTGTTTTGTGAAGAACCGTTTTCTAAGCCAAGTTCTTGAATGTGAGCCCCGAAATCTATTAGAGCACTCGTTATAACCCAACAGTTCTATACCATTTTGCGCTTGCTCTCACTTCTGTCGTTTTATCACACTGTCGTTCCACGGAAGGCCTTCACACTTTTTCCGCACTTGCAAGGTACTGCAAGTGTGCAGCGGTTTCCATCTTCTCGTGATCTATGGGACGCCGCCAACCATATGATGTCATACAGGACGTTCGTAGGCAGACCTTCCACATGTGTTGCTCATTTTAGCACAGCGCCCAAAAACGAGGAATCACAGTTGAACACCTTCGAGGAGCAAGTACGACAGATTGCATCACGAAGAAGAGACAGTATGGACGCTCCTCTTTCGAGCAGCAGCTATGGACATCCTCACAATGTCTTCAACCGGTGGATGTCAAGTGCTTTATTCTTCCGAGGTGTTTGGATCTTCAATGAAGAAGAGATCCTCCCTTCTTCAATAGTTTCTAGTTTCTTTAATAGTCTTCAATTTTCGACAATATTTTTATTTTTGGAAGCCAATGCAGTTTGAAACTGAAGGGAAAAGCAGAAAATAAATCAAAATAAATAGAATATGAAAAGAAAACCCACATTGTTCCGACAATCAGTGCGACCGAGAGCAAGATCCATAAAGTCAACGACCCCATTGTCTGTCACATGCACATCATATACGGTAATGACGCCGAGAAGGTACCCTTCATCAACAACTTTGTTGTGGAGGGTAGCAAGCTCATCAGCGAGATCCTAGGAAAACGTGATTGAGATCTAAGAGCTCGTATGTCCTTTCTGGTAAGGAAAAATGAAGAGGTACGGAGAGATTTTTACAGGACTGGCCATCGGACAGAGGACGTTGCGACAAATAGGAGAATATCTAATCTGAGGGCGATAGAAACGTGCAATGAGGAGCCCTAGACATTCTCTAAAGGCACTGCACGGCCGGAATCGACGTAAAAATTGAATGTAGCAAATTTAGATAGGTTGCAAACTGACCGCGTATTTATGAGTGAGATAGTCTACGTCATCCCGCATGCTGCTGATTCCAGTCAAGAGTTGTGCGATGAGCAACAGTGACCAGAGAGACATCTGGAATCAGCGATCACAGGACGAAAGAGATGAATTGCAGGACCAGGAGGACTAGAGGAAATGCTGTGGCAGCAGATGAACAAGAACTGTGATTTGAATGACTACTCTGAGCATTGTAAATATAGATATACAAATTTTGCCATTATCACGACAAAACTTTTCTAACCGAATTGGACACTCTTACAAGCAAGCTTCAAAATTCGACTGACCATCTGCCAAATCAAATCAGGCGCTTTTCAGATTAATTTAAACTATCCGGGACGATCAGAATAATTTTTTGTTTGATTTGGTATGACTTTCTTCGAAATTTTTTAAAATTTCCTGCTGCAATAAATAAACACGCTGTTTGAAAACTTATAGAATTTTATTTTTCGAGCAAAAGGCAACAAGCATTCAGTGCATTAAAAAGAGGTCGAGCAATGCGCTCGACTAGATCATTGTGATTTTAATTCGATTGGTAAATTAAATTATGTTAATTTAAAACATGACTATGTGATAAAATAAAGGATAAAGGAGGCGTTAATCAATCCCTTCTGGGATGCGCCAGCGCATTCTACTTCTACGGGATGTCGTGGAGGCGACATGAATGCGTATTTGGCCATGCAATGACTTGCGGTGGCCAGCCGATGAACAAGTCAGCGCTCTATCCTTCCCAGACAAGTCTTGTACCAATTTACCGACCCCGGAGGGCTGGAAGGCTTGGTTGGCCTGGGCGGGAAGTCCGAACCAGGAACCTGGTATCGGGTGCACGCGACAGTCGCGCCTCCTCCGACTGCGCTACACGCGCCAGATGACTATGTGATAGACTATGTGATATGTGTGTTTTATTTATTTATTTATTTATTTATTTCATGCACCCATAAAAGTGCGCTCAAGAATTATAGGGAAGAAACAACAGATGAAAAAGCCATTCGATGACAGGCACAAAAAAGTAGAATAGCGTAAACGGTTCCTGGAAGCTAAGGGATCAAAGCTAGCTTCTAAAATGATACATCCTAAAGATTTTATTGCAAAACTATCGTGCTGTAACCCAACCACGTCTGCAGCGTAGACCAGCAAGTACCCCACCAGTTGGCAATGGTGCCTCTTTATTTCGGCAAAGCGTAGGAACCTGTAGGAGCTTCGGCACACGGGTATACGTCCCACGTGGAACCTACAGGTTGGGTAAAGCCGGTTAGTAGCATACAAACGTGGAGTATTAGCGACAGCACTAGATAGTGTCGTTTGGAAAGCTAAACGATTTGAAACGAGCTGTAGCGCTTACGACCACCTACTGCCTCAGGAACAAATGTATTGAACGGGAGGTGTTAATTAACAAACAAACAAACAAACGTCTAAAAGAGGCCAAACATGGACAATGAGGAGATAAAGAGCTACGAGAGGGAGTGGTCTTCGAGATAGCATGGAAAATGAAGCAAAAGCTGTTTTTGTTGTGCCGTTTCATCTGTGTTACTCTACGTAAATAAAAACCTATCAGTCGAATAAAAATCGAGACGACCTAGTTAAGCACATGAAGGCGGCTGACAGTCTCAATAAATTATTTTATAACTTTAATTCATTGTTTTTCACATATAATAAATGCAAATAAGTTTTGAGAATTTAAAATAATGTGATTAGCTATAGGGCAGATGAATTTGACGATTTTAAAGAAAGTCTTGATAACATTTCATTAAACAAAAAGTTATTCTAACTGCGTTGTAGAGTCTCTAGTTTGTTCCTAATCTTAGGTTTAACTCCCTCTTTGATTTGGAATATATTCAGACTAGATTCAGGGAGGCTAAATTTGCTCAAAAGAGTGCCCAATTACGTTAGGAAGCTGTCTAATTTGACGTGAAAATAGTACATGTGCAGCCTAAACTGTGAATGCAGATCAACTTTTATTAAAAGCAAAGCTTCCCCCTTCTCAAATATCGAACGCTGTGTCGTGATGAAACAGCTAGTTTAGACTTCATTTTCGGTTTCAGCCTTCTGCTATGGAACGTAAGGCACTATCTGAGCACAGGTGAAGGGGGATGCGCAGCCGAATGAGGAACCAGCTCTCGTCTCTACCCCGAGTCAAGGGGCTGGTTCGCGTTTCCTGCCGACTAAACCACATGGCCTTAACAGTTTGTTGCTACCAGACTTGTCCGAAATGTATAAAGTATTGACTTGTTCATCGGATAGCCGTTGCATGTCAGTGTGAAATACTCCAGAACTGTCTCCTCGACAGTAACGATGTCCGTTCCTCCACGTGGTGCCATTTTGGAAACTGCCTGCTCTGCGAGCTAAGCCGAACACGGATATTTGATTGCAGGCGACAGGCCCTGTGAAAGGCCGGTCAACGAACACCCATGTCACGTTACCTGGTTCGTGACGGTGCACGTTTTTCAAGATAGTGCTACGGTGTCCGCGGCAGCCGACGCTCACTCTCAAAGACTGGCGAGTGTGACAAGTATGCGAGGGTCCCTGATGAGAGGACGGCATCGAGGGGCAACTGAGCTAGTCCGAAAATCCCGTATGATAAGAAGGACCCGCTGGGAAACGCTGAATGTAGGCACGTTGGCGGGCCGCTCGTGCGAATAGGTTGAAGCACATGAGCATTGAAGACTTGATTTCTGTGCGGTGCAGGAGACGAGATGGTCCTGCCTCAAGTCAAGGGACATAGGCCGAGGCTTCAAGGCCATTCTGTGCGGCAGTCCCAGGACCACCAGCGGAGTTGGTGTAATCGTCTCTGAACGATTTCGTGACTCGATTGTAAGCGTCGAGCGCTTTGACGATCGATTGATGAAGATCGTTGTAGCCGCGAAGGAGCGACTCTATCACTTCTTCTCTGCGTATGCTCCGCAGAGTGGCTGCTCGGATCAAGCCAAGGAAGTGTTTTGGAGCCTGCTTGATGATAAGACAACAGAGGTACCATCGAAAGATGTCATTATAGTCGCTGGTGACCTTAATGGACACGTATGTGCTGCGAAAGACAGGTACAGCTGTCGTGGTTTCGGATACGAGTCGCATAACGCCGATGGTGAGCATATTCTTGAGGATGCGGAATCGCGTAGCCTCACCGTCTTCCGAAAACGCGACTCGCACCTTGTCTCATATTACAGTGGGAGTACCAAGACTCAAATAGACTTTGTCCTTGTGAGAGATCGCGACCGGAGTCTTGTCAGAGACTCGAAGATCTAAATAAATAAGTTTTTTGCCCTTAACCATTCCACCTCATGAAAAGCCACACATACCATTCGGTAGGGTTTTTCTACTCTTTCAAAAAACATATGTGCTTGTCGCTCTAATTTTTCTAGCCGAGGCTCCGTGAAATCATGAACCGACGATACTATCAAGTCATCAAGCATTAAAAAGATAAAAGGATAAAGGACGGCGTTACTCAATCCCTTTTGGGATGCGCCAGCGCATTCTACTTCTACGGGATGTCGCGGAGGCGACATGAATGCGTATTTGGCCATACAATGACTTGCGGTGGCCAGCCGGTGAACAAGTCAGCGCTTTATCCTTCCCAGACAAATCTGGTACCAATTCACTGACCCCGGAGGGATGGAAGGCTTGGTTGGCCTGGGCGGGAAATCCGAACCAGGAACCTGGTATCGGATGCACGCGACAGTCGCGCCTCCTCCGACTGCGCTACACGCGCCCGCAATCATCGAATTCAAAATGGGGTATTCTGCGACAGCGGCATCCCGTCACCCTGGCAACGCTTTTGAGACGGACTGTCCTTGCGATAATAATAATAATATAATAATATTAATATAATTGGATCTGCCCCGAAAAACCCGCTTCTGGCGGTTTTGATTCTAGGAGAAACCGAGTTGCGGGCGTTGGTCGTCGCTTGACGATGAAGCTTTGAGGAGAGCCACCGAAGCAAATCCGGAGACGAATACATGCGCGCCTGCAGAGGACTTGGCGTACATCACATAACGGTAGCAAGACATTTGGCGAGAATCGGCAAGGTGAAGAGAGGGAGAGGGTTGAAGTGGGTGTCTCATGAGCAGACCGATGAGCAGCGTCTGGCGCATTATGACCCTGGCTCCAACCTGCTAAGCTGCTTTAAAAATGAGGGTTTTGTACGCCGTATTATAGCTGTAGATGAAAAATGGGTCCCTTACAATAGCATGAAACAGGGATTTGTCTGGGTACATAAGGATGCCTCTTTAACATCGTTTGCTAAATCCGACCTTCACCCTAAAAAAATTATGATTGCTTTGCGGTGCTGTTGTAGAGGTGTAATCCATTACAGCTTTTTGTAGCCTGTTCAGACAGTCACAAGAGAGTGTGATTGTGATGTGATTGTGATTTAGACCAATGAAACACAGGTTGCAAAAATTGTGGCTGGCAGGTGAATACGGGCCGCTCGTATTGCAGGGCAGCGCATGGCCAAACACCTCACAAATCATTCGGCGAAAATTGACCTTTCGAAGTTCTCTCTTACCCACCATATTCTTCCGACCTTCCCCACTGATTATCACTTTTTCTGAGCTCTTGATTGTCACTCACTTCAGAAACAATCACTAACTTATCCGATGTTGAATATGCCTTTCTTGATTTTGTTAATTCCCGTGATTTCAGTTTTTTTGTAAAAGAATAGATTCAGATTAGATTCATTTTCGCTGGCAAAACTGTGTAGATTCTGGAGGTTCTTCTATTAACAAAGTTGTGTTTAAGCTGAGTTATAGCAGTTTGAAGTTAGGTTCGTTTCGGCTATTAATTTTGGGACAGCCCAATAGGTAACTGAGACACTGTACCGTGGACATGGAGTGGCAAGCGAGGTTGCGATACTGTTGGGCAAGTGCGCAGCACAGAAGCGCAGCCTCGACACATTGACGAGGAGAACGATTTTTTCGAGTCTGTTCCGTGGGTCTAAGCGCATCACGCAAGTATGAGACGAGATCCTGTGACCCAAACTTCTTCTAAAGGATAATTTCGGATGATGAACACAACGGTGGTGTCTGTTTGGACGGTTACGCAAACTTGTCTCCCGGATCGACAAACTTATCCAGCAGACAAAACAGATAAGGCCAGTGAAGTAAAAAATAGTCCAAAACACCATCAATCAAGTACCTCTTTGAATACGGTGAAAAAATCCGTGGACACAGGAAAGGCAATGTACCTAATGCCCTTTCTCCAGTCATTTGCAAATTTTCTAAATGACCTTTTCAGACCTACAACTACGTGAATAGCGTATCACGCAAGCGGCGAAAGACCGGCAGTGGCTCCTTGAAACTCCTAAATTACTCCTATAGGTCACCCGTGATGTCAAAATATTTCGCATTCAGGTCACCGCTCCCAGTGCCTGAGAACGTCTTGTCCTAGCTCACATCGATAAACGGATCGATAACTAGGGTGGCCGTGTCAGACACACTGAACTTCGTCTTAGGGAATATTGGAGGTACTTATCACGAATATCACACTTTCGTTGAGTTCTTCGACATCGAAATTGGGAAGGCTCATGATTATGGTCTCCAAGATCGCGGTTATCCTTCCTCCGCCAAGCCACAAGCGCATATCGCAGGGGCGCCTCCTGCCGAAATATTTGGGCTAAGGAATTGGCATCCACGGCGTTCTCACGCATCTTTGCGAAATCTTTCCCTCTGTTCTGCGCGCTCAGAGGGAGTGCGCAGCGCTCGAAGAGCGCAGAATTAGGCAAGGGAAGGGACTCCAGTGTGTGGTGCTTCCAAGCTGCTCGTGCGAAAACTGCTGCCGTCGCTCAGGGGGAGCGCGTAGCAAGATTCTGCGCTTTTCGAGCGCAGAGCCTGGCTAGGGAAGGGACTCCAGGGTGTGTGCCATCAAAGCTGATTGTGTGGAAGCTGCTTTCGTCGCTCACGGGGAGTCCGCAGCTGGGTTCTGCGCTCATCGAGCGGCCAAGCGCATACGGCTGGAAAAATGCGCAACAAATGCCTCTACATCGCGCTGCACGTTGAAGCCACTCAAATCCCAAGGAGTCAGCTGAAATGCAAGTATGGTCCAACGCAGGAGAACCGAACCGCAACCTCGCTCGCATGAAGCGTCCCATCGTCCACTGCGTCACGATCCGCGACCGGAGAGCCATCGCGGGCGCACAAGTGATGGTAGGAGATCGATCGAATGTCAACGTGGACGCAGACGCGCGATCTCTATGCCAGGAGGGCGCAGACAGCAAACGACTACGACTCATTTCTATAACGTGACGTGACCGCACGCGGCTGCGCGGAGGAAGAAGAGCCGCGACCGGTCTCCAACGGCAGTTCTAAAAAATCCAGCCAGAGTTCACCTATTGCCTTTCAGTTGCGTCGTCATTGCAGAGAAAGAAGGGAAAATCCAGAAAGAAGAGGGTAAGGGGAAAGCTGCTAAAGCGCTAAAAGAGTAGATTGTCACAGATGTGAAATCTAATGAAAATCCGAAAAGAAAACGTGAGATTTGGGACCACCTTCTCAAATAACCTTCCACACGGTGCTTGTGGAGAATCGAAGGTCTCGACACGAAAACTGCAGTTACGGATTTGGTGGAAAACCTAGTATTGCCTCTACCGCGTTTGATGCGCCAGCTGTCGCAGCACCGCACCTGGAGCTCGAGGAGAATATCACGCTACAAGTTCTGCAGCGGAAGGCGATCTCTGCGCTAAAGATAGGGCTGCCGCGTTGCCGCAATGTGTGCCGGGGCCTTTGCCAGTCTACTGCCAAAAGTGGAAGCCCGAACCACCAAGACGATGTATATGGGAAGTCTCCCTCTCAGAAATGCAAGTACCTCTGCCCGACTGGAACCTTGAGCTGATGAGCTGATGGTGAGTTACAGTCGGTGAAACTGCAGATTGGAAGAGAGATGACAAGGCCTGGGCGTAGCCTACATGCTATCGATCTCATTTTCATTGATCTCTCTCAATTATTTGTTGACCAGTCGGATTAGACCATTAGATTAGTGGTCTTTGGAACGGCAGATCAGGGTTTGGATTGGGGCATCAATTTTTGGAACAATAGCGAATGTTATCTTCTTCCTGTCAGGGAGACACTTTCAGTTCATTTTCTCACTATAAATTTACTTTCCAAGTCCGACTCTAAGGATAGCCATTGAAACAAAACGTATGATGCCGTGATACAGTATCCCAAAACCTGCAAATCACCGAAGCCGTTGTCATCCGAGCTTGTTTTTGTCATGGAGTGCGCAAGAGAGCTCGTGTGGAAACTGCTTCCGACGCTCAGGGGGAGTCCGCAGCTGGGTTCTTCTGCGCTCTTCCATGGCAGAACCAGGCTGGGAAAGTGACTCCAGGATGTGGCGCAAAAACTTCCCAACGCAGGAGAATCGAAGCCTGAGTTCCAGTCCATGCAACAACGCCACTATCCACCGCCCTACGATCTGCCTGACTTGGGTGCCGTCGGGCCGTACAAGAGACGCCGATGCGGTCCACGACGTACCGGCAGCACCCGCACACTACAGTATCCTGCAAACCCGCTCATCAGCCCGCGACTCCACCGGCAACAGGCATCTCATATCTCATCTTAGCTTAAGAGCGATGCGCGAGAATGAACCTCACTAACCACCACAAAACATATCAATGTGGGTGCAGTGATAAGGGTAGGCGCTTCGCACGATAGAATGGGTATCATGTGGCATTTTGCAAGTGAAGGAAACCCCTGTGTGACGAGAGAACCAACGACTGTGGCGTTCGATGATGAGTTTGGTCAGCGCTGAATTGCTATAAGAGGTACTTCATTGCAGGACTAGTGTGTTCTACTCTTGTTGTGAACCTGGGTACATCTGTGCAGTTAGGCATCGCATGGTTCTTACGAACGACATGGCCGATGAATGCAAAGTGCCTGCCCCGACCGATATTTTGTCGTTGCTCCTTCCTAATACAACCGGCCGGCATGCACAGCAGCGATAAACGATATCTCACCTTAGCTTAGGAGCGATGCGCGAGAATGAACCTCACCAAACCACCGCAAAGCATATCAATGTGGGCGCAGTGATAAGGGTAGGCGCTTCGCACGATAGAGATGGGTATCATGTGGCATTTTGCAAGTGAAGGAAACACCTGTGTGACGAGAGAACCAACGACTGTGGCGTTCGATGATGAGTTTGGTTAGCGCTGAATTGCTATAAGGGGTACTTCATTGCAGGACTAGTGTGTTCTACTCTTGTTGTGAACCTGGGTACATCTGTGCAGTTAGGCATCGCATGGTTCTTACGAACGACATGGCCGATGAATGCAAGGTGCCTGCCCCGACCCATATTTTGTCGTTGCTCCTTCCTAATACAACCGGCCGGCATGCACAGCAGCGATAAACGATATCTCACCTTAGCTTAGGAGCGATGCGCGAGAATGAACCTCACCAAACCACCGCAAAGCATATCAATGTGGGTGCAGTGATAAGGGTAGGCGCTTCGCACGATAGAGATGGGTATCATGTGGCATTTTGCAAGTGAAGGAAACACCTGTGTGACGAGAGAACCAACGACTGTGGCGTTCGATGATGAGTTTGGTTAGCGCTGAATTGCTATAAGGGGTACTTCATTGCAGGACTAGTGTGTTCTACTCTTGTTGTGAACCTGGGTACATCTGTGCAGTTAGGCATCGCATGGTTCTTACGAACGACATGGCCGATGAATGCAAGGTGCCTGCCCCGACCCATATTTTGTCGTTGCTCCTTCCTAATACAACCGGCCGGCATGCACAGCAGCGATAAACGATATCTCACCTTAGCTTAGGAGCGATGCGCGAGAATGAACCTCACCAAACCACCGCAAAGCATATCAATGTGGGCGCAGTGATAAAGGTAGGCGCTTTGCACGATAGAAATGGGGTATCATGCGGCCCTCTGCAAGTGAAGGGAACACCTGTGTGTATGATAATTACGAGAGAACCAACGACTGTGGCGTTCGATAATGAGTTGGGTTAGCGCTGAATTGCTCTAAGGGGTCCTTCATTGCAGGACTAGTGTGTTCTACTCTTGTTGTGAACCTGGGTACATCTGTGCAGTTAGGCATCGCATGGTTCTTACGAACGACATGGCCGATGAACGCAAGGTGCCTGCCCCGACCCATATTTTGTCGTTGCTCCTTCCTAATACAACCGGCCGGCATGCACAGCAGCGATAAACGATATCTCACCTTAGCTTAGGAGCGATGCGCGAGAATGAACCTCACCAAACCACCGCAAAGCATATCAATGTGGGCGCAGTGATAAAGGTAGGCGCTTTGCACGATAGAAATGGGGTATCATGCGGCCCTCTGCAAGTGAAGGGAACACCTGTGTGTATGATAATTACGAGAGAACCAACGACTGTGGCGTTCGATAATGAGTTGGGTTAGCGCTGAATTGCTCTAAGGGGTCCTTCATTGCAGGACTAGTGTGTTCTACTCTTGTTGTGAACCTGGGTACATCTGTGCAGTTAGGCATCGCATGGTTCTTACGAGCGACGTGGCCGATGAACGCAAGGTGCCTGCCCCGACCCATATTTTGTCGTTGCTCCTTCCTAAAACAACCGGCCGGCATGCAGGGCAGCGATAAACGATATCTCACCTTAGCTTAGGAGCGATGCGCGAGAATGAACCTCACCAAACCACCACAAAGCGTATCAATGTGGGCGCAGTGATAAAGGTAGGCGCTTTGCACGATAGAAATGGGGTATCATGCGGCCCTCTGCAAGTGAAGGGAACACCTGAGTGACGAGAGAACCAACGACTGTGGCGTTCGATGATGAGTTTGGTTAGCGCTGAATTGCTATAAGGGGTACTTCATTGCAGGACTAGTGTGTTCTACTCTTGTTGTGAACCTGGGTACATCTGTGCAGTTAGGCATCGCATGGTTCTTACGAACGACATGGCCGATGAATGCAAGGTGCCTGCCCCGACCCATATTTTGTCGTTGCTCCTTCCTAATACAACCGGCCGGCATGCACAGCAGCGATAAACGATATCTCACCTTAGCTTAGGAGCGATGCGCGAGAATGAACCTCACCAAACCACCGCAAAGCATATCAATGTGGGCGCAGTGATAAAGGTAGGCGCTTTGCACGATAGAAATGGGGTATCATGCGGCCCTCTGCAAGTGAAGGGAACACCTGTGTGACGAGAGAACCAACGACTGTGGCGTTCGATGGTGAGTTTGGTTAGCGCTGAATTGCTCTAAGGGGCCCTTCATGCAGGACTAGTGTGTTCTACTCTTGTTGTGAACCTGGGTACATCTGTGCAGTTAGGCATCGCATGGTTCTTACGAGCGACGTGGCCGATGAACGCAAGGTGCCTGCCCCGACCCATATTTTGTCGTTGCTCCTTCCTAAAACAACCGGCCGGCATGCAGGGCAGCGATAAACGATATCTCACCTTAGCTTAGGAGCGATGCGCGAGAATGAACCTCACCAAACCACCACAAAGCGTATCAATGTGGGCGCAGTGATAAAGGTAGGCGCTTTGCACGATAGAAATGGGGTATCATGCGGCCCTCTGCAAGTGAAGGGAACACCTGAGTGACGAGAGAACCAACGACTGTGGCGTTCGATGATGAGTTTGGTTAGCGCTGAATTGCTCTAAGGGGCCCTTCATGCAGGACTAGTGTGTTCTACTCTTGTGGTGAACCTGGGTACATCTGTGAGTTGGGCATCGCATGGTTCTCACGAGCGACGTGGCCGATGAACGCAAGGTGCCTGCCCCGACCCATATTTTGTCGTTGCTCCTTCCTAATACAACCGGCCGGCATGCACAGCAGGATAAACGATATCTCACCTTAGCTTAGGAGCGATGCGCGAGAATGAACCTCACCAAACCACCACAAAGCGTATCAATGTGGGCGCAGTGATAAAGGTAGGCGCTTTGCACGATAGAAATGGGGTATCATGCGGCCCTCGGCAAGTGAAGGGAACACCTGTGTGACGAGAGAACCAACGACTGTGGCGTTCGATGGTGAGTTTGGTTAGCGCTGAATTGCTCTAAGGGGCCCTTCATGCAGGACTAGTGTGTTCTACTCTTGTGGTGAACCTGGGTACATCTGTGTAGTTGGGCATCGCATGGTTCTTACGAGCGACATGGCCGATGAATGCAAGGTGCCTGCCCCGACCCATATTTTGTCGTTGCTCCTTCCTAAAACAACCGGCCGGCATGCAGGGCAGCGATAGACGATATCTCACCTTAGCTTAGGAGCGATGCGCGAGAATGAACCTCACCAAACCACCACAAAGCATATCAATGTGGGCGCAGTGATAAAGGTAGGCGCTTTGCACGATAGAAATGGGGTATCATGCGGCCCTCTGCAAGTGAAGGGAACACCTGTGTGACGAGAGAACCAACGACTGTGGCGTTCGATGATGAGTTTGGTTAGCGCTGAATTGCTCTAAGGGGCCCTTCATTGCAGGACTAGTGTGTTCTACTCTTGTTGTGAACCTGGGTACATCTGTGCAGTTAGGCATCGCATGGTTCTTACGAGCGACGTGGCCGATGAACGCAAGGTGCCTGCCCCGACCCATATTTTGTCGTTGCTCCTTCCTAAAACAACCGGCCGGCATGCAGGGCAGCGATAAACGATATCTCACCTTAGCTTAGGAGCGATGCGCGAGAATGAACCTCACCAAACCACCACAAAGCGTATCAATGTGGGTGCAGTGATAAAGGTAGGCGCTTTGCACGATAGAAATGGGGTATCATGCGGCCCTCGGCAAGTGAAGGGAACACCTGTGTGACGAGAGAACCAACGACTGTGGCGTTCGATGGTGAGTTTGGTTAGCGCTGAATTGCTCTAAGGGGCCCTTCATGCAGGACTAGTGTGTTCTACTCTTGTGGTGAACCTGGGTACATCTGTGTAGTTGGGCATCGCATGGTTCTTACGAGCGACATGGCCGATGAATGCAAGGTGCCTGCCCCGACCCATATTTTGTCGTTGCTCCTTCCTAAAACAACCGGCCGGCATGCAGGGCAGCGATAGACGATATCTCACCTTAGCTTAGGAGCGATGCGCGAGAATGAACCTCACCAAACCACCACAAAGCATATCAATGTGGGCGCAGTGATAAAGGTAGGCGCTTTGCACGATAGAAATGGGGTATCATGCGGCCCTCTGCAAGTGAAGGGAACACCTGTGTGACGAGAGAACCAACGACTGTGGCGTTCGATGATGAGTTTGGTTAGCGCTGAATTGCTCTAAGGGGCCCTTCATGCAGGACTAGTGTGTTCTACTCTTGTGGTGAACCTGGGTACATCTGTGTAGTTGGGCATCGCATGGTTCTTACGAGCGACATGGCCGATGAATGCAAGGTGCCTGCCCCGACCCATATTTTGTCGTTGCTCCTTCCTAATACAACCGGCCGGCATGCACAGCAGCGATAAACGATATCTCACCTTAGCTTAGGAGCGATGCGCGAGAATGAACCTCACCAAACCACCGCAAAGCATATCAATGTGGGCGCAGTGATAAAGGTAGGCGCTTTGCACGATAGAAATGGGGTATCATGCGGCCCTCTGCAAGTGAAGGGAACACCTGTGTGTATGATAATTACGAGAGAACCAACGACTGTGGCGTTCGATAATGAGTTGGGTTAGCGCTGAATTGCTCTAAGGGGTCCTTCATTGCAGGACTAGTGTGTTCTACTCTTGTTGTGAACCTGGGTACATCTGTGCAGTTAGGCATCGCATGGTTCTTACGAGCGACGTGGCCGATGAACGCAAGGTGCCTGCCCCGACCCATATTTTGTCGTTGCTCCTTCCTAAAACAACCGGCCGGCATGCAGGGCAGCGATAAACGATATCTCACCTTAGCTTAGGAGCGATGCGCGAGAATGAACCTCACCAAACCACCACAAAGCGTATCAATGTGGGCGCAGTGATAAAGGTAGGCGCTTTGCACGATAGAAATGGGGTATCATGCGGCCCTCTGCAAGTGAAGGGAACACCTGAGTGACGAGAGAACCAACGACTGTGGCGTTCGATGATGAGTTTGGTTAGCGCTGAATTGCTCTAAGGGGCCCTTCATGCAGGACTAGTGTGTTCTACTCTTGTGGTGAACCTGGGTACATCTGTGAGTTGGGCATCGCATGGTTCTCACGAGCGACGTGGCCGATGAACGCAAGGTGCCTGCCCCGACCCATATTTTGTCGTTGCTCCTTCCTAATACAACCGGCCGGCATGCACAGCAGGATAAACGATATCTCACCTTAGCTTAGGAGCGATGCGCGAGAATGAACCTCACCAAACCACCGCAAAGCATATCAATGTGGGCGCAGTGATAAAGGTAGGCGCTTTGCACGATAGAAATGGGGTATCATGCGGCCCTCTGCAAGTGAAGGGAACACCTGTGTGTATGATAATTACGAGAGAACCAACGACTGTGGCGTTCGATAATGAGTTGGGTTAGCGCTGAATTGCTCTAAGGGGTCCTTCATTGCAGGACTAGTGTGTTCTACTCTTGTTGTGAACCTGGGTACATCTGTGCAGTTAGGCATCGCATGGTTCTTACGAGCGACGTGGCCGATGAACGCAAGGTGCCTGCCCCGACCCATATTTTGTCGTTGCTCCTTCCTAAAACAACCGGCCGGCATGCAGGGCAGCGATAAACGATATCTCACCTTAGCTTAGGAGCGATGCGCGAGAATGAACCTCACCAAACCACCACAAAGCGTATCAATGTGGGCGCAGTGATAAAGGTAGGCGCTTTGCACGATAGAAATGGGGTATCATGCGGCCCTCTGCAAGTGAAGGGAACACCTGAGTGACGAGAGAACCAACGACTGTGGCGTTCGATGATGAGTTTGGTTAGCGTTGAATTGCTCTAAGGGGCCCTTCATTGCAGGACTAGTGTGTTCTACTCTTGTGGTGAACCTGGGTACATCTGTGTAGTTGGGCATCGCATGGTTCTTACGAGCGACATGGCCGATGAATGCAAGGTGCCTGCCCCGACCCATATTTTGTCGTTGCTCCTTCCTAAAACAACCGGCCGGCATGCTGGGCAGCGATAAACGATATCTCACCTTAGCTTAGGAGCGATGCGCGAGAATGAACCTCACCAAACCACCACAAAGCGTATCAATGTGGGCGCAGTGATAAAGGTAGGCGCTTTGCACGATAGAAATGGGGTATCATGCGGCCCTCTGCAAGTGAAGGGAACACCTGTGTGACGAGAGAACCAACGACTGTGGCGTTCGATGATGAGTTTGGTTAGCGCTGAATTGCTATAAGGGGTACTTCATTGCAGGACTAGTGTGTTCTACTCTTGTTGTGAACCTGGGTACATCTGTGCAGTTAGGCATCGCATGGTTCTTACGAACGACATGGCCGATGAATGCAAGGTGCCTGCCCCGACCCATATTTTGTCGTTGCTCCTTCCTAATACAACCGGCCGGCATGCACAGCAGCGATAAACGATATCTCACCTTAGCTTAGGAGCGATGCGCGAGAATGAACCTCACCAAACCACCGCAAAGCATATCAATGTGGGCGCAGTGATAAAGGTAGGCGCTTTGCACGATAGAAATGGGGTATCATGCGGCCCTCTGCAAGTGAAGGGAACACCTGTGTGTATGATAATTACGAGAGAACCAACGACTGTGGCGTTCGATAATGAGTTGGGTTAGCGCTGAATTGCTCTAAGGGGTCCTTCATTGCAGGACTAGTGTGTTCTACTCTTGTTGTGAACCTGGGTACATCTGTGCAGTTAGGCATCGCATGGTTCTTACGAGCGACGTGGCCGATGAACGCAAGGTGCCTGCCCCGACCCATATTTTGTCGTTGCTCCTTCCTAAAACAACCGGCCGGCATGCAGGGCAGCGATAAACGATATCTCACCTTAGCTTAGGAGCGATGCGCGAGAATGAACCTCACCAAACCACCACAAAGCGTATCAATGTGGGCGCAGTGATAAAGGTAGGCGCTTTGCACGATAGAAATGGGGTATCATGCGGCCCTCTGCAAGTGAAGGGAACACCTGAGTGACGAGAGAACCAACGACTGTGGCGTTCGATGATGAGTTTGGTTAGCGTTGAATTGCTCTAAGGGGCCCTTCATTGCAGGACTAGTGTGTTCTACTCTTGTGGTGAACCTGGGTACATCTGTGTAGTTGGGCATCGCATGGTTCTTACGAGCGACATGGCCGATGAATGCAAGGTGCCTGCCCCGACCCATATTTTGTCGTTGCTCCTTCCTAAAACAACCGGCCGGCATGCTGGGCAGCGATAAACGATATCTCACCTTAGCTTAGGAGCGATGCGCGAGAATGAACCTCACCAAACCACCACAAAGCGTATCAATGTGGGCGCAGTGATAAAGGTAGGCGCTTTGCACGATAGAAATGGGGTATCATGCGGCCCTCTGCAAGTGAAGGGAACACCTGTGTGACGAGAGAACCAACGACTGTGGCGTTCGATGATGAGTTTGGTTAGCGCTGAATTGCTATAAGGGGTACTTCATTGCAGGACTAGTGTGTTCTACTCTTGTTGTGAACCTGGGTACATCTGTGCAGTTAGGCATCGCATGGTTCTTACGAACGACATGGCCGATGAATGCAAGGTGCCTGCCCCGACCCATATTTTGTCGTTGCTCCTTCCTAATACAACCGGCCGGCATGCACAGCAGCGATAAACGATATCTCACCTTAGCTTAGGAGCGATGCGCGAGAATGAACCTCACCAAACCACCGCAAAGCATATCAATGTGGGCGCAGTGATAAAGGTAGGCGCTTTGCACGATAGAAATGGGGTATCATGCGGCCCTCTGCAAGTGAAGGGAACACCTGTGTGACGAGAGAACCAACGACTGTGGCGTTCGATGGTGAGTTTGGTTAGCGCTGAATTGCTCTAAGGGGCCCTTCATGCAGGACTAGTGTGTTCTACTCTTGTGGTGAACCTGGGTACATCTGTGTAGTTGGGCATCGCATGGTTCTTACGAGCGACATGGCCGATGAATGCAAGGTGCCTGCCCCGACCCATATTTTGTCGTTGCTCCTTCCTAAAACAACCGGCCGGCATGCAGGGCAGCGATAGACGATATCTCACCTTAGCTTAGGAGCGATGCGCGAGAATGAACCTCACCAAACCACCACAAAGCATATCAATGTGGGCGCAGTGATAAAGGTAGGCGCTTTGCACGATAGAAATGGGGTATCATGCGGCCCTCTGCAAGTGAAGGGAACACCTGTGTGACGAGAGAACCAACGACTGTGGCGTTCGATGATGAGTTTGGTTAGCGCTGAATTGCTCTAAGGGGCCCTTCATGCAGGACTAGTGTGTTCTACTCTTGTGGTGAACCTGGGTACATCTGTGTAGTTGGGCATCGCATGGTTCTTACGAGCGACATGGCCGATGAATGCAAGGTGCCTGCCCCGACCCATATTTTGTCGTTGCTCCTTCCTAATACAACCGGCCGGCATGCACAGCAGCGATAAACGATATCTCACCTTAGCTTAGGAGCGATGCGCGAGAATGAACCTCACCAAACCACCGCAAAGCATATCAATGTGGGCGCAGTGATAAAGGTAGGCGCTTTGCACGATAGAAATGGGGTATCATGCGGCCCTCTGCAAGTGAAGGGAACACCTGTGTGTATGATAATTACGAGAGAACCAACGACTGTGGCGTTCGATAATGAGTTGGGTTAGCGCTGAATTGCTCTAAGGGGTCCTTCATTGCAGGACTAGTGTGTTCTACTCTTGTTGTGAACCTGGGTACATCTGTGCAGTTAGGCATCGCATGGTTCTTACGAGCGACGTGGCCGATGAACGCAAGGTGCCTGCCCCGACCCATATTTTGTCGTTGCTCCTTCCTAAAACAACCGGCCGGCATGCAGGGCAGCGATAAACGATATCTCACCTTAGCTTAGGAGCGATGCGCGAGAATGAACCTCACCAAACCACCACAAAGCGTATCAATGTGGGCGCAGTGATAAAGGTAGGCGCTTTGCACGATAGAAATGGGGTATCATGCGGCCCTCTGCAAGTGAAGGGAACACCTGAGTGACGAGAGAACCAACGACTGTGGCGTTCGATGATGAGTTTGGTTAGCGCTGAATTGCTCTAAGGGGCCCTTCATGCAGGACTAGTGTGTTCTACTCTTGTGGTGAACCTGGGTACATCTGTGAGTTGGGCATCGCATGGTTCTCACGAGCGACGTGGCCGATGAACGCAAGGTGCCTGCCCCGACCCATATTTTGTCGTTGCTCCTTCCTAATACAACCGGCCGGCATGCACAGCAGGATAAACGATATCTCACCTTAGCTTAGGAGCGATGCGCGAGAATGAACCTCACCAAACCACCGCAAAGCATATCAATGTGGGCGCAGTGATAAAGGTAGGCGCTTTGCACGATAGAAATGGGGTATCATGCGGCCCTCTGCAAGTGAAGGGAACACCTGTGTGTATGATAATTACGAGAGAACCAACGACTGTGGCGTTCGATAATGAGTTGGGTTAGCGCTGAATTGCTCTAAGGGGTCCTTCATTGCAGGACTAGTATGTTCTACTCTTGTTGTGAACCTGGGTACATCTGTGCAGTTAGGCATCGCATGGTTCTTACGAGCGACGTGGCCGATGAACGCAAGGTGCCTGCCCCGACCCATATTTTGTCGTTGCTCCTTCCTAAAACAACCGGCCGGCATGCAGGGCAGCGATAAACGATATCTCACCTTAGCTTAGGAGCGATGCGCGAGAATGAACCTCACCAAACCACCACAAAGCGTATCAATGTGGGCGCAGTGATAAAGGTAGGCGCTTTGCACGATAGAAATGGGGTATCATGCGGCCCTCTGCAAGTGAAGGGAACACCTGAGTGACGAGAGAACCAACGACTGTGGCGTTCGATGATGAGTTTGGTTAGCGTTGAATTGCTCTAAGGGGCCCTTCATTGCAGGACTAGTGTGTTCTACTCTTGTGGTGAACCTGGGTACATCTGTGTAGTTGGGCATCGCATGGTTCTTACGAGCGACATGGCCGATGAATGCAAGGTGCCTGCCCCGACCCATATTTTGTCGTTGCTCCTTCCTAAAACAACCGGCCGGCATGCTGGGCAGCGATAAACGATATCTCACCTTAGCTTAGGAGCGATGCGCGAGAATGAACCTCACCAAACCACCACAAAGCGTATCAATGTGGGCGCAGTGATAAAGGTAGGCGCTTTGCACGATAGAAATGGGGTATCATGCGGCCCTCTGCAAGTGAAGGGAACACCTGTGTGACGAGAGAACCAACGACTGTGGCGTTCGATGATGAGTTTGGTTAGCGCTGAATTGCTATAAGGGGTACTTCATTGCAGGACTAGTGTGTTCTACTCTTGTTGTGAACCTGGGTACATCTGTGCAGTTAGGCATCGCATGGTTCTTACGAACGACATGGCCGATGAATGCAAGGTGCCTGCCCCGACCCATATTTTGTCGTTGCTCCTTCCTAATACAACCGGCCGGCATGCACAGCAGCGATAAACGATATCTCACCTTAGCTTAGGAGCGATGCGCGAGAATGAACCTCACCAAACCACCGCAAAGCATATCAATGTGGGCGCAGTGATAAAGGTAGGCGCTTTGCACGATAGAAATGGGGTATCATGCGGCCCTCTGCAAGTGAAGGGAACACCTGTGTGTATGATAATTACGAGAGAACCAACGACTGTGGCGTTCGATAATGAGTTGGGTTAGCGCTGAATTGTTCTAAGGGGTCCTTCATTGCAGGACTAGTGTGTTCTACTCTTGTTGTGAACCTGGGTACATCTGTGCAGTTAGGCATCGCATGGTTCTTACGAGCGACGTGGCCGATGAACGCAAGGTGCCTGCCCCGACCCATATTTTGTCGTTGCTCCTTCCTAAAACAACCGGCCGGCATGCAGGGCAGCGATAAACGATATCTCACCTTAGCTTAGGAGCGATGCGCGAGAATGAACCTCACCAAACCATCACAAAGCGTATCAATGTGGGCGCAGTGATAAAGGTAGGCGCTTTGCACGATAGAAATGGGGTATCATGCGGCCCTCTGCAAGTGAAGGGAACACCTGAGTGACGAGAGAACCAACGACTGTGGCGTTCGATGATGAGTTTGGTTAGCGTTGAATTGCTCTAAGGGGCCCTTCATTGCAGGACTAGTGTGTTCTACTCTTGTGGTGAACCTGGGTACATCTGTGTAGTTGGGCATCGCATGGTTCTTACGAGCGACATGGCCGATGAATGCAAGGTGCCTGCCCCGACCCATATTTTGTCGTTGCTCCTTCCTAAAACAACCGGCCGGCATGCTGGGCAGCGATAAACGATATCTCACCTTAGCTTAGGAGCGATGCGCGAGAATGAACCTCACCAAACCACCACAAAGCGTATCAATGTGGGCGCAGTGATAAAGGTAGGCGCTTTGCACGATAGAAATGGGGTATCATGCGGCCCTCTGCAAGTGAAGGGAACACCTGTGTGACGAGAGAACCAACGACTGTGGCGTTCGATGATGAGTTTGGTTAGCGCTGAATTGCTATAAGGGGTACTTCATTGCAGGACTAGTGTGTTCTACTCTTGTTGTGAACCTGGGTACATCTGTGCAGTTAGGCATCGCATGGTTCTTACGAACGACATGGCCGATGAATGCAAGGTGCCTGCCCCGACCCATATTTTGTCGTTGCTCCTTCCTAATACAACCGGCCGGCATGCACAGCAGCGATAAACGATATCTCACCTTAGCTTAGGAGCGATGCGCGAGAATGAACCTCACCAAACCACCGCAAAGCATATCAATGTGGGCGCAGTGATAAAGGTAGGCGCTTTGCACGATAGAAATGGGGTATCATGCGGCCCTCTGCAAGTGAAGGGAACACCTGTGTGTATGATAATTACGAGAGAACCAACGACTGTGGCGTTCGATAATGAGTTGGGTTAGCGCTGAATTGCTCTAAGGGGTCCTTCATTGCAGGACTAGTGTGTTCTACTCTTGTTGTGAACCTGGGTACATCTGTGCAGTTAGGGGGCGTTCAGAGCATCATCGCCACGCGACGCGACGTAATGGTAATCACCCATATCGATCGAGCGACGTCGCATCGCCCCATCGCGAGGTGTTCATAGCTGTTCTGCAGCGAACACCTTACCGGTCGGCGATATCATCATCGCCAGGCGATATCTTCATCGCCACGCGATGAAGATATCGTTCCATTTCAAGCATCGATGAACTCATCGCGGGGCGATGCAGTTCTTTCTCTCTTCACCGACAGCTTGCAGCAGTCTCTGCTAGCGTGGAGCAGGTATACAACTTTATAAACTAATTTTTTAATTTCAGGTATCTGCAGCTGAGATCGAGGCATCACAGAACCTCCAGTAACGGTAATTTCTGGTAAGTTTTTTTCTAAATTTTCTAATAATTCGGTTCAGAAGTAATCTAATTTGTTTTAAGATTTTTCTCTAGCTTTATAATATACTTTGTTATCAATTGTGTTCTATACAAGTGGCTTCCACGGATCTCCCTCGATAGAGAGCCTTCGGGCTCTCTTGTTAAGAGGGATCTCGGGCCGCTTGTCGCAGGGCCACGTGGCGCGTCCCCGGGTGGTGGATAGGGGAATTAAACGCGAACCAAATGCGACCGTGTACTGCCCAGAGACGCAGGTGGGATGCAGGGGATGGACTCCTTGCTCCTGCTGTGTCGGGTCGATGCGTTCCTTGTGCGTGGGAGCGGCATGTTCGTGCACAGTGTGCGTGGATGTGTCCGTGACTGTGCGGATTGTAACTGTGTTGGCTCGGCCAAAAGCTTGCACTCGGTAGACTGGGAGTACATGTAAGGCGATTCGAGGCCGCCTTAAGTCTCGCCCCGTCCCTTCGGGCAGTCTGGCTGGCTGCCCGGAGTACCCCGCCCGCACGACAGAGCCTGACTAGCTACCCGTGTTGTATTCCAGTCAAACACAGCAGCACTAAAGGGCCTCATTCCCCTGACCCCGAAAGAGCCCCCATTTCTGCAGCGATGGGAAGGACGAGTACGGAGAGGCTGCTAAAATCTCAGGGCCTAACCAGGCTGCGCAAACTGAGAAGGACTAGGATGACGATCTGTACTTACAACGCCCGCACGCTTGCGTCGGAAGCATCCGTCGAGGACCTGATGATGCAAGCCAGGAAGATCAAGTACGACGTCATCGGACTGACCGAGACGAGAAGACACCACCCCCTACACGCCGCCTACGACTCCGGAGAAGAACTGTTCCTCGGAACATGCGACAGCAGGGGAGTAGGCGGCGTTGGTGTCCTCGTCAACACGCACTTGGCCATGAACATCGATTCGTACGAGTCTCTGACAAGCCGAATCGGACGTCTGCGACTGAAGCGATGTGGCTCCGTGCCAGCCTTGACTGTGTTCGTCGCGTATGCCCCAACATCCGACTACGACGACGAAGACGTCGAGGCCTTCTACGTGGAGCTGGAGAAGTTCTATAAGGAAGATCACACCTTCTACAAGGTGATCGTCGGCGACTTCAATGCCAAGATCGGGCCACGAAGGTCGCTGGAAGAACTTCACATCGGACCCCACGGTTTGGAGTGGAACGAGCAAGGTGAAAGGCTGTCTGAGTTTATCATGTCGACCAAGACCATCCATGGAAACTCGCAGTTTCAGAAGCCTCCCTCCCTACGATGGACCTGGGAATCCCCCGGTGGCCAGTTCCACAACGAGATCGACCACATCATCTTCAATCGCAAGTATTGCCTGACCGATGTCTCCGTTGTCCCCAAGTTCTACACGGGATCGGACCACCGCCTCCTTCGCGCGAGGTTCCGCTTTTCGCGTCAAGGAGAGAAGGCCGCGAAGTTCAAGAAGAGGAGTCCCAGAACGACCATCAACTGGGATCTCTACACCTCTCTTGTCGGCCTTTGGGAAGATGCCGTCATGGACAACGTCGACGAGGAATACGATCGCTTCGTGCACCATCTCCACGATAGTGCTAAGGGAGCCGAGAGCTTGAAGACCACCAAGAGACGCCTGTCTCCGGAAACTCTCGAGCTGATACGCCAACGTGGAGCAGCACGAGCGTCAGGCAACTATCAACTGACGTCCGAGCTTGCAAAGCTATGCAGAGCGGCGATAAAGGAAGATCTGAAGGAGAGAAGGGCGGAAGTGTTGACTGAAGCAGCAGAGGCAGGGCTGACCATCCGCAATGCCCGCCGGAACTTCGCCAACTTCAAGACCAAGATGACCGCTCTCCGACGTCCTGACGGAACCGTCACCTCTTCCAGAAGGACCATGGAGAAAGTCATCCACGACTTCTACTCCGATCTCTTCGATAGCCACGTCCACCTGCCCCTACGCCATCTTCCGCAGGATGGATACGTCATCCCCTCTGTTCTCCCTTCCGAGATCCGACACGCCATCTCGTCGGTGAAGAAACGTACAGCACCCGGTCCTGACAGGATCAGAGCTGAACACCTGAAGAACCTCCCGCTAGCGCTCATCAACACCTTGGCGCGGCTCTTCACACGCTACCTGTCCGAATGCAAGGTTCCATCTCAGTGGAAGACCAGCAAGACCGTCTTGCTGTACAAGAAGGGAGACGTGCACGACATTGGCAACTATCGCCCGATCTGCCTGCTGTCCGTAGTCCACAAGCTGTTCACTCGAGTCATCCTGAATAGGATTAGTAGAACGCTGGACGAAGGACAGCCATGCGAACAAGCAGGATTTCGGAGAGGATTCAGCACGATCGACCACATACACACCATTACGAAGCTCATCGAAGTGTCGCGAGAGTACAAGCTGCCGCTTTGCCTTACGTTCATTGACCTGAAGAAGGCATTCGACTCCGTCGAGACTGAAGCGGTTATGGAAGCCCTGCTCACCCAGGGCGTTCCTACTCAGTACATCAGAGTCCTTCGAGAGCTGTACAGTGGATTCACGACCAAGATCTCACCATTCTACAACGACGTCGTCATTGACGTGAAGAGAGGGGTTCGACAAGGGGATACCATATCCCCGAAGCTCTTCAGCGCCACCCTCGAAAACGTCGTGCGCGAACTAGAATGGGATGACATGGGAGTGAAGGTCGACGGCCGGCAACTGCACCATCTTCGCTTCGCTGACGACATCGTGCTCATAACACCGAGCATCACTCAGGCGGAGCGAATGCTGGCCGACTTCGATCGTGTATGTGGAAGCGTTGGACTGCAGCTGAATCTTACGAAGACGATGTTCATGAAGAACGGATGGGTTTCTGATGCCCCATTCTCGCTCAACGGAACGAACATCTCCGAATGCTCCAGCTATGTGTATCTGGGTCGCGAAGTCAACATGGCCAACGACCTAGCACCAGAGCTGAGCAGGAGGAAACGAGCGGCTTGGGGAGCTTTCAAGAGCGTCGAAGAAGTCGTGAAGAAAACGAAGAACGTCCGACTCCGTGCCCACCTATTCGACTCCACTGTTCTTCCTGCCCTAACATACGCCTCAGAGACCTGGGCTATACGAAAGCAGGATGAACACGCGATCAGCGTCGCGCAGCGTGGAATCGAGAGGACGATGCTCGGAGTGACACGACTCACGCAAGTGAGAGAAGGCCTCCGGAGTTCCGAGCTTCGCCGACGTTCGAAGATCAGAGACGCTGTCGCATGGGCCAAGTCGTCGAAAATTAGGTGGGCCGGCCACGTAATGCGATTCGCAGACACCCGCTGGACGAGAGCCGTCACAGACTGGATTCCGCGGGATGTCAAAAGAACACCAGGACGCCCACCAACGCGTTGGTCGGACTTCTTCGTGAAAGCCCTGAACGACCGATATGACGCTCTTCGTGTCCCTCGAGCGAGGAGGATCCATTGGACCACTCTGGCACGCGACAGGGACGAATGGAGACGC
This sequence comes from Heligmosomoides polygyrus bakeri, assembly GCA_947359475.1. NCBI lineage: Eukaryota > Metazoa > Nematoda > Chromadorea > Rhabditida > Heligmosomidae > Heligmosomoides > Heligmosomoides polygyrus. The sequence goes on along the minus strand of OX375868.1, from coordinate 89,778,738 downwards.
TGCTGGCGCCCGCTCGAGCAAGTCGATGATCAACGGGACGACAGGTGATACAGGTGATACAAGTGGCTTGGGGGGAAGCCCCCAACCAGACGTTTGGCAGCCGCTAGGCCGCTGAACGTCTGGTTAAATTTATAATAGGAGTCATGCTGAAATTTCTGTTTGAAATTGTTTTTATTGTTTTGTTTAAAATTTTCGGAGATTCAAAACTTTTTTTTTCATGTTTAGCTGACGTGGCGAAGAAGGGAAACCCTGATAAGTGCATTTTAGGCCCGAAAAGAAACCGGTAAGCATTTATGATTGTTTTTTTTTAAATATATAGTCATTTACTTGTATATGTTGTGCACTTTATAGTTGGACTCAAATACACCTTTGTTAAGTTAGTAAGGTGTTCTTTTCATGTTAAAGTGGCTTTGCTTCGGACTGAGTGCTATCGCTGAAGCCAGAGGAACAATATAAAAACTTCGAAAGCTTTTGACGATTCTCATTGCAGGCATGTCCGAATTGTACAGGAAGTTGTTTTTGAATGTTCTCCAACGGCAATGCAGACTCTGTAAATACAAAGGGTGAGTAAATTATTCTCATAGCTTTGTATGCAATAATCTGGCTGTTTAAAGGATTATGGCTCCAGGTACCAAAAAAGTAATGGACGTAAATTATATAAGAGAAGGAACTCAAATTGTGATGAACAATTCTTTCATAAATTTGTCCAACTCTAGTTTTATACTAGGAACTTCTAACATTACAGGCAAAATATAAAAACAGAATGTAAACTCGCTATAGAACTGAAAATTAAAGAAGATGTAATCAGTATAAAAGGTACTGAGATTCATAATGGATCATCATCCTAATAAGAACGGAAAATGTAAAAATAATAAAAATTGAGAAACGGAAAGATCAAGTGAAAAACTGCAATGTGACTCTCATTATATATATATATATATTATACTTTTATTATATTATATTATTATCTCATTATGCAACTCTGGCACTTAAATTGAACATTGACATGGATGCCATTCTATGTATTAATTAAGGATTCGACGATGTGCTCATTCGTTAGTTCACTGTTTGAAGCTAGCGATGAAAATGTCCCAAAACAAGCTGCGTCTATATATGAAGCCGGAACACGAAAGAAGGATAAACATCCGCTTCATAACTTTCGATGACTACTTGGCAACGTTAAATCCGTCCAGTTTCATAACATTCACAAGAACAACGCCGCAGGAATTCGAAGAAATCTTGAGCTGTATTATAACGAAGCTGTCACATATGAACTCCCACAGGGCGCCTATAACAGCTAGACATCGGTTGAGTGTATGTCTCCAGTGAGTAGTTTCCACTGTTGAAGAGTGTCCTATAACGTCTCGTAAACATAAATGTTTCCCATTTCTAGTTATTTAGGGCACGGAATGTCCTATACATGTCTCGCTCAGCATACTAAGTTAGGCAAATCAACTGTTGCAAGTATCGTGAGAGAATGCTGCAAAGTAATCATAAGTGGTGAGTTAGGAAAAATCTAACGGTGTAACCTTCTAAAAACCAGCTCATATGGTTTAAGTGATGGCATCCGATCAATTGCCTCTACCTACGCAAGATACGTGGAAAAGAAGTGCAATAGGTTTCGCCCGTAGATGGGCCTATCCCAGAGGAGTAGCAGCTATAGATGGCAAACACTTTCGCTGCTTCGTGAGTGCAATTCCCAAACGAAGCTCTTAAGTTTAACAAAAATGACGCACATCGTTTTAAGTGTCCCAGTGGATCAGGCAGTGCATATTATAACTTTAAAGGATTTTTTTCAATTGTATTATTAGCAGTCGTGGACAGCAACTATAAGGTATTATTAGTAGACTGTGGAGGAAAAGGCAAAATAAGTGACGCAGGTATAGTGAAAATCTCATATTTTGTAGTTGTTAAATTAGTCAATTAATTGCATTATTTCAGGACTGTATCGGACCTCACCGATCAAACAATTTTTGGAGTCGGCGTCGCGATATTTCCCTCCAACAGATCATCTCGGCCATTACGGGGTTGTCAATTATCACATACTGGCAGACGGAGGATTTGCCCAGGCAGTGCATATGCAGAGACCTTTTACGATTGCGCAGGCGGACACATGGCAACGTCAACATTTTAATAAGTGTTATAGCTCGTATGTTCTAATGTGAACCAACAACACGTATGTAATCCGTAATAATGGTGAATTGCAGGGCTCGAAGGATCGTAGAAAGTGTCTTCGGAATCCTTTGTTCAAGATTTCGTGTGTTTATGCGTCCTCTACAAGGATCACCGGAGAACTGCAAGGAGCAAATAATAGCAGCTGTGGTTAGTAGCATGCGCTTAAACAGTTTTACTGCTGACATTTATATAGCCTTATTTCAGATTTTGCATAACTTCATGATCGGCAGGAACTCTATCGACGATGTAGTAGGACGCTTCCCGCCACTGGACACTGCTCACCCCGATCATTACTACGTAAGGACCCAAACGGTCAACAACGAAGCACAGCTCCAGCGAGAAGCACAGCTCCAGCGAGAACGCATGGTGTCGTACTTCGCGGCAAGAGACTTTAATTACTGATAAGATCTACTGCTGATTACGAAGTATTGGTATTTCATGTTATATGATAGGTTTTTTGTTGAATAAAATGATTTGTGTCGCTTTGTCATCCAACAAATCATATATTCATTTCAATGAACAACTCTCTCGAAAACAATAAACAAATTACGATCAATTGAACTGCTACTGATGTAGCTGTTCTTCCATTTTTAATTTTAGCTCCTCTTTCGAAATCTCGAGGTGCAATTCTTCCAACTTCACTTTCCAATATCCGGCTCTTGTCGGGTTTAGTTCTGCTATGGCACGCAGTGAATGCGCAAGATTCATGCCTGTAACACGAAATCGTCTACGACGTATAACTTTTCTATATAAGTGTGCTACTTACAAGCCACATCAAATCTATCCAGTTGTACATCCTCCGTTTGCTTAAGCGCACTTGCAAGGCCTTCCATCAGAGCATTGGTTCGCCTTGATTTCTGTCGTTCAATACTTGATCGAGAGTTTTGAGAAGTTGTCGGACTATCGTCTTCTTGTAACACTTCGATGTCCTCATCGACATTTGTGTATCTCGCCCTGAAAGCGTCCATAGTATACGTATGTGTTGATATAATAAATATGATACAATACTTCGTATCACTCAACCAGCTTTAATCTTTTTAAAATGAAGGAAAGCGATTGGCTAACCCTGTGTCTATTACAGGGTCCAAGAAGTTCAGCATCTTCCAGTAGGACCAGTTTCCAGCCCTTCTTCGTACGTTTTCGACCGCTGCCGCCCCCGTACAACGTGCAAGTTGCATCCTTAGCTCTCTTTTTTTACGGACGTATGTGTCTCGGAGGTTTTTGAATTGCTTTTGCACGTCTCTCACTGAAATGTCTAGAATACCCACAAGAAAATCGGTTTCTCTTCCTTCTATCCTAAACAACTACTACTCACAGTCCACAGATCGTTGTAGGTCTAGTTCTACGTCTTCAACTACCTTCCTCCAAGCAGAGTTTCTCTCATAGGCGTCTTTGTATTCAGTAGCCCTCTCATCCCATAACGATGGATAGCGTCGTATTGCGTCGATTATACAAGATTTTTCATCTTCCGAGAACGAAGCCTCCATTTTTGATTTTTTGAGAGCTATCCCTAAACATAGAAAATATACGTTCCTTTCCATTGAGCTTATATAACTAACCCTTCTATATATAAAAGAGTTCGCGATTCCGCGGATTACGTACGTGTATTGATTGCATGCATGTACGTATATTACTATTCCATATACCTTTCAAATTTTTTAACTTAAATGATAGTAAGCAGGGCTAAAAAATAAAGTAAAATGGTTTATGTATTCAATTTTCGGGATTTGGTGACTAAGATTATAGAAGACAAAACGAAAACCTATTAAGGAAACTGACCTGACATTTGACACCCGAGCTTCTCCTCCTCTTTAAGCACGAACAGACAACAGCTAAAAATGAAATGAACATTTTAGAAACACAATAGTAAATCTGTATTAGAATACAAATACAATTACTCCAATTGCATAGTAGAGAAGATATATAATGATATAGTCTAAAATTTCAATGATAATTGCTCACCAGTTTTTGAAATGGTCTCCTTGAAAGTCCGTAGCTGATGTGCCTTCTTCCGGATTGCTGGTACGGAATTATGTCAGCTAAACATTAAGCGATTATGTTAAAAAGTACATCACAAATCTAAAGAGCAATCTCAGTGCAAATTAGGGTGCAATTCTAGTTTGTGTGGACTCCTGTTAATGATTCCATAGGGACTGAATTGTTCATTACTGAAATATATTAAAATAACTCATTGCTTATGAAATAAAATAAAATAAATAAATAATAAATAAATAAAATAAATAATATTATTAATAATAATTAGCAAAACGTCTGCACTAAAAATTCAAACGACTAGGAATCCTGGTACTTGTTCTATTTCGGTAAACTAATTAGCGTAATCTATTCATTTCTACGTGTTTCTGACACTCTATTGTGTTTTGTTATATTAAGTAATTGTTTAGAAGCGGTCATCACTAACTAGAATTGTACCCATATGTAGGAGCTTTCCAACCAAATTAGTAGAAAATTTAGAAAAAACTTACCAGAAATTACCGTTACTGGAGGTTCTGTGATGCCTCGACCTCAGCTGCAGATACCTGAAAATAAAAAATTACTTTATAAGGTTGCATACCTGCTTCAGGCTTGCATAGACTGATGCAAGCTGTGGGTGAAGAGAGATGCATCGCCCCGCGATGAGTTCATCGCTGCTTGCAAATGGGGCGATATCTTCATCGCGTGGCGATGCTGATAATTGCGTGCGATAAGGTGATCGCTGCAGAACAGCTATGAACACCTCGCGACGGGGCGACGCGAAGTGTTGATATGATATGGGGCGGATAATGATGAGATGTTGGAGATTATGTTCAGATGTTAATCGCGTGCCGTTCATAGCGGTGCGATTCCAGGTGAGGGAGCGACGCGATGATCGCGTCGCCCCGACAGTGGGCTTCGCGTCGCCACGCGAACGCTCTGAACGCCCCCTTAGGCATCGCATGGTTCTTACGAGCGACGTGGCCGATGAACGCAAGGTGCCTGCCCCGACCCATATTTTGTCGTTGCTCCTTCCTAAAACAACCGGCCGGCATGCAGGGCAGCGATAAACGATATCTCACCTTAGCTTAGGAGCGATGCGCGAGAATGAACCTCACCAAACCACCACAAAGCGTATCAATGTGGGCGCAGTGATAAAGGTAGGCGCTTTGCACGATAGAAATGGGGTATCATGCGGCCCTCTGCAAGTGAAGGGAACACCTGTGTGACGAGAGAACCAACGACTGTGGCGTTCGATGATGAGTTTGGTTAGCGCTGAATTGCTCTAAGGGGCCCTTCATGCAGGACTAGTGTGTTCTACTCTTGTGGTGAACCTGGGTACATCTGTGCAGTTAGGCATCGCATGGTTCTTACGAGCGACGTGGCCGATGAACGCAAGGTGCCTGCCCCGACCCATATTTTGTCGTTGCTCCTTCCTAAAACAACCGGCCGGCATGCAGGGCAGCGATAAACGATATCTCACCTTAGCTTAGGAGCGATGCGCGAGAATGAACCTCACCAAACCACCACAAAGCGTATCAATGTGGGCGCAGTGATAAAGGTAGGCGCTTTGCACGATAGAAATGGGGTATCATGCGGCCCTCTGCAAGTGAAGGGAACACCTGTGTGACGAGAGAACCAACGACTGTGGCGTTCGATGATGAGTTTGGTTAGCGCTGAATTGCTCTAAGGGGCCCTTCATGCAGGACTAGTGTGTTCTACTCTTGTGGTGAACCTGGGTACATCTGTGCAGTTAGGCATCGCATGGTTCTTACGAGCGACGTGGCCGTTGAACGCAAGGTGCCTGCCCCGACCCATATTTTGTCGTTGCTCCTTCCTAAAACAACCGGCCGGCATGCAGGGCAGCGATAGACGATATCTCACCTTAGCTTAGGAGCGATGCGCGAGAATGAACCTCACCAAACCACCACAAAGCGTATCAATGTGGGCGCAGTGATAAAGGTAGGCGCTTTGCACGATAGAAATGGGGTATCATGCGGCCCTCTGCAAGTGAAGGGAACACCTGTGTGACGAGAGAACCAACGACTGTGGCGTTCGATGATGAGTTTGGTTAGCGCTGAATTGCTCTAAGGGGCCCTTCATGCAGGACTAGTGTGTTCTACTCTTGTGGTGAACCTGGGTACATCTGTGCAGTTAGGCATCGCATGGTTCTTACGAGCGACGTGGCCGTTGAACGCAAGGTGCCTGCCCCGACCCATATTTTGTCGTTGCTCCTTCCTAAAACAACCGGCCGGCATGCAGGGCAGCGATAGACGATATCTCACCTTAGCTTGGGAGCGATGCGCGAGAATGAACCTCACCAAACCATCACAAAGCATATCAATGTGGGCGCAGTGATAAAGGTAGGCGCTTTGCACGATAGAAATGGGGTATCATGCGGCCCTCTGCAAGTGAAGGGAACACCTGTGTGTATGATAATTACGAAAGAACCAACGACTGTGGCGTTCGATAATGAGTTGGGTTAGCGCTGAATTGCTCTAAGGGGTTCTTCATTGCAGGACTAGTGTGTTCTACTCTTGTTGTGAACCTGGGTACATCTGTGCAATTAGGCATCGCATGGTTCTTACGAGCGACATGGCCGATGAATGCAAGGTGCCTGCCCCGACCCATATTTTGTCGTTGCTCCTTCCTAAAACAACCGGCCGGCATGCTGGGCAGCGATAAACGATATCTCACCTTAGCTTAGGGGCGATGCGCGAGAATGAACCTCACCAAACCACCACAAAAGCGTATCAATGTGGGCGCAGTGATAAAGGTAGGCGCTTTGCACGATAGAAATGGGGTATCATGCGGCCCTCTGCAAGTGAAGGGAACACCTGTGTGACGAGAGAACCAACGACTGTGGCGTTCGATGATGAGTTTGGTTAGCGCTGAATTGCTCTAAGGGGCCCTTCATGCAGGACTAGTGTGTTCTACTCTTGTGGTGAACCTGGGTACATCTGTGCAGTTAGGCATCGCATGGTTCTTACGAGCGACATGGCCGATGAATGCAAGGTGCCTGCCCCGACCCATATTTTGTCGTTGCTCCTTCCTAAAACAACCGGCCGGCATGCTGGGCAGCGATAAACGATATCTCACCTTAGCTTAGGAGCGATGCGCGAGAATGAACCTCACCAAACCACCACAAAGCGTATCAATGTGGGCGCAGTGATAAAGGTAGGCGCTTTGCACGATAGAAATGGGGTATCATGCGGCCCTCTGCAAGTGAAGGGAACACCTGTGTGACGAGAGAACCAACGACTGTGGCGTTCGATGATGAGTTTGGTTAGCGCTGAATTGCTCTAAGGGGCCCTTCATGCAGGACTAGTGTGTTCTACTGTTGTGGTGAACCTGGGTACATCTGTGCAGTTAGGCATCGCATGGTTCTTACGAGCGACGTGGCCGTTGAACGCAAGGTGCCTGCCCCGACCCATATTTTGTCGTTGCTCCTTCCTAAAACAACCGGCCGGCATGCAGGGCAGCGATAGACGATATCTCACCTTAGCTTGGGAGCGATGCGCGAGAATGAACCTCACCAAACCATCACAAAGCATATCAATGTGGGCGCAGTGATAAAGGTAGGCGCTTTGCACGATAGAAATGGGGTATCATGCGGCCCTCTGCAAGTGAAGGGAACACCTGTGTGTATGATAATTACGAGAGAACCAACGACTGTGGCGTTCGATAATGAGTTGGGTTAGCGCTGAATTGCTCTAAGGGGTCCTTCATTGCAGGACTAGTGTGTTCTACTCTTGTTGTGAACCTGGGTACATCTGTGCAATTAGGCATCGCATGGTTCTTACGAGCGACATGGCCGATGAATGCAAGGTGCCTGCCCCGACCCATATTTTGTCGTTGCTCCTTCCTAAAACAACCGGCCGGCATGCTGGGCAGCGATAAACGATATCTCACCTTAGCTTAGGGGCGATGCGCGAGAATGAACCTCACCAAACCACCACAAAGCGTATCAATGTGGGCGCAGTGATAAAGGTAGGCGCTTTGCACGATAGAAATGGGGTATCATGCGGCCCTCTGCAAGTGAAGGGAACACCTGAGTGACGAGAGAACCAACGACTGTGGCGTTCGATGATGAGTTTGGTTAGCGTTGAATTGCTCTAAGGGGCCCTTCATTGCAGGACTAGTGTGTTCTACTCTTGTGGTGAACCTGGGTACATCTGTGTAGTTGGGCATCGCATGGTTCTTACGAGCGACATGGCCGATGAATGCAAGGTGCCTGCCCCGACCCATATTTTGTCGTTGCTCCTTCCTAAAACAACCGGCCGGCATGCTGGGCAGCGATAAACGATATCTCACCTTAGCTTAGGAGCGATGCGCGAGAATGAACCTCACCAAACCACCACAAAGCGTATCAATGTGGGCGCAGTGATAAAGGTAGGCGCTTTGCACGATAGAAATGGGGTATCATGCGGCCCTCTGCAAGTGAAGGGAACACCTGTGTGACGAGAGAACCAACGACTGTGGCGTTCGATGATGAGTTTGGTTAGCGCTGAATTGCTCTAAGGGGCCCTTCATGCAGGACTAGTGTGTTCTACTGTTGTGGTGAACCTGGGTACATCTGTGCAGTTAGGCATCGCATGGTTATTACGAGCGACGTGGCCGTTGAACGCAAGGTGCCTGCCCCGACCCATATTTTGTCGTTGCTCCTTCCTAAAACAACCGGCCGGCATGCAGGGCAGCGATAGACGATATCTCACCTTAGCTTAGGAGCGATGCGCGAGAATGAACCTCACCAAACCATCACAAAGCGTATCAATGTGGGCGCAGTGATAAAGGTAGGCGCTTTGCACGATAGAAATGGGGTATCATGCGGCCCTCTGCAAGTGAAGGGAACACCTGTGTGACGAGAGAACCAACGACTGTGGCGTTCGATGATGAGTTTGGTTAGCGCTGAATTGCTCTAAGGGGCCCTTCATGCAGGACTAGTGTGTTCTACTGTTGTGGTGAACCTGGGTACATCTGTGCAGTTAGGCATCGCATGGTTCTTACGAGCGACGTGGCCGTTGAACGCAAGGTGCCTGCCCCGACCCATATTTTGTCGTTGCTCCTTCCTAAAACAACCGGCCGGCATGCAGGGCAGCGATAGACGATATCTCACCTTAGCTTAGGAGCGATGCGCGAGAATGAACCTCACCAAACCATCACAAAGCATATCAATGTGGGCGCAGTGATAAAGGTAGGCGCTTTGCACGATAGAAATGGGGTATCATGCGGCCCTCTGCAAGTGAAGGGAACACCTGTGTGTATGATAATTACGAGAGAACCAACGACTGTGGCGTTCGATAATGAGTTGGGTTAGCGCTGAATTGCTCTAAGGGGTTCTTCATTGCAGGACTAGTGTGTTCTACTCTTGTTGTGAACCTGGGTACATCTGTGCAATTAGGCATCGCATGATTCTTACGAGCGACATGGCCGATGAATGCAAGGTGCCTGCCCCGACCCATATTTTGTCGTTGCTCCTTCCTAAAACAACCGGCCGGCATGCTGGGCAGCGATAAACGATATCTCACCTTAGCTTAGGGGCGATGCGCGAGAATGAACCTCACCAAACCACCACAAAGCGTATCAATGTGGGCGCAGTGATAAAGGTAGGCGCTTTGCACGATAGAAATGGGGTATCATGCGGCCCTCTGCAAGTGAAGGGAACACCTGTGTGACGAGAGAACCAACGACTGTGGCGTTCGATGATGAGTTTGGTTAGCGCTGAATTGCTCTAAGGGGCCCTTCATGCAGGACTAGTGTGTTCTACTCTTGTGGTGAACCTGGGTACATCTGTGCAGTTAGGCATCGCATGGTTCTTACGAGCGACATGGCCGATGAATGCAAGGTGCCTGCCCCGACCCATATTTTGTCGTTGCTCCTTCCTAAAACAACCGGCCGGCATGCTGGGCAGCGATAAACGATATCTCACCTTAGCTTAGGAGCGATGCGCGAGAATGAACCTCACCAAACCACCACAAAGCGTATCAATGTGGGCGCAGTGATAAAGGTAGGCGCTTTGCACGATAGAAATGGGGTATCATGCGGCCCTCTGCAAGTGAAGGGAACACCTGTGTGACGAGAGAACCAACGACTGTGGCGTTCGATGATGAGTTTGGTTAGCGCTGAATTGCTCTAAGGGGCCCTTCATGCAGGACTAGTGTGTTCTACTGTTGTGGTGAACCTGGGTACATCTGTGCAATTAGGCATCGCATGGTTCTTACGAGCGACATGGCCGATGAATGCAAGGTGCCTGCCCCGACCCATATTTTGTCGTTGCTCCTTCCTAAAACAACCGGCCGGCATGCAGGGCAGCGATAGACGATATCTCACCTTAGCTTAGGAGCGATGCGCGAGAATGAACCTCACCAAACCATCACAAAGCATATCAATGTGGGCGCAGTGATAAAGGTAGGCGCTTTGCACGATAGAAATGGGGTATCATGCGGCCCTCTGCAAGTGAAGGGAACACCTGTGTGTATGATAATTACGAGAGAACCAACGACTGTGGCGTTCGATAATGAGTTTGGTTAGCGCTGAATTGCTCTAAGGGGCCCTTCATGCAGGACTAGTGTGTTCTACTCTTGTGGTGAACCTGGGTACATCTGTGCAGTTAGGCATCGCATGGTTCTTACGAGCGACATGGCCGATGAATGCAAGGTGCCTGCCCCGACCCATATTTTGTCGTTGCTCCTTCCTAAAACAACCGGCCGGCATGCTGGGCAGCGATAAACGATATCTCACCTTAGCTTAGGGGCGATGCGCGAGAATGAACCTCACCAAACCACCACAAAGCGTATCAATGTGGGCGCAGTGATAAAGGTAGGCGCTTTGCACGATAGAAATGGGGTATCATGCGGCCCTCTGCAAGTGAAGGGAACACCTGTGTGACGAGAGAACCAACGACTGTGGCGTTCGATGATGAGTTTGGTTAGCGCTGAATTGCTCTAAGGGGCCCTTCATGCAGGACTAGTGTGTTCTACTCTTGTGGTGAACCTGGGTACATCTGTGCAGTTAGGCATCGCATGGTTCTTACGAGCGACATGGCCGATGAATGCAAGGTGCCTGCCCCGACCCATATTTTGTCGTTGCTCCTTCCTAAAACAACCGGCCGGCATGCTGGGCAGCGATAAACGATATCTCACCTTAGCTTAGGAGCGATGCGCGAGAATGAACCTCACCAAACCACCACAAAGCGTATCAATGTGGGCGCAGTGATAAAGGTAGGCGCTTTGCACGATAGAAATGGGGTATCATGCGGCCCTCTGCAAGTGAAGGGAACACCTGTGTGACGAGAGAACCAACGACTGTGGCGTTCGATGATGAGTTTGGTTAGCGCTGAATTGCTCTAAGGGGCCCTTCATGCAGGACTAGTGTGTTCTACTCTTGTGGTGAACCTGGGTACATCTGTGCAGTTAGGCATCGCATGGTTCTTACGAGCGACGTGGCCGTTGAACGCAAGGTGCCTGCCCCGACCCATATTTTGTCGTTGCTCCTTCCTAAAACAACCGGCCGGCATGCAGGGCAGCGATAGACGATATCTCACCTTAGCTTAGGAGCGATGCGCGAGAATGAACCTCACCAAACCATCACAAAGCATATCAATGTGGGCGCAGTGATAAAGGTAGGCGCTTTGCACGATAGAAATGGGGTATCATGCGGCCCTCTGCAAGTGAAGGGAACACCTGTGTGTATGATAATTACGAGAGAACCAACGACTGTGGCGTTCGATAATGAGTTGGGTTAGCGCTGAATTGCTCTAAGGGGTCCTTCATTGCAGGACTAGTGTGTTCTACTCTTGTTGTGAACCTGGGTACATCTGTGCAATTAGGCATCGCATGGTTCTTACGAGCGACATGGCCGATGAATGCAAGGTGCCTGCCCCGACCCATATTTTGTCGTTGCTCCTTCCTAAAACAACCGGCCGGCATGCTGGGCAGCGATAAACGATATCTCACCTTAGCTTAGGGGCGATGCGCGAGAATGAACCTCACCAAACCACCACAAAGCGTATCAATGTGGGCGCAGTGATAAAGGTAGGCGCTTTGCACGATAGAAATGGGGTATCATGCGGCCCTCTGCAAGTGAAGGGAACACCTGTGTGACGAGAGAACCAACGACTGTGGCGTTCGATGATGAGTTTGGTTAGCGCTGAATTGCTCTAAGGGGCCCTTCATGCAGGACTAGTGTGTTCTACTCTTGTGGTGAACCTGGGTACATCTGTGCAGTTAGGCATCGCATGGTTCTTACGAGCGACGTGGCCGTTGAACGCAAGGTGCCTGCCCCGACCCATATTTTGTCGTTGCTCCTTCCTAAAACAACCGGCCGGCATGCAGGGCAGCGATAGACGATATCTCACCTTAGCTTAGGAGCGATGCGCGAGGATGAACCTCACCAAACCACCACAAAGCATATCAATGTGGGCGCAGTGATAAAGGTAGGCGCTTTGCACGATAGAAATGGGGTATCATGCGGCCCTCTGCAAGTGAAGGGAACACCTGTGTGTATGATAATTACGAGAGAACCAACGACTGTGGCGTTCGATGATGAGTTTGGTTAGCGCTGAATTGCTATAAGGGGTACTTCATTGCAGGACTAGTGTGTTCTACTCTTGTTGTGAACCTGGGTACATCTGTGCAGTTAGGCATCGCATGGTTCTTACGAACGACATGGCCGATGAATGCAAGGTGCCTGCCCCGACCCATATTTTGTCGTTGCTTCTTCCTAATACAACCGGCCGGCATGCACAGCAGCGATAAACGATATCTCACGTTAGCTTAGGAGCGATGCGCGAGAATGAACCTCACCAAACCACCGCAAAGCATATCAATGTGGGCGCAGTGATAAAGGTAGGCGCTTTGCACGATAGAAATGGGGTATCATGCGGCCCTCTGCAAGTGAAGGGAACACCTGTGTGTATGATAATTACGAGAGAACCAACGACTGTGGCGTTCGATAATGAGTTGGGTTAGCGCTGAATTGCTCTAAGGGGTCCTTCATTGCAGGACTAGTGTGTTCTACTCTTGTTGTGAACCTGGGTACATCTGTGCAATTAGGCATCGCATGGTTCTTACGAGCGACATGGCCGATGAATGCAAGGTGCCTGCCCCGACCCATATTTTGTCGTTGCTCCTTCCTAAAACAACCGGCCGGCATGCTGGGCAGCGATAAACGATATCTCACCTTAGCTTAGGGGCGATGCGCGAGAATGAACCTCACCAAACCACCACAAAGCGTATCAATGTGGGCGCAGTGATAAAGGTAGGCGCTTTGCACGATAGAAATGGGGTATCATGCGGCCCTCTGCAAGTGAAGGGAACACCTGTGTGACGAGAGAACCAACGACTGTGGCGTTCGATGATGAGTTTGGTTAGCGCTGAATTGCTCTAAGGGGCCCTTCATGCAGGACTAGTGTGTTCTACTCTTGTGGTGAACCTGGGTACATCTGTGCAGTTAGGCATCGCATGGTTCTTACGAGCGACGTGGCCGTTGAACGCAAGGTGCCTGCCCCGACCCATATTTTGTCGTTGCTCCTTCCTAAAACAACCGGCCGGCATGCAGGGCAGCGATAGACGATATCTCACCTTAGCTTAGGAGCGATGCGCGAGGATGAACCTCACCAAACCACCACAAAGCATATCAATGTGGGCGCAGTGATAAAGGTAGGCGCTTTGCACGATAGAAATGGGGTATCATGCGGCCCTCTGCAAGTGAAGGGAACACCTGTGTGTATGATAATTACGAGAGAACCAACGACTGTGGCGTTCGATGATGAGTTTGGTTAGCGCTGAATTGCTATAAGGGGTACTTCATTGCAGGACTAGTGTGTTCTACTCTTGTTGTGAACCTGGGTACATCTGTGCAGTTAGGCATCGCATGGTTCTTACGAACGACATGGCCGATGAATGCAAGGTGCCTGCCCCGACCCATATTTTGTCGTTGCTTCTTCCTAATACAACCGGCCGGCATGCACAGCAGCGATAAACGATATCTCACGTTAGCTTAGGAGCGATGCGCGAGAATGAACCTCACCAAACCACCGCAAAGCATATCAATGTGGGCGCAGTGATAAAGGTAGGCGCTTTGCACGATAGAAATGGGGTATCATGCGGCCCTCTGCAAGTGAAGGGAACACCTGTGTGTATGATAATTACGAGAGAACCAACGACTGTGGCGTTCGATAATGAGTTGGGTTAGCGCTGAATTGCTCTAAGGGGTCCTTCATTGCAGGACTAGTGTGTTCTACTCTTGTTGTGAACCTGGGTACATCTGTGCAGTTAGGCATCGCATGGTTCTTAAGAACGACATGGCCGATGAACGCAAGGTGCCTGCCCCGACCCATATTTTGTCGTTGCTCCTTCCTAATACAACCGGCCGGCATGCACAGCAGCGATAAACGATATCTCACCTTAGCTTAGGAGCGATGCGCGAGAATGAACCTCACCAAACCACCGCAAAGCATATCAATGTGGGCGCAGTGATAAAGGTAGGCGCTTTGCACGATAGAAATGGGGTATCATGCGGCCCTCTGCAAGTGAAGGGAACACCTGTGTGTATGATAATTACGAGAGAACCAACGACTGTGGCGTTCGATGATGAGTTTGGTTAGCGCTGAATTGCTATAAGGGGTACTTCATTGCAGGACTAGTGTGTTCTACTCTTGTTGTGAACCTGGGTACATCTGTGCAGTTAGGCATCGCATGGTTCTTACGAACGACATGGCCGATGAATGCAAGGTGCCTGCCCCGACCCATAGTTGGTCGTTGCTCCTTCCTAATACAACCGGCCGGCATGCACAGCAGCGATAAACGATATCTCACCTTAGCTTAGGAGCGATGCGCGAGAATGAACCTCACCAAACCACCGCAAAGCATATCAATGTGGGCGCAGTGATAAAGGTAGGCGCTTTGCACGATAGAAATGGGGTATCATGCGGCCCTCTGCAAGTGAAGGGAACACCTGAGTGACGAGAGAACCAACGACTGTGGCGTTCGATGATGAGTTTGGTTAGCGTTGAATTGCTCTAAGGGGCCCTTCACTGCAGGACTAGTGTGTTCTACTCTTGTTGTGAACCTGGGTACATCTGTGCAGTTAGGCATCGCATGGTTCTTACGAGCGACGTGGCCGATGAACGCAAGGTGCCTGCCCCGACCCATATTTTGTCGTTGCTCCTTCCTAAAACAACCGGCCGGCATGCAGGGCAGCGATAGACGATATCTCACCTTAGCTTAGGAGCGATGCGCGAGAATGAGCCTCACCAAACCACCACAAAGCGTATCAATGTGGGCGCAGTGATAAAGGTAGGCGCTTTGCACGATAGAAATGGGGTATCATGCGGCCCTCTGCAAGTGAAGGGAACACCTGTGTGACGAGAGAACCAACGACTGTGGCGTTCGATGATGAGTTTGGTTAGCGCTGAATTGCTCTAAGGGGCCCTTCATGCAGGACTAGTGTGTTCTACTCTTGTGGTGAACCTGGGTACATCTGTGCAGTTAGGCATCGCATGGTTCTTACGAACGACATGGCCGATGAACGCAAGGTGCCTGCCCCGACCCATATTTTGTCGTTGCTCCTTCCTAATACAACCGGCCGGCATGCACAGCAGCGATAAACGATATCTCACCTTAGCTTAGGAGCGATGCGCGAGAATGAACCTCACCAAACCACCACAAAGCGTATCAATGTGGGCGCAGTGATAAAGGTAGGCGCTTTGCACGATAGAAATGGGGTATCATGCGGCCCTCTGCAAGTGAAGGGAACACCTGTGTGACGAGAGAACCAACGACTGTGGCGTTCGATGATGAGTTTGGTTAGCGCTGAATTGCTCTAAGGGGCCCTTCATGCAGGACTAGTGTGTTCTACTCTTGTGGTGAACCTGGGTACATCTGTGCAGTTAGGCATCGCATGGTTCTTACGAGCGACGTGGCCGTTGAACGCAAGGTGCCTGCCCCGACCCATATTTTGTCGTTGCTCCTTCCTAAAACAACCGGCCGGCATGCACAGCAGCGATAAACGATATCTCACGTTAGCTTAGGAGCGATGCGCGAGAATGAACCTCACCAAACCACCGCAAAGCATATCAATGTGGGCGCAGTGATAAAGGTAGGCGCTTTGCACGATAGAAATGGGGTATCATGCGGCCCTCTGCAAGTGAAGGGAACACCTGTGTGTATGATAATTACGAGAGAACCAACGACTGTGGCGTTCGATAATGAGTTGGGTTAGCGCTGAATTGCTCTAAGGGGTCCTTCATTGCAGGACTAGTGTGTTCTACTCTTGTTGTGAACCTGGGTACATCTGTGCAATTAGGCATCGCATGGTTCTTACGAGCGACATGGCCGATGAATGCAAGGTGCCTGCCCCGACCCATATTTTGTCGTTGCTCCTTCCTAAAACAACCGGCCGGCATGCTGGGCAGCGATAAACGATATCTCACCTTAGCTTAGGGGCGATGCGCGAGAATGAACCTCACCAAACCACCACAAAGCGTATCAATGTGGGCGCAGTGATAAAGGTAGGCGCTTTGCACGATAGAAATGGGGTATCATGCGGCCCTCTGCAAGTGAAGGGAACACCTGTGTGACGAGAGAACCAACGACTGTGGCGTTCGATGATGAGTTTGGTTAGCGCTGAATTGCTCTAAGGGGCCCTTCATGCAGGACTAGTGTGTTCTACTCTTGTGGTGAACCTGGGTACATCTGTGCAGTTAGGCATCGCATGGTTCTTACGAGCGACATGGCCGATGAATGCAAGGTGCCTGCCCCGACCCATATTTTGTCGTTGCTCCTTCCTAAAACAACCGGCCGGCATGCTGGGCAGCGATAAACGATATCTCACCTTAGCTTAGGAGCGATGCGCGAGAATGAACCTCACCAAACCACCACAAAGCGTATCAATGTGGGCGCAGTGATAAAGGTAGGCGCTTTGCACGATAGAAATGGGGTATCATGCGGCCCTCTGCAAGTGAAGGGAACACCTGTGTGACGAGAGAACCAACGACTGTGGCGTTCGATGATGAGTTTGGTTAGCGCTGAATTGCTCTAAGGGGCCCTTCATGCAGGACTAGTGTGTTCTACTGTTGTGGTGAACCTGGGTACATCTGTGCAATTAGGCATCGCATGGTTCTTACGAGCGACATGGCCGATGAATGCAAGGTGCCTGCCCCGACCCATATTTTGTCGTTGCTCCTTCCTAAAACAACCGGCCGGCATGCAGGGCAGCGATAGACGATATCTCACCTTAGCTTAGGAGCGATGCGCGAGAATGAACCTCACCAAACCATCACAAAGCATATCAATGTGGGCGCAGTGATAAAGGTAGGCGCTTTGCACGATAGAAATGGGGTATCATGCGGCCCTCTGCAAGTGAAGGGAACACCTGTGTGTATGATAATTACGAGAGAACCAACGACTGTGGCGTTCGATAATGAGTTTGGTTAGCGCTGAATTGCTCTAAGGGGCCCTTCATGCAGGACTAGTGTGTTCTACTCTTGTGGTGAACCTGGGTACATCTGTGCAGTTAGGCATCGCATGGTTCTTACGAGCGACATGGCCGATGAATGCAAGGTGCCTGCCCCGACCCATATTTTGTCGTTGCTCCTTCCTAAAACAACCGGCCGGCATGCTGGGCAGCGATAAACGATATCTCACCTTAGCTTAGGGGCGATGCGCGAGAATGAACCTCACCAAACCACCACAAAGCGTATCAATGTGGGCGCAGTGATAAAGGTAGGCGCTTTGCACGATAGAAATGGGGTATCATGCGGCCCTCTGCAAGTGAAGGGAACACCTGTGTGACGAGAGAACCAACGACTGTGGCGTTCGATGATGAGTTTGGTTAGCGCTGAATTGCTCTAAGGGGCCCTTCATGCAGGACTAGTGTGTTCTACTCTTGTGGTGAACCTGGGTACATCTGTGCAGTTAGGCATCGCATGGTTCTTACGAGCGACATGGCCGATGAATGCAAGGTGCCTGCCCCGACCCATATTTTGTCGTTGCTCCTTCCTAAAACAACCGGCCGGCATGCTGGGCAGCGATAAACGATATCTCACCTTAGCTTAGGAGCGATGCGCGAGAATGAACCTCACCAAACCACCACAAAGCGTATCAATGTGGGCGCAGTGATAAAGGTAGGCGCTTTGCACGATAGAAATGGGGTATCATGCGGCCCTCTGCAAGTGAAGGGAACACCTGTGTGACGAGAGAACCAACGACTGTGGCGTTCGATGATGAGTTTGGTTAGCGCTGAATTGCTCTAAGGGGCCCTTCATGCAGGACTAGTGTGTTCTACTCTTGTGGTGAACCTGGGTACATCTGTGCAGTTAGGCATCGCATGGTTCTTACGAGCGACGTGGCCGTTGAACGCAAGGTGCCTGCCCCGACCCATATTTTGTCGTTGCTCCTTCCTAAAACAACCGGCCGGCATGCAGGGCAGCGATAGACGATATCTCACCTTAGCTTAGGAGCGATGCGCGAGAATGAACCTCACCAAACCATCACAAAGCATATCAATGTGGGCGCAGTGATAAAGGTAGGCGCTTTGCACGATAGAAATGGGGTATCATGCGGCCCTCTGCAAGTGAAGGGAACACCTGTGTGTATGATAATTACGAGAGAACCAACGACTGTGGCGTTCGATAATGAGTTGGGTTAGCGCTGAATTGCTCTAAGGGGTCCTTCATTGCAGGACTAGTGTGTTCTACTCTTGTTGTGAACCTGGGTACATCTGTGCAATTAGGCATCGCATGGTTCTTACGAGCGACATGGCCGATGAATGCAAGGTGCCTGCCCCGACCCATATTTTGTCGTTGCTCCTTCCTAAAACAACCGGCCGGCATGCTGGGCAGCGATAAACGATATCTCACCTTAGCTTAGGGGCGATGCGCGAGAATGAACCTCACCAAACCACCACAAAGCGTATCAATGTGGGCGCAGTGATAAAGGTAGGCGCTTTGCACGATAGAAATGGGGTATCATGCGGCCCTCTGCAAGTGAAGGGAACACCTGTGTGACGAGAGAACCAACGACTGTGGCGTTCGATGATGAGTTTGGTTAGCGCTGAATTGCTCTAAGGGGCCCTTCATGCAGGACTAGTGTGTTCTACTCTTGTGGTGAACCTGGGTACATCTGTGCAGTTAGGCATCGCATGGTTCTTACGAGCGACGTGGCCGTTGAACGCAAGGTGCCTGCCCCGACCCATATTTTGTCGTTGCTCCTTCCTAAAACAACCGGCCGGCATGCAGGGCAGCGATAGACGATATCTCACCTTAGCTTAGGAGCGATGCGCGAGGATGAACCTCACCAAACCACCACAAAGCATATCAATGTGGGCGCAGTGATAAAGGTAGGCGCTTTGCACGATAGAAATGGGGTATCATGCGGCCCTCTGCAAGTGAAGGGAACACCTGTGTGTATGATAATTACGAGAGAACCAACGACTGTGGCGTTCGATGATGAGTTTGGTTAGCGCTGAATTGCTATAAGGGGTACTTCATTGCAGGACTAGTGTGTTCTACTCTTGTTGTGAACCTGGGTACATCTGTGCAGTTAGGCATCGCATGGTTCTTACGAACGACATGGCCGATGAATGCAAGGTGCCTGCCCCGACCCATATTTTGTCGTTGCTTCTTCCTAATACAACCGGCCGGCATGCACAGCAGCGATAAACGATATCTCACGTTAGCTTAGGAGCGATGCGCGAGAATGAACCTCACCAAACCACCGCAAAGCATATCAATGTGGGCGCAGTGATAAAGGTAGGCGCTTTGCACGATAGAAATGGGGTATCATGCGGCCCTCTGCAAGTGAAGGGAACACCTGTGTGTATGATAATTACGAGAGAACCAACGACTGTGGCGTTCGATAATGAGTTGGGTTAGCGCTGAATTGCTCTAAGGGGTCCTTCATTGCAGGACTAGTGTGTTCTACTCTTGTTGTGAACCTGGGTACATCTGTGCAATTAGGCATCGCATGGTTCTTACGAGCGACATGGCCGATGAATGCAAGGTGCCTGCCCCGACCCATATTTTGTCGTTGCTCCTTCCTAAAACAACCGGCCGGCATGCTGGGCAGCGATAAACGATATCTCACCTTAGCTTAGGGGCGATGCGCGAGAATGAACCTCACCAAACCACCACAAAGCGTATCAATGTGGGCGCAGTGATAAAGGTAGGCGCTTTGCACGATAGAAATGGGGTATCATGCGGCCCTCTGCAAGTGAAGGGAACACCTGTGTGACGAGAGAACCAACGACTGTGGCGTTCGATGATGAGTTTGGTTAGCGCTGAATTGCTCTAAGGGGCCCTTCATGCAGGACTAGTGTGTTCTACTCTTGTGGTGAACCTGGGTACATCTGTGCAGTTAGGCATCGCATGGTTCTTACGAGCGACGTGGCCGTTGAACGCAAGGTGCCTGCCCCGACCCATATTTTGTCGTTGCTCCTTCCTAAAACAACCGGCCGGCATGCAGGGCAGCGATAGACGATATCTCACCTTAGCTTAGGAGCGATGCGCGAGGATGAACCTCACCAAACCACCACAAAGCATATCAATGTGGGCGCAGTGATAAAGGTAGGCGCTTTGCACGATAGAAATGGGGTATCATGCGGCCCTCTGCAAGTGAAGGGAACACCTGTGTGTATGATAATTACGAGAGAACCAACGACTGTGGCGTTCGATGATGAGTTTGGTTAGCGCTGAATTGCTATAAGGGGTACTTCATTGCAGGACTAGTGTGTTCTACTCTTGTTGTGAACCTGGGTACATCTGTGCAGTTAGGCATCGCATGGTTCTTACGAACGACATGGCCGATGAATGCAAGGTGCCTGCCCCGACCCATATTTTGTCGTTGCTTCTTCCTAATACAACCGGCCGGCATGCACAGCAGCGATAAACGATATCTCACGTTAGCTTAGGAGCGATGCGCGAGAATGAACCTCACCAAACCACCGCAAAGCATATCAATGTGGGCGCAGTGATAAAGGTAGGCGCTTTGCACGATAGAAATGGGGTATCATGCGGCCCTCTGCAAGTGAAGGGAACACCTGTGTGTATGATAATTACGAGAGAACCAACGACTGTGGCGTTCGATAATGAGTTGGGTTAGCGCTGAATTGCTCTAAGGGGTCCTTCATTGCAGGACTAGTGTGTTCTACTCTTGTTGTGAACCTGGGTACATCTGTGCAGTTAGGCATCGCATGGTTCTTAAGAACGACATGGCCGATGAACGCAAGGTGCCTGCCCCGACCCATATTTTGTCGTTGCTCCTTCCTAATACAACCGGCCGGCATGCACAGCAGCGATAAACGATATCTCACCTTAGCTTAGGAGCGATGCGCGAGAATGAACCTCACCAAACCACCGCAAAGCATATCAATGTGGGCGCAGTGATAAAGGTAGGCGCTTTGCACGATAGAAATGGGGTATCATGCGGCCCTCTGCAAGTGAAGGGAACACCTGTGTGTATGATAATTACGAGAGAACCAACGACTGTGGCGTTCGATGATGAGTTTGGTTAGCGCTGAATTGCTATAAGGGGTACTTCATTGCAGGACTAGTGTGTTCTACTCTTGTTGTGAACCTGGGTACATCTGTGCAGTTAGGCATCGCATGGTTCTTACGAACGACATGGCCGATGAATGCAAGGTGCCTGCCCCGACCCATAGTTGGTCGTTGCTCCTTCCTAATACAACCGGCCGGCATGCACAGCAGCGATAAACGATATCTCACCTTAGCTTAGGAGCGATGCGCGAGAATGAACCTCACCAAACCACCGCAAAGCATATCAATGTGGGCGCAGTGATAAAGGTAGGCGCTTTGCACGATAGAAATGGGGTATCATGCGGCCCTCTGCAAGTGAAGGGAACACCTGAGTGACGAGAGAACCAACGACTGTGGCGTTCGATGATGAGTTTGGTTAGCGTTGAATTGCTCTAAGGGGCCCTTCACTGCAGGACTAGTGTGTTCTACTCTTGTTGTGAACCTGGGTACATCTGTGCAGTTAGGCATCGCATGGTTCTTACGAGCGACGTGGCCGATGAACGCAAGGTGCCTGCCCCGACCCATATTTTGTCGTTGCTCCTTCCTAAAACAACCGGCCGGCATGCAGGGCAGCGATAGACGATATCTCACCTTAGCTTAGGAGCGATGCGCGAGAATGAGCCTCACCAAACCACCACAAAGCGTATCAATGTGGGCGCAGTGATAAAGGTAGGCGCTTTGCACGATAGAAATGGGGTATCATGCGGCCCTCTGCAAGTGAAGGGAACACCTGTGTGACGAGAGAACCAACGACTGTGGCGTTCGATGATGAGTTTGGTTAGCGCTGAATTGCTCTAAGGGGCCCTTCATGCAGGACTAGTGTGTTCTACTCTTGTGGTGAACCTGGGTACATCTGTGCAGTTAGGCATCGCATGGTTCTTACGAACGACATGGCCGATGAACGCAAGGTGCCTGCCCCGACCCATATTTTGTCGTTGCTCCTTCCTAATACAACCGGCCGGCATGCACAGCAGCGATAAACGATATCTCACCTTAGCTTAGGAGCGATGCGCGAGAATGAACCTCACCAAACCACCACAAAGCGTATCAATGTGGGCGCAGTGATAAAGGTAGGCGCTTTGCACGATAGAAATGGGGTATCATGCGGCCCTCTGCAAGTGAAGGGAACACCTGTGTGACGAGAGAACCAACGACTGTGGCGTTCGATGATGAGTTTGGTTAGCGCTGAATTGCTCTAAGGGGCCCTTCATGCAGGACTAGTGTGTTCTACTCTTGTGGTGAACCTGGGTACATCTGTGCAGTTAGGCATCGCATGGTTCTTACGAGCGACGTGGCCGTTGAACGCAAGGTGCCTGCCCCGACCCATATTTTGTCGTTGCTCCTTCCTAAAACAACCGGCCGGCATGCACAGCAGCGATAAACGATATCTCACGTTAGCTTAGGAGCGATGCGCGAGAATGAACCTCACCAAACCACCGCAAAGCATATCAATGTGGGCGCAGTGATAAAGGTAGGCGCTTTGCACGATAGAAATGGGGTATCATGCGGCCCTCTGCAAGTGAAGGGAACACCTGTGTGTATGATAATTACGAGAGAACCAACGACTGTGGCGTTCGATAATGAGTTGGGTTAGCGCTGAATTGCTCTAAGGGGTCCTTCATTGCAGGACTAGTGTGTTCTACTCTTGTTGTGAACCTGGGTACATCTGTGCAATTAGGCATCGCATGGTTCTTACGAGCGACATGGCCGATGAATGCAAGGTGCCTGCCCCGACCCATATTTTGTCGTTGCTCCTTCCTAAAACAACCGGCCGGCATGCTGGGCAGCGATAAACGATATCTCACCTTAGCTTAGGGGCGATGCGCGAGAATGAACCTCACCAAACCACCACAAAGCGTATCAATGTGGGCGCAGTGATAAAGGTAGGCGCTTTGCACGATAGAAATGGGGTATCATGCGGCCCTCTGCAAGTGAAGGGAACACCTGTGTGACGAGAGAACCAACGACTGTGGCGTTCGATGATGAGTTTGGTTAGCGCTGAATTGCTCTAAGGGGCCCTTCATGCAGGACTAGTGTGTTCTACTCTTGTGGTGAACCTGGGTACATCTGTGCAGTTAGGCATCGCATGGTTCTTACGAGCGACGTGGCCGTTGAACGCAAGGTGCCTGCCCCGACCCATATTTTGTCGTTGCTCCTTCCTAAAACAACCGGCCGGCATGCAGGGCAGCGATAGACGATATCTCACCTTAGCTTAGGAGCGATGCGCGAGGATGAACCTCACCAAACCACCACAAAGCATATCAATGTGGGCGCAGTGATAAAGGTAGGCGCTTTGCACGATAGAAATGGGGTATCATGCGGCCCTCTGCAAGTGAAGGGAACACCTGTGTGTATGATAATTACGAGAGAACCAACGACTGTGGCGTTCGATGATGAGTTTGGTTAGCGCTGAATTGCTATAAGGGGTACTTCATTGCAGGACTAGTGTGTTCTACTCTTGTTGTGAACCTGGGTACATCTGTGCAGTTAGGCATCGCATGGTTCTTACGAACGACATGGCCGATGAATGCAAGGTGCCTGCCCCGACCCATATTTTGTCGTTGCTTCTTCCTAATACAACCGGCCGGCATGCACAGCAGCGATAAACGATATCTCACGTTAGCTTAGGAGCGATGCGCGAGAATGAACCTCACCAAACCACCGCAAAGCATATCAATGTGGGCGCAGTGATAAAGGTAGGCGCTTTGCACGATAGAAATGGGGTATCATGCGGCCCTCTGCAAGTGAAGGGAACACCTGTGTGTATGATAATTACGAGAGAACCAACGACTGTGGCGTTCGATAATGAGTTGGGTTAGCGCTGAATTGCTCTAAGGGGTCCTTCATTGCAGGACTAGTGTG
The DNA here is from genome assembly GCA_947359475.1 of Heligmosomoides polygyrus bakeri. NCBI lineage: Eukaryota > Metazoa > Nematoda > Chromadorea > Rhabditida > Heligmosomidae > Heligmosomoides > Heligmosomoides polygyrus. The sequence goes on along the minus strand of OX375868.1, from coordinate 89,754,197 downwards.
TTCTACTCTTGTTGTGAACCTGGGTACATCTGTGCAGTTAGGCATCGCATGGTTCTTAAGAACGACATGGCCGATGAACGCAAGGTGCCTGCCCCGACCCATATTTTGTCGTTGCTCCTTCCTAATACAACCGGCCGGCATGCACAGCAGCGATAAACGATATCTCACCTTAGCTTAGGAGCGATGCGCGAGAATGAACCTCACCAAACCACCGCAAAGCATATCAATGTGGGCGCAGTGATAAAGGTAGGCGCTTTGCACGATAGAAATGGGGTATCATGCGGCCCTCTGCAAGTGAAGGGAACACCTGTGTGTATGATAATTACGAGAGAACCAACGACTGTGGCGTTCGATGATGAGTTTGGTTAGCGCTGAATTGCTATAAGGGGTACTTCATTGCAGGACTAGTGTGTTCTACTCTTGTTGTGAACCTGGGTACATCTGTGCAGTTAGGCATCGCATGGTTCTTACGAACGACATGGCCGATGAATGCAAGGTGCCTGCCCCGACCCATAGTTGGTCGTTGCTCCTTCCTAATACAACCGGCCGGCATGCACAGCAGCGATAAACGATATCTCACCTTAGCTTAGGAGCGATGCGCGAGAATGAACCTCACCAAACCACCGCAAAGCATATCAATGTGGGCGCAGTGATAAAGGTAGGCGCTTTGCACGATAGAAATGGGGTATCATGCGGCCCTCTGCAAGTGAAGGGAACACCTGAGTGACGAGAGAACCAACGACTGTGGCGTTCGATGATGAGTTTGGTTAGCGTTGAATTGCTCTAAGGGGCCCTTCACTGCAGGACTAGTGTGTTCTACTCTTGTTGTGAACCTGGGTACATCTGTGCAGTTAGGCATCGCATGGTTCTTACGAGCGACGTGGCCGATGAACGCAAGGTGCCTGCCCCGACCCATATTTTGTCGTTGCTCCTTCCTAAAACAACCGGCCGGCATGCAGGGCAGCGATAGACGATATCTCACCTTAGCTTAGGAGCGATGCGCGAGAATGAGCCTCACCAAACCACCACAAAGCGTATCAATGTGGGCGCAGTGATAAAGGTAGGCGCTTTGCACGATAGAAATGGGGTATCATGCGGCCCTCTGCAAGTGAAGGGAACACCTGTGTGACGAGAGAACCAACGACTGTGGCGTTCGATGATGAGTTTGGTTAGCGCTGAATTGCTCTAAGGGGCCCTTCATGCAGGACTAGTGTGTTCTACTCTTGTGGTGAACCTGGGTACATCTGTGCAGTTAGGCATCGCATGGTTCTTACGAACGACATGGCCGATGAACGCAAGGTGCCTGCCCCGACCCATATTTTGTCGTTGCTCCTTCCTAATACAACCGGCCGGCATGCACAGCAGCGATAAACGATATCTCACCTTAGCTTAGGAGCGATGCGCGAGAATGAACCTCACCAAACCACCACAAAGCGTATCAATGTGGGCGCAGTGATAAAGGTAGGCGCTTTGCACGATAGAAATGGGGTATCATGCGGCCCTCTGCAAGTGAAGGGAACACCTGTGTGACGAGAGAACCAACGACTGTGGCGTTCGATGATGAGTTTGGTTAGCGCTGAATTGCTCTAAGGGGCCCTTCATGCAGGACTAGTGTGTTCTACTCTTGTGGTGAACCTGGGTACATCTGTGCAGTTAGGCATCGCATGGTTCTTACGAGCGACGTGGCCGTTGAACGCAAGGTGCCTGCCCCGACCCATATTTTGTTGTTGCTCCTTCCTAAAACAACCGGCCGGCATGCAGGGCAGCGATAGACGATATCTCACCTTAGCTTAGGAGCGATGCGCGAGAATGAACCTCACCAAACCACCACAAAGCATATCAATGTGGGCGCAGTGATAAAGGTAGGCGCTTTGCACGATAGAAATGGGGTATCATGCGGCCCTCTGCAAGTGAAGGGAACACCTGTGTGTATGATAATTACGAGAGAACCAACGACTGTGGCGTTCGATAATGAGTTGGGTTAGCGCTGAATTGCTCTAAGGGGTCCTTCATTGCAGGACTAGTGTGTTCTACTCTTGTTGTGAACCTGGGTACATCTGTGCAGTTAGGCATCGCATGGTTCTTACGAACGACATGGCCGATGAACGCAGGGTGCCTGCCCCGACCCATATTTTGTCGTTGCTCCTTCCTAATACAACCGGCCGGCATGCACAGCAGCGATAAACGATATCTCACCTTAGCTTAGGAGCGATGCGCGAGAATGAACCTCACCAAACCACCACAAAGCGTATCAATGTGGGCGCAGTGATAAAGGTAGGCGCTTTGCACGATAGAAATGGGGTATCATGCGGCCCTCTGCAAGTGAAGGGAACACCTGAGTGACGAGAGAACCAACGACTGTGGCGTTCGATGATGAGTTTGGTTAGCGTTGAATTGCTCTAAGGGGCCCTTCATTGCAGTACTAGTGTGTTCTACTCTTGTGGTGAACCTGGGTACATCTGTGTAGTTGGGCATCGCATGGTTCTTACGAGCGACATGGCCGATGAATGCAAGGTGCCTGCCCCGACCCATATTTTGTCGTTGCTCCTTCCTAATACAACCGGCTGGCATGCACAGCAGCGATAAACGATATCTCACCTCAGCTTAGGAGCGATGCGCGAGAATGAACCTCACCAAACCACCGCAAAGCATATCAATGTGGGCGCAGTGATAAAGGTAGGCGCTTTGCACGATAGAAATGGGGTATCATGCGGCCCTCTGCAAGTGAAGGGAACACCTGTGTGTATGATAATTACGAAAGAACCAACGACTGTGGCGCTCGATAATGAGTTGGGTTAGCGCTGAATTGCTCTAAGGGGTCCTTCATTGCAGGACTAGTGTGTTCTACTCTTGTTGTGAACCTGGGTACATCTGTGCAGTTAGGCATCGCATGGTTCTTACGAACGACATGGCCGATGAACGCAAGGTGCCTGCCCCGACCCATATTTTGTCGTTGCTCCTTCCTAATACAACCGGCCGGCATGCACAGCAGCGATAAACGATATCTCACCTTAGCTTAGGAGCGATGCGCGAGAATGAACCTCACCAAACCACCACAAAGCGTATCAATGTGGGCGCAGTGATAAAGGTAGGCGCTTTGCACGATAGAAATGGGGTATCATGCGGCCCTCTGCAAGTGAAGGGAACACCTGTGTGTATGATAATTACGAAAGAACCAACGACTGTGGCGCTCGATAATGAGTTGGGTTAGCGCTGAATTGCTCTAAGGGGTCCTTCATTGCAGGACTAGTGTGTTCTACTCTTGTTGTGAACCTGGGTACATCTGTGCAGTTAGGCATCGCATGGTTCTTATGGTTCTTACGAACGACATGGCCGATGAACGCAAGGTGCCTGCCCCGACCCATATTTTGTCGTTGCTCCTTCCTAATACAACCGGCCGGCATGCACAGCAGCGATAAACGATATCTCACCTTAGCTTAGGAGCGATGCGCGAGAATGAACCTCACCAAACCACCACAAAGCGTATCAATGTGGGCGCAGTGATAAAGGTAGGCGCTTTGCACGATAGAAATGGGGTATCATGCGGCCCTCTGCAAGTGAAGGGAACACCTGAGTGACGAGAGAACCAACGACTGTGGCGTTCGATGATGAGTTTGGTTAGCGTTGAATTGCTCTAAGGGGCCCTTCATTGCAGGACTAGTGTGTTCTACTCTTGTGGTGAACCTGGGTACATCTGTGTAGTTGGGCATCGCATGGTTCTTACGAGCGACATGGCCGATGAATGCAAGGTGCCTGCCCCGACCCATATTTTGTCGTTGCTCCTTCCTAATACAACCGGCTGGCATGCACAGCAGCGATAAACGATATCTCACCTCAGCTTAGGAGCGATGCGCGAGAATGAACCTCACCAAACCACCACAAAGCATATCAATGTGGGCGCAGTGATAAAGGTAGGCGCTTTGCACGATAGAAATGGGGTATCATGCGGCCCTCTGCAAGTGAAGGGAACACCTGTGTGACGAGAGAACCAACGACTGTGGCGCTCGATAATGAGTTGGGTTAGCGCTGAATTGCTCTAAGGGGTCCTTCATTGCAGGACTAGTGTGTTCTACTCTTGTTGTGAACCTGGGTACATCTGTGCAGTTAGGCATCGCATGGTTCTTACGAACGACATGGCCGATGAACGCAAGGTGCCTGATCCGACCCATATTTTGTCGTTGCTCCTTCCTAATACAACCGGCCGGCATGCACAGCAGCGATAAACGATATCTCACCTTAGCTTAGGAGCGATGCGCGAGAATGAACCTCACCAAACCACCACAAAGCGTATCAATGTGGGCGCAGTGATAAAGGTAGGCGCTTTGCACGATAGAAATGGGGTATCATGCGGCCCTCTGCAAGTGAAGGGAACACCTGAGTGACGAGAGAACCAACGACTGTGGCGTTCGATGATGAGTTTGGTTAGCGCTGAATTGCTCTAAGGGGCCCTTCATGCAGGACTAGTGTGTTCTACTCTTGTGGTGAACCTGGGTACATCTGTGTAGTTGGGCATCGCATGGTTCTTACGAGCGACATGGCCGATGAATGCAAGGTGCCTGCCCCGACCCATATTTTGTCGTTGCTCCTTCCTAAAACAACCGGCCGGCATGCAGGGCAGCGATAGACGATATCTCACCTTAGCTTAGGAGCGATGCGCGAGAATGAGCCTCACCAAACCACCACAAAGCATATCAATGTGGGCGCAGTGATAAAGGTAGGCGCTTTGCACGATAGAAATGGGGTATCATGCGGCCCTCTGCAAGTGAAGGGAACACCTGTGTGACGAGAGAACCAACGACTGTGGCGTTCGATGATGAGTTTGGTTAGCGCTGAATTGCTCTAAGGGGCCCTTCATGCAGGACTAGCGTGTTCTACTCTTGTGGTGAACCTGGGTACATCTGTGTAGTTGGGCATCGCATGGTTCTTACGAGCGACGTGGCCGATGAACGCAAGGTGCCTGCCCCGACCCATATTTTGTCGTTGCTCCTTCCTAAAACAACCGGCCGGCATGCAGGGCAGCGATAAACGATATCTCACCTTAGCTTAGGAGCGATGCGCGAGAATGAACCTCACCAAACCACCACAAAGCGTATCAATGTGGGCGCAGTGATAAAGGTAGGCGCTTTGCACGATAGAAATGGGGTATCATGCGGCCCTCTGCAAGTGAAGGGAACACCTGTGTGTATGATAATTACGAGAGAACCAACGACTGTGGCGTTCGATAATGAGTTGGGTTAGCGCTGAATTGCTCTAAGGGGTCCTTCATTGCAGGACTAGTGTGTTCTACTCTTGTTGTGAACCTGGGTACATCTGTGCAGTTAGGCATCGCATGGTTCTTACGAACGACATGGCCGATGAACGCAAGGTGCCTGCCCCGACCCATATTTTGTCGTTGCTCCTTCCTAAAACAACCGGCCGGCATGCAGGGCAGCGATAAACGATATCTCACCTTAGCTTAGGAGCGATGCGCGAGAATGAACCTCACCAAACCACCACAAAGCGTATCAATGTGGGCGCAGTGATAAAGGTAGGCGCTTTGCACGATAGAAATAGGGTATCATGCGGCCCTCTGCAAGTGAAGGGAACACCTGTGTGTATGATAATTACGAGAGAACCAACGACTGTGGCGTTCGATAATGAGTTGGGTTAGCGCTGAATTGCTCTAAGGGGTCCTTCATTGCAGGACTAGTGTGTTCTACTCTTGTTGTGAACCTGGGTACATCTGTGCAGTTAGGCATCGCATGGTTCTTACGAACGACATGGCCGATGAACGCAAGGTGCCTGCCCCGACCCATATTTTGTCGTTGCTCCTTCCTAAAACAACCGGCCGGCATGCAGGGCAGCGATAAACGATATCTCACCTTAGCTTAGGAGCGATGCGCGAGAATGAACCTCACCAAACCACCACAAAGCGTATCAATGTGGGCGCAGTGATAAAGGTAGGCGCTTTGCACGATAGAAATGGGGTATCATGCGGCCCTCTGCAAGTGAAGGGAACACCTGTGTGACGAGAGAACCAACGACTGTGGCGTTCGATGATGAGTTCGGTTAGCGCTGAATTGCTCTAAGGGGCCCTTCATGCAGGACTAGTGTGTTCTACTCTTGTTGTGAACCTGGGTACATCTGTGCAGTTAGGCATCGCATGGTTCTTACGAGCGACGTGGCCGTTGAACGCAAGGTGCCTGCCCCGACCCATATTTTGTCGTTGCTCCTTCCTAAAACAACCGGCCGGCATGCAGGGCAGCGATAGACGATATCTCACCTTAGCTTAGGAGCGATGCGCGAGAATGAACCTCACCAAACCACCACAAAGCATATCAATGTGGGCGCAATGATAAAGGTAGGCGCTTTGCACGATAGAAATGGGGTATCATGCGGCAATCTGCAAGTGAAGGGAACACCTGTGTGTATGATAATTACGAGAGAACCAACGACTGTGGCGTTCGATAATGAGTTGGGTTAGCGCTGAATTGCTCTAAGGGGTCCTTCATTGCAGGACTAGTGTGTTCTACTCTTGTTGTGAACCTGGGTACATCTGTGCAGTTAGGCATCGCATGGTTCTTACGAGCGACTATAGTTGTGCTTTTTCGAAATTTTATCGAACGAATGAACGATCGAATTTATTCGACGTCAAAAATTTCCGATCGAATGATCGAGCGAATTTATTCGATGTCAAAAATTTCCGAACGAATGAAACTCGATGTCGAAAATTTCCAAACGAACGAACGATCGAATTTATTCGACGTCGAAAATTTTCGAACGAATGAACGATCGAATTTATTCGACGTCGAGATTTTTCGAACGAATGAACGATCGAATTTATTTGATGTCGAAAATTTTCGAACGATCGAATAGTCGAATTTATTCGATGTCGAAAATTTTCGAATGATCGAATAGTAATAATTTGTTCGAATGAACGAATCCTACTATATACAAAAGAGTAGAGCGCGTGTGTTTCCGTACTTCAGTCCGTCCGTCACACTGGCGTATTGGCGATACTCAGCAATTGATGGCGATCGACAGCGGCCCAAAGCTTCAGCCCTGGGGGCAATCGAGGTCGCTGAACACGAATCTGAAGTTCGTTTTTGGTGTATGGATCGCAATCAATCGATATGGATCAAATTATCGATTTTTGTTGATGTCGTTCAAGGGGCCCGAAGCATCAGCCCTGGGGCAGTCGAGGTCGCTGAACACGAATCTGAAGTTCGTTTTTGGTGTATGGATCGCAATCAATCGATATGGATCAAATTATCGATTTTTGTTGATGTCGTTCAAGGGGCCCGAAGCATCAGCCCTGGGGCAATCGAGGTCGCTGAACACGAATCTGAAGTTCGTTTTTCGAGTATGAATCGCCACCAATCGATATGGATCAAATTCCACTAAATTGATGTCCACGGAAACCACCAGCCACACCATCCCAACGTGTGTCTCTTGGAACGCTCCCGCTGGCTTACACCACAGTCTGTTGTAGCCCATCGGCTGAAGGTCGTGCTTATGCTTAAGGCATTGGTGCATAGTGGAACAGAAAAGTAACAGTCACCTTGAGAGGCCCATCGGAACGCAGTCTAGAATGGCCGAAGTCCTAGAATGTCATGTTGAGCACATAGTATGCCCTGTAATCGCCGAATGTCCCGTTCCGCAGTTGAGCGAACTCAAGCGATCCATCGTGATTCCGAAAAAGTTGTTTGGATCAGCCAATAAAATTCTGTGCGGCGGTCAATGTCGTCCACATTGTTCTTCAGAATGCTGAGGATTGCTTGCCTCGTTGGTGGTTTGTAGCTAGGATTCAACGACGTAACAAACTTTTCAAAGCCTGCGGTTGATGCAACTCGCAACGAAAGGGAGCAATCCGCTATTAGTACGGCGAGGTTGCCATGTACCGATCTTTTTGATTGCGAGTTTATTATTGGGTGAAGGATCGCGTCATGGTCGTTTGAACTTTCGTAGCCTCGGAGGCCTCGTCTTTTCAGAATATCGTGCGCTCTGCAGGACAAGCAACTTACGCGAGCTTTGCACCTCAGCTAGCAGTAGTTACTGAATTCCTGGCGGTGGAAAGTTCCCTAAAATTGATCCAACCGGCCCCGTAAACGAGACCTGGAGGAGGGTGACCCAAACGATCCTGCGATGTGCCAAGGAAACCCTCAAAACAAAGGGAGGAACCAGAGGAGATAAGGCTGCATGGTTCTGGAATGAAGAGGTGCAGGCTGCGGTGAGGAAAAAGGAGGCCTATAGGCAGTGGCAGAAAACAAGGGCACCCGAGCATTTTACAGCTTACAGGAAGCTGAAGAGGCTGGCAAAAGCAGCGGTAGCAAGGGCAAAGAGCGCGGGGATGGATGCCCTATACGAGAAGCTGGACGAGCCACAGGGAGAGAAGTTCGCCATCCGTCTGGCCAAGGCACGTCATAGAGCTAGCCTCGACATTCGAGCAGTGAAGACTGTGAAGAGTGCTGACGGTAGGGTACTACGGAAGCCGGTTGAGGTCAGAAAAAGATGGGAGGAGCACTTCAAGGAACTGCTGAATGAGGAATTCCCGCGTCGGGAAGTCCAAGAAGAACAGCCAACGGAAGGACCCATCCCGTCATGGACGCAGGAAGAGGTTCGCAGTGCCATAGGGAAGATGAAGCTCGGGAAGGCAGCTGGCCCTGATGGGCTGCCTGTAGAAGCCTGGAAGGTGCTTGGGAACTGCGGAGTCAATTGGCTGACACAGTTCTTCAACAAAGTCACGATAGAGGGTAAGATGCCAGATGACTGGAGGAACAGCATCATAGTCCCCCTCTTTAAGCAGAAGGGGGACGCGTCCGAGTGCTCCAATTACCGCGGGATCAAACTAATCTCACATACGACGAAGGTCTACGAACGATTGGTCGACTCGAGGCTAAGGGAAATGGTCACCATATCTCAAGAGCAGTGGGGCTTCATGCCTGAGAGGTCCACCACGGACGCGATCTTTATCGTTCGCCAGGTGATGGAGAAGTATCGGGAGAAACGAAAGCCCTGCTACCTGGCATTCCTGGACTTGGAGAAAGCATACGACAGGCTACACCGGGCCATGCTCTGGAAATCCCTTCGAGGTAGGGGTGTGCCGGGACGTCTCATCTCGGTCATAAAGGACATGTACGAGGGCTCGAAAACGGCGGTACGAACTCCACACGGAATGACAAAGAATATGGATATCACAGTGGGGGTGCATCAAGGGTCAGCTCTGAGTGCGTTTCTCTTTGTGCTGACGCTTGATTGCATAGTGAGCCACCTTGAGGAAGGTCCCCTCAGGACCATCCTCCACGCTGACGATATCGCCCTAGTAGCCGACAGCCGTGAGGAGTTGGAAAAGAAGGTGCAGTTGTGGCAAGGAGCCCTCGCAAACAACGGCCTAGGATCGGTTCGGTGCACTGCTCGGAGCTGATGAACGTGAAGAAGACGAAGTTCATCAGCTCCGAGCAGTGCACCGAACCGATCCTAGACTGCCAAGGGGAAACGATCGAGAAGATGGAAGAATTCCGCTACCTCGGAAGCGACCTATCCGAGGAAGGAAGCGTGGATCAAGCGGTCAGGGGACGGATTAATGCAGCATGGCTCAAATGGAGGGAGTCCACAGGAATCCTCTGCAGGAATCCTCTGCGACCGTAGGTGCTCCAGGACACTCAAGGGCAAGCTATATAGAACAGTAGTGAGGCCTGCCCTCCTCTATGGCTGTGAGTGCTGGGCCCCGGGTAGAGCACAGGAGCGGCAACTGCACGCCGCGGAAATGAGGATGCTCAGATGGGCATGTGGATGGACCCGTCAGGACAGAGTGCGAAATGAGGATGTTAGAACAGTGATGAATACAGCTCCGATCCAGCTGAAGATGAGGGAGCAGCGGCTGATTTCTGATGTAATTAAGCATTCCGTTTTACGAAGGTGGAAACCACTGAATGTAATGTGACGATAAGATGCGGTCACCTCAAGCTAGGACTGCACTGAAGCGTGTGCAATCTCGACTAGTGATGTCATTTGGCCAGACATTTTCTCTTCGTCCTCATTGGCAGATTTTGTCACTGAACGACGTTAGTATCCCATTTTCCTGTTTTAAAAGCAGCATTAGATCCAGTTGGATGAGTTTTCCGCATCAAATAGCTATTATGAAAAAGAAAAATTGTGTGATGGAGATTAATAAAAATCTGATAGCCTTGTAAAGTAAAAAGAAAGATTTAATATATTACAAAGGCATTGCAAAAGGATGTGCCAGTCGAAGATAAGGAGAACATGTTGGTCTGGCTAGATAACCTCATTCAATCTGTATGTAGGCAAAAGTCCACTCAGAGCCGTTTCTTGATGTTCACAAAAGGACATGCAGTGTTCCTTGTCATCAGCGGTTGTATCGCTTTCAGCTCATTGACCTCATAACCCGAAACGGAAAATAGGCAGAAAGTGGAAAACAGCTATGTCTCCTAAAAGCAGGAGCACCCGCAGGCTGGGTTCGAAAATATTTGAATCGGGCGATTTTCAGGTAATCTGTCAAGTGCTCGACCTCTAGAGGTTACGGGTCTTTTGTCAAGTGGCGCAAATCCATCCTTCCGGCTGCAGGTTTATGGGGAGCAAGCTGAACATACAAAAGCGCGCGGCGGCCGCGGCGACTGCTGCGACAAGCGCGACGTCTACATAGTGTGTGTTGCTGCACTCACGGATTCTAAAGCTCTTGTAACTGCATAAACCTCTTTTGCTGCCCCAGCTCAGCTATTTGAGAGTCCTACGGTGCACTTATTCAAAGAAAATCGATATTTCGAGAAGGAATTGGATGACCTAATCGAAGAAATGTTGTTGTTTGTTGTTTTCAGCTGTTTCCATTGTGAAAAGATTTGGGGCCCCTTTGTGACAAGAAGCTCCATTTCTTCAAGCCACATATCTAGATACAATACAGCATACCTCGGGAGTTTGTTAGAGCTCCATTTCCCCCCTGACAGCCCACCTAGGGAGCCCTGCGTCAGTGGCGGTTCGCCGCACGTGCGACAGAGGCCGCCGCGCGCGCGACCAAAATCTGTATGTTCGTACTACCAGCCCAGGTTTATCCGATATTCGAATAAAATTATTCGATCGAATAGAGTTTGACTATTCGATTCGAATAATATTCGAATATGGCTCCCTTCGATGTTCGAATTCGAACGAATATTCGGCTTTTGAAAATCATCGATAATCGAATTCGAACGAATATTCGACTTTTCAAAATCATCGATAATCGAATTCGAACGAATATTCGACTTTTCAAAATTATCGATAATCGAATTCGAACGAATATTCGTTTTTTGAAAATTATCGATAATCGAATTCGAACGAATATTCGAAAATCAAGAAAACCGAATGATCGAATAATTCGAATGAATATTCGAATAAATTATTCGAATAATTATTCGAATATATTCGTTCGGGCACAACTATACGAGCGACGTAACCGTTGAACGCAAGGTGCCTGCCCCGACCCATATTTTGTCGTTGCTCCTTCCTAAAACAACCGGCCGGCATGCAGGGCAGCGATAAACGATATCTCACCTTAGCTTAGGAGCGATGCGCGAGAATGAACCTCACCAAACCACCACAAAGCGTATCAATGTGGGCGCAGTGATAAAGGTAGGCGCTTTGCACGATAGAAATGGGGTATCATGCGGCCCTCTGCAAGTGAAGGGAACACCTGTGTGTATGATAATTACGAGAGAACCAACGACTGTGGCGTTCGATAATGAGTTGGGTTAGCGCTGAATTGCTCTAAGGGGTCCTTCATTGCAGGACTAGTGTGTTCTACTCTTGTTGTGAACCTGGGTACATCTGTGCAGTTAGGCATCGCATGGTTCTTACGAGCGACGTGGCCGTTGAACGCAAGGTGCCTGCCCCGACCCATATTTTGTCGTTGCTCCTTCCTAAAACAACCGGCCGGCATGCAGGGCAGCGATAAACGATATCTCACCTTAGCTTAGGAGCGATGCGCGAGAATGAACCTCACCAAACCACCACAAAGCATATCAATGTGGGCGCAGTGATAAAGGTAGGCGCTTTGCACGATAGAAATGGGGTATCATGCGGCCCTCTGCAAGCGAAGGGAACAAAGCGTGTATGGAAAACACGAGAGAACCAACAACTATGGAATTCGATGGTGAGTTTGGTGAGCACTAAATCGTCAACGATGGAAGATCTTTCATGCAGCACTGGTACCTTCTACCCCCGTGACGAGCCTGGGTACATCTGATGTAATTGGGCATCGTGTGCTTCTTAAGAAGGACATGGCCAATGAATGCAATGTGCCCGCCCCGAGCCATTTTGCGTCGTTGCTCCTTCCTAGAACCACCGGCTGGTATGCTACGCAGCGATAAATGATATCTCACCTTAGCTTAGGAGCGATGAACGGGAATGAACCTCATCAAACCACCGCAAAGCTATCAATGTTGGCGCAATGATATGGCTAGGTGCAGGGTGTGCAAAAGGCTATCCTGTGGCAGGGTATCATGTGGCATTCTGCACATGAAGGGAATATACGTGTATGATTACATAGCAAATGGTGTGCACGTAAGTGCGTACTTACATACAGTTATGTACTTCAGCTCTGGGAGCAAACGAGGTTGCTGAACACGAATCCGAAGTTCGTTTCTGATGTCTCGATTTCCATCAATCGAAATTGATCAAGTTATCGACCTTTTGTGGCTGTCATTCATCCAGTCAGGACTTCAGCCCTTGAGGTAGTGGAGGTCGATGAACACGAATCTGAAGTTCTTTATTTATTTATTTATTTATTTATTTATTTATTTATTTATTTATTTATTTATTTAAAGCATGCGTTAAACACGCAACAGCATATTATACAATGTACACATACATACCAAACGGAATAAAGCCTGCAAAAAACAACAAGATCAAGGCGGATTGAAGGTCACATTTCTCTTAACGAACGTCTTAAATGCATTTTTCGATAAACTAAGAAGGTTGTCACTTTTGGCTAGTAACGAGTTCATCACATTCAGACACCTATAAGTGATGAAACATGATCTAATCCGTGTTCTAGCAACCAAGACGTACAGCATCGTTTTTCCTCTCCTACTTCTTGACAGTGGATGACCAAAAAATGTTATTGGGTCTATAGACACTTTCCCTGTGAGAATTTTGTAAATCATTAAGAGATCGGCTGGTTTCCTTCTTTTATAAAGTGATGAGATACCAAGAATTTTAGATCTGTCATATCGGTTTTATAACTGCTAAAGTGCCATTAAGATGGAAGTATGCCTTTGTCACACCTATCTCTAAAAAACCTCCTTTAAATGATCCAGGAAATTACCGCCCTGTAAGCATCACCTCCATTTTTGCAAGAGCATTTGAAAAAATTTTAAAAACATATTCTGAAATTCTTTTCGAGGTTTCGGTCGCAATAAATCGACATTAATCGAATTATCGATCTTAGTGCATGTCATTGATGCGGCCCGAAAGTGGCGATATCCGTTCCTCCACGTGACTCCACTGGAAACTGCTCGGTCTGCGAACTAAACTAAACTTGGATACTCGATTGCAGGCGACAGGCCCTTTTGAAAGGCCGGTCAAAGAAGGTTGGCCACATCTTATGGTGTATGTCAGTTCAGGTAGGTTAACGGGCTCGTGCGAGTTGGTTGAAACACTGGAGCGTAGAAGAGTTGATTTCTGTGCGGTGCTGAAGAGGTGGCCCTGCCGCAAGTTAAAGGACGTGGGGCGAGGCTTCAAGACCGTTCCATGCGGAAGTCCCAAGACCAAGGTGGTGTCGGAATAATCGTCTGTGAGCGATTTGCTGATTCGATTGTGAGCGCCGAGCGCTTTGATGAATAATTGATGAAGATCGTTGTCATCGCTAAGGAGCGACTCTATCACTTCTTCTCTGCGTATGCTCCGCAGAGTGGCTGCTCCGATCAACTCAAGGATGAGTTTTGGAGCCCGCTGGATGAGAAGACAGCAGAAGTAGCGTTGAAAGATGCCACCGTTGTTGCTGGTGGATACGTGGGTGCGACGAAAGACGGGTACAGCTGTCATGGTGGATTCGGTTGTGGGTCGCATAACGCAGATGTTGAGCCTGTCCTTGAGTATGCGGAATCGCCTAGCTTCACCATAGTGAACTCCGTGTTTCATAAACGTGACTCCCACCTCACATCGTTCTATAGTGGGAATACCAGAACTCAGATAGACTTTGTCCTTTGAAGGATCGTGACCGAATTCTCGTCACAGATGCGGAAGTCGTGTCTACGTGACGCTCGCCCCACAACGTCGACCGCTGATCTGCACTTCAAAAATCGCCCCTCCGAGGCTAAAGCAGATTGAACGATGCGGTGCAGCAAGAATCGAGTGGTGGCGAATGAAACACAAGAAAGTAGCTGATCTCTCGCTTGCGATTACAGGCAGTCACGACTTTCGAAGAAACTTCGAGTTTGACGCGATACGTCAAGCTGCACATTTGCAGCTCGGCATTACGAAGCCTGGACGACACCAAGTCGACGAGCAAGCGTGACTGCGGACAGGTGACGTGATAGGAAAAGTTCGAGAGAAAATGTCCGCTCTATCACGTGTTTCTCGGCGAAAAGGCAGCCGATAACTGGCGGAAGTACCAAGAAGCGAAGAAAGCTGCAAAGAAGGCCGTGGCTGCTGCAAAAGCCACTCATTATGGAGATGTCAACGAGAAACTCGAATCGCGCGATGGTGAGCGGTATCTGTATCGACCTATCAAGAGTAGCCATTGGATGCCCAGGATATTGAGATGTTTTTCGACATCAGTGATGAGGACGGCCATCTTGTTATGGACCGCAAGAAGGCAGCGAGATTGCTCTTGTTATGGACCGCAAGAAGGCAGCGCGATTACTTTGAGGAATTCTCTACATTGGAATCTTCTCATCCAGCCATCCCTTCAACGGTTCTTCAAGAGTTGGAGTCGACGACGAGGTACAGGAAAGGATTATAAATGATAGAGTCATGCAGTTTATGCATACATTAAAACATCATCATTTTGTTGAGTGCGGAGATATTTACACAAGACAAAGCACGGACGCATAGTTAAGCCCAGTCGACGAACTTCTTGCAGTTCGTAAGAAAGTTGGAGCAGCGCAGCACGTTGAATGTGTCACGCGGAGACGGAAAAGGATTGCAGACTTTTCGCGCTTCTGGAAGCACATCTTCACACTTTCGCAGCGAGGACTGTGGTCGCTGTACCTGAAACTGACACAAGGATTTGGCACTGATCGCACTCTCGCCTCAGTTTTCTAACCCTTGAAGTTGCGATAGGAACAAACCGGTTGAGCTGGTGTCAACTCAGGCAGACAGAATTGCTCAAAAGCGAAACAGAATTGCAGCAACTCCTGTTCGACTCTTGGGCCGCTGCAGAATTTCGGATAGTGCTTGTAGTACCTATATAAATTAGTTGTAATGGCTAAAATCAGGTAATGTCGTAATTGTCGTACCGTTGGCAATAAGCCAGAACTGGTATAACGCCATTAGTTGAAGCGCATGCCGAAGGGTACGATTTGCAAAATGGTACCTGAAACAACAACAATAAGTCGGAGTCAAAAGTCCTTACATGGTTTCTATCCTCTCTCATCATGTTTAGTAGCGTTCTCTTGAACATGAGGTTTTTATGGAGACCAAGGCATACCATTTCCATAACAAATTGAGCTTTTTTTCAAATAAAATTGTACCCTCTTCAAAGCATGTTTGGTGGTTTTAAAATCAAACTGAACATCTTCCAAATTCAAGCAGGCTTCTTCCACCTTAAAATAAGGTCTCTTTAATTATGTCAGAATGACTCTTGGTTTCGCGGGACATTCTAGCAAAATTTTTATTATTATTGGAAATTATAAGAAAAATTTCAAAAGAGATCATTCCAAATCTTCCTGACAAAGGAACTGCCTAAACGGTAGGCCGGAAATGCAAGAACGATAATTATAGGATGAGTCTCCGTTCTCCAAATAGCAACAGAGCATGCAACAAGTCACCTGCCCCAAGTAGGAAATACACTGTTTGAAATTTTCCAACATTTATCTTCTTCAGCGTTTGTCACGATTCGAGGCGGGTCCGCTATTCTGATGTGGTGACGCCACTTTACTCGCGATCAAATGCTTGATCAGACCAGCAACCTTCAGGTCCACATGCAACGTATCAAGCCAACGCTGCTTCGGCCGCCCTATAGGCTGTTTTCCGGGCACATCTATGTTAAGCCAAATCTTCCTAACAGTGTCACCACTAGCTTGAAGAACGTGGCCATACCACCGAAGGCGAGCTTCACGTAATTTGTAAGCAATTGGAGCGACACCAAACCTCTGGCGTATTTTATCGCTCGAATACGATCCAGATGCGTAACACCAGCCGTCGAGCGCAGCCTTTTCGTTTCCATTACGTTGAGGCGAGTCTCAACCTCCCTGGTTGCAGGCCAGCACTCAGCTCCATACATCGCTACTGGTCGGACGATGGTTCTATAAATATTCGATTTAATCTTTCCAGTATCTTCCTGTCGTTTAAAACGCCTGTCATCGAGCGCCATTTGGACCACGCTGCGCTCACGTGCGAGTTCACCTCGAACGTCAGACTCTACCATCAGACGCAATTGCAGATCCAAGGTACTTGAAGTTTGTCGTCCGCACTAGCGCAGTGCCATTGATCTCAATGGACTCGGCTTGGTTTACGTCTGTCGTCAGGTACTCCGATTTTTGACGTTCAATTTGAGCCCGAACATATCCAAGCGGTCGTATCAAGCTTGCGCATGTCGCTCGAGTTCGCTCTTCTCTTTGCTTGCAAGCATTACGTCATCTGCATACCGGGGTAGGCTTTTAAAGGAATCTCGAAATGGCATCCATTATGACAATGAAAAACAGCGGGGAAAGCGCAGAGCCCTGGTGAACACCAAAGGAGATAGGAAACTCCGCCGATATGCCGGCTAGCTCTCGCACACTACTCTTTGGGCCAGAGTAAAGTATGCGCACCCACTCAATAAGCTCTTCGGGAACACCGTGTTGTCTTAAGGCGCACTAGAACCTCACGCGGTACACGATCAAATGTTTTCTCTAAGTCGAGCAAACCTAGGTGCAGCGGTTCCTGCTTTTCGCGATGTCTCTCTACCAGAAGACGAGCACCATGTATGGTATCGATGGTGACACAGCCCGCTACAAACCCACATTGGTTCGTGGAAAGTTGGACGATATCGCGAATACGTCCGTCTACAATTCGCTCGAAGATTTTTATGCTGTGCGAGAGCAAGTGAATTGGACGGTAATTCTTGCAGTCCGCAGGACTGTCCTTCTGCTTCCAAATCGGGTTCGTCGCGCTTTCCTGCCAATTATCAGGTACCTTCTTCTCCGCAACAACCTGGTTTAAAAAATTCGTTAACCATTCAGCAGGACTCCAGCACCTCAACTTCCATAGGTCGCCCGCTATATCATCGGGGCCAACTGCTTTGCCTGGCTTTATCTTCTTCAAAGCAGCTTCCGTCTCCTCCACAGTGATTTTCTGAACAGAACCGTGCGTGGAGGTTGCGCAAGAGATGGGCGCATAGGCAAACTCTACTGTCGAAATTCTCTCGAATTAGTCATACCATCGTTTCACAGCCCTACTGCTGTTCGTCAGTAGATGGCCGTTCTCAACTTTGATGCTCAAGAATTTATTGATGTCCTCGGCCTGACGATGGCGTGCCTTGGCTAGTCGATAAAGATGTCGTTCACCATCGCGCGTCTCGAGTTTATCGCTGAGATCATCATAATGGACGGCTTTTGCAAAGGCTACGGCCTTGTTTGCCGCATTATTCGCCTCCTGGTACATATGCCATTTGTGTGCGGTCTTGTCGCGCAGGAACGCGTGGTATAATTTTTTCTTCTTTCGGACTTTTTCTCTTACGTCGTTAATCCACAGCCACGCCAGCTTCTCGATCTTGCGACGTCCAGGCTTAGCCCTGCCTAATTCGGAACAGGCAATTTGTAATATCGTATCGGTGACATCTTTCCATGTTTCGTCGACGGTTGTCACCGTCGGCAACCGAATACGAGAAACAAACGCTGCAGCGTTTTCCTTCAATCGCCACTAGTTGATTCTCGGTGGACCGCATCGCTCGACATGCCTCAGCCTCGGAGAGGCGAACTTGAGAGTGCATATCAGCGGACGGTGGTGTGTGGCGACATTTTCGTACGGCACCACCTTCACATCTGTAACCAGCTTTCGATCGCTATGTTTCACAAGGATGATGTCGATCTGTGTCTTGGTGCTCCCACTATAGCAAGACACCAGATGGGAGTCACGCTTTCGAAATACGGTGTTCGCGATGATGAGGTTATGCGAGACCGCATACTCAAGGATTCGCTCTCACCATCAGCGTTACGTGCTCCATATCTAAAACCGCCATGACAACTGTGACCACCTTTCGCAGTCCCTAATGACCGTTGAGGTCATTTGCGATAACGACAGCGTCTTCTGGCGGTACCTCTGTTGTCTTTTCATCAAGCAGGGTCCAAAACTCATACTTGGCTCTCTCAGAGCAGCTTGACTGCGGAGCGTATGCAGAGAAGAAATGATACATACGCTGTTCAGCAGCGACTACGATCTTCATCAAGCGATCATTAAAACGTTCCACGCTTATAATCACGTCTCGGAAACTTTCAGAGACGATAACATCGACTCCGCTGGTGATCTTGAGATTACCGCACAGAATGACCTTGAAGCCTCGGCCTATGTCCCTCGTCTTACAACAGGACTCCTGTACCGCACATGAGTCAAGTTGTCTTCGCTCCAGTGCTTCTGAAAATTCGCGCGAGCGGCCCGTTCACGTACCCACATTCAGCGTAGCTACGCGGGTCTTGCCTACGTTACCGGAGTTTCGGACTAGCTCAGTTTCCCCCCGATGCCGTCCTCGCATCAGGGACCCTCGCATACTTCTCACACTCGCCGGG
The DNA here is from genome assembly GCA_947359475.1 of Heligmosomoides polygyrus bakeri. NCBI lineage: Eukaryota > Metazoa > Nematoda > Chromadorea > Rhabditida > Heligmosomidae > Heligmosomoides > Heligmosomoides polygyrus. The sequence goes on along the minus strand of OX375868.1, from coordinate 89,735,301 downwards.
CTCTGCGAGTGTGCTTCGGCTCCCGCGGACGCCCTAGCATTAACTCGATACTCACTTAACGTCATCAACCATGTCAACCATCAACCAAATTTTCCAACACTTATATTTTCCATTAAAAGTAACAGGATCAAGTTCGTTTTAAAGCGTAAGAAAACAACAATTTAGAATATTAAAATAAGACATATTGCGCCACGCACTATTCACTTGATTGCAAAAATTGTGGAGTTACACAGCTGTCAGTGATGCAGCAAAAACGTTTGCAAAACGGACATATCTTCAGTTCGCTATTTAAGGAACAATAAAAAATAACAATTAGAATAAATATGGTATGAAATTCTAGAGAGCGCGGCGATACACTCAGTTTCTGCCGCAAAACAACTAAAATCGTACCAAACTTTCCTTAGACAAAAAATTATTTAAGATAGCCTTTGGACAGCCCATTTTGATTTGAAAAATGATCTAATTGCTTTGAAAGATGATCCATTTAATTTCAGAAAGCGTCGAGCTTTCGCGAGTAGTTCGATTTAAAAGTCCCCAGTTTCGATTGAAAAGTGTTCAGTTTAATTTGGAAAGTATTCACGTAAAAGAGGTATATTTTTTCCAACACTTCTCTAGGGGCCGAAAGCAATTGTAGTGGATTGAGGCGTACTCTATTCTATAAAAAGTAGAAGTTCACTTATTTCAATGAATCTTCTCGAATAAACTTTGGTAGAAACCACACCTATTTATTTATTTATGTATTCACTTATTTATTTATTTATTCAATACGAAGCATAAGGCAGTCATGGGAAAAAGTACAAACTGAACACAACCAAAACAGCAACAAGTAGCATCATGAAAAGGGTCATGAAAATATAACCACTGCAATAGCTTGTTCAGTGACCGCAATCAAAAAATTTTGTGCTAAAGTTTCACCTGGTCTTCGCTGACATCTCCATGGCAGTTTTTCACGAAACGTTCACGATGAACCACACAGTACTCGCTCACGAACACCAGTACCGTCTTCTGCAACGACATGGTGGATGAAACAAAGCCGATGGACAACCAACATTTGACGGAACTCACCTCATCCTCAATGCTAACAGGTGAGATACTGGTGTTTCCAACGTCGACTGCTGGCGATGCTACCGCCTGGGGCCCCACTCCTCTTGGCACCGCTTCGCTCTGCAAGCCCTATGATTAGTATTCGACAGTCATAGCCAATCGCCAGCTGTTGATAGACTGTACCTCCACAGGTGACTTCTTGGGCTTTGGCAGTTTTAGCAGGCTACCTAGGCGTTCCTCAGATTGCGTTGAATTGTCGAAGTCGACCTCGTCGGACTGCGGTGAAGTAGCTGTCTGCGTTGGCTTCGGTGATGATGGAGATGTTGTTACCGAAGGTTCTGTAAGCGGATTACGTATAGCACGTCCTTTGAATAGACGCCGCAAAAACCGCGATTTTGCGGGTTTGGGACTTTTTGATATAACTCGCCTAAAAGTCGCCTATTTGAAAAAGCAACGGCATATTTGGGCTCAGGAACTCGAGTTCTATCATTTGGTACACGCAGTTCATATGGAGACATGAAAACGGTCGAAATTCAAAATTTGCGCTCCATTGCCAAAGTCGATCGTGGACGAGTTGTCTTTTTAACCTAAACCGTCATTGATTTCGCTCCCGATTCTCATTTTTCCGCTTAGAGCTGGCGATTTCAGCGCTATGCAGTATCGCCCGCGTCGCACGGTTTGAAAAAAAAACGCGAAACGGTAGAGACGTGTTACTGAATGTTCTGAAAGTATGTCACATAATTTTCTTTGTGCTAAATCGCACAGAAATATTGCTACAATATGTTAAGTTGGCAACTGAATTTGTGGACTCATTCGTAGTCACCTTTTCCAGCAGGGATGATCAGGGCATTTGGGCTTCAATTCTTTAGCTTTTTCCACCATTTAAAAGCAACAATTAGTCAGACTTCCCGAAGCTACTTTTGTTAACCTGCCATTCCGATTTAGTGGGAACTTTTTCAGTCTGAAATGAAAGGACACAGAGTCACTATTCGCGAACGCCTTCTTCATAAATACCAGCTTGGCCGTTCTGGAACTGAAGCCCGACAGAACATTTGTGAAGCTGTAGGTGATGACGTTGTCCAACGACCGACAGTGTTGAAATGGTTCAAGAGGCTCCGTGAGGGCAACGTTGAAACTGAAGACAAGCGACGCACTGGACGACCGATTGCGCTTGATCCTCGAGCTGTAATTAGCCCCATCGAAAGAAAGCTTGACAACGCGTATGTTGGCAATCGACTTTAGATGCTCACACACCTCTATTGAGAAGGTTCTGCGCAGCGTTGGCTTTTCTGTAAAGATCGGTAAAAGGATGCCTCACGGCTTGACCCTATTGCAGAACCAGAAGCGTGTGGATGCCTCGAAGGAATTGTTGCAAAGTCACAAGCAGAAACCATTTCTCCACTTAATGGTAACATGCGATAGAAAGTGGATTTCACTGCTATAACCAGTGGCTTAGTGCCAAACAGAAGACGCTCTCACTGCCTAAGCCTGACCCCACCAGAAGAAGCTCCACGTTTCGTGGTGTCGAGAAGGTGTATCATTCGGAACTCATCGAGAGCGGTTCCAGCAATGATGCAGAGGTCTACTCTTTTCAACTTGACCCCGTGCAGGCTGAACTGCGCCAGAATCGGTTCTGACAGCTCTTCAAGAGTGGCGCTGTCCTTCAGCAGGACGACGGTAGACCACACGTCGCGAACTAGGCTTTCAAAAAATTGAAGACTTTGTCTGGGAGCGTCTAACTCATTCACCTTACAGCCCAGACTGTTCCTCCCAGTGACTACCATTTCTTTCGTTCGCTGCAGCACTGCTTGGCTTTGAGACGACTTACCAATGTGGACCAGGTCAAAATGCACCTCCAAGAATTTTTCACCTCAAAACCACAAGAATTCTACAGCCGTTGGATAGATCATCTATCTGATGAATGGGAAGCCGTTCTGCGTTCCAATGGATTTTACCTCGATTAAGGACTGCTATTTGTAAGTTAACGGTAGTTAGTTGGTAGTTAAATTAGTTAGTTATTTGTTAATAAACACTTCCGTTGAAGATGCTTGAGAGCCCACTAACTTTGTTGCCAACCTAATACAGGGTGTGTCTCTTAAATCGGAAAAAAGGTAATTTCAAATTCGCGTCATACCGTAATCCCGCCAGACAATCGAAGAACCACGATTATCGAAAGCATTGGCGGTGGACTTCGCCAGCTGAATAAATCGATTCTTCGGGTACCCAAGATCAACCATTTATGGTGTTGTGACCAGGTGCAATACTTCTAACAAGTCTGAGGAAGGTTCTGCAGAGCCGTCGAGGAAAATCCATTTATTCCATTTGTACCGGGTGTCAAGAACTGCGACAGTCGTGGAAAAGGCTCAGCTACTGATTCTGGAGGACCGAACCAGGCAAACGTTGAGGAAATTGGCATCGTTTTTTTGGCGAGTTTTGCAGACTGTAGTAAACTGTGGATGCCGTAACCTTAGGGAGGCTACATGTCTTCCGGAAGGACGACGCTCATACAAGCCATTTAGTCCAAAACTGGTTGTCAGATAACTGGATACGTTTTGGTCTAAAGAGCAGTGGTTTCCGGATAGCCCAGATTTGGATCTCCTGGATCATCATGTTTGGAGATTAGTCGGAAGGTTTGCTAACAAGATGAGGCATTCACATCTCTTCGCACCGTTACTGAAGCAGGGTTCACAAATATTGACAGTGCTCTTTTAAAGAGAGCGTGCGAGCGCTGAAGCCGGAAGCACCATTCAGCCGAGCGGGATCGAATAGTAAGAGGAATCCTCGCCGCGTTGGCACCCGACATGCGCGATGGTCCCTGTGTCCATCGCGGACATGTCATACTTTTTTCACGCCGAGTGCAGTGCTTAGCCTTGATCCTGGGCGAGTCGCCGTAGCGCTCCCTTGCAGAGCGGTGGGCGATGCGACGAGCACTGAGAACTCCGCATTCTTCCGCGTCGCTCTGCAAAATTCACCGCCACGATGGAATCACGACGACGGGAAGTATACGCGAGGCCTAAGGCATGTGTTATACATCGGGGTCACGTCGGCGACGCTGTGACCAGTCGCCGACAATTTGTCGCCGACAGCGTGGGCGTGCTCCAGCGTGACGACCTAGAGCGCGCGCGTGCATTCTGCATCTCTCCCGCCGAGCGCGACAAACAGAGTGCACGCGAGAGAGAGCATGTCGCGACCAGGGGTGCACATTTAACGGTTAACGACTTAACGAATTTAATGAATTAACGTCATTTCTCTGTAAAATTTGGCTTAACGACTTAACGGTAATTTTTAGAAAATTTACGGAATTGTTAACGGACATTTTCTCAGCAAGTTTATCACATTTACCCTTAGCATTCTCTACTGTTGCAGGTCTCATCTTCCCAATTCCTGTAGTGTTCCTGAAAAAAACTATTAAAATCAGCAGGAATATTTTAATGTTTTCATGAGTTTGTTATGAATTTTTGGAAATAATGCTTTTTTTTTGGGGGGGGGGGGGGCGTGTAGCGCAGTCGGAGGAGGTCCCCGCAGTCAAGCGCGTCCTAAACTAGGTATCTGGTCCTTTTTTTCGGAATTTCCCGCCCAGGCCAACCAAGTCTTCGATCTCTCTGGGGAAGGTGAATTGGTACCAGACTTCTCTGGGAGGTATAGAGCGCTGAGCTCTGCATCGGCTGGCCACTGCAAGCCATTCTGTGGCCAAATCGCCTCCACGAAATCCCGTAGAAGTGGAATATGTGACGCATCCCAAAAGGGATTGAGTAACGTCATCCTTTATCCCTATCCTTTAATGCATCTTATAACTAGAAATTTTTTCGCCGCTCCAAGCACGTCAACGAATCCACGAAAATACTGGTCTCATCTCCCTCGTAAGATATGCCTTTCTTCACCTGACGCTGTTTATCCTAAAATACTCTTGCCCGCTACCTGGAACAGTTGAGACGGAGAGGATGCTATCGGCCGCTGGACGTATAGTAATCAATTTTAGAAAAACGCTATTAACAAAAATTAGGAAAGCTACTTTCCTTAATGTTAACAAGTTGACGACGTGCGACACCTTTTCGACAGAGTGGGACCGTGTGACACGATGTCATGCCACAGTGCCGACCTTGCAAAAATGGGTTGGTCTTGCGGATCAGGCACTTGAAAATCGTTCGTTCGACAACAATTTAACATTACATTTATAGGCTTTTAATTGTATTTTTATTAATCACTTCTGCATTTATTAATGAGCTGGTGCTCGCATCGAGATCGCATATGCTCCTAGAACAGTCAAAACGGACAAAAGACCTAGGAAAGGAGGGGGGTGGAACTCCGGGTACCTGCCTGATCGCACATTTTAAGATGCCTTGTCGGTGATCATCTTGAGTGATAATTCCGTAGCTGTTCTTATTCGACATCCTGGAGATAATTTGTTGCTGAAAGAGTTGTTTATTTTTCTGTGTTTGTTAATGTTGAGTTGTTTATTTTACGTTGCAGTGTTACACTCCATTCCATGAGCTTTAGCTATTGATGTCTTGAAGTTGAAAAGTATAAGGGTTTCCTTGATGGTTTTTCCACTTGAAATGACAATTTGCAGCTAATTGTATTTCTTAACGAAGTTTGACAATTTACCAGAAATCTAACGAAAATTTTTTAAAATATCGTTAAAAAATTAACGCACAAAATTTTGTGTGCACCCCTGGTCGCGTCGCTGTAGATGGTAGCGTTGGCGAGGCTGCGGCAATGGGAGCATAAGGCCCGTTTATGCTTCGGCGACGGTGTTGTCGGCGACGTCGGCGGCAGTGTCACTCGGGTTGCTACGCAGTGCGTAGCAGCCCGCGCAACATAGCGTCGTCGACGCGTCGCCGAAGTATAACATAGGCCTAACACACCTTCGACGCTTGTTTTTTTCTCGCGTAAATTTCACGTAAAAATAATTTAATAAATACCATTTTCGCTTCAAACGGTCAATAATGGTTCATAATGGAAACATTTCAATCGAAATTGGACACTTTCAGATCAAATTGCAGACTCTTTTAAGCAATCTTAGCGCTTTAGAAATCGAACTGAACTTCTTCTAAATTACATCCGAAAAGGTTAGAATAATTTCTGTCCAAGAAAATTTAATATGGCTTTCCTTGACACTTTTTAAAAACTCATCGGCTCCATGTAAGGCCAATCGTAGAAAAGGGAACAACGGTCGTTAATCCAATCAGAAAGAGAGATATCGATCTTCTTGAAAGCATTCAAAACAGCTTCACCAGGAAACTGATGACGAGGTGCTTCCCGGTAAACTATGACATGATTCCTAATGTCATGGGACCCCGGAGATCTGAACTATTTGGGCTGCCTTCACTAATGAGCAGGCGAAAGAGAGCTGATCTTATCGTGATGTTTAAAATTCTCACCAAAAAACTGAACAATGACACAGAAGAATTCTTGGACGGGGAGCTGACGAGATCCGTCACAGGAAAGCTCAAACTACGTGTGCCAGTTGCAAAGTCAAGACGTAGAAAAGACTTCTTGACATCATGACAATGTCCATACATGCTTGGAGTAGAGCCATCGCTTGTTGAAGTATTTTAATGTGATTGTCTTCGACTGATGTGTGATAGCGCTTTTTGTTGTTGTTTTTGTTTGCTTTATGCTTCTATGCGTGAATCATATTTTCGCTTTGAATAAACAATAAACAATTTAGCAGTCTAGACCAACAAAACCTTCCATCTCAGCGATCGGTGAATGGTACAAGACTTGTCTGGGAAGGATAAGGCGATGAGTTATTTATCGGCTTGCTCACACGGCCTTACATCCTTTCAAGATAGCATTGTAAAAGCTCACCAAGAATTGGGAACCTTTTCTTGTCAGGAAGGTTTCCAAATGGATAGGAAAACGGCCCATTTTGATTTGAAAAGTGTCCAGTTTGACGTAAAAGTGGTATTAGTCTACGGCGATAAGGAGATGTAATAACGAAATCTCCAACAAAATGTCATACCTTGGAACCCGGGAAACAATGAAAGAGAAAGAAAACAAAACTTGAGAGACACATTGTCACTCCAGTTGATTTTTTTGTGAAAGTGATGACACGTTTCTATTAAAGATCAAAAAGGTCAACAAAAGGAATATATGTATAATCGCCGCACATCACTTGACAACGATTTGTTCATGAAAAAAAACAGGCTTTTTAGTAAAATAACTTCAAGCAACAACTGGTTCAACTTTTCCAATTCTTAAGACACCGATTATTGACAGCGCTATGCTTTACAAGGTGTTGAAAATCTCGTACTTCTTTTATCGCTCTCCCTAAAGCCAAATCTAAAATAGAATTTCAAGTGAAGAGGAAATTCAACGGAACTTACGGATGGCCTTCAATTCCGGATCGATTTCGGGCGGAATAACAAGCCTACTTGGCCGAGCATCAGCCTTTGGTGTAGTAGACAAATCGAAATCACTGCAAAAGCTCAGACTTGGACGCTGGCGACAGGCACGCTGCAAGAAGGTTCTATTCTGTACGCTTTGTACATACATACTGCATTTTTTTCTTGTCGGTAAGACTAGGTCTGAAAGTAAAGCAAACATAGAACACTTTGACAGGGTAAAGGATAAAAGGATAAGTTACTCAATCCCTTTTGAGATGCGCCATGCATTCAACTTCCTCGAGATGAGGAGGCGACTTGAATGCGTACCTGGCCATGCAATGACTTGTCAGCCTATGGACAAGTCTGGCTTTATTCTTTCCAGACAAGTCTGGTTGCAGATCACAGACCCTGGAGGAACAGAAGACTTGGTTGCGCGGGAAATATGCACCAGGAACCTGGTACTGGGTGCACGCGATAGCCGTCACCTCCTCCAACTGCGCTACATGGCTATTGATAAATATATGTAGCAAGTAAGGGCGCGTATAGTACAGTCGGAGGAGGCGATAAATATATGTAGCAAGTAAGGGCGCGTATAGTACAGTCGGAGGAGGCGCCGACTGTTACCTGCAGCCGACACCAAGTTCCTGGTTCGATTTTCCTGCCTAGGCCAACCAAGCCTTCCATCCCTACGGGGTTGGTGAATTGGTACCAGACTTGTCTGGGAAGGATAAAGTGCCCACTTGTTCATCGGCTGGCCACCGCAAGTCATTGTATGGCCAAATACGCATTGAAATCGCCTCCACAACATCCCGTAGAAGTAGAATGCGTGGCGCATCCCAGAAGGGATTGAGTAACGCCGCCCTTTGTCCTTTTATTCCTTATGTGGCAAATATTCACACGTTTTGAAAAGACACACAGTGTGCGCGGCGCAAACTACATTCCACGTGATATTGGGAACAATAATCATAGATTTTTTCCCTGAGCCAGCCAAATCACATAGCGGTAGTGTCGATTAATTCCTGGCAGTCTTTTTTGAACTTAATACACCCACAATGGCTACAGTGTGCGCTATAGAACAAACGAGAGCGAAGGTTTTGAGAAAATTTCATCTGGCTGATATTAGGCTTAAAAACACGAAAATAAAACGAATTCGTAGCAGTAAGTCAGAAAAGCTCACCTCTATCAGTATGGACCGAAACCGCTCCTGTGAGACGACACCAGCGATAAAAAAGTAAGCGAAAAACAGTGAAGGCGTCATTTGAACTGGTGGATTCTGCGAGTCAGCCTTCGAATCGGAACGCTCGCCCGGTTGAAGTGGTGGTGGTGTGTGTATGTCAGTGTGTTGAAGGAAATGGGTCGGACAGAAGACAGATAGAGATACAACCGATGGGAGAGGCGAATGATCGACGACGACGACTAATCTTCGAAGGTCTGTCTAAAAATGGCCGACATCGCTCGCCTCCACAAATCGGTGCTGCTGCAGCCGTCGCGTTCGCTCTCCAAAGGTCACCGCGTCACACCGGTCGTCGGCGAAATTCTTTCTAATTTGATACACCTGGACTGGTGAGAGAAAGCTGATCGAACCAGCTCGTAGCGCCATCAGTGGCTCTATAGACCTGGGGCCGTATTCATCAACGACTTACCGCAATCTAACGGTGAAAATACAGCCGAAATACTGATGACGCGGCTTATCAAGCGATGTGGTGAAGCATTTCACAGCGCTGTCAGAGATATCGACCGTATTTTCTCTGTTAAATTGCTGTAATGGGGCCGGATTCATCAACGACTTATAGAGATTTTACAGAGAAATTAAAGCGGAAACTTCCAAAAAACGCAAATTGACGCGACTTATCAACAAGAGATATGGTGAGATGTTGGTGGTATCAGGATTTTCCGCTGCAAATTCTCTGTCAAATCTGCGTAAGTCGTTGGTGAATTCGGTCCCTTTATTTCCCGAGTCCTCAAACATAACGAGCACGGTGCCTCTAACAAGGTTACAAGGTTTACTAGGGAATTGAGACGGATGATGGCTCGATGATGCCTTAGACACAGACACTCGTTGACTGTCTAGGCCTTGACGTCAGCCGGCTCAGCGAAACCGTGACGTCTAGCTTCCACATATTTTTCAGGTATTTGTACAAACAAGCTGTCGAATGCGAGTTCTTGGTAAGTTCTTCATCACCAAATATCTTACTATTAAGCCGTTGCATACGAAATGGCCGATATGACTAAAAACTTTGACAGACCACAACCTTGCTTGGGTGCAACTTTATTAATCGTAATAAGCACCATTGCAATTAATACACTTCTCCCAACGCGACAATAGCTTAGACATTAGATTTTTGTAAAAATCAGAGCAGCGAGAATTCATAAAGCATAAGAAGTCATTTTGGACATCATCTTGGTTGCTGAATTTTTAATCCTTCACATGACGATCTAAATGCTTGAAAATGGGGACAAATCCGATGGCTATGCTGGATGTGGGAGTGTTTCACATCTCAATTCATCCAGTTTCTGCACAGCAATTTTTGAAACGTGCGGACGCGCGTTGTCATGCAGTAGGATTGTGCCTCTTCGATTGACCAAAGCCGGCTGTTTTCCAATCAACTTCTGATGCATCACTTCAGTTTCGGCACAGTGCTTCTCCACTGTGATAGTCCCTCCAGTCTTCAAGAATTTGTAATGGGCTGTAGCACCCACTGTCCACCATACGGCCACCATGGTCTTCTTTGGATGGAGACTTGATTTCGGCATCTCTTTGGGACTCTCCTTCTCGTCCAGCTATTGCTTAGAGCGACGACGACTGTCATGAAGGATCCATTTTTCGTCGCATGATGATCCTGTCCAAAAAGGCTCTCTTAGATTGCGCAGTCTTAACGAAACACAGATGTCGTGGCGCTTCAGCATCTGCCTGCTGTCAGTTCGTGCGGGATCCGTTTATCCAATTTCTTCACTTTTCCGATAGCATTAATTGGCGAATGAATGTGCTGCCGTCCACGCCGAAGAGCTGTGATAGTTCTCCCACAGTTTCACGCGGATCAGCGTGGAAAAACGACAATAGAAACTTGGCGAGAGGCAATTATATCACAAAAGCTATAAATGGCCGGAAAAAAAAAAGATTCTGCGCTATCAGGAACTATATACAGTGCCTGAAAAGGGAGCATTTGGAGCCAAGAAAAATCGAACAGAAATTGAGGTAGCAAAATCGGCCATTTCATACGCAACGACCTAATACGTAAATATTAGGTTGTCCCATAAGTCTTCGCCGTTTTTTTTTCAACTATTCACTGCAGATTTCGCCGGCGGTCTCTTCATAGCGCTGCATAGCTTTCGAAAGAGAATGACTTGCTCTATCAGAACATGGGTTGCACTTCTTTTTTCATCATGAATTTTATCAAATTTTAGGTCGTTGAAGTGAAAAGTGAAAAAGTGAAAAAGTTGTCATTTGCGCACTTGTTCTCTCCGCTTAGGTTTGTAATTTTTTGCGCAGTTTTTTCGAGCATTTGGGAGACAATGTACTGTACTACAAGAATATGTGTTAGTGCTATTTGCTCATTTGTCCTTTATTGAATTTTAGGTCATCAAATTGGGACGTCCGAAGGAGGATGGTTATTTTTGCCGACAGCTCCTGCTCTGTGGTTGGACTTTTTGGGTTGGTGTTATATGCCATTCGAAAGAGAATGTCTTGCTCTATAAGAATATGTGTCGCGTTTATTGATTTCTTTTGAATATCAACAAAATGCCAAAAAGAGAAAAATCGTCTTCACCGACAACTCCTTCTTCTTCTTCAGTTGTTGATATTCGACAGAACTCAGCGTGAGCCAATAAACGCGACACCAATTCTTACTGAGCAAGACATCCTCTTCCAAACGACATATGACACCAAGCAAAAAAGTCCAACCACGGAACCGAAATTTTGGTAAAAATTCGGACGGAAAAGTCGGAATTCCCAATTTGATGGACTAAAATCAATAAAGAGCAAAAAATCAATAAAATTCTTGTAGTACAGAACATTGTCTTCCAAGCGCTATAAAAACGGCGCAAAAAATTACAAACCTAAGCGGAGAGAACAAGTGCGCAAATGGCTACTTTTTCACTTTTTCACTTTCCACTTCAACATCCCAAAAATTGACAAAGTTCATGATGAAAAAAAAAGAAATGCAATACATTATCTCATAGAGCAAATCATTCTCTTTCGAAAACTATGCAGGGCTGTGCAAGAGACCGCCGGCGAAATCTGCAGTGAATCGTTGAAAAAAACGGCGGGGACTTATGGGACAACCTAATATGTACAGTTTTCACGTCGCGGCGAATTTGAGTCGACACTTTAAAAAAAAATGGACACTCTTCTAAGCCAACCTAAGACTTTTGAAATCAAAGCGAACTCTACCAAATCAAAATGAGCTCCTTCTACATTAGGCTAGAGACTGCAAAAATGTTAGAATAATTTTTTATTCAAGCAAAATTTTAGTATAACCTTCTTTGAAGTTTTAGTCGATTTTTCAATAAGAGAACACAGCGTTTGAAATTTTATAAAAACTTCTTTTTTTAGGAATAATTTAATTTTTTGAAGAGCAAGAAGACGGCCATTTTATATTGCTAATAGAGAGATTGCGCTATGTCCCCGTCCGGAATTTCGCGATTTTTATCCGATTGATAATAAAATTTCTGTTTGCATGCAGTCTCACACCTGCAAACGGTGCAACATAAACATTTGCAGAAAACACACATATCCTCACTTGATGCTGTATGTAAGCAGTATTTACACTACCAATCAAATAAACATTGATTTTCGAGTGCATGGCGCGATCCATTGTTTTAATGCACTACATGACTGCTGCCTTACTGCACTTTAACACTAAATTTGGATCTATCCTGGTCGGGGAGGGGGCACATAACTAAAAATTACGTAACCAATTGACTTGGGATTTCAGAGCGGCTTCTAGATAACAGAATAGGACCCAGAAAGCAAACAACGAAACGAAAAAACAAACAAATAGCCGCGGTTGTAAAGACGTCTAGGCGTAAAGGCGTATTCAAACATTGGTAACCGCCGCCTGACACGTTATACCAAGATCTATCATTGTGAGAGGAGCATGTAAAGCCGCGTACCGCGGGCTGATCGCCGGCTCACAGTTATGACCAGGATCCGTCATAGTGAAGGGAGCACATAGCTTTACAACCATGGTGAAATAAATTTCTGTTTTCGTTGTGTCAGTCTTGTCAGCCTTGACTCTATTTTGTCCTCTAGAACCCGCTCCTGGATCTCAAGTCAATTTGTTGCATAATTTTTAGTTATGCGCCCCCCCCCCCCCTCACCACCGACCAGGATAGATCCCAAAATTTATTTATTTTTCTTAAAAATAAGATCTTTATCAAATTATTACACATCATGGAACAGGTTGACTAAAAAACCTCAAAGTTGTACCAAAATTTTCCCTGAACGAAAAATTATTCAACCATCATAGTGAGTCCGTAGTGTAACCTGCCTGAAAGTCACTTTGATTTCAAAAGTATTAGGCAACCTTAGAAGAGTGCCCAATTTGTTTTGAAAAGTGTCCAATTCTATGTGAAAATGGTATATACTTCTTGTGTTCCTTAAATATGCCTCCACTGCCCAATCAAGGCCTTTATCTGTGTTCTTGTTCCTAACTAGTAGTTTTCTTTTGTGTTATTTCTTATATAAACGTCTTGCGTTGTCTATTCACGTCCCAATAAAGTAAGGTAAAATAACCCTCTACATTTTGAACAGCGTACATAACGAAGTGAAGCTGTGGATCGGATTCACGTCAAGAGGTTTGTCTGCCATTCTCGTCCCAGAGAATCACCACACGATCACGACCACATAGTCCGAATCGGGACCAGCAGTTGGACACTGATCGGGCAGCGCATTACTGCCGCCGTCTGCCCTTGAACATCGCCACACGGTCACGCCATGTGACTCTGCTGACTGCACAACCGTCTAATAATACATCGCTCGATTCCCGTGACTTTATTTCAGAATGAGAAGAATGAAACGACGAAGCAATGTGCTATACACCGAAGCGAGAATGTACAATATGATCGTATCACAAGGACAAGAAGACAAGGAAGAAATGCCTCACACTGAAGACTAATGCAAGCGAGGCGCACAGAGTAGCAAAGAACAGAACGTCGACGGACGGATGAAGCAAGGGATGGCCAGACTGAGAAGGCTGATGAGGATTTGAAGACGAACTAGACGGCGGTCGCGGGCCAGCGAATCACATGCAGCAACAGCAACTTCAGAAGGCTACTGGCGATTAGCAGGCAATGCGACAGAAGGGCTCTCAAGATCGGATAGCACAGCTTGACGTAGGTTAGTGGTGATGCACGCATTCGACAAAATGGACACTTCAGAAGGCTAGTGCGAAATTCAGACGAAAAACTAAGAACATGAAAAGACGGCGGCATGCCTGCTCGCAATATGTACACGTATTTCTTCTTCAAAAATCGGCGCTGAAATGAGAAACCTTCAGTAAACAAAACGAATCCACGGTTTAAATCGAAACAGATACTCCTCGTGTTGAAACCTCGGTGCTCAATGCTGTTAAGGACTCCGCACACTTTTACGGCAAAACTCGTGCGAGTCCCGTCTTGCTGGCGGCAAGCGGGAGAGGCACGGAGCGGCGAGGTACTGTATTTCTAGTCGGGACCTATTGCCGCCATTCGCGTTAGGCCCCCACAGAGTTCTGCGCCAGCGCCGCGGCTCTATGCTTAACCATAGGGCAGAGACGCAGAGCTCGCCGCCAACGGCGTCCCTGCCCTGCCCTTAACCATAGCGGCGAGCGGCGTTGCCGCCGAACTCTGTGGGGGCCTTTTCCCGCCTTCTGTTTGTACTCTAGCCCATCTCAGAAAATTTTGAGCAAGTTAATTGTAAGCTGCGTGCAGGTAGTAGATTGCCTCAAACTAGTCATTCGTAAGCTGCTGCAAGCCAGCACAATATGTCGCATGTAAGACACGACACAAGAAGATACCTGTAAGGGGTCGTTTAGTGTGCGCGCGACGCGAAGCCATGTGTAGCGGCCGAATTGATCAATTTCGCCACTACATCGCGTCGTGCCTCGCGATCACTAAACGAAGCCAAAGTCGTAACCCGCATGCACACTCGACAGCGGCGGCAGCGGCAGCCGTGATTAAGCATAGAAGCATCGATTTGGCGGGAGTCGATGTCCCCATGCTTAATCAAGGCTGCCTTTGCCACCGCTGCAGAGTGAGCATGCTGCTATGGCCTTTGTTATACTTCGGCGACGCGTCGGCGACGCTGTGTTACGCGGGATGCTACCCACTGCGTAGCAGCCCGCGTAAAGCGCCTTTTATACTGGCGCCGCCGCGCGGCGCGGCGTAATGGTTGACATAGCTATCGATTTTTCGCGCCGCTCCGCGGCGCCGTATCGCGTTCATACTCCGCCGCCTCAATACACCACATTTGACGGAATTTCGGGTTACGGTATTCGGCGAATCGCGCCGCTGAAGGGAAGGGCGCGGCGCGGCGCGATCAGCCGCGGCAGACTCGGTGTGGAGTGATAGATTTCACACCGGGATGAATCGTTGTTATGCCCTTTTTGTCTTTCTTCCCCAACCAAAAAGGGTGTAGCAAAATGATGGCACTATTGTATTTTCAAGACTTCAGATGTCGAGAAGGGTGGAAAGACAATCTCTCGAACAACAGAGGGGGGGGGGGGTTATTTAGAGTACTGATCTCGAGGGGGGGGGGGGGGGCGGGTTATTTGGGGTGCTGATCACGAATGTGACGTCCATTTCTCGTATTACGCTGGACGTTTCATTTCTTTTCATTTCTCGTATTACGTATCTTTCCATTTCTCGTATTACGTTTGGACGAAATCGGTGACCATGACCTTCGTCACCCGTACCTACCGCAACCCAGGAGGGGAATGGAGATCTGTAGACATTCCCGAAGTTTCACTTGCTACGCTAAAAATATGTTTAGTGCACAATGACTACGGAATGGCCATTGAGAGAGAATTCTGACTGATTCTCGATGATGAGAACCCTTTCAGCATTTTTACTTTTGGAGCCGCACACGTTACAGAATAAACGGTCGTCTAGTGTCATTTGTGTTGCAGGGGATTCGACCCAATACCACACTCACCAACTTCAACCGCAGGTTGACAGGCCTTAAGAGAGGACCCACATGAAACCCACCACTAATATTAGCAAGATACATTCCGCTGATCAGCCCTGACGAATTCTTTCCGTTCAGGTTCTCCAACGACTCACGGACTGTCTCCTTCGCCATTCTTGGCGAACGGTCTGTAGTAAGTAGAACCTGGTGGCCGCGCGTCGCTGACGCTCCCCTTTCTGACTACAATCGCGCAGTGGCGCGTCAAATTCGGGGCGCGGCGCGGCCAATCGCGCAGCGGCGCCCGAATTTGACGCGCCGCTGCGCGATTGTAGTTAGAAAGGGAAGCGTCAGCGACGCGCGGCGACCAACTTCTACGTACTACGTTCCGTGCGCCATAAAGGACGACGGAGGAGACGGTCCATGAATCACTGAAGAACCAAAACAGAAAGGATTCGTCTGGCCGTTCAGGGGAATGCATCTGGCTAATGTTAATGGTGGGAATCCTGTGGGAACGACGAATACTCTCTTAAAGCTGGGGTCGAAGTCGTCTGCTCAACCTACTGTTGAAGTTGGTGAGTGTGGTATTGAGTCGAGTCCCTTGCAATGCAAATGGCACTAAACGACTCTTTATTTTGCAAACGTGCGGGTTCAAAAGTAAAATTGCTGGAAGGTGCTCATTGTCGAGAATCGCTCAGAATTATCTCTCGTATTGCCATTCCGTGGTCATTGTACACTGAACATATGTTTAGCGTAGTAGGTAAAACTTCGTGAGTGTCTACAGATCTCCATTCCCTTCCTAGGTTACGAAAGGTACGGGTGACTAAGGTAATGGTCACCGAAAACGGATGTCAGATTCGTGATCAGCACCCTAAATAACCCCACCCCCGGGAGAAGTTTGGTCGAAAAAACCTTTTCGACCTCTGGAGTCCTGAAAGTGCAATAGTGCCATTATTTTGCAACACCTTCTTTGTTTTGTTAGTTGAGGAGCCAAAACAAGGAGGACATAGCAAAATGATTCATCTCGGTGGTGAATCTCCCACTCCACATCGAGTCTGCCGCAGCTGATCGCGCCGCGCCGCGTCCTTCCCTCCAGCGGCGCGATTCGCCGAATACCGTAACCCGAAATTCCGTCAAATGTGGTGTTTTGAGGCGGCGGAGTATGAATGCGATGCGGCGCCGCCGGGCGGCGCGAAAAATCGATAGCTATGTCAGCCATCACGCCGCGCCGCGCGGCGGCGCGAGTATAAAAGGCGCCTAACACTGCCGCGACGTCGCCGACAACAGCGTCGCCGAAGTATAACATCGGGATATAGGTAACCTACTGCTAGTATAAATTTAGTAGTTTAGATTTAAACTCGTATGCAACCTACATATTACACCAGACGACGTATGTAACACAGGTTAAGGACTCGCGTCTAAAGCTACACAAATAGCAGAGTTTTCTAGGGTGGAGTCGAACGAGTTTTTGCACCGTATACAGGCGATCATCACGGGACCGGCTGCCGACTGTGACGTTTCAAACTAATTAGGCGCGAAGCATTCAAACATAACATTAAGTTGCAGAGGTGCTTCTTTCAATCTCACTGCTGTTAGTTGTGTGTAAGTTTAAAATCCTTGGGTGCAACCTCGCAAGTTAGTTAACCACGAGGGAGGGCTCTAGAGCGCAGACAAACAGAACGCTGCGGCGGAAAATCGTGATTCACATCATTTATTATTGCCGCTGCCGCCTGTCGTGCGCCGCCGGCGGCAAGCTCTATGCCCGATCCCTTGGATATGGATAGGGCTGTCGATTTGCCGCAAAAGTGTTCGGAGGGTTTAAGATGTTGGGCGATGGCAGCGGCAATAATTATTCACATCACTGTTGTTACAGGATGTTTTGTTACGATCAAAACTCTAGCGCCAGACGATACTCGAACACGCATTTTCTGCTTTCCGAGTAGCGATGCCACGCCTTACACCACCGCCGCTGTTTCACCGCACGTAATATCCGCGATATCCTCGAGGTCTTCTGTATGCTGCATAACACCTTTGTTTAAGCCTGGAGTTCTATGAATATCAGCCGCTCCAGGCATAAGCAAATGTGTTTAAACATTCACATCATTATTGCCGCCGCAGAGTTCTACCGCGGCAAGGATTGGCTAGAGCGCAGACAGAAGGCGGGAAAGCAAATAGTAACAGAAGGTCCTAACTAGAAGGAATACAGTGCCTCTGCCGTTTTTTTTTAATAGTAAATCCTATTCAGATTATTTGTGACCAATGCAACGTACACCTAGTAATCATCCCGTTGTGTGGCAAATTGGTGGGAAATCCTCCGGATCGTTAGCATCCGGCACACGTGAAGTGCTCTCTGCGGGCTTTGGACGACCTTAACAACGTCCGTATTAGAGTGATCCACTAGCAAGTAGGATCAGACTTAAAAATGTACACTTACCAGAATCTCCTCTGCTGGCATCCGCACCTAGAATACCGATACGGTGCATCTTCACTAGATCACATTCGCCGCCGCTGCTGAGCACACGATAGCAGTACAGGAAGCCGTCCGTAGTCGCGACGAGCAGATGCGGTTGGCCTTGTATGCTGGAAGCTTCAGTGGTACGAAATGCACATAACTGGAATCTAGGAGATGAGATCTATGAGGAACTGACGTCGGCATGGCGGCAACGTTCTTCTTGTCAGATCCTGGCAGTATCGCTGTGGCGAAGCTTCTTTCGACAGTCATCAGCTCATTAACCTGCGCTGGAAGATAGCTCGAAGCCGCTTGCGTCAGATAACCGAGCCATCCGGTTGAAGACTCCGACGCCGACTCCCTAAAGAACAGAACCTTAGACGTACTATCCCTACATTCTTACATTAACTTGAATTCTCCAGAGGGGGAGGGAGGGAGGAGGGGGGCTTACAGTGAAACATTGAAACATTTCACCATATCGCTTGTTAATAACGCGCGCTATCAGGGATATCGGCTGTATTTTTTTTTTTTTTGCGTTAAATTGCTGTAAGTCGTTGATGAGTCCGGCCCCTGGCGAGGCGACGTCATTTATAATGGCCTAATTGATTAAGCGATGCGATCGATCGATTTAGCCACAATACACGCCATCGCGTCGCTCTGCGTCGGCAGTATAAACGAGCCTTTACGGACAGAAAGAACAGAATATACACCATTTTGACAACTGGACATTTTTCAAATTAAACTTTACTTTATTTCAATTTTTAATATTCAGAAATGGACATCCTTCTAAGCTAGCCTGACGCTTTTGAAATCCAACAGAATATCTTCCAAATCAAAATGAATGTCAGTTAAACTAGAGGCTCTCCGAGAAGATAAGATAATTTTCGCTCAAGGAAAATTAATCATGTCTTTCTTTGAAATTTTTGAAACTCATAAGTGAACACAGTGTTTGTAATTTTATAAATCTTTCATTATTTAAGACAAAATAACCACAAATTGTTTCAAAAAGCGGGAAGGAGCAAAAATTCAGCGTATTACATAAAAGAAGAGCGCGCACCATGCACTTGACTAGATCGTCGCGATTTTTGATTGAAAACAAAAATTCTGTTTGCATGGAGTAATACGGATCTAAACAGTACAACAGCAACAGCTGCAAAAACATATCCTTACAGCTCTGTTGAAGGTAAGTTGTGCAAGTTACACTATTGCACTATCATTCAAATAGAAGTCGCGACGATGTAGTCGTGCATGGTGCGATCATTTCTTTCAACAAGCCAAAAAAATTGCCTCACTCACTCTACAATAAGATTTAAAACATTTTTTTTTCAAAAAAAATGAAGATTTTATAAAAATTCAAACAATGCGTTCACTATATGGGCAGGTAGATTGAAAGGATCTCTCCTAGAAATAAATATTGGGATCTATCTTGATCGGTGGTGGGGGGAGGTGCACATAACTAAAAATTATGCAACCAAACTGACTTGAGACTCACGGAGCTGCTTCAGGAAGACAAAATAGGAACCAAAAACAAACAAACAAGAAAAAGAAAAAATCGCCAACTGCAAAGACGTCTCGGTGGGCATAAACGTATTCAAATACAGCTGACCGACGCCTGACACGTTATAACTGGGATCTATCATGTGAGGGAGGCGCACAAACCCGTATGCCGCGTGCTGACCGTCGCCTGACATGTTATATCCCGGACCCGTCATAGTGAGGGGGGGGGGGCACATAGCTTTGTCTGTTTACTACCACGGCGAAGCCGAATGCAATTTGTTTTTTTTTTGTGAATTTTTTCAGCGTAGGCCCTATTTCGTTCTCTAGAAGTCACTCCGTGAATCCCACGTGAATAGGTGGCAAAATTTTTTAGTTACGTGCTTTCTCCGGACTAGGATAGATCGAATTGAAAATTTTCAAATTGTGGTATAAATTTTTTTTCCTGAGACAAGGCAGTCTTCTGACTTTCTTAGAAAGTTTCTAGTACGATATGGAACCGCCTTGATTTGGAAGACGTTGCGTTTCATTTCAAAAGTGTTAAACTTGCTTAAAGGGGTCCAGTTTGTTTTGAAAAATGTCCAATTTGACGTGAAAATTGTGTATATGCAATTTTTTCATGTATTCGGCACACATAAGGAGCTGCAAAATAGTTTCACAGTACCACTAAACTGCTCGGACTTACTGCTTTTTCTCATGCTCCTCCTGCTTCTCCAACTTGAAGACGTGAACTGTCTCGGTGTTGCTTGACGAACACAGATACGTTGAGTCTGCGGAGAAGGCTAGCGAGTAGATCGTCACACATCTGAAGCGTGAACGGTGATAGACTGAACAAGAATGAAGGCAGCTCATAGCAGAAGCCGGAGCTGTTCACCTGGACATTCCTCGGCGAAACTCGAACATTCGCGTACCCTGAGGGACACTGTACACGCGTATAACCGTTCCTTTAGTGCTGGCCGTGGCAATCATAGTACCTGAACGTTCAGTAAGGTTTAACTTCCGCTTCAAACCAATACGACGGATATTGTGACGTCAATACTGAAATTCAGGAAACTGAATAGTCTCATGAAAATGCGCACACAAGACTTTGGGACTAAAAAAAAGTTTTAAAACCAACAGAAACAAAATATAGAAGTCAGAACCGCCGCACTCACCGTCAGAGTTAAACTTCAGACAAGCGAGAGGACCATCATGCGCGGTGAAAGTGTTTACAGCCGAAAGATTCATGCAGTCAAAAATGTGTACCTAAATAGTAAAACACTAACGGTCTTCCACCTCAAATTAGCCGGTACCGTACAAATCGTAATGAAATCGATACGCTTTCCAGCCCTAAATGTCTTCAGACAACGAATTTATTATTGCGCGTTTAACCACGCACCTAGTCGTTGAAGAAGTCACTATTTACTTCTAACAAGAAAAGGGTCTCAGGCGTATCTGAACGGCAGAAATGAGTACCATTGCACGGATCTCCGCCCTTCAAACAGTATAAAAGTATGTTCCGTTTTTGCAAAGTTCTTGAACATACCAAATTACGGGCAGTGAAAGTTCACCATGGACTCGCACAGTCGCGGAAGGGTTTCCAGTCCACCTGAGTCACGAACCATTTCCATAATTCACCGTTCCTATGGAAATAGGTCCTCCTCCTTAGCAAGGAAATGTCTCAGGCGTAGGTTTGAACGGCCATGATAAGTATCACTAGAAGCCTCCACCTTTTGAAGAGTGGGAAATTCTGCTCCATTTTCGCGAACTTCTTGAACCGCCGTAATTCGGGCCCCTGAAACTTGGGCCCTGCAGCCGCACTGCAACACTTTCCCAACATCGAAAATGGAGAAAAACTCGAAGAAAAAAAAACCACTTCATAAGTGCAGGGTCAGATACTCGAATCTTCGACCTTGCAGTAATTTTGCAATTTTTCTGCATATCGATGTTTGGAAGGTATTACGTCGTGCGGAGCGCGATTCCAATAGCAACTACGATGGTTCAAAGACCTTTCAAAAATGAAACAGATTTCCTATTACCCAAAGGGTGGAGCAACGCACTGATATTTATCTTGACCTTTGAAACCTACGCCTGAAACCCTTCTCTGCTAAGGACTAAGATCCATTTCCAGAGGAACGATGAAATGTGGAAATAGTTCGTGACTCGGCTGAACCCCAGATCCAAAAATCGATTAGGAAATAACAAATTCCTTTACATATCGAAAAGCTTACCAGTTTTATAAAAGTGGCACTCAATCCAACAACACAGATGTTTCATATGCTCAGAAACTCACACTTCCTGCCTCGGCGCTGGCTGGATACGCAATCAAAGAACTTCCTTCTGGAGAGAGATCGATCAAACCGAGTCTGTTGAGAGGCGTGTCAAGAATCGTGTGAAGCGACTGAAGTAATCTAATATAAACAAACCAACACCTTCCTCAGGCAGCAGCAACTAGCTTTTTTCCTAGCTAACGCTTCTCCAAACGCACCAGGTAAAGTGACCCTAAGCTTCCTAACTTTATACCGTGGACGCAACCATTATCATAGGCAGCTTCAAGCCATCTAGGCCCTGCAGTTGTCAAGTTAAAATCTCCTGCAGTTAGCAGTCTGGTGGCGCACTAACGTACAGGGTGTCCAAAAATGCTATCGCTGCCTGAATCGTCAACCAATCCTCAGCCCTTTAACTATGAAGACAGCCTATATCTGATTCCGAATAGCGGAAAGAAAAAATCATGCATTGGGCTTTAGGGACGAAAACGCGCCCTTGTTTCTGTAGGTGTTGCTTGCAAGAAATTCTGCAGTTCGTGTTTTGCACCATCACTGGCAAGTTTTAGTAAGATCAAGAACTGGATTACAGCAGCTGTACGCATATAATTTGGGGCTAGAACTGAAATTACTATATGGACACAAAAATTAGGTAGGCAAGTCAATTCTTGACCTATCCAAGGCAGACCTGAAAGTTTTTTGGCAATTACTTTACGATCGCCCAAAAATTCGGATATTAATCTTGAGTTGCACCCCAGTATCGATGGGAAAAAAAGCACGAATAGCGGAGAATGCTTAGGCTGTTCCTGTCATAAAACTTTTGCAAAAAGAAAAACTGGAACATAAAGTCGTGCCTAATGTTTAGCTTCAACTTAGCTCAATTCCAGACCAGAGTTTTGCAAGTTATCCTTATCTTGGGTAAACGAAATCCTCGTTTGAAACAAAGGTTTGAAGTGGGCACATAAGAGATAAAAGAACAAAAACGGCGTCAGCCATTCCCTTTACAGAATGCGCCACGCATTCTACTTCTACGGGATATCAGCCGTAGAAGTAGAATGCGTGGCGCGTTCTGTAAAGGGAATGGGAGCCATTTGAATGCGTATTTGGCTTATTCAATGACCTCCGTGGTCATGCGATCGACAAGTAAACGTTTTTTATCCTTTCCAGAAGAGCTTGATACCAAAGCACCGACCTCAAAGGAAAGGGAAGCTTAGATAACGTGGGCGAAGCCCGAGCGAAGCACCTCGATCCTGAATGCGAGAGTCATTTGAGTCCCCATTCAATTGCGCTACCCTCAACGCCCTCTTGGAAGAGAAACATGTGATTTCTTCAATCGAATTCTATTTTCTACATTCTTCAGCCGCAAGACTTCACTAAGGCCTATGTTATACTTTCGCGACGCTGTTGTCGGCGACAGTGTTACGCGAGCTGTCACGCAGTGCGCAGCAGCCCGCGCAACACAGCGTCGCCGAAGTATAACAGTCCTAAAACGGCTTCCCTACTATAAATTACGCATTGTAGCACAATGGACAACTGCATGGCGCGACTTCAACACCACTCCTGTGAGACTTCTGACTTCTGCCCTACAAGATGAGCGATAAGGCTTTGCTGTAGCCGAAGGTTTTCGTGTTTTATGAGCCAGCAAAGAGCGACTTAAAATATTTGGGATTCAGCAAATTAAATCAATGTTTCCGCTTTGAAAGCATAGTGATCTAGTGGTCTTGTAGAAAACCATCGCAAATAGAATAACTGTCAAATCACACTGACACGGTAGAATCGCTGACTACTGTTCAAGGTTACCCATTTCATTTGAAAGTTCATGTCGCGAAGGTGGACAATATTGGACGGTGGGAACGCGCAAGCCAATTATAACCAATCAGATCATCGACTGAACAAACGCAATCTGATTAAGGGACCGACCGTGAAAGTCCCCTCTGATTGACACGACTATTCGATGCTGCTTGACTGGCTAGCGCTCCCACCTCCCAATGTCGTCCACTTTCGCGACATGGACCAATCCAAATAGCGCAGTTGAAAAAAAAAGCACCATATAGGTATGGAGGGTGCACCCTTATGACGGCGAATTTTTATTCTTTTTTCTTCATACAAGAGCTCATTATTCTAGCACAATCTTAGTGTGGAGGTGGGCCTCTGCTAGGAAGGCGAATTATTCTATCCTTCCACTGCTGTATATTGAAATTTTCCAGGCCTACAAGATATTGATATACCCCCCCCCCAATCCCGTATTGCCGCAAAAAAAAGAACGAGTTGAGTAATTTCAGTTCCGCAACTACAAAATGACAAACTTGGCCGGACGCAACCAACGCTTTCCCAACGTCTGGTTACTGTATACTCTAAAATAAGCGAGAAGAAGAAAAAACCAAATTAGAGATCATGTTCACCTTCATATCTTTCAGTGTGTAGATGAATATCGAATCCTCTACGCAGACGACAACTCTCTAAAATAGAGTGTTCAGTCTCGTTGTTAAGCAACCATTTTCCGAGTAATCGCCAAGCACTCACGTCTCTGTTCAGCTTGACGTTCAGGACGGACTTGGCGTATTTGTAATCGCATATCATATTCTTGCTCTTGAAGTGATAAATATGCATCACTCGAGGTTCCTTCTGTGATACAATCACCACGAGCGAGGAGTTGAACAGTCGTTCCACAATTATCGCCTCATGCACCGCTGAAAATATAGAAATTACTACGCTAAAGCCGGCACTATAACTTCACGAATTATGTGAATCCCACGTCAGACACTTAACATTTTGTCGACTAACTTTCGATATTGGCTTAATCGGACCAGTGAAATATCACTGTTAAGCCATCGATCAATACTACTACCCATTTTATTATAACTAAATTTTGAGCATCTCCACAATACATTGCATGCGACGCCGATTCGCTAGTTTTCTCAAACCGCTAATTAAGGTTTCGTTATTAGAGGCGCTGTTGATGAAAGCCAAACAAGGTTGAATTTCTTTTGCAAATAGGTGTTTCATAAATACGGATTTTTACTTGACGAACGCTTGCCACTACCTCCAAGGTCGTTCAGGTCTTTTCTCAAAAAAGAGCGTCGTGTTCTTAAAGCATAGAGATCCCCAGCTTTCATCTTTCTTTTTCTTCGGAAAGTATGGCTGGGTAGAATTAAATTCTTTCAGTTTCAGTGAATGTTTGCCCTTATTTCATAACTACATACATTTGCATTAGTTCACATCATTCTATTGTTTTCCTTTTGTTGTTGGTTTTTTTCACTCAGAAGTTGCGTCGAGCATCTCCAGGTTGAGTAAATCTAGAAATTACTCTAAGAGATCATACGTTTAATGTCATCTTTGAAAAACCCGGATCTTGGGATGGCTCATATATAAGTCATTTTTAGCTAAGCGGATTTTCTAACGATTCAGGTAACTGATTTTTAATCACAAATTTGACATACTATCCGAACGGTTCTCCGACATCCAATTAGAAGATAAATCAGCTACCCGAATCATCCGAAAATCGACGGATCTGATATATCCGAATAGGTTTAGGATCCAATGTTTAACGTCCACGTTCCTCAATCCTGGGAATGTCGGAAAAATAAAGCTGTCCTCCAAAAAACCATTTTCTCATCTTAATATGACTCTAAAGACAGAGGTCAGGTGCACTACAACAGCTAAAAATAGGCGATTATCCAAAGTGTAGAACAGAACTACTACTGAACCAGCGTTAATTCCTAAAGGCCCCCATAGAGTTCTGCGGCAGCGCCGCGGCCCTATGCTTAACCATAGGGCAGAGACGCAGAGCTCGCCGCCGGCGGCTTCCCTGCCTTATCCTTAACCATTGCGGCGAGCGGCGTTGCCGCAGAACTCTGTGGGGGCCTTAATACGACGGAATGAGAATCAGTTTGGACACTTCAGAGCTCACATGAAGCATGTCCCAAATCTCAAAGGGTGACGAAAGCTAACAATTCTTGCGCAATTATTAGTCACTACAACGTCTGGATTTTTTAGAACACATCGGTACGCAGAGCAATTTGGATCGCCATAGATCAGGTGGAATGAGGCGTATGCCTAGCGCCAACTCTGGAGGAACTACAAACTCTCGTCAAGCTGTGCAGCTTCTAGTCTATTTGGTCCACTTTCTAGGAAAGCGTTAAACAATCCATTTTTAGAAGTCGCCACCCATTCAGTTTTAGAGGGGAATGTATGAGGCCATCCCAACGCGTATGAACGCGAGTAGCACAGTCGGAGGTGTCAGCCGTCGCGTGCACCCGATTCCAGGTTCTTGATTCGGATTTCCCGCTCAAGCAAACCAATTCTTTCACCTCACCGGGGTCGGTGAATTGGCGTCAGACTTGTCTGGGAGGGATAAAGCGCTGACTTATTCATCGGCTGGCCACCGCAAGTCATTGTATGACCAAATACGACATCCGTAGAAGTAGTGTGCGTGGTGCATCCCAAAAGAGATTTAGTAACGCCACCCACTGTCCTTTATCCTTTATTTCAACGCGTATAGCGCGTACGCGATGGCTCATAGCGACCTATAGAAAACCCAGTACCGAATGTAACGAACAACAGGAACGATTCACTCTTTCACGATTAAACTGTGGAATGTTTGTTGTGCGTAATTCTGCCTACATGTTCGAATGTTTGGCGACTCACACGTCAGTTGATATCTCAACGTTAGAAAAACATTACACTGACCGTAAATGGTGAGATGAATGTATTTAAAGCTGTTGCATCAATTTTCGCATCTATTTAGCTTTAGAATTCTAATATTTGTGACGAAAGGTGTCTGGATCCCACCGCCACTTCACAGGAATTTACGGCAGCGCGTTAGGATGTACACCTTCTGTTCTGCGGTCCGGGACATTTTGATTTGCATCTCAAAGGCTTCATAAGGCAGTCGTTAGACTCTCGGTGAAGACTAGGCGGTTGGGGAGGGATGAGAGGAAGATCGCATGCTCACCGGAAAGGGGAGCGATCATATTTTGTACCTCCTGGGCGTCCACCGAATTGACCGAAGACCTGCTTAATATATTAGCAGGTAGAGCTCTCGCAGACGTTCAAGAGAGACAACGGCTCCCCGCACCCTTTGACTGGGATAGGTCCGAATCCACAAGTTTTCGCTGACTTAAAGGACTTCCGTCTGGTCTCAAATGACGAACAGTAGAACGATCTGGATACCCTACTGTTATTCGCAGACTAGATGATACCAAGGCTTCTGGTGGGCAGAAAATCCTATAGAGCGTCGTTAATGTCCATCATCCCTGGCTCCAACGTATAGAGTTCGTAGTAAGTTCGCTCTATGGCTAATAAAAACCAGGTTTGCATCGCGCGGCTGTGGGCGTTGCGCACCGGACAAGTCGGACGAGTTCCTTTCGGTTGGAAGTGTATCGACGGGTCTTCAGAAAGACCCATCTTGACCAGACGCATATCTGGGGCCGGATTCATCAATGACTTACAGCAATTCAACAGAGACATTACAGCCGAAATTCCTGATAGCGCGGCCTATATCGCTTGATAAGACGCGCTATCAGGGATTTCGACTGGAATTTTTCAGTTAAATTGCTGTAAGTCGCTGATGAATCCGGCCCCTGATCGTCACCTAGCGATTATGCAAAAGTATACACGGGTCGCTGGAGAAAGGCAACAAATATCTACGTAGCGGTTGCATGTGTAGTCCACCATTTCGTGAAATATTTGAGCTCTTCAAGGACAAGAGTACGGTAAGAGATTAATTTATCACGATAAACTCAGAAACTCGAAGTCTTTGACCTTCTTTTAACCTCATTACCATTGGCTGTGGGACGGTTATCTGTTCGAAGTCTGTTCTGTTGGAAGAATCTGCTTCCGCACTCCACTGGGATCCTAGGAAGGCCCCTGGGACCTGTCCGTGTCAGGTGGTTTCAACTTTAACGAATGAAAGTAGGACTAGTACCAGCGATGCCTATGAGAACAATCACCCTGTACACCCTCACCGTTCGGAATTTAATGACCCCCATTGTTTGTGGACTAGCAGCTGTCCAGCACCAGAAAACAACAAATACACCAGCAGGCACTGGCTGACTGACTGACCAGCTGAATTGTCGGCATCGTCCAGCAAAACAGTCGACTCCAAGGCGTCGGCCGTCCTGTACAGAATGTAGCCATTCGCGTGTCCCACAGCTAACGATCTGGAAGATACATGCAACATGGGTTTATAAACCACGAGACTGACAGGTTTCCTAAGGCGGAATTGCCCGTAATCTGTCAACGAAATGCAAAATGGCCCTCGAAAATCGGAAATCAATAACGGCAGCTTATGCCATGCGACACTGCCTCGACCCGAGTTGCTCGAAATTTTGACTGCTCAATCATATAAAGCTCAAATTGCGTAGGAATGCAACTCACTTGGCATCTTGATTGAAGTTCACACATAGGAGATGAGCGACTTCTTCTACGGTCATGAAGGGTCTGAAAGCAATGGATTCTGAGGAAGCTGCCGAGCAGAGCGATACCCGAAGTGACGACGAAGCGAATGACACCCCAATAAGCAAGAGGATGAATCACTGAGCGAATTATGCAAGCGCTGGACTGACACCCGACAGCACCCATCAGCTGATCGCGTGAACCCGCTCGTTCGACGAGCTGTGGAGAACTCGTCCGCCGGGCAAACTCGTCCGCCGGCGCCCCTCCCACCCCGCTGGTCGTGCTGGCCTGTGGGTGTCAGCAGCTCTTCGTCAACGGCTTCTAGCGCTTCTTACAGTGGTCGGGCACTACGACTTCAGATGGTCAGAAGAAGGGGAGAAATTTTCGCTCAGGCTTTTCTGAAACCCGACAATGAATATGAGGTCCGCTTCTGAAAAATCGTCCGGTAGGACTCGCGTCTAAAGCGACATGGTAGTGACGAGTTTTCCGAGGCGGGGTTGGACGAGTTCTCGCACCGTATGCAGGCGATCGTTGCGGGAACCAAGTGCTCCAATCAATCACCAGGAATACATCGAACGCTCCTCAACGTTCATTTCGCTGTTGGAGCTATTTAATATCACTTTCGCGCAATTCTTATGAGTAGGCTTCTATACTCAGCAGGAATCTATGAAAGTTGCATTGAAAAAGGAGACGAGTGCTAGGAATGGGCGGTAACAATACGAACATGGAGGTGGAAGCAATAGAAAACCTCTAATTCACTAAAAATGTTTGCAAATGTTTGAACTGTTGGGATGGGCATGAGCTTCTCTTTTCCGCTTCCACTAGAGAAGTGTCTATGGCTCACATGTTATATTTGTTTTGAGGAACTGTCTGCCATACACGTGTCCACATTGTTCATTGATGGTGGAAATTCCATTTAACCGGAGTTCTGCAGTAGATGCTTGAACGATTTTCTTAGTCTGCTATAACGAACTATGGCAGTTGGGGGGGGGGGATCACCTTATAAAAAGTGTCACTAACATGAAAAAAGAAACGATGGCACACTTATCATAAAGAAAACAAGCAAACAATGCTATAGCTTTGTTCTGTGCTCTAGATTTGGGCAGGGGAAGGGATCCCAGGATGTGGCTGGAGTGACGCATCCAATTGCCTACATCCTAGAGTTCCCTCCCTTGCCCAATACGGAAGCAGACAAAATACGTATCTGTAATCGAAGATAGGAGATAAGACTGCATTTACATTCGCTGTAGTAGCTACTCGCCACACCTGCACCCCATGGTATGCTACGGTGACCCCCTCCCCTAACTACCATAGCGCCCGAACTACTTTAAAGCAGAAATCTCGATTGCCTGAAGCTGCTCCACAACTTAGTTCCAAGCTTACAAGAGCAGCTGAAAATTAAGTAGCATACTCCAAATAACAGTGGATTTGGTCTTTTGCGCTCTGAAGCAACGTTTGAAACCTTTTGTGGCTAACGCTTTCCTTCTGTGCTGGCATCACCGACGACGTTGTAGCTGCAAGGAGCACAGCAGCAGAATCTTCTTCGATTTCGAATCAAAAATGCCCTAATCGTTTATTGATGAGGAAGGGCCTTTTCGTTTCCGTTTTCAGGTCCAAAAGCAACAAAGGAACATAAAATATGGATCTATTTAAGAACGTCGGAAAATGGTGCCAGCAGAAGTGTTCTACCGCTTTTAATCCGCACTTAAAACTCTTTCTTTGCCTTGATGGAACCTCAACAAATGTTTCTGTTTAGCCATAATAGTAAGAAGCAAGCACAGCGGAAGTAAGTGAAATTTGTACTTCCTTGGTTTTCAGCTTCAGAAATCATTTCCTGGTACTCCCTGTGGCTATTTCTACTAATAATCCTACTTATCGGGCTCCATATTCTAACACTACTAGAAAGAACGAGCATTCCCACCCTTGATCGAGTCACGGAACAGCTCAGCTCGACGAGGTCCTGTTCTGGTGCGGCCGCGTCGCAGCCGCCGGCCGGTCCCGCGACGACCGCCTGCACGCGGTGCAAGAACTCGTCCAACCCCGCCTCGGAAAACTCGTCACTACCATGTCGCTTTAGACGCGAGTTCCGGTAGGCTACGGTAGGTATGGGAACTCGCCGATACACTTACTACCGAAAAAAATCCGTCCGAGTTGTCCGGGGTGCAATGACACAGCCGCGCGATTCAAACATGTTTTTTATTAACCATGGAACGCCCTTACTACAGGGTTAATACGTTGGAGCCAGGGATGAAAGACCTTAACGACGCCACAACGCTCTATAGGATTTTCTGCCCATTGGAAGCCACCCCCCCCCCCCTCCGACCCTACTTGCACCGGACTGGTGTGGGAGACTAGACCAGAGTTGGAGATGAAAAAACGGGGAAGAAGACGACTACGAAGAAAGATGGTTCTTAGTTTGTTGGAAAGTGCATTTAAAACGTTCCTTAGGAAAAATGTCACTTTCGATGCCTTGAACCTGACTTTTTTTCAAGTTTTATTTCGTTCCGGACATTTACATTGTATAATGTACTGTTGCGTGTACAATGCATGCTTTAAATAAATAAATAAACAAAACGGGAAGGGAGAAGGAAAACACGATGGAGGAGTGCGAAGAAGAAAGAGAAGAACGCGAAGAGGAAGCAGGAGCGGAAGAATCAAAAGGAAAGGGGGAAGGAGGGGAAAAGAGAGAGAGAGAAAGAAGACGAAAAAGAAGAGGAAGAAGATGAACAAGAAAAGGGAAATAAGGAAGAAGAATACGAAGACGAAGAGGAGCAAGAAAATAACAACGCGAAGAAGAAGCAGAAGGAAACAAGAAAAGAGGGAAAGTGAAAGGGAAAAAAGGGAAGAAAGAAGATGAAGACGAAGAAGAAAACAAGAAGAAGAAACTGAAAAAGAATAAGAAGGGCAACGAAAGGGAAAGAAAGGTAAACACGATGAAGAAGAGGAGCATGAAGAAGAAGGAGAGGAAGAGAAGAAGAAGAAGAGGAGGAACAAAAGCAGAAGAGTCACAAAGAAAGGGGAAGGGAAAGAAAGAAGAGGAAGGGCATAAAAATAAAAAAAATACACGAAGAAGAACAGGAAGAAGGACATGAACAATAATAAGAAAAAGGGAGACGAAGACGAAAAGGGCGAAGAAGGGAGAGGGGAAGAAGATGAAGGAAAGAAAACAAGAACAAGTAAAGGGGAAGGGGAACGAAGAACAGAGAGAGAGAGAGAGAGAGAGAGAGAGAGAGAGAGAGCGAAGAAGACGGTGACAAAAAATTAGAAGAAGAACAACACCGTGAAGAAGGAGAACAAGAAGAACAGGAAAAGAGAAAGAAGGAGGAAGAACTCGACAAAGAAGAGGAGCACGAAGAAAACGGAGAAGCAGAAGAGTCACTAGAAAAGGGAAGGGGAAGAAAGGAGAGGTAAAAGTAGAAAAAGAACAGGAGCTTGAAGAGGAAGAGGAAGAAGAACATGAACAAGAACAAAAAAGGGTGAGGAGAAGACGAAGAGAACGAAGAAGAGGGAGGAGAAGAACGTAATTAAGAAGAACAAGAAGAACGAGAGTAGGGAAATAAGGGGGAAGAACACGAAGAAGCGAGGTGTACGACGAAGAAGAACAATCAGAAGAGTCACGAGAAAGGGAAAAGGAGGTAAGAAAAGGAAGAGAGCGAAAAAGAAACGTGGACAAGACTAGAAAGAAGAACATGAACAAGAACGAGAAAAGGGAGAGAAGAAGACCAGCAAGAGGAAGAAAAGGGAGGGGAACGAGGAGGGAGGGGAAGGAGAAGAAGAAGGTGCAAATGCGAAGAAAATGATGACCACGAAGAAGAACAAGAATTAGGAAAGTGAAAAGAAGGAGGAAGAAGAGAAAAACGACGAAGTGGAGAAGCAAGAAAAAGCGTAACGAGAAGGAACGAGATGTGAAGGAAGAAGAAAAAAAGAAAGTAGATTTATCAAGAAATGGCGGAAGACAACGTAGATTTTATTCAATTACCTATTTACATATTTAAAGCACATATTACACATGTAGCGTATATACAATGTGCATAAGGACAAGGACAAGGAACGGCGCTAATCAATCCCTTTTAGGATGCGCCACGCATTCTCCTCTACCGGACGTCATGGAGACGATTTGAATGCGTACTTGGCCTGTCTGATGACTTGCGGTGTCCAGCCGATGAACAAGGCAGCGCTTTCTCCTTCTCAGACAAGTCTGGCACCAATTCACCGATCCCGGAGCGATGGAAGGCTTGGTTGGCCTGAGCGGGAAATCCGAACCAAGGATTGGTGTTGGGTGAACGCGACTGCCGGCAGCTCCTCCGATTGCGCTACACGCGCCCACAATATCAGGAACAAATTAAAACTTGAAAAAAGCCGACAAGATCAAGGTCGGTCGAAGGTGACATTTCTCCTAAGAAACGTTTTAAATGCATTTTGGACAAACTATGAAGATGGTCAAACGTTACAATTCAATTTTTGTTGAAGTTCTTTAGCGCTTGTTTAGAACGAATCGCAGTTGGTAGTTGTCGAACATTATGCACCAAAGTTGTTGTAGCAATCTGACCTCTATTTATGCAGGAGTATTTATGCCACTCTATGATAAAGGCACTTTGTTAGTATGGATGTCGTGGAGGCGATTTGAATGCGTATTTGGCCATTCAATGACTTGCGGTGGCCAGCCGATGAACAAGCCAGCGCTCTGCCCTTCCCAGACAAGTCTGGTACCAATTCATCAACCCAGGAGGGATGGAAGGCTTGGTTGGCCTGGGCGGGAAATCCAAACCAGGAACCTGGT
The DNA here is from genome assembly GCA_947359475.1 of Heligmosomoides polygyrus bakeri. Taxonomy (NCBI): domain Eukaryota; kingdom Metazoa; phylum Nematoda; class Chromadorea; order Rhabditida; family Heligmosomidae; genus Heligmosomoides; species Heligmosomoides polygyrus. The sequence continues at coordinate 89,702,465 of OX375868.1, read as the reverse complement.
ATCGGGTGCACGCGACAGCTTGCGCCTCCTCCGGCTGTGCTACACGCGCCCCTATTGTTAGTATTGTTAGTAGAAAAGGAAGGAAAGGAAGGAATGAGAAAAGATCTGAAATCGCCCTGACTCGGACGCGTATTGGAGACACATGGGGTTAACCACTCATGCGGCACGATGCACTCGAGCTGCAGCACCATTGTTGGATGTGATCAATAGACCCCTCTCAAAAACGAGTTCCCCAGTTTTGTATACGACACCGACGCTGAGTTCAGGACGGACCTGTTGCCCTTTTCCCGTGTCACGGAGCTGTCTCTGTGAACAACAGGAAGCGCCCTTTTTCGTTCAAAGAATCCTGTGCGCGGCCTCTCTTTCCCGGGTGCACTCAACGTGATGAATTTGTCAGAACGCCTAACTGGTCCGCGACGATTTAATCGACGTCAGAACAACCGGGCAGAAGGAAATGAAAGGCTTCGAAGGGCACACCAAAGAGTGGAGAAGACAGAGGAAATTAGGCCAGGCTATCACCCAACGCTTTTACATTGACACTGACACCCGGTTGACGAGGGCCGTAACTAAGGGGATTTTGCATGATGTCAGGAGAGCACTAGGTTGGTTGGGGTTTTTTCGGTGAAGTTCTTATGGAAATAGCGCCTTTCGCTCGAGAAGGGCGCACTGGGCAGTTTTGGCACGAGACAGTGACGGATGAAGAGGTTACTGCGCCCCTCCCCGGAACGAGTCGATGGACAACGTAACGGCTTTAAAGCGACGATCGTTCGATTCATTGCTTATCTACCAATCAAATCGTTAAATATAAGGTGTCTCAGAAAAATGTATACAGTGGTTGAAAGTTGAGAACTTTGCTCACAGTAAAGATACTAAAGAAGTTAAGCGCTCATAGAAAGATTAATAATATAGAAATTTTCTGACACATGAACGGTATGGAATGCGCCATGCACTCATCTGATTTTTTTCAATTTTACACTCGATTGATTGCGTTTCGCTTGATTACTTGTTATAATTTTTCCACAAAGTAGCCGTATCGATTGATTTGTGCTTATTTTAAGGTTTAAAACTTCAAAACACACTATGGGTTGCAAAAAATGTAGGGTATCCTAAAAATGCAGGTTCTGTTTAAAAGGTTCTAACATTGCTGGTAGTGAACCTTTCAAAGAGTTTGAGGATCGTGTGAAAGCACGGGCTAACGCGATTTTCGCGGCGTGCAAGTAGGCAAGATTGCGCCATGCACCCGCCTGAAACATTGCATTTCCGACTCGATTGATTCTGCATTGGCTGAATGCTTGTTACACTCTTGTTACTACATGGCCACATTGACCTGCGCTGTGCTTCTTCTAACGTTTTCCGTCGCCCAGTAGCTGCAATTATGCCGAGTAACCTCTCCCCTCACCTTGAATGTTGCTTCACCAGTCCACAGAATCCGTCGGAAAATGGTGCTTCTGCTCATATTTAAATTGTGCAATCAATAAATACGAATGTCACGTGTCTTTCGCATAATTACCGAGTTCCAAACATTAAAAGAAGCACAGGTTAATTTGGTCAAGTAGTAGCAAGATTGTAAGAAGCGTTCAACCAAAGCACAATCAATCGAGTCTGAAATGCAAGGCTTCAGGGGAGAGCATAGCGCAATCTTGACTGTTCACACGTTACGCTGTACTTTCATATTAGTCTCAGACATCTTCAACCGCATTACTAGCCGAAATGTTAGAACCTTTCAAATAGTACCTGCATTTTTCAGGATACACTGTATTTGTCGCAAGCCATAGTGTGTTTTTAAATTTTAAATTTTAAGAAATGCGCTAATCAATCAAAACGATCACTTCGTGAAGAAACTCTAACAAGTATTCAAGCGAAACACAATCAATCGAGTGTCAAATCGCAAAATTTCAGACGAGTGCATGTCGCATTCCATACACCGCTCATATGCCCATAAATTTCCATTTTCTTATTCAAAAGAGCCCTTAACTTCCTCTGTCTCTTCGCTCTGAGCAAAGTTATGATCTTTCAAACAGTGTATACATTTTCTTGAGACCCCCTGTATTTTATATTTCCTGAGGCTCCCATGCCTAACAAGGGAGGTCAATGAGCATCCCGTGACCATTTTAAAAGCGACCTATTGAGGGTTGTGGGGGATTGTAAGAGAAGCACAGTAGTGGTTTTAAAATTTCTTGCAGACACTTGAGTAGGTCAAAAATTGCAAAAAAACGTATCAATTCAGAGCGGGCCGATGAAGCCAAACTGACGTCTGGAACTGCCAAAGTTCTAGTGTCAGTACGGTGTACTACCGTGGCCAAGATACACTTTATATCGACAAAAATATACTGAACAAGCCTATCAACGCACAATCCCGACCTCCGGATGCGAACCCCTGACCTCTCTCCTGCAAGACCGCCCCCTTACCCACTCGGCCATCCATGCGCTCTCGCCTCGTTCGTGAACGGCGCACCTCAATGCTCTACGTCGGTTACTGTACGGCTAACAGGCTATTTGTGAAATCGCTGTAATTTCGCTGGTGGCGATGTCCGTTCCTCCACGTGGTGCCACTGGAAACTGTTCGCTCTGCGAGCTAAGCCGATCACGGGCATTCGATTGCAGGCGACAGGCCCTTGTGACAGGCCGGCCTACGAACACCCATGTCACATCGCATGGTATATGTCAGCTGTAATTTCGCTATTGTTAACCTGGGGCGGATTCATCAACGACTTTCAGCAATTTAACGGAAAAAATACAGACGAGATTCCTGATAACGCGACTTATCTATAAGCGTTATGGTGAAACATTTTACCGCGCTATCAGGAATTTCGGCTGTAATTTCTCTGTTGAATTGCTGTAAGTCGTAGATGAATCCGGCTCTTGGATGTTACGATATAAAAACAAAAAAAAGTAAAGCAACAACGTTCATCATACATACAATACCGGCCTTATCTTTTGGTCTTTGGGCGGAAACAGCGAAAAAAACCGCCTTTTCCGCCGCTTTTCTGTAGCGCTCTTCAAATTGAGCGCATTGCAAATTGAATGACATATTCGTGATCAGCACCGAGCTCTCTTCCCGATGAGCTGAAAATCACATAGCGAGCGTCTGAAATGTAGTTCAGTGACCTAATTTCTGCCCGGCGCGGCTGACCCCTGTGCTCGCGGGAGATAATTACACCCACAGCTCCCAAGTGGCTAATGAAGGAAGAGATTCGGCACTTTAAAGCCTAGTTTCTGCATTATATACATTGTCACACATAGTTCTCTGGATTCCCTAGTATTTCACGATCACAATGATCTACTTCCTTAAAGGATCCGACAATTTAAGTGTTGTTATTTTCAGAAAATGCCTCCGCTTTGGAGAACTCTAATTTCGTCATATCAAGATTGTATGTGCTTATACTCGTTTGTCACGTTGGAGGCGAGAGTGAAAATCAAGCTGCGAAGTTGGAACCTTCAAGGTTGAAATCGTTAGCGATTGTACGCTGCCAAAGTTGCCCATATGACACTTCTTCGTAGTTAGCCGTACACTTTTCGTATCATTAAAGTGGGCACAAAATGGTTTCTTTGAAGACAGGAACGTAGATATCTGGAGGCCTATGAAAACACCTTATAGTCTTCTACAGGTGGGATTTCGACTGGCCCGGAGGACATTTTGGCCACCCAGTTATAGAGCAAACTCACCTCAAATGCTAACTGAGTGTCACTTTAAAAAATGTTTAAAAACTAAAAAAATTGTCTACGAGGCCATTCCATAGTTAATTCTGAATCGAAGGATAGTTCGATTTCAAATTTACGTTCATTTGTACCGGTTTTTCACGAGTCAAATGTACCATAGCCCTGGTCGGGACCCAGATTAGTTCCGGAGCCAGTCCACTCTCCTGCCTCTGTGACCCCTCGCGCCATCTGAGAGCGCCGTAAATCGCCTAACTACAGTTTTCACACTTCCGGTGCCGCGGCGCCATATTGATCCCTCCAAACGAGGGTGGAGTAGAATAGTACACCAAACAAGGTTTGGACAACTACGACCTCTCCCTTATACTCATACGCTTGTGTTTTTCATTTCGCATTTACGCTTTAACAATGGTTAGATGCGTGGCGCATCCCAGAAAGACTGCTCGAATCGCTTCACTTTCACAACGCTCAGTCTACAAGCTGTCCCTCTCCCTCGATTGAAAGATTCGATTCTGTATGCATTGTTCACGGCGCACACCAAAGGCCAGCTGGACAGCCTTAAAGCAACTCCTGAGTAAGGCGGTAGGAAACTTCTGGTAGAACTCCCCAAACGCTCAGTCCACAAGCTGTCCCTCCCTCTCGATTGAAAGGTTCGATTCTGTATGCATTGTTTACGGCGCACTCCAAAGGCTCGCTGGACAGCCTTGGAGCAACTCCTGACTAGGGTGGCTGCATATTTCTGATAAAACTCCCTAACCGCTCAGTCCACAAGCTGTCCCTCTCCCCTCGATTGAAAGGTTCGATTCTGTATGCATCGTTTACGGCGCACTCCAAAGGCTTTTCAAAGATTTCAAAAACTCTCCGAGTTTGTCGGTCATATGCGGAGAATTGACTTATCACGAAAAAATTGTTGAGAACTAGGCAACGTCACAAAATGAAATTGCTTTCCATAAAGCTTCTAACATTGATTAGTATTCGTTAAAAGGCCGAGCTTCTCTGCAGCTAGCTTCGATGTGATTAAGGGTCCGATTTTTGGTAGATTTTTTTGTGTAAAATCGATCAAACGAATCCCTAGGTCCACATAAATTGTGTTATTTTTGGAAGCTTTGGAAGATGCTTTTCATGAAGGAAATTTTCCTTTCCTTAATTTTGTAGCGCGCTATTAGTATAAATTTCGAACCCCTTTTTATTATACAGTAAAAAATCAATTCTTTCGGCAGCAATGTTCGATATGATTAGAGAGCCTATTTTTGCGCGTGATAGCGCAGTCGTAAAAGGTACCGGTTGTCGTGCGCACACGAACATTTTGGACATTTTTACATTTGTTCACCTTTTACTAGAATCTCATTATGGTTCAGCTGCGTGGAGCTGTGAACCATTTGGTCTGCTCACCCTTGATTTGCATGGTTTCAGTGGGGAGTTTATCAGAAATATGCAGCCACCCTAGTCAGGAGTTGCTCCAAGGCTGTCCAGCGAGCCTTTGGAGTGCGCCGCAAACAATGCATACAGAATCGAACCTTCCAATCGAGGGGGAGGGACAGCTTGTGGACTGAGCGTTTGGGGAGTTCTACCAGAAGTTTCCTACCGCCTTACTCAGGAGTTGCTTTAAGGCTGTCCAGCGGCCTTTGGAGTGCGCCGTGAACAATGCATACAGAATCGAACCTTTCAATCGAGGGGGCAGGGACAGCTTGTGGACTGAGCGGTTAGGGAGTTTTATCAGAAATATGCAGCCACCCTAGTCAGGAGTTGCTCCAAGGCTGCCCAGCGAGCCTATGGAGTGCGCCGCAAACAATGCATACAGAATCGAACCTTACAATCGAGGGGGAGGGACAGCTTGTGGACTGAGCGTTTGGGGAGTTTTATCAGAAGTTTCCTACCGCCTTACTCAGGAGTTGCTTTAAGGCTGTCCAGCTGGCCTTTGGAGTGCGCCGTAAGCAATGCATACAGAATCGAACCTTTCAATCGAGGGGGAGGGACAGCTTGTAGACTGAGCGTTTGGGGAGTTTTGTCAGAAATTTGCAGCCGCCCTAGTCAGGAGTTGCTCCAAGGCTGTCCAGCGAGCCTTTGGAGTGCGCCGCAAACAATGCATACAGAATCGAACCTTTCAATCGGGAGGGAGGGACAGCTTGTGGACTGAGCGTTTGGGGAGTTTTATCAGAAGTTTCCTACCGCCTTACTCAGGAGTTGCTCCAAGGCTGTCCAGCGAGCCTTTGGAGTGCGCCGTAAGCAATGCATACAGAATCGAACCTTTCAATCGGGAGGGAGGGACAGCTTGTGGACTGAGCGTTTGGGGAGTTCTACCAGAAGTTTCCTACCGCCTTACTCAGGAGTTGCTCCAAGGCTGTCCAGCGAGCCTATGGAGTGCGCCGCAAACAATGCATA
>OX375868.1:89409161-89696226 GCA_947359475.1 Heligmosomoides polygyrus bakeri | reverse complement strand
TTATCACGAAATAATTGTTGAGAACTAGGCAACGTCACAAAATGAAATTGCTTTCCATAAAGCTTCTAACATTGATTAGTATTCGTTAAAAGGCCGAGCTTCTCTGCAGCTAGCTTCGATGTGATTAAGGGTCCGATTTTTGGTAGATTTTTTTGTGTAAAATCGATCAAACGAATCCCTAGGTCCACATAAATTGTGTTATTTTTGGAAGCTTTGGAAGATGCTTTTCATGAAGGAAATTTTCCTTTCCTTAATTTTGTAGCGCGCTATTAGTATAAATTTCGAACCCCTTTTTATTATACAGTAAAAAATCAATTCTTTCGGCAGCAATGTTCGATATGATTAGAGAGCCTATTTTTGCGCGTGATAGCGCAGTCGTAAAAGGTACCGGTTGTCGTGCGCACACGAACATTTTGGACATTTTTACATTTGTTCACCTTTTACTAGAATCTCATTATGGTTCAGCTGCGTGGAGCTGTGAACCATTTGGTCTGCTCACCCTTGATTTGCATGGTTTCAGTGGGGAGTTTTATCAGAAATATGCAGCCACCCTAGTCAGGAGTTGCTCCAAGGCTGTCCAGCGGCCTTTGGAGTGCGCCGTGAACAATGCATACAGAATCGAATCTTTCAATCGAGGGAGAGGGACAGCTTGTAGACTGAGCGGTTAGGGAGTTTTATCAGAAATATGCAGCCACCCTAGTCAGGAGTTGCTCCAAGGCTGTCCAGCAAGCCTTTGGAGTGCGCCGCAAACAATGCATACAGAATCGAACCTTACAATCGAGGGGGGAGGGACAGCTTGTGGACTGAGCGTTTGGGGAGTTCTACGAGAAGTTTCCTACCGTCTTACTCAGGAGTTGCTTTAAGGCTGTCCAGCTGGCCTTTGGAGTGCGCCGTAAACAATGCATACAGAATAGAACCTTTCAATCGAGGGGAGAGGGACAGCTTGTGGACTGAGCGGTTAGGGAGTTTTATCAGAAATATGCAGCCACCCTAGTCAGGAGTTGCTCCAAGGCTGTCCAGCGAGCCTTTGGAGTGCGCCGTAAACAATGCATACAGAATCGAACCTTTCAATCGAGAGGGAGGGACAGCTTGTGGACTGAGCGTTTGGGGAGTTCTACCAGAAGTTTCCTACCGCCTTACTCAGGAGTTGCTTTAAGGCTGTCCAGCTGGCCTTTGGTGTGCGCCGTGAACAATGCATACAGAATCGAATCTTTCAATCGAGGGAGAGGGACAGCTTGTAGACTGAGCGTTGTGAAAGTGAAGCGATTCGAGCAGTCTTTCTGGGATGCGCCACGCATCTAAACATTGTTAAAGCGTAAATGCGAGATGAAAAACACAAGCGTATGAGTATAAGGGAGAGGTCGTAGTTGTCCAAACCTTGTTTGGTGTACTATTCTATACCACCCTCGTTTGGAGGGATCAATATGGCGCCGCGGCACCGGAAGTGTGAAAACTGTAGTTAGGCGATTTACGGCGCTCTCAGATGGCGCAAGGGGTCACAGAGGCAGGAGAGTGGACTGGCTCCGGAACTAAACTGGGTCCCGACCAGGGCTATGGTACATTTGACTCGTGAAAAACCGGTACAAATGAACGTAAATTTGAAATCGAACTATCCTTCGATTCAGAATTAACTAGGGAATGGCCTCGTAGACAATTTTTTTAGTTTTTAAACATTTTTTAAAGTGACACTCAGTTAGCATTTGAGGTGAGTTTGCTCTGTAACTGGGTGGCCAAAATGTCCTCCGGGCCAGTCGAAATCCCACCTGTAGAAGACTATAAGGTGTTTTCATAGGCCTCCAGATATCTACGTTCCTGTCTTCAAAGAAACCATTTTGTGCCCACTTTAATTATACGAAAAGTGTACGGCTAACTACGAAGAAGTGTCATATGGGCAACTTTGGCAGCGTACAATCGCTAACGATTTCAACCTTGAAGGTTCCAACTTCGCAGCTTGATTTTCACTCTCGCCTCCAACGTGACAAACGAGTATAAGCACATACAATCTTGATATGACGAAATTAGAGTTCTCCAAAGCGGAGGCATTTTCTGAAAATAACAACACTTAAATTGTCGGATCCTTTAAGGAAGTAGATCATTGTGATCGTGAAATACTAGGGAATCCAGAGAACTATGTGTGACAATGTATATAATGCAGAAACTAGGCTTTAAAGGGCCGAATCTCTTTCTTCATTGGCCACTTGGGAGCTGTGGGTGTAATTATCTCCCGCGAGCACAGGGGTCAGCCGCGCCGGGCAGAAATTAGGTCACTGAACTACATTTCAGACGCTCGCTATGCGATTTTCAGCTCATCGGGAAGAGAGCTCGGTGCTGATCACGAATATGTCATTCAATTTGCAATGCGCTCAATTTGAAGAGCGCTACAGAAAAGCGGCGGAAAAGGCGGTTTTTTTCGCTTTTTCCGCCCAAAGACCAAAAGATAAGGCCGGTATTGTAGTACGATTGGCCATTGAGGAGAGCAGGCGGCTTTTCTTTGCTTAAAAAATAGATAATATTCTTTGTCTTGACCGCCTTTGGTAGGCATTGACGGTGGGATTGTCAGTACGACCGCACTTCCCAACTCCAAAAATCGAGGAGAAAATGAAAAAAAATGGATAAAAAGATTTGCTTTTATACCTATTCATTTATTCGTTAATTTATCGTTTCCAATTTTATTTTTATTTATTATATTTTATTATTATTTATTCTCGCAGTACGTACAGTATATAGTATGACAGGACGATCTATTGGTTCCTCACTACTGGTCCTCCCCAATGAAACGGTCCCCCATTACTGGTACTGGTCCCCCTCAGTGATCCACCCTTAGCGTACGACGTCTTCGGCACACCTGATTCCCCATGAACATTGGAATACGTCTTCGCACGTTTACCTGAATCCCCAAATACGTTGAGCGAAGTCTGGCACGTCCTTTGAGTCCCAGGCACGTCATGCGATGTAATCCGCACGTCTTCTGAATCACCTGGGACGTAGAAGACGTCTGGCTATTCTCTGCTATTTTCGTGCCCCTTAATTTGATCGCTATCGATATATGGCGATCGAAACTTTAAAAACGAACTTCAGATTCGTGTTGAGCGACCTCGACTACCTTCAGGGCTAGGTTTTGACCGCCTAGACGACATCCACAAAAAAATCGATAGTTTGATCAATATCGATTGATGGCGATCGATACTTCAAAAACAAACTTCAGATTCGTGTTCAGCGACCTCGACTGCCCCAGGGCCGAAGTTACCAGGCAGGGAGAAGACGTCTGGGTATTTTTCCGCTATTTTCGTGTCGTAATCTTCCCCCTAGGGCGCGTGTGGCGCAGTCGGAGGAGGCGCGACTGTCGCGTGCACCCGATACCAGGTTCCTGGTTCGGATTTCCCGCCCAGGCCAACCAAGCCTTCCATCCCTCCGGGGTCGGTGAATTGGTACCAGACTTGTCTGGGAAGGATAAAGCGCTGACTTGTTCATCGGCTGGCCACCGCAAGTCATTGTATGGCCAAATACGCATTCATGTCGCCTCCACGACATCCCGTAGAAGTAGAATGCGCTGGCGCATCCCAGAAGGGATTGAGTAACGCCGTCCTTTATCCTTTATCCTTTATCTAATCTTCCCCCTATTTCCCCCCGATTTCACCCCCCCCCCCCCCGGATTTTCAACCCGCTAATTTCTGCGCGCCGCCGTACGATAGTATGACTCATCGCTTAACGCATTATTATAGAGTATGGTCCCAATTACAAAATAGATAATATTCTTTATCTTGACTGTCTTCGTTAGGATTTGAGTCTGTCAGCACTACTGCACTTCATCACTCCAAAAGTCCAGGGGAGATTGAAAAAATAAATAAAAAGGTTTATCTTAATTTTTATTATTTATTTATTTATTGTTTTGTTTATTATGCATTAATTAATAATTAATATTAATAACTTTATTTTTAGTTAATTAAATAATGTATATATTTATATTTTATCGATTGCTGTGATCATTATCGGCACACTACACGAGACCTCTTTCTAGAGTGGATATCAATTGTATAATTCAATGTTTTCTCCGTGCCGAGTTATGGGTTGCCTTGCTAACTGCCTTCCTCCCGACTACTCTGCCCTATTCGTAAGGAGACCGCCATAGCAGATGCCTTTCGGGGCATATTTCAAAATGCTATGTATGGGGATATGGATTGTGCTGATGAGGAGGAGACACTCCAGGTAGTTTTTTGGTTCGATGTTTATTCCGTTGACGTTCTCATTCGTGATGTTAGCTTGACTTGAACGAACCCCAGGATGAGGACTGCTCGTAGTATTATGTCTTCTTCTAGCAGTGACGAGGTTGCTGTATGTGATGGCCGTGAGATCACTAGCAATATGGTGGGTTGAGCATGAAGAAGACAGATTGGAGTCAGACAGACAGACTGTAGTACTTTCTCTCCAGAGGTCAAGGAGGGGTCGAAAACATAAACATATAAATAAATTAATTAAAAATATAAATATAAATAATAAATAAATAAAAGTCAAATATAATAAATAAAATTAAAATTAAAGACAATAAATTAATGAATGAATAAATAAATATGAAACAAATCTTTTTATCCAATTTTTTCATTTTCTCCACAATTTTTGGAGTAGTGAAGTACAGTCGTGCTGACAAGCCCACCGTCAACGCCTACCGAAGACGGTCAAGACAAAGAATATTATCTATTTTTTAAGCAAAGAAAAGCCGCCTGCTCTCTTCAATGGCCAATCGTACTATGTATGTATTATGAACGTTGTTGCTTTATTTTTTTTTTGTATTTATATCGTAACATCCAGGTTAAATTAAGGTTACAATGTCAGTATGGTACAACACTGTGGGCAAAATACAATTTACATCGACAAAACTGGATCGAGCAAGTCCAGCAATGCAAGAACACACCCTCCGGAAACCGCTGAACTCTTTCCTGCAAATCCGGCCCCGTGCCCACTCGCTGTACCTATGTTCGTGAGCGGCATACCTCAATGTTTCATGTCGGTTACTGTACGGCTAACAGGCAAATTGTGAAATCGCTGTAATTCCCCTATTGTTCCAGCGCAAAACCTTTTGCAGGTTAGATTCTAACCACAACATGGCAGCTACAGACGTCAGTTTGACTTTATCGGCCCACACTGAAGTGATACGGTTTTTTGCAATTTTTGACCCACCCAAGTCTCCGCAGGAAATTCGAAAACCACTAGATGCTTCTCTTACAGTCTCCCACAATTCTCAATAGGTCACTTTTAAAATTGTCATGGGACGCTCGTTGACCTCCCTTGTAAGATGTCATCTGTTTACTACCAAGATTCTCTGGCAACAATAATTTGCCCTTCAATCGGTATTAAATGCAGTGAAATGAACAACCTCAGATGTGTACTTAGCGCCAGGTTACGAGTCGTAACCTATACTATTGTGTTGTTGCAAAAGTAATTGCCGAAGCGGACCTCGTAGTTCAAAATTCAACTCCGTGCGGTCGTCGTGTGAGGTCGGTGCCACCTATTCTCTGCTATTGATCTATTTCCTGAGTCGTCATTCAACGATGGCTTCTCTTAGGCCCCTGTTATACTCCCGCGGGAGCTCCCGCGGATGGGCGGAAATCGCGTTGGGACCCCGCGCCGGGCCACTCGTCGCGGCCCGACACGCCCGCCGTTCGCGGATCGCCGCCGACAGACGACGAGAGGGGTGTTATACTTCCCGCCCGCGGGAGGGCAGCCGTCCGCGGTGCACTGCACCGCGGAAGGCTGTCGTCCCGCGGAGATCGGCGCGGGAAACGCGCTCCAATGCGACGCTAGCCGCTCCGGGACGACGACGACCGTCCGCGGTGCACCGTCCATCCGCGGACGTCCCGCGGATGCCCCCGCGGGAGTATAACATAGGCCTTACTTCGACCGAATCATCGTCCTGGCTTCGAAAAGCACTAGGAATGGAGATGGAACCGAGTTCGATGCAACTTCTTCGGCAGAGATAGCTTCAGCCCTCGAGCAGCTGCGTGCGGACAAGAAAACTCCTGCGTTTTCAAAGAAATTGGTCAGTCACATTTTCCATGTGCAAGATCATCTCTCTTTAGCGACTAAAAACGTGGAGCTGCATGAGGAAAACTCTCGACTTCGAGCTGAAAACGCGGCCCTCAAGCAGGCTCTCGCTGATTCCAAGACGGTCGCTGCCCAATCCTCTGTTCCGCCTTCACCTACCGAAGATAGTTTCGAGGAGGAAGAACGACTCCGATCAATAGTCATAAGTGGCATATCCGAGTCCAGCGCCCCATCATCTGTCGCCAGAGCTCTTCATGATGCTGACATCGTAAAACAGATATTCGATCACCTAGAGATGGAATGTGTGCCACAAGTTGTGTATATTCTAGGTAAGCCTTCTGAGGGCAGACCTCGCCCTTTAAAAGTTGTTTTGCTGAGCACATATTACCAAAAGTTATTACCCAGGAAAGCTTCTAAGCTCCAATCCTTTTCCTGTCGAGGGGTGTATATACGTCCTTCACTTTCCAAACAGGAAAGAAATTGGATCAGAGAGGCTAGAATTGCATCTAATAGGTCTGCAATAGATAGTAACCCCTCTCATCAACTAAGCCAATCTTCTGCGGTAAACTAACGAGTCTTCCTCGGGTATCTGCAACAAACCTTAAGTGTTATTATTCTAACATTAGATCTCTTCAGAAAAATATTTCATATTTGATATTTGCTGCAACATGTTTCGATTATGACGTTATAATGCTAACCGAAACTTGGCTAAGTGAAGTAAATGACCTAGAACCTATTCTTGGGCAGATGAGTATTCCCATCACTTTGTGAGATGTGACAGAGCTCAAAAGAGGGGTGGTGGTGTTGTTATTCTTATTAAGCGTTCCATAGCATTTGAGGTTGTTCGGTGCGAATCTTATCAAAATGCCTTTGAAATAGTGTGCTGTGATCTAAAGCTACTCCATACTATTATTAGAATGATTGTGGTCTACAGGACGCCTAGTTGCACCACCAATGGGACGATCCAGCGTACCATGGTTTTGAGTGATCTAGCCACGTTTGAAGGGTCATGCGTTATTAACGGCGACTTCAACTTTCCTGATATTGACTGGGAAAAAGTTCCTCTGCACGCCTCTTCTTATGCATCACAAGTGTTCCTAAATTTTTGCAACTCTAGCAAGCTTGTTCAAAACGTTCATAAGCCAACTAGTGGTAATTATATACTTGATCTCGTTCTATGCAGCGACAACAAACTAATACGAGTTTTACTTGTGATGGCACCGTCTAGGTCAAGTGATCACTATAGCCTCTCTTACAAGCCTTCATGGATCCCCTGCACTTCCGCCTCCAAAGGTCCTTTCACAATGCGCCGTATGAAGACATTTGCCGATTTTTATGCTCCTTTAGTTGGAGATATATTTTGGAAGCTCTACCTGATGTCAACGACAAGTATTAGTTTTTCCTATCAGTTTTGCATGCATCCATTGAAGAGTATGTCCCCCTGAAAGACAACCCCTGAATGGAGGCAACGTTCCACCGCATCTGTCTAAGCTTTTTGAGCTCAAAGAAAAACCCTGGCTGGACTCTCAAAGCAATCCATGTCTTCAGACCTGCGAACGTTTCAAATTTATTAAAACTAAATTTGACCGTTTTTTCAGAAAATACAACAGTTGCGTTGAACGGAAACTCTTGGACAATCCAAAAAAATCCTCGCTGTATAAATTGCTGAATTCTAGGCTGAGTAAGTCAACTAAGATCCCAACGTTAGTAGATGACGAAGGTAACTCAGCTGTCACTGATTTTGAAAAAGCTTCCATGCTAGCCCTATATTTCAAAAAGTCGTACGCCGTTGATTCAGATAATGAAACCTGGGTAGAGTCAGATTTTTCCACTCAAAGTGCCTCATCATCTGACAGCTTAGTTTGGTTTTACAAAGAAGATATTTTTAAGCATCTAAATGACCTACCGTTATCGTACATTACTACTCTTGACGATATACCTGCTTACTTCATTAAGAAGGTTGTTGTAGCTTTAGTTGCTCCTCTTGAACATATCTTCAGTTTTAGTTATATGCATAGTGCAATACCACATCAGTGGAAGCATGCATTCTTTACTCCTATCCCCAAGAAATCGCCACATGATAAAGTATAAAACTATCGTCCTATTAGTACAATACATCAATCTTTTTAAGAACATTCGAGAAAATTTTGAAAGTGGCTCTTGCGAAACATATTGAAGCACATGAGGTAATACCAAAGAGTCAATATGGCTTCAGAGTTGGAAGATCGGCTGAGACCCTGATGCTATCTACTTTGGATAATTGGACCAAGGCATTGCAAAAAAAAATAAAATAAAAACAATGACGTTAACGTAGCCTTTTTTGACTTCAGCAAGGCTTTCGATAAGGTTCCCTTCAAGGAACTTATTATCAAACTGCAAATTGCTGGTATTCATCATAGAATTGTTAAGTGGGTGAAGAATTTTGTCACAAATAGATCCTTCCAAGTGAAGGTTAATGAAAAATTTTCTCCGTCTTACACAATTAAGAGTGGTGTTCCACAGGGAGGTGTATTGTCACCGATTCTCTTCATCATTTACACATCTGATTTACCTGACTTGGTCGAACGACATGGCGTTAAGTGCAAAATGTTTGCTGACGATATGAAAATATACAGGAATATTACGTGTGCAGACAGTTTTTGAGGTTGCCGATTGGTCGGACAGGTGGAAATTACCCATCTCAGCACCAAAGAGTTTCTCACAGATAGCATTATAATCAGCGTTTACGTAGTCGAGGTAAATGGACGCAGTCCTAGACTTTACTTTGCAGGAATTAAGCGTAAAAGAAGTTGCTCTATGGTTAGAGGTTGAAAATGGGGCTAGAATTGTGATGTTTTGAACAAGATCTGTATTGTTAGTCAATAAAGATCCAGTATGTTAAAACTGTGAGTAGGCAAATTAACGAGTTGAGTAAGCATATTGCTTTCAAAAAATTGTTAAAATTCCCGTGCAGACCCATACAGTTGACTTGAGCTAGTATCCTGCCATTTAATCATCAGAAAATTGAAATCTCCTTAGATGATAGAATTAGTCCTACTCCTAATGAAGCATGGAACATGTACTTGGAGGACTGCTGCTTACATCATCACCTCAGCGACTTCTTCCAATTAAACTTCTCTGTACTATAAGTTAGCTACATAAAACGGTCTCTGTCGATATCAATCAGCACGTAAGAAGGATGGCAGAAAATGCCAGTGAAGCGAGATTGCGTATCTCAGTGTCAATTTAAAAGCAAGATGAACAGCATGTCTCAAACTGAAGCGTTTGACCAGCAATAGTTTTTTGCTCTTTATCCTATCCTGTGTTCTAAAGTGTCTGTTTACTATTGTACATCATTGAAAGTCCTTAATTCCTAAGCCTTGCAACAAGTCTATCATTCCTAACCTTCTTTTGAAGATGTGGCAGTTCTAAGAGGCTAGTAGCTCACTAGGTAAGAAATGGAGCCACCTAGCAGATCGAAAGAGTACGAGATGAGAATTCTTGGGCGTTTTTTATTCCACAATTTAGCGCATTCTAGGTTTTAATTAAATACTTAAATTTGTTTTACTTTTATTTCGAATTATATTACTTCGTACAAATTTACTTAAAAAATTCAAAGGAAGTTGTACAAATTTTCCTTTAACAAAAAACTGTTTTCACCATCTCGTTGAGTCTACAGTTTAATCTAGTCGAAGGTCATTTCGGTTTGGAAGACGTTTATCTTGATTTCAAAATTTTTAGGCTAGCTTAGAAATGTGCCCAATTCGTCGTGAAAATGGAATGCTTTTTAAGTATGCAGGTGAGCCTGCGCTTAAATTCCGTTATGAATCCTCTCACTGAAAAGGACTTTCAACGCTGAATTGGTTTTTCCCGCTGTTGGGCTACTGTTTGGCATTCAAGATCTGCCTTTCATCGCTTCTTGCTTTTGACATTTCAATAGAATGCTTGTTATTATTCCGGAAAAGACGAGAAGCACAGCTTCCATTGGCATCCCCTTTAAAAGATGCGTCAAGTCATACAATATGCATTGAATGCAGTTAGTCCTACCAACGGCGTGGAAAGATTTCCACATGCATGGCACATTTAGGCTCCTCAAACTCCCATCTTCTGAAGCTCCTAACCTTTGCAAGATTATTTCAAAGCACGGCGTCAATTTTGCGTTTTTATTCCGCACTGAAGTGTTACAGAGTTCAACCATTTTTACCTGCCCAGATATCCACAGGAAATAAGGAAACCACTGCGTTGTTTCTCAGACAACGCCCTACGACACTATAGAAGCCGCTTTGAGAATCTCAACGGTCACCTCGTTAACGTTCCACGTAAGTGTACGAGAATGGTTCCTTTTCAGGTCACGCGGGGAGTTACTCATTAAGAGCATATCTCTCGATTGAGCTTCAGATTGTGCGACATCCGCCTAAGCATTTATTATAACTGCTCCACTGTTCTGCCTTCAATATTGGAGCTTTCATTCTTTTCGTGCAACCGCAGATTTCATACCTCCACCCGTCCTTATTCTCCCTAAGCCCGAAGTCATACATTTCCACATTTTGAGAAAAACAGCATTCGTCTACTGCGCAAATTAGCTTGGAACAATTAGGTTTTCAGGAAAACACTTGAAATTTTCTGAAATTATTTTGGACCAAAGTTTTTTCGGTAGCGCATTGCATTTAGCCTTTTCAGTGTTTTGCGCAAAATATTGTATTATTAAAGGTACTCGCGAACACATTTTATAGAGGAGCATTTGTTATGGGGGAAATGTTTGCTGCTAACCTAACTTGAAGCATGCACGAAAAATAATTCTGAGAATGATACACTATTTTCTATTTAAACTAAATCGTCTTCAGTTTAAATCGGATTTTTTCGCTCAATCCAATACCTTTAAAACCATTTAAGCCGTACCTTCATTCTGGACAGCAACATTTTAAGGGATCTAGAATAATTCGTTTTAAGAAAATTTCTAAACCGAATAAAACTGTACCATCTCGGCTAGCTGACACATTCGAAGTAACGACGAATTTATAAACACTTCAAAATTCACTTACGCAGGATACCTTGAAATGATTACGATTTCTCATTGAGAACAAAATTTCTATCCTCTCATTCAATGCCATATTTTCGGGTGTATATGTACTTACTTTCTTACTCTTATTACTATTAATGCTTACCCACATCAATACTTATCCCACATATAGGCAGGGTCCGCTTGCCTCGAATGTGATCGACATTCATTTCTGTCAGTTACCTGATCGGGATGAAGTGCCTTTAGGTTGTATGTAACGTGTGCATGTAACGCTGCCTAAGGGCTCCAGTACATTACTCCAACGCGACGTCGCACTCTAGCCGCATGTGACGTGCAGTCGGTGATGTATGGTTCGCCGCGGAGCGCGAAATTTTGCCACTGTTCAAGCTTCTCAACTGGAAACGAAACGCTTTGGGGGTTGGCACGATGGAGAACCCGTCGAAAAGGCTCCGTAAACATTAGAGGCTCTCTAGGATCGCTATTTCATCGTCTCGTTGTCTTTATTATAGGATTATTCTCCACCTACTGGGTCAAAATCTTATCTCAATCGCGCTTATCCACTTCTTCTGACTTTTTCTCTGTACATGTTGTAGTTCGAGGTTTATACAATTTCCAAACCTACGGTTAACGTATGCCCCTTGTTTTTGTGTAGAGATAATCAATTATCAGTTCAGGGAATGTGGAGTGGAGTGCTCAAGTTTTTCCACCTCACCAATAGAAACTTACAATCACTTCTTTCAGAGACTTCTAGTTAATCACCACCGCAATTCTTTCTTCGAAATGTCTTTACCAGCCCTTGGCCATTTCCCTTCACTCATTTGAAGTGTTTGAAAGATTGAGTCTCATTCTACTCGCATCTTGTTAACAACGCTCCCGCTTCCGTACCAGAAGACATAATGCGTGTCTGATTCAACTGCTTTCCTTCTGCCGTGCTAGCCGAAAACCTCTACAGTCGCCGGCTCACACTTTTGCGTTCTAGCGCGCCCAGCGACAAAGCGCTGCTATCTCGCGCGTATGACATCACTAGTCGTCGCTGTCGGCAGCAGTCGGACTGCGACAACTCGTCCAATTTCGTCGCGCACCGTGCGTGGGGACCTCGGGGGTTCGCGCGTCGTTGGAGTAGGTCTGTCCCCCCTTGCCTAGATCTTTCACGACCGTTCCTGTCTTGAACTGTTTATGCGCAGCTTGAGTTTAATGGGAGCAATGGCAGAACATTGCTGTGTACCGTAGTGTAGGAACTAACATAGGATGACCGGCTGCCGCGCTCGCATCGGACGAGATTTCCCTACGAGATAACAGGAGTTGAACAGAGCGCGCATTGCTGCTTTGGAGGGGTCATTTCTAGGAAGGCGATTCGACTCTCCTTAGCTGAGCTCTCCTCCAGTAATGTCATCTCATTCCCTAGCTCATTTCGAGGAGCAACTTTGTGCTGCGTTCGGAACTCTAAATCAAAATTTACTGCCTTCGCTTAATTGCATTACAAGACGAACCCCTTCCCAGGTGTCAGTCAACGCCCCAAAGCATACGATTACCGGAATTGCAAAGAGAAAGCAGGGCAAAAAATGATTAAAATCCTCATCCACCATTCTACGACGGATAGTCTGTCCCGCGGCGCACAATCTGCTCTGTTCATCCGTTTCGGGCTCAACAACACGTGACGCTCAACAACACGTGACGCTACCGTAGCAACACGCCACCTATCGTAATCGGGGGCCTTGGCGGGCGGGGGCGGACCGCTACCGTAACTCAGGGGAACACCTGACGTATGAACCGGTTTTTCCCCGCCCTTTAAACAGAGGTGTTTCAAATATCTGCGTCTCTACTATTACATAAGGCAACCACTGGACTCTCGAGCAAGCCCAGGGGTAGAACGCTAGTCACCCCCCCCCCCCCCATATCACTTTGTAGACGCCCACTTCCATTCTCACAGACCTGCATTCAGATCCGAACAAGGCCACGAGTCTAACTAAGGCCTATGTCATACCATCGCTCTTCGCTAGCGAAGGCGATGGACAACTAACATAATTGGGGAAGGGACGGTATCGGACGTTGTGGAGGGGCAGACGCTTGTAGCAGTTGTCCGATCCACCGCTAGCGAAGCCTCGCTAGCGGGGTGTCATACTTTCGAGCGATACGGCATCGCTACCGATGCGACCGCGCCGCTGAGCTGAGCAGAGCGTCGGGCAGCATCGGTAGCGATGCTACGACGCATCTGCACACAACGCTATTGACTGCGCGCCTATTCGCTAGCTTCACGCAAGTGAAGAGACTTCGCTCATCGCTCTGTTCGTCGCCTTCGCTCGGGGTGAGCGAAGGTATGACATAGGCCTAACGGTAACGATACACCCTCGATCCTAACTTATCGATTAGTTTCCAGTCACAGGGTGATCCTGTGTTGCTTCTCCACTTGAGCCACGCAGGATTTATGCGATGGTTGATTTCATGAAGCAAACTTCCGTCCCTGGTAATAGTTCAGCCCATGTATGTATTTGAAAAGATCCATTCTTGGCAGCTTCAACGCCGCCTACTGTGGTCGAGACTCTGTCGTTTCTGTCATTCATCAAATACTCCCTTCTCTTAACTTTAAGGCCAGTGTTATACTCCCGCGGGAGCATCTGGTGAACGCCCGCGGACTAAAGCCCTCCGCACACTTTTGCGGTAACGACCAGAACAGCCGCGTACGCGGCTTCCACTGCTGGAGTTCACGCAGCACTCCTCCCGCTCGCTCAATCGCCAACGCGGCAATGCGGCAACAATGCCTTGAAGGATTACTACCGCTGCCTCGTTTGCGGCACCGCGTCTGCCGCGTAGGCGGCATATCAGCTGAGGTAGTTTTGCCTCGCGCGGCGATTCTGCGTCTCTGCCCCATGCTTAAAGATAGGGCTGCCGCGTTGCCGCAAAAGTGTGCGGAGGGCTTAAGGGTGCACCGCGGACGGCGGGTGTGGCGGGGCGCGGTGATTGGCCAGGTGAGGGATCTCGGCGCGATTCTCGCCCTTCCGCGGACGCTTCCGCGGGAGTATATCTCAGGCCTAAGGCGTAATCCAAAAGCCATGAGTCGATCACACCAAGGCTGCATGGATGCCGCAACTCAGTTGGGCTTTTCGAAACCAAGCGGGTTGCTCGCTACTAACTTGAACATGTTTTGTATAAGAGTTCTGGCCCGCGACTAGCCCGGATTTGAATCCTAGACTATTATATTAGGTTGGCAACTAATTTCGTGGACTCTCAAGTGCCTTCAACAAAAGTGTTCATAAACAAATAACAAATAACAGTTTTCAACCAAAGTAAGATCTGTTGGAACGCGGGACTGCTTGCCATTCATCAGCTACCTGGCCCATCCCTCAGCTGTAGAATTCTTGTGCTTTTGAAGCCAAGAATCCTTGGAGGTGCATTTTGACATGGTCCACATTAATAAATCGTCCTCCAACCAAGAAGTGCTGCACCGAGCTATAAAGGTGCTAGTCATTTGGCGCACAGCCTGTGCTGTAAGGTGGGTGAGTTAGACGCTCCCAGCTAAGGTCTTCGATTCTTTGAAGCTCCCGATTCGTGACGTGTGATCTGGCGTTATCTTGCTGATAGCTAATTCCGCTCCTGAAAATCTGTCTGAACCGATTCCAGCGGAGTTCAGCCTACGCACGGCCAGGTTGAGAAGAGTAGATTACAGCATTAATGCCGGAACCGTTCTTGACGAGCTCCCAGAAGTTAGTACCTTCTTGACACCACCAAACGGAGGGAACGTAGCGAACCGGACGCCTCAAAAAATAGAAGACCTTGAGTGGGAGCGTAAAGCTCATCCACCTTACAGCCCAGACCTTGCGCCGAGCGACTACCACATTTTTAGTTCGGTGCAGTACTTCTTGGTTGGAAGACGATTTAATAATGTGGACCGGGTCAAAATGCACCTCCAAAGATTCTTGGCCTCAAAAGCACAATAATTCTATGGCCGTGGGATAGCCCAGCTACCTGATATATGGGAAGCACTTCTGCGTTCCGAGGGATCTTATTTTGATTAAAGATTGTCATTTGTTATTTGTTAATAAAAACTTTTGCTGAAGATTCTTGAGAGTCCACGAAATTAGTTGCCAACCTAATAGTCACGTCGTCGAATTCCAGTGCGTCGGCTGTTGAAGTTCTCTTGTGACGAGATTGGATAGAAGCAGAAACAGTGCGCGGCAACAGTGATTAGAAACGGCCCTGATTTTCGTATACAGCAGTTGGATCCATTTGACTAGCTTCTGCGTCACGCCATGTGTCCGCAATGCAAACCTTAGCACTTCGTGAGTGACACGTTTTCTCCAAATCCACTGGTGATAAATGAATTATCTATGCAAACGCTTATTCCTACCCGTGTTTCTGAACAGCCGGTCATGCACCGATGACCGACGGACGCAGGTATTCAGTGAGATAAATATAGAACCACACCTACACGCAAAACTACGTAATCTTGTGTTCGTTTTGGGCACACCGTAATATACAAAATATAATAGATCTGTAAGAATCACCATAATTAGCGGTTCTTTTTTGAACGAAGATGTCACGAAGGAGTGTTTCCACCTTAGGCCTATGGCATACCACCAGCGACGAGTCCGGCGACGGCACTGCCAACGGACAAGTAATCGACTATTCGTGTTGGGACCTGTCAGAAACAATGGGGAGAGAGCGCGCGCTTGCCGGTTGTCGCTGCCACGTCGGCACTGCGTGTCGTTGGAGAGGAGGCATACCGCCAGCGACCGGTCGTCGCTGCGCTTTGCACGGCGGCCAGCTGTCGCCCGACCCTTTGCACCACGCATGCACGCACGCAAGCTTCACTAATCGCGCTCTAACGCCAACTCTCGCCCCCGCCCAACACCGTCGCTGATTACATGTGAACTGGTCCCCGAAAAGTTCCGTCACGCGCGAGCGGCGAGAGTCAGACGAGCAGAGTGAGTCTCCAGATTGGGCTAGGGAAGGGACTCCGGGGTGTGGCGAACAGGGAGGCGTGGAGTGCACGAGACGTCACGACGAAAAACCGCGCGCCGCCTCGGCACTATGCCAAGCGGACCAGTTCTCCGGCAACGACCGTCGCTGCTCTCGTCGCTGAACTCCAGCGCTGTCTCGTCGCCGGCCTCGTCGTCGGTGGTATGCCATAGGCCTAAGGCGGGGAGTTAGACTAGCATCCCTAAAACTCCCCTTATAACTGCCATTGAAAGCCTTCTTCAACGAAAACAACTACCGTTAGTCTTTCTGCGGTCTTTGTCCGTGCATCGTCAAGTCCAATAAATCCTCGATGACTCAGCTAGAGATATCTATATCAAAGCATCTGAGTCATCCGCTGAGCACACTGAGGCAAACTCGTTCGCCTCGGTGATTATCGCCGAAAACACCCCGAGTCGTCCTTGATGTTGATTGAACATTTTGCCGAAGAGTCGTTCTGCTTTGAGAAAGAGAAGTGCATGTTTGCTCATCTATGAAGCGAGCGTCTATAAAGCAGTGATCCGACGGTCTGGTACGATTCCAACCCGAAGCATCCAATTGTGAATTGCCGCTGCCGTTCCAAACCTTTCCTTTGAGGTTTTTTTAGGTTTTCCTTCCAAACCCGATTTGCTGTACATTTCCTCACCATTCGGTAGAATATATCGTTTTCACGTCAAATTGGACACTCTTTAAAGCAACATGGTGCTTCTGAAATCATCCAAATCGAAACGAGCTTCTCACAGATTAACCTGCAGACTCTCCGAGATGGTTAGAATGTTTTTCTGTTCAAGGAAAGTTTGGAATAACTCTCTTGGAATTTTTTAGTTCATCTGCCCGAATGACGGTTATCATTTTGTAAAATTTTTATTTCTTGAAGATAAAATAACAAAGCAAATCCTGTATTGAGGCGCAATAAGACTGCAATCATTCATTGTATTACAAACGAGATCGCACCAAGCACTCGAAAAGCATGTCGCGTTATTCGGTTGATAGTGTAAGTGTTGCTTACATGTAGCGGATGCAGTGTGTATTCTTTACTATTGTTTTCGTTGTATCGTTTACAGGTGCAAAATCTCC
The DNA here is from genome assembly GCA_947359475.1 of Heligmosomoides polygyrus bakeri. NCBI lineage: Eukaryota > Metazoa > Nematoda > Chromadorea > Rhabditida > Heligmosomidae > Heligmosomoides > Heligmosomoides polygyrus. Next base: position 89,679,158 of record OX375868.1, on the reverse strand, counting down.
ATACAAACAGAAATTTTCCTATCAATCCAATAAAGATCGCAATGTCTTGGATGAGGGCATTCTTTGGGCACTGAAAAATGGCAGCCTTCCTGCTCTTAAAAAAATTAGAAGCATTATTTCTCCTCAAAAATAAGCATTTTATGAAATTTCAAACAATCTGTAAATCTATTGGGTAGCTGATCTAAAACTTCAAGGAAAGTCTTGCTAAGACTCTTCCTGAACAAGAAATATTCCAATGTTTTTGGAAAGTCCCTAGTTCAAAGTGAAAGGAGCTCGTTTTAATTTGGAAGATGTCCGGCTTGTTTTCAAAAGCGTTAGGCTTGTCTAGAAGAGTGTGACATTTTGAATGCGTGAAAATTATATGTGAAAATGTGGTTAAGTGAAAGTGAGAATTCAATTTGGCGTGAAAATTGTATACCTCTCGGTCCATGTCTGTTTAGTCCTCTTTTTATGACTCTAGTTTGCAGGTCATGCTTCAGCACAAATTGCATAACTGCTCTGAGAGTCCAGCTATGGCCTGGGGTGTGACTCTGTAGTTGTTTACAGACCCTAGGTCCGTGTGCCAAGGGGAGGTGCAGCTTCTACGTCATAGTGAAGAGCCTCCACGGTCTAAAAATCTGTCTGATTCCAAGGCAACTGGCCAGCACGTGTTCCTGTTCTTTGTTGATGTCCAAGAATTCCCTTCGTCAGGCCAGCGGTCGCCATCACCAGATCGAACCGATCTCTCATCGACGCGCTCGAAGTCTGAGAAAAACATCGATCGCATTTCGAAGAACGCCGTTACAACCGGTGCAGCGGTGGTGGACAGACATTCCACCACGTTTCGAGCAGCGCAGTTCGTCGCCAGAAGCGCCTTTACCCTCACAGGCATACCTCATTATCAGTGATGTGGAATATCACGCGGATTCAGAAGATCAACATGTTTGGTAACGTCTGCTCTCCTCGTCTCCGTCACGTTTGGACTATCCAGCGATTGCTGTTCTTCTTTTTGAGTCGTTTCGTTCTACTTCATGTAGAATTAGAATAAGTCGATCAGTGTCGCAGATTTAAATGCGAGATCGACATTCCTTGTAAAAATTGTAAAATTGTAACGATCAAGGCGCGATTTCCAGATTGATAGGCTGCATGCTGGGGGCAGACCCTGTCACAAACCAAGGTTGCATCAGAATTCGTGTAAAAGCAAACTTTGCTCACGTTTTTTTCCTTTTTTATGAACAAAAATACATGCAGTCCTACACTGAAGAATCCAGAAAAATTGTACAAGTCCACCACAACAATTGCTTCGATTCGATAGATTCTTGCATTCGCGTATACCTCGAGCGGAGTTGCGTTAGGCCTGCACATTTTTGCCTACCCTTTCTTGAACCTAAGTGAATGATACTGATCTGTGCATGGTGCACAAATTTCCCAACAAAGTGGTCTTCAACGATTCTTCCCATTTTTTAAAATCGTTGCCCTCTTGAACCAGAGACGTAGGAATTAAACTGACCTTCACTAGATCTAAATCATCAGTTAGGAGGCATTCCTTTAGAACTGGCAGAATTAGAATAGAGGATAAAGAACGAAGTTAAACAGTTTCTCTCGGGATACGCCACGCATTCTACTTAACCATGATGTCGTGGAGGGAATTCGAATGCATATACAATGACTATACAATGACTTGCGGTGGCCAGCCGAAAGAACGTCAGTCTTTTGTGCTTCCCACATCTTTCCGTTAACTACTCATGGACCAGGAGGGATGGAAGGCTTCGCTGACCTAGGGGAAATCAGAAACAAGAACCTTATTGCTAGATCGGAGTGCACACGACAGCTGACGCTTTCTCCGTCTGCGATATTACCTCGCGACAAGCTTAGCTTATTTAAAGCATATACATATATAGGCTGCTTCTTGCTTACAAAAACTATTCAGCCTATGTTTTTTATTAGGTTCTCGGATTACAAATGCCACCTGCTTTCGTTTTGTCATTTTTCTGCTATTGTTATTTCTTGGATAATGTTACTTTACGCGTTTAACAAGCATTTACGAAAGCATCTCTCGGAAAGGTTTCGTTACGATTCCTTGACCATTTTAAAGAAATTTTAGATTGTCGACGATCGAGCAAAACTGCCAGGTGGGGATTTGCTTGCAGTATGACTTCAAGCAAGGATGACTTGCTGCAGAACCTCGTAGCATCTTGTCTGAAGTATTTTGTAAGGAAGTTCCATCACTACGTCAATGCCAGCGATGGTCTGAACGTTTCCGAGACGGTGATGAGAGTCTTGAAGACGATGAACATCAACGGCGTCCTGAAGTTGTAGATGGCGAGGAATTAAAGGAAGTTGTCGAGTCGAAACCAACACAAACCACACGTGAGCTCGCACATAGGTTCGGTTTTCACCGTTCTACCATTGCCGATCGTTTGCATGCACTAGGAAGTGTGGAAAAAGGGTGCCACATCAGCTCAGCGACACAAACAGAGCGAGTCGCCATCGCTGGAATTCTCATCCGCAACTCCAAGAATAGCGGTTTCTATGACTCCATCGTGACGTCGGATGAGAAGTGGATCCACTGCGACAATACCACATCGAAGCGGCAATCGTTGAGCCCCGATGAGGTTCCGAAGACAACGACGAAGCCTGACATTCAAGAAAAAACTCATGCTCTGTACTTGGTGGAACAGTTGAAGTCTGGTGCATTTGAGGTCCAAACAGTTACGGCAGGCCTTTACAAAGAACAGATGAGCCGCGTGGAGCAAGACTAGGTCAGCAAAAAGTGAACCCAGCAACTGTGAACTTCCTGCATGGCAACGCTCGACCGCACTCCGCAAATATCACGCTGCGAAAATTTAAGGAGTTGGGCTGGGAACCTCTGCCTCACCCCCCTTATGTAGCACAAGCCACGAGCCATCAGACTACCATTTTTTCGATCGATGCGACACGCCTTGGAGGAGAACAAAATTCAAGAACCGTGACGAAGTCGAAAGATGGATGTCCAACTTCTTCGAGTCGCAGCCACCGTAGTTCTTCTAGAAAGGCATCCATGCTTTGCAAGGACGTTGGCGACATGTCATTAATAATAACGGAAGTTTCCTCTTGTATTGAGCTATGGTCATTCTTTTCTTGTAGCGAAATTTCTTTTTCAGCAAAAACGACATTTATAATCCGACAATCAAATAGATATATTCGAATGCACTACATGCATCGTGACCGTCTCGTATTCTTCGCTTTTTAAGTGATGACAATTGTTCTGCTCTTAATAAGTTTCCTGCGTCCTCCTGAAATCGAGGTCAGACTTGGACCACGCCTATGCGACTTACTCCTTCCATCCTTCGGAATTTGGCAACAGTCTTGCCTGAGAAAGGCAAAGACATTGACTGCCCAATCGGCTAACAATAATTGTTGTTGACCACCTCTCGTGTTGGAAGGAGAGACCGAATAGAACAATTCAAGATGATTGTTTCACTTTCATTATTTTATCGGGCGTGTAGCGCAGTCGTACGAGGTTCCGGCTTTCGCGTGCACCTGATTACAGGTTTCTGGTTCAGCTTTTCCGGGCCAATCAAGCCTTCCATTCCTCCGGCTTAGGTGAGCTGGTACGAGACTTGTCTGGGAAGGACACAGCGCTGACTGGTTCATCAGCTGGCCACCGCAAGTCATTGTATGGCCAAATACGAATTCAAAACGTCTCCACGATCTCCCGCAGAAGTAAAATGAATCTCAAACACGAATTGAACAACACCGTCACTTACACTGTAACCATGTGTACACAGAGAAACCTGGGCTACAATGCTCATTCCCTTCTGGGCCAAGTATATCAAGTATTCCACGAAAACGGAGATGACAGCAGGTAAAGTCCTCCTATCCATTATCCACGGTGAACTTGAAGAGCAAGAGGGCTTATTCGTGGCGTCTGTTGGTATCCGACATTATATATTTACCAAGTATATTTATTCAGCCACGATTATTCCAACAAATTCAAAGGAAGGGCAATGGAAATTGGAGTTTGGTATTAATCTCATCAATGCGCAAACAATTCAGGGCCATTCCCATTCCATTCTTTCATTTCAGCTGGCCTGTGCTTCATAATCAAAACGTTATATGGCCATGCATACATTGGTCTCGCGAGCTTAAAAGCAGCAGACAGCCTTCGCCCCGCAGTTCTTTCTTCGTTGACATGTCCGCCCATTGCAGCTCTGCTTTCTGCCGCCTAGCCTTTACGACTCGCTCATTCGTTCTTTTTCATTCTGTCATTTTCCCTCAAGCCACTGATTTAAAAATGGATCTAAACATAGATCCAGTTTCCAGCTAGATGTGCATGGAGCCTGGAGCCTTGCAATAGAGCACTTTTCAATAATTAATTGACTTTGTGAGATAAACTAAACCGTTGATTAAAAGCTTAAAAATTTGAACGTTTAGTTTTAGAAGTTTAGAATCGTTACGGAAGAAAGCTCTTGAAATCGATTAGTTTTCCAAACTAAAAAATATGGGTGATCCTGCCATTATTCTTCAAAGTGCGTAGCGGACAAGTGTCTGGTTGACGTGTCGGGAATCGCCACGTTTCTGGTGATTCCTGTTTTCTACGCTTGAAAGGCCAGTTTTTACCTGGTCAACTAAGTTACTAAGCCATGTAGCGAAGAGGCGGGGAAGTTCAGATTGCTACGACGTGAAATCGAACCTATGACTGCCACATTTAGTTGTGCCGATCGCACCCTAGATAATAGGTCTTCGCACGCGCTCCTAGCATATGAAATAATAAGTAAATTAATAAAATAATCACACGCTTATTGCACCGTATCATATCACTCGTCTAAGGAAATAAAAAACATACATAATATATTATGTATAATATAATATAAAGGATAAAGGATAGAGGACGTAAGCTATCGCAACGATGTTTTGTTGCGATCAAAACTTCTAGCGCCAGGCAGGACTCGAACCCGCACCTCCCTCTGACCGGGCGGGAATGCTCTACGCCACTACACCACCGGCGCCGTCTGATCGCACGCGACATCCACACCTCGTGGGACCGATCAGCACCCACCCGTATCCGGGATGATAGAGGACGGCATTATTCAATCCTCCTGGGAAGCGCCACGCATTCTACTTCTACGGGATGTCGTGGAGGCGATTTGAATGTTTATTTCGCCATACAATGACTTGCGGTTGCTAGTCGGTCAGCGCTTTATCCTTCCCAGACAAGTCTGGTACAAATTCACCGACCACGGAGGGATGGAAGGCTTGGTTGGCCTGGCGACAAATCCGATACCAGGAACCTGGTATCGGGTGCACGCGACAGCCGGCGTCTCCTCCAACTGCGCCACATGCGCGCATAATATATAATAATATGTAATAAAATAATAAAAGAACATAAAGAAAATAAATAAAACACCGTTCGGAGCTAGCTGGTCACTTCTGAAGCAAAACTTGACGTCTTTCGAGTTAAGAATACTCTTTTTCCGATTGCGGCAGACACTGTATAAGAGGATGAGGGCATATTTTTGTTCAAGGAAATTGCTATTACTTTCTTAGAAAATTTATAGTTCATCTGCTCTAAAAAAGTTACCACCCTGCTTGAAACATTATAAAACTGTCACAATATAACGAATCAAAGCTTATTTAAAGTAAAGAAAGGAATTTTGAGTATTTCGAAGAGGATTAGAGGAGGGTGTGTGAGACGTTACCATGTTCTTGGTTCGGATTTGCCGCCTAAGCCAGCCAAGCCTTGCATCTCTCGGGCTGCCACCGCAAGTCAATGCATAGGCCAGGTATGAGCCGGAAATTCCTCCACAACGTCTATTGAAAACGTGGCGCATCCCAAAAAGGAATGGCTAACGCCGTCCTTTATCCTTTACCCTTTATTGCCTACCAGCGTCCGTCGCCGGCTTCGCCGGCGCCGTACGCTGGACGTGCGGGCCACGCCAGGCTTGCCGGCTTCGGATATGGCGGGCCACGCTGGGAACGTAGCCCAAACCTAGCTGGGGATGCTTTCTCAGCCATCTTTCGTCAACAGCTAATATGTCGTTAGCAGGGCTGAACCGCTGTCGCCGCGGGCCTCGGACAGCGCGGCGAGCCTCTTACAGCGCGGTGGGCTTCAGAATGATAGTAATGATAGTGATAAAGATGATAATGATGACTCCGTAAGCACCTTAGATGCGATGAACCGATCAAGATCTTTCGTCAACAGCTAATATGTCGTGAGCAGGGCTGAACCGCTGTCGCCGCGGGCCTCGGACAGCGCGGCGAAGCTTCAGACATGACTCATGCCTCTCCCGATTATATATAGTAAAGATGTTTGTCCGTGACATACAAGTACTCTGCAAGAGCTGCGACGTATACAATTCGCTTCTGTTTTAGGTTCATCATTAGAATTTATTCTCTAGGTTTATTTAAATTTGTTCTCTAGGTTTATTCACTCAACTCTAAAGTGACGTAAAAGATTAACAGCAAAATCCGTTCCGCTCGAGAAAGCAATGGAAGCAACGGATATCATCACTCGCTAACAATAACAGTGTCTGAAATTCCAAAAAGCGGTTTTGAAATGAAATTCGACATTCTGTCAGTAGTGAATGGATAATCTATGCAGGAGTCCACCCCAACATTTTAGTGCCATTACCAGATTGTAGGGCTCTATGGTCTGAAGAGGAGAGCCCAATAACTTTCCCCTCAAGGCCTATATACGTGCTAATCTCAGAACTGGTCACCATCAGAGCTAAAGGACATCAACCAAAGAGTTTACCAAAATGCCTCAGTGAACTGCGCCTTTCCTGATGCATGAGCAAGCTTTGCTACACGTCCCACTTATCTCAGTTGCGAAATAGAAAACTATCAGATTCGTCCGTCCACACGAAGCAAGCATGCAAATGCTTGACACACCTTTAGGCGTGTCTGAATACTTGTTCACAATAACGAAGGAATGATTCATTTCTTCCCTTTCTGAGCGCCAAGCCCAACTAAAATACACGGTAGGAGTTCTTGACATTCTTTTCCAACTCATTCTACCAAGATGTCTTCTATCGTAGCGCCAATTTCAGCGAGATCCCTTTCGACGATCTGACGTCTTTTCTGTTTCTCTTCCAGCTCTGTTTGCATACCTGCTATAGCTTCGAACACCAGAGGCCAGATTCATCAACGACTTACAGAGATTTAACGGAGAAATTACAGCCAAAATTTCTTATAACGCCAGCATTTCACCATATCGCCTGTTGATAAGCCGCGTTAATTCGCGTTTTTTTCAGGGACTTCGACTGCAATTTCCCCGCTAAATCTCTGTGAGTCATTGACGAATCCGGCCCCAGGGCAACAGTGGGGGATTTTCTGAATCTCTCAAAATGCCTCAACAAGCGTTCTGGCTGAACCGATGCTCTGCTAATCGCTCTCCTGACATCCTCACTAAGCATTCTATCCCACCGGATATAACTGCGCTACCACCTGAGTATCCTAATTTCCGCGAGCGAGTGCAGTCCTGCTGTTCCTAAAGCCGAAATTTCACTACTATCTGTGCCGTTTGCCCTTATTGATTTCCATTACAATCCCAACTTTTACAACGTTGGCGGTGTCCTGCCCCGAAAGCAGAGAAGGCGGGTTCGGATCCCGCCTGACGCAAGAGTTTTGATCGCAACAAATCACCTGTGTAAGAGCACTGCGTTACTCATACTGTGCAGTTAGAGGATCGGAATTCTCCAAAAACCTCTCGGTAGGTGAATGTTACTCATATAGGAAAAGATTCTCGAAGCTCAGAGGCATCACTGTTTTTTTCGTATTCTCATTGGGTTTCTTCATTCCGTGTCCGCTGAAGTGCTTGTCATAAGACTCCGTAGGACTCGTGGTTTTCTTATCAGGAGAGCTGCAGATGATAGCGCGAAACATGGCGTTGTTCCAACTCGGCTGTTGGCGAGCTACAACCATTGTTGCTCAATGAAGTCAGTTCCTACTCTTCTTCTGCTAGTGCGTGAGGATTCAGGTGTTCATGGGCAGGATTTGCCAACAATTAAGCCCGCCGGTATGCGGGGCACAGATAAGGGGTAGAGATGAATGCTTCATTGTGGGTATCTCTGTACCTTATACCCATCATACCCGTGGGTTCATTCGTTGATGAATCCGGACCAGAACTCCATACAAGTAGTTTTTCGAAGGTAAAAGTTTCTGATCATCATTTCACAACGTTGAGATAAACCTACTGCCGACGAGTTCCTACGCTTAGCTCCACGACAACGTTTCGAGTTGTGTTTGTCATTTCGACTAAAGCCGTTAAATCGGTTGTAATAGTTAGGAGTAGATGGTTTAAAAGACAAATGAATAAAAAAAGATTGCGTCAGTCACTCATTTTTGGGGTGCGCTACGTTATGTATCGCCCGTTACTGTAGAACGGCCCTGTGGTCCAAAATGTGCTCCACTGCGCGAAGTGTACACTGCTCGCCTTCTAAAAACTCGTCCGAAACCGGCTTGCAACTGTCACCAATACCGTAATCGGGGGCGGCGGCACGCAACCGTAATCCAGTGGATGTCTAACGTACGAACCCTTATTTCAGTGTTGCTCAAATGCTATCAGTCGTATTTTAAGCGAAACCATCCTTAGAACATTCGCAGCAGTTGACCATGGCACAGGAGAAGTTTCAGGGCTTCGGGACATGAGTGCCAACTTTCATCGTCGTCCATTGTACATCGGTCGCCACGAAGTAATTGTGTAGGCCACATCACCTGCATCACCTGTAGTCCCGCTGATTATCGAGTTGCTCGAGCGAGCGTCAGCAACGCCTCCATTCGTCCCTGTCGCGTGCCAAAGTGCTCCAATTAACCCTCTTCGCTCTAGGGACACGAAGAGGCGTCATATCGTTTGTTCAGGGCTTTCACAAAAAAAGTCCGACCAACCAGCGTTGATGGGTGTCCTGGAGCTCTCTTGACATCCCGCAGAATCCAGTCGGTAAAGGCTTTCGTTCAGCGAGCGTTGGCGAAATGCATTACGTGGCAGGACCTCCTAATTTTCAACGACGAGACACATGCGACAGCATCTCTGTTGTTCGAAACGAAGCCTGAAACTCCGTAGGCCTTCTGTCGTGCAGGCCAAATACGCATTCAAATATCTCCGCGATATCCCGTAGACATAGAATACGTGGCACATCCCAAAAGGGTTTGAGCAACGTAGACATGTATAGTTTATTCTCTGTCCTATCACCCTTTCCATTGAAAGTGCATGAATGCCCTCACACAACGTACCAATCAGCCATTGGGGTCTCGATCTGATTCAGGGTAAGGTACGGTGGGGCAAGGCACCATTTGCTCCATTATGCTTGGAATACACATTCACCCTTGTCCTTCGGTGCATCCGCGTCCGCTCTTCAATTTCCTCTAGCTCCTCTGGCTCAGTAGAATTTCTGACTGTCTTTCCCTTCTTGATCTTTGTCGTCTCGTCTTTCTTATAACTAGTATCCACAACAGGGACACCAAACGAGTATGGCTTTCTCACCGCAGATGTCGCCGCCTTGCCTTAGGCATCCTCTTTTCGCCACTATTGTATAATAGCACTTATTAAAGTTTTTATCGAGATTTTTACCATCTTTTGATTCTTCGATATTTATACCATTTTCACGTCCTACTGGACAATTTCCTACTCAAATTGGACACTCCTCTAAACAAACGTGACGCTTCTGAAGCCAAAGTGGACGTCTTCCAAATCGAAACGAACTTCCTACAGGTCAAACTACAGACTCTTTAGGAGGGTTAGAACAATTTTTTGTTCAAGGAAATTTTGGTATGACATTCTTTGCAATTTTTTGGTTCATCTATCCGATTGAGTAATAGTTTTGTATTTTTTTGAAAAAAGGTTTGTTTCAAAACGCAACAAGGCAGCAATAATTTAGTGCTTTAAAAGACAAGATCGCGCCGTGCACTCGGATTGCTCGTCGAGATATTTGTTTGTGAACTTACACGAAGCATCAAAATGACGATATATGTGTTCACGGAATTGTATATGTTGCATGGAGTGAGACTCCATAAAACACAAATTTTGCTATCAATGAATAAGAATCGCGATGTCTCGGATAAGGTTATGGAGCAACCTTTTCTTGTAGCACCAAAATATAGTGGCCTTTCTGCTCTTTAAGGCAAACTCAAAGCCATTATTTTTCCTCAAAAATAAGAACAAGAAATGAGAAGTTTATAAAATTTGAAATAATGTGTTCATTTATTCGGTATATGAGTGCAGACTTCAAGAAAAGCTATACTGAAATTTTCCTTAAACAAAAATTTATTCTAATCTTTTTGGAGAGTTTCTACTTTAATGTGGAAGCAGCTCGTTTTGATTTGAAAGGTGTTCAGTTTAATTTCAAAAGTGTTAGGTAACTTTAGGAGAACGCGCAGTTTGACGTAAAATGGTATATTTTTAGCACTCACAGCCAGAGGAACACGATACTAACCACATCTGCTCTTACCGTAATTCAGTTCGACGTCGTCCTTTAACTACGAGTTCCTACCTTCATCCTTAGCATTCCTCTTCCAGGTCTTATCGAATACGGATTTTCTGTCATATTTTTGTTGCCGGAATCAGACCCTCCATAAAAATATGAGTGCTGCACACATTTACGTGCTCTGTAAGTTGGTCGCCCGACATGACTGGATACGGTAAGAGCACAAACGCCCTGAACCTCACAACTCCTTCCCATCTATCGATCTCATTCACTACTCTTACCGTAATTCAGTTCGACGTCGTCCTTTAACTACGAGTTCCTACCTTCATCTTATTAGCGTTCCTCTATCAGGTCTTATCCATTACGGATTTTCTGTCATATTTTCGTTGCCGGAATCAGACCCTCCATACAAATATGAGTGCTGCACACATTTACGTGCTCCTGTAAGTTGGTCGTCCGGCAGGACTGGATACGGTAAGAGCACAAGCGCCCTGAATCTCACGACTCATTCCCATCTATCGATCTCAGATAGAACGACGTCTTATATCGTGCTAACACCGATCGCCTGAGGGTATCAGGTGTCGGTCGACGTCCGCAGATTCGCGTCGCCGTGACTCATGACGCGGGGGGGGGCGTGTCTGTTTATCGTACCATCGGGTCGCGATCGATACCAAACGGGGCGTGATTCTAGTAAACATGCCGTCGGTATTCTTTGTCGTCGCCGTCCTCGCCTCGTCTATCGTCACAGCTCACGCAGGAATGGTTGGCGGATTCACCGAACAGAATGCTAGCGATCCCCAGTACATGGTACGTTGATATTCAATTTTTTATTTTTTCAAGTTCAAGTTAGTTTTGATTTTCGAAAAGCGCTGCAAAACAGCGAGGGAAATGCTGTGTAGTTCCTCGACGCCATGATTTTCCTCCTAACAGCCCGTAGACTGACCGTTAAGAGCGTTTGTAAGGGTCAAGGACTGTCTCGACCCCGTTTGACAAGGGTGGACAATTCCTCTTTTGAAGGCATTTTTAAGTGAGAAAATCTCGTCCTTAGAGCATGAACCCGGCTACTAAGTCACCAGAGCTTTCGCTAAACCACTATGTTTACTACTATTTCATAGGAACTAAAAAAAGATCCCAGGCTATCAGACTTTCAAATATTCCAGCACCATTCTCTAAGCTCTGATGGTGTCCAGAAGTTGTCTTAGACCCTGATGCATCTATGGTAACCAAGAACAGGTTTCAGGCGTACTTGTGAACGAGGAAAATGGTTACCAATGCGGGAATCTCCACGCTTTAAATACTATAGAAACATCTTTCATTTTTGCAAAGTCCTTGAACTTACCGAGTTTGGAGTCCGATAGTTTACTATGAAATCGCACTGTCGCACGAGGCAATACCTTCCAAACATTTAATATGCAGAAAATGCAAAAATACTGCAAGGCAAGGATTCGAACACCTGACCCCGTAAATGTGATAGCATTACAGGCTCTATACGTTGGAACCAGGGTTGAAGGACATTAACGATGCTACGATGCTGTATGGGATTTTCTGCCCATCAGAAGCCCCCCCCCCCCCCTATTTGCCGGAGAAGCACGCAAGCAAATATCACTAGCTGCAGCGGTTGATTAGCAGAGGGATAGGCAACTCGGTCCCGTAACGATTTCCCTGAATTTCACTCGGAAACTACGGGGAATAACTCAGACGGGTTTTTTTTCGGTTGTAAGTTTATCAAACACTGCGTTGTAGCGCAGTCGGAGGAGACGCCGGGTGTCGCTTGAACCCCTAGTCAAGGTTTTAGGTTTCCCACCTATTCGAGCAAGTCTCCATTCCTCCGGGATCGGTGAATTGGTGTTAGACTGCCTGGGAAGAATATAACACTTGTCCGTCAGCTGACCAACGTAATTCGTTGTGTAGGCCAAATGCACAGCCAGGTTGCCTTCACGACATCACGTGGAAGTAGAATCGCATTCAAAACGAGGATTGATTAGCGCAGTGCTTTCCTTATTCTTATCTCTTGCTGATCAAAATGGGCTGAACTAGTGAAAGTGAAAACTCAGGAAAAAGTCGGTAAGTAACCAAGCATGAGAGGGTTTAAACCGAGCACGAAAGACGACCGCAGCATGTATTGCTATTGCGCAGTGCTCGGTTCTAAACCCTTTCATGCTCGCCAACTTAACCAGACACTAACCAACTTAGTGTCTGAGACACGGCAGGGTTTCAAACCGAGCAGTAAATCTGTTTCAAACTCTTTTTATGCTCGGTTACCCAACCGACTTTTGTCTGACAAAGTAGGAATCATAGAGGTGTAGGCGAGGTCAAGTGTTTTGAACCACTAAATGTGGCTAAATGTTCCACCTGCTTTTCCACAACCCGCTCATGGTTTGATTTCGCTTCCAGATTTTCCCATCGTATTGGTGTAGATGGAGTGATACTGTTGACTTGCGTGAGTCCACCAGATCCCCGAGGTGTTAATCGATTAGTGGTTCTTAGGACATGATGACTGGATGAAGCTTCACCAACTAGGAGCAGGGAACCTTTTTTACACATCTCATGTCTTATTATCATGAACTAGTGGTCGTATTTACCGAAAGGAGGCACCAAACGCTAACTATTTGACAAGTGCGACAAAGCTGAAAGCAAACTAAATAGCAGAGACAACGTCATGAATTGGCCCTCGAGAGAATCGTTCTCTGTAATTTTCTAGGAGAAGGTAATGTTTAGATGTTAATGCTTATTACGCCGCAGAAGGCGAATGCGCGACAGAAGTACGTCAATAAAGGATTTCCCATAAAGGGTAAAAGAAGGCGTTACTCAATCCCTTTTAGGATGCGCCAGCGCATTCTACTTCTACGGGATATCGTGGAGTCGATTTGAATGAGTATTTGGCCATACAATGACTTGCGGTGGCCAACCGATGAACAAGTCAGCGCTTTATCCTTCCCAGACACGTCTGGTACCAATTCACCGACCCCGGAGGGATGGAAGGCTAGGTTGGCCTGGGCGGAAAATCCGAACCAGGAACCTGGTATCGTGTGCACGCGACCATCGACGCCTCCTCCGACTGCGCTACAGGCGCTCTTGAAGTACGTCAATACAAACAAACCAACAACAGTCATCAGAAAAAAGAGCACGATCAAACAAGAACCGGATGTAATCGATCTCCATGAGTGGAGTGCGTCAGACGTAAGTAAAATTTTCGATACATATCGCTAGAACTGGGGTATAGATTAAGTTTTTGAAAAGATATCAAAACAGGTCACACTGTTTGCATTTGCTTTGCTATTATAGCGATGCTCTGTGTCCATGAGTCTAGGATGAATCCAACTCGGCATCTGAGGTTTAACACTAGACGAGCACAGTTGGATATTGATTTCAGTTTCGAATATCGAGCTTCATATTGTGATTTTTTCTATGGTTTTAAAGCGAAATGGTTCATTCTCATTTAGTCAAATCCTACTATTTCAGCTTCTTTTGTTCTTTATGAAACAAAACACAATCAGTCCTTTTCGTACCCTTCTTGACCGCTCATAAAGGATAAGGATAAAGGACGGCGCTACTCAATCCCTTCTGGGATGCGCCAGCGCATTGTACTTTTACGGGATGTCGTGGAGGCGACATGAATGCGTATTTGGCATACAATGACTTGCGGTGGCCAGCCGATGAACAGGTCAGCGCTCTATCCTTCCCAGACAAGTCTGGTACCAATTCACCGACCCCAGAGGGATGGAAGGCTTGGTTAGTCTGGGCGGGAAATCCGAACCAGGAACCTGGTATCGGGTGCACGCGGCAGTCGCGCCTCCTCCGACTGCGCTACACGCGCCCTCTTGACCACTCATATTTCCTATTATATAAGCAGAGCGCATTCAGTCGTCTTTCCACAAGGTCCAACAGCGTAGTGTTTTCCATTCGATAAGCCTTTATCAGTGCTGCTTTGTCAACATTCTTAACATTCTCAGCTGTTTTGGTCAGCTCGTTGGTGGCATAAGTTTGACGATGAACTTAAGTATGTCATACTTTGCTGCAAACAAATAGGGTGCCTCTTAAATCAGTATTTCAATGCCTTTAGCACTTATACTTTATTTTCTTCTTTACGTATACTTCTTTGTGGACATATTTCCTTCTAAGCTGCAATTCCACTCTGATAGCGGAATAGTCGTTCTTTTCCGTCTTAATTTGTACGTGGGATTATCCAACATATACAAGATCGGTGTGTCGTCCGGAGTGCTCGGAAGACCCCTGTATTGATCACTCTCACCACCATTTCATGGTCTCGAAGTTGGAAGTGGTGGGAAAAGTAGCGAATTAAGAAGCTCCAAGCGGCAGCATGCTCACCAAAGTCCTTCAATGAATCTTTTTTGTTTCTCCCCAAATGTATTTTTTGAAGGTCATCCAATGATCTACTTTTTAAGGAAAAAGCATGGAAGGCGGCAAAGGGCATAAACGACGAAAGATCGAACGCTGGACCGTACCACATGATGCCGATCAAGGTTGGTGGTTTATTCATAAAAAGGTTGTCATGGTGTCATAGTCGTAGATTGGAATCAAAACATGTTTGCTGAAACTCGATCCCGTATGTGTTACCTTCCGTGATTTATTGATCTAGACGTTCAGCAACAAGAAAAAACGGACTCTCTTATTATACAGGATAGCGCAAGGTAAGGTTCTCACTGCGATTGACGTGAAACTTGCCCACGCTAAATCTGATTCGCCTTCCCTAGTGTCCAATCTGCGAAAAAATCGATAAATCGATATTGTTCGGTCAGTCGATACAGTTAGGTTGCATCAGTTTCTCTCTCAACGCTATCATATTGGAGTAATTCCCATGAGCATTAATGGAATTACTTCAATGTGATGGCGTT
Organism: Heligmosomoides polygyrus bakeri; assembly: GCA_947359475.1. Classification (NCBI taxonomy): domain Eukaryota; kingdom Metazoa; phylum Nematoda; class Chromadorea; order Rhabditida; family Heligmosomidae; genus Heligmosomoides; species Heligmosomoides polygyrus. Next base: position 89,663,920 of record OX375868.1, on the reverse strand, counting down.
TAGAGAGAAGCAATGGAGAGAGCAAGCAGGCGCAATGATATCACGGGGGGCCAGCCCGTGGGCTTCAACCGACTTAAGCGTAGCAGTCGGATATGGTGACATGGAATTTCCCACATTGTGTTCAAATTGACGAGAACATACGTGTAACGCAAGTTGCAGCGAGACGGGTCTAGGTCAAACGGGTAAAAACTCGTTCAAATGTGGGCTGGCCCCCTCATAGTAGCTCCAACGAGCGAAAACCGGCAACTCCTACCGAATACTCGGTACCATCAATCGATATTGGTCGCCTAGTTGAACCCTACAACCTGCAGTGAAATCGACGCATCGGCCATTAAAATCGCATGTCTCCCACACCATTGGAAAAAATCCGAGCGAAAGCCATTAACTCCGGCGAAAAATCGATAATATCGATCGGCATTAGTCCTCCGATCGAGTTCCTTTTCCTTCTTATTTGAATCTGACAATTTTCACCCATTTTCATCGATTTGCACGTGCGAGTAACCTTATCAGGTTTTACATGTATGTTCGGGTTAGTTTCACATGTTCGACACGTTTCATAGGCTTACACGGGTTTGTGACACACACACGGAGAGACGGACTAACGCTTTTATATTTGTAGGATTTATTTGAAGGAGGCAAGCATTAAAAAGAACTTACAACATTGTGTGATCTACTTCAGCAAAACATCATCTACTTAGTTCTACAAAAAAGCGAAAGTGACTTACTATAGAACAAGTAATCGGTTTCACTTGTTGGCTGGTTAATTATGTTTTACTAACAATCCGTTTAACTGCTTATTTGGTAACGCTCTTGGCATGTTTTCGAATACTTTTGGTATGCATTACCTGCTCTATATAAGAGAAAGTTCGCATATAAACTTTCCTTTCGGCGGGTTGGCATGTTCTTTAGCAGACCATCTCTAGCGCGAGAATTCGACAGACTAAATAACTGCTTCTTAATATCTACTTTACTAGTTTATGAACCATGCGAGCATCGGCGGCTTTACGCCGAGAAACGAGCGAAGGAAGTTCAAGGGGTCTACCACTGTCCAAGTTTGGCATTCTATTTTATTTATTTATTTATTTATTTATTTATGCGCCAAAAGACGGGCTATTACATTAAAGAACAGTAGGCAAAAAGAATCAAACTCAAAAGTAGACTTCAAAGCTCAAAGATGACTACAACTAGAAAAAAACTAATATAAAACTGAAGAACATACATTCCGACCGCTCGCTTACAACGCTTTTTTTAAAATTTGATTCTTGACATGGGGACACAGACAAATACGACGTCTTTTTCGAGCTGTTGACCAAGATTGTTGCACGGTTTGTTTCGGCTTACGTTTCGGTGCCGTCAGAGTCTAGAAAAGTCGGAAATACTTGCGATATACCCGCCCAAACACCATTCTATCATACAGAGTACTATTCCTAGGAAAAGTAGAGGAAAGGGTCGACACCAAAGTTACAAATGAGCGGTTGAGCGGTGGGCCACTTCGGCAACGGCCTATATGTTTAGTCGCTCATTTGTAAGTTTGGTGTCAGCTTCTTTCTCTACTTACCCTTAGGAGTGGTACCCTCTATGATAGCATGGGATTTTGGCGGATATATCGCGAGCGTTTCCGACATTTCCAAGCTCTGAAGAAGGCGAAAGCGCCGAAACGTAAACCGGAATGAGCCGTTAAACAATCTCGGTCAACGGCTCGAAGAAGACGTATTTGTCTGACCAGTGGTGAGTCTATCACTACTTTGCCGCCAGCCATCTTTTATGCAGTACATTTTAACCAACGTTTTCTGAAACAAGTGAGACAGCGTTGCTAATGTTTATTTATGTGTAGTTGTTTCGAAGAAGATTGTGGTTGTGGACTGCGGTACGTCCCCGTTCTTCAGGACGATTATCACCACTGCTCCAGCGATCATAGCTGCCCATAACAACCAGAATGCTGCTAGCAGTGCGACTCTGAAACTGGAAATGTAAGATGAATATCCTTACATGAAAGCCCTCATTCACCTCCATGCTTTCCAAAATGTCTGTTCTCTTGCTAGTTTCACTTCCTCTGCCGTCAGTCCGATAATCGGTTTGATGTCTGACTCACTGACGGCCTGAAAAGCATTGACTCAGACGTGTAGGGCCTGCCATTGGAACTGTTTGTGAATGCAGAAAAAGAGCCATATAAGGGTTGCTATGGCCTCCGCCGTCCTTTTGTCCTCGTTCAAAGTGCGGTTTCTTATCAGGCTGACTGCTTCGTTGATTCTACACACAGTAGCGAACGTAACAACCTATGGAGGGCGCTTAGTCGTCTCTTATAGTTCGATTCACATCGACTTTAAGGGACTTGTGGTGTCACTTGCGATGTGTAGAAGGGTGCTTAAATATGTGTTGGAGAAGTATACGATACCTTCTCGCTAATGGTGGTGTTCGCCGTTGAAGACCGTTCCTTTCTGAGAACTGTACTTGTTGTAGACATTGTGGTCCCTGAAAAGAAAATGGCCTTGCAAATGAGATTTTGAGGCTCTATAGTCGGCAGCCGACCTGCGCTGAGTCATCGATTATGCGGGAACCGTTCGCCCAAGCAGCGGGAAGTAAGCTCTCTTATGTAGGCGATGGGGTATCAGATGATGTGATGTCTAGCTGAAGGAGTACCACCGTATATCAAGGGCTTTACGGTAAGACCTCGGGCAAATCTGTCCATTACTACACCCAAGGGCCGAGCGCTACATAAGGAAAAGGATATAGGACAGTGTTGCTCAATCTCTTTTGGGGATGCGCCACGCATTCTAGCTCTACGGAATGTCGTGGAGGCGATTTGAATGCGTTTTGCGCGGGTAGCGCAGTCGGAGAAGGCGCCGGCTGTCGCATGCAGTCGATGCCAGATTCTTGGTCGGATTTCCCGCCCAGGCCATTCCATCCCTCCGGGGTCGATGAATTGGTATAATACTTATCTGAAATAGATAAAATGCGGACTTATTCATCCGCTGGCTATCCCAAGCTGTTGTATGGCCAAAATCACCTCCATGATGTCCCGTGGGAGTGAAATGCGTGGCGCATCCCAAAAAGGGGTTGAGCAACGCCGCTCTTTATACTTTATTTTGCCATACAATGGGTTGCGGTGGCCAGCCGATGAGCAAGTCAGCGCCTTTTTCCTTCACAGTCAAGTCTAGTACCATTCACACACCCCGGAGGGATAGAATGCTTGATTGGCCTGGGCGGAGAATCTGAACGTAGACCCTGGTATCATGTGCGCGCGACGGCCGGCTCGTCCGACTGCCTATACGCGCTCGCGCGAACGCTACATGAATATGATAAAAATAAAGGATAATGACTATGTTAGCTTAGCTCCTTGTGAGACTCTCCACATATTCTATAATGCCCAACCCTGAGCAGCCTGGACTCAATAGTCACGCAGGTGAGAAGTACGCCTTCTACCTTAACCCTGCCAAGCAGTCAGTCTGGGTGAGGCCTGATGACCTGTTACCGGCCTTCGTTCGGCGGAATGTTCACGGCGAGAAGCACCTGCTGGGCTTTTGAGTCTGCGCCCATGGACCGGTATACTGGAAGCTGTTTTCCAAAAGCGCGACGATGGACTCCAAGGCCATGGTGTGAACGAAATAGAAGAGATGGACCTGCGAGTCGCATTTTACGGCTTCCGCGCTCCAAGACGGTCCTCCTCTTCGACAACGCCGCAGCCCATCGGGCAAAAGTTACCACGGATAGGCTTGCTCAGCTGGGCTACCTTCCCATGCCTCACCAATCGTATTCTCCAGACATCTCTCCATGCGACTACCACTACTTCTTGAGCCTATAGGACAGGGACTGAAGGACCCAAGCAGACCTCGACAACCATAACGAGAAGTCGATCAGCACGAGGCCTAAGCAGCGGCGTAGCGCCTGCAAATATGGAGAGAAAATCATAGGGGAGTGGAATGAGAGAAAACATTCACAAAATTCGGGAAGGATGGGATCAGGAAGTTGGCTGATCGATGGCAGCAAGATCATTGACCTTAATGGCGAATACATTCCTTGAGTTGTAATGGACTTATAAAGAGATATGGGGATATGGAAAGAAATTTGTTGAATTTGTCTGATTACTTTTGACCTACCCTAATACCTCTGGGGTATCGTGGGGGCAATTTGGCTGCGTATTTAGTTCAAACAACGTTTTGAGGTGGCTACGCTATGAACAAATCAGCGCTCTATCGTTCTTAGGCTCCACATCCCTCCGACATGGTAACTTGGTACCAGGCTTGTCTGGGAAGGACAAAAACGCTGATCTGCCCATTCGCTGACCACTGTAAGTCATTGTATAGGTCAAGTACGTGTTCAGAATGCCTCCACGATGTTCCGTAGAGGTAGAATACGTGATGCATCCTGCACAGGGGTCGACTAATGCCGATCTTTGTTTTTCCTGCGTTTTTAATGTAAACAAAATTTGTCCGCAGGTTTTGCTTGCCTAGTCGAACTTGCAAAATCGTAGCTATTCTGAGACGCGCAGGAGGTACAGGTGGCATTGTCAGCCACCCTATCAGAGGAGGCATATATTCTCCAGTTCTCGTTGTGAGGCAAGGCTAGTCTTTCTTATGTGTGTGACATGAGAGAGAAGCAAAATTTCGACCTTTAGACGTAGCGAGAGGAAAGGCTTCATTTATAGTCGCATTTTCAACGAAATGTATGGAGTTCACTGAACGATAGGACGTGAGCAACAAAAACGCTCCCGTGGACTGATAGGAGTCCGTCGACCCGCTGTGCTTATCGCTAGAGCAGTTGCCGTTTAGATGATAGAAGCGTATCTAGTCCTTGTTGGGTTGTTAGCGAAGGACGAGGTCTGTAGTAGTAGTTCAGGTGCTCTGTTTGCATTAGGCGATTTTCCACTTTGAGTTTCACCCCTGTTCCTCGACACTAGGCGCAATGGTTTATTAAAGAGCAGGGCATAAGCAGCAGACGATAGTGGAGGAGAACCGAAGGGGTAGGGAAGAGTGACCTCAGCGAGGCCGGATCTAGATATTTATACCATTTCACATCAAATTAGGCACTTTCTTAAAGAACTTTGATACTTCTGAAATCAAAGCGAACTCTTCCAAATTGAAACGAGCTTCTTACAGGTCTAACTACAGACTCTTCAAGATGGTTAGTATAATATTCTGTTCATCAAAAATTTGGTAAAATGTTTCTTGAAAGATTTTGTTAGGTCTATCCTAGACGGATGGGGAGGGCACCGTTAGAAAGGTCTTCCTTTAAGCTAGTTGAGTATGTAGTCTTTGTGAAGTAGTGCACTTTAGATTTTATCGTCGTTGATAAAAATACTGAGTGAAGTGCTCTCACTAGGATAGATCCGTGATAATTTTCGATTTTTTGAAAAAAATGATACTTTAAAATTCGGCGCAATGCTACTATGAGGGGGCCAGCCCACATTTGAACGAGTTTTTACCCGTTTGACCTAGGCTCCTCTCGTTGCAACTTGCATTACACATGTACGCGTCAGTTTCCCTAAAATGTGGGAAATTCCACGTCACCATATCCGACTGCTACGCTTAAGTCGATCGAAGCCCATGGGCTGCCCCCCGTGGTATCATTGCGCCTAAAATTCTTTTCAAATCGCAACAAGGCAGAAATCATTCGGTGCGTTAAAAGAAGAGATCGCTCCATGCGCTGAATTAGCTGGTTGCGATTTTTATTCGATTGGCAGTTAAATGCTGCGCGAATTAAAATCGCGACGATGGACACGGACATGGCGCAATCTCTTTTTAGCACTAGAAATAGCTACCTTCATGCGCATTGAAACAAATTTTAATTCAATATTTTGGAAAATTAAATGTTTAGTAAAGTTTCAAACAGTGTGTTCACTTATTGAGCACGTGAATTAGAAAACAGCATCTCAAGTTGTACAAATTTTTCTTGGAGAAATATTCATTGCAATTTTTTTGGAGCGTCTATTTCAGCGTGAAAGAATTCATTTAAGTTGGAAGATGCTCTGTCTGATTTCAAAAGCGTTGGCTTTGTTTAGAGGAGTGTCCAATTTGACCTGAAATTGGCAAGTGTATACATGATTATCAAAAGAGAACGTCCAAATCGTTTACAAACGAATAAATCGGAAGCTTTTAACGCACTGTATCCTAAGGGGAGTGTCGTATACTACCGGAATATTCAATTCCCACTTTACGCAGGAGTTTTGATCGCAATTCTATTGTGCTGGAGAGTTTCTATTCAAGGTTTTGAGTTGTAGTGAACGAAATCGGCGTGAAGCTCTCAATGAATTTACGAGATCAGCTAATATTGAGTCTTTCAGGTCCTTAGTGCCAAGACGCAAGTCGTTGCTGGAGTGAAGCATGTCTTCCAAGTGGTCTATGGCGAGTCAACGTGCAAGAAAGGAGTAAGTTTTTACTGCTTCTAATTTACCAGAAACATCAGTCGTCATATTTATTGTCAGTTTTCTCAAAGAAGCTTGACGTGATCATGATCCGTTAGTCCCTTCCGTGTGCCATAGTTGCCTAAAGAGTCGACATACCTGAAGAACATCGAATTTTACGTCCGTACCTGTATCTAGAAACTGCGACGCTGTGATGTTATAGATCTCAGCCTTCAGAAAATGCAGTGGTGTTAACGTTGTCGAAGTCAAATCTAGAGGGTATCTCAAAAAATGTATACTCTGTTTGAAAGCTGATAACGTTGCTCACAGTAAGGATACTGCAGAAGTTAAGGGCTCGTATGAAACCTTAAGACAATAGAAATTTTATGACATATGTGGAATGCGCCATGCACTCGTCCGAAATTTTGCATTATACATTCGATTGATTGTGTTTCGCTTGAACACTTGTTTAATTTCTTCACAAAGTGGTCGTATTGATTGATTTCAGCTTCTCTTAAAATTGGAAACATAAAGACAAACAACGGCTTGCCAAAAAAGCAAGGTATCCTAAAAGCTGCAGGTACTGTTCGAAGGGTTCTAAAATTGCTGCTAGTGAAGCTTTTAAAGATGTTCGAAGCTCATATGAAAGCACAGGGTAACTAGATTTCTGCAGCATGTAAATCATCAAGATTGCGCCATGCCCTCGCCTAAAACCCTGCATTTCAGACTCGATTGATTGTGCATGAGCTGAATGCTTGTTACAATCTTGTTACTACCTGAGAGCTTCATCTAACGTTTTTCGTCGCCCAGTAGCTGTAATTATGACGACGAACCTCTCCATTTAACCGGAATGTTGTTTCATCAGTCCATAGAATCCGCCTTAGAAAATGGGGCTCCTGCTCACATTTAAGTTGTGCAGTCAATAGACTCACATGTCACGTGTCTTTCACGTTGTTGCGAAGTTCTAAACGTTGAAGAAGCACAGCACAGGTTAATCTGGCCAAGTAGAAACAAGACTGTAGCAAGCATTCGGTCCATGCAGAATCAATCGAGTTGGAAGTGCAACGTTTCAAGCGGGAACACTCCTCAATCTTGACTATTTACACGCCGCAGAAGTCTTGTTGCTCTGTGCTTTCATATGAGCCTCGAACTTCTTCGGAAGCTTCACTAGCAGCAGTGTTAGAACCTTTCAAACAGTACCTGCATTTTTAGGATACCCTGCAGTTTTAATGAGCCGTAGTCTATTTTTAAGTTTTAAACCTTAAAAGAAGCACAAATCAGTTGATACGACCACTTTGAGAAGAAATTATAGCAAGTATTCAAGCGAAACACAATCAATCGAGTGTAAATTGCAATAAATCGTACGAGTGCATGGTGCATTCCATACCGCTCATACGTCTGAAAGTTTCTATTTTTATAAGCTCTCACACGAGCCCTTAACTTCTCCAGTACCTTTATTGTGAGCAAAGTTATCACCTTTCAAGCAGTGTATACATTTTTTTTGAGACACCCTGTATAATACATTAGGGCCTGTTCATACTTCGCGACAGCGGCGACAAGAGCGCAGCGCGAATGGCGTGCGCGGCGTGTGCAGCGCGCGGAAGTATGAACAAGCGACAGCACCGACTAAAACGACAAGAGCGGCTGGAGCGACAACGCCGGCGCTCGAGTATGAGCACTTTTCGGCGACGAGCGCTCTGTTTTAATCGATTCGCATGTTTTGCACGGGTGACAAGCCGCTGTTGTCGCGAAGTATGAACAGGCCCTTAGAAATTACCAGTACAGAAAGAGGATATGTTGGCACGTTATCGGTCGGTTAATTTTGCTTTTTAAGGATATGCTTGCTGCTGAAGTGAGCGCCGCCAACTGCCAGCTGAAACCGGATGCCAGACGAGCGGTGAGCAGCATTCAATGACTACCCTTCTTTTTGAGATGCGCCACACGTTCTAGTTCTGCTTGATGTCGTGGAGACGATTTGAACGTGTATTTGGCCTATACGATGACTTGCGGTGGCTAGTCGATGGTGAAGTCAACCGCAAGGGTCTTCGCTCACCCTGGATAGATGAAAGTCTTATTGGCCGAAGACACATTCGAACTGCCTCCGAAGTTATCAAGTTCTTATCGGTATAACCACCTTCCTTTCAGATCTACGAGGTTGAGCTCTGGGAGAAGCCGTGGGAGAACTTCGAGCAGTTCAACGTGAAGAAAGTGCGAACCCTCGCTGCCGGAGAGCAGATCTAATTCCTCCAAGTGCTGATTAAAGTGTTGTATATTGAGTATCCTGCCAGTTTCACCTATGTACCATTCAACTATCTAGTTGTGATGTAGCGGCGACGGCCTTGGATGATGTGCCAAATGTCGACAAGCAATAACCCCATGTACTATGCGTTGTGTTATGCATTTATTTTAATAAAGCCGAGCAGCAAAGAAGCCTCAAGAGTGGTTCTCTGTGTGGTCTGCTACACGGCTAAGACGCTAGGGATCAGATACATAGCGCTAGAGCGATGTCTTCCGAAGTTTAACTGCCGAACTGAACACCGAGATGGGTTGCGCAGCTTCAACATGAAAATAAGTCTCGATTTCCTGATCCAGTGCCCTGGAGCAAGCTCAGAGCAGCGCATTTGAACACGTGCAGGACAGTACCTCGTGGAGATTTCTTGTAGTCTTCCGCCTTGGAGTACGCTACGAATAATCTCTACCGAATGTTACTGAATGCTTACCACGAACTGACCGAACTATCGCAACGGTAAGCCGACAGAGTGCTTGCATAGTAGCTCTCTGAACGAACGATATGATGCTCTTCGTGTCTCTCAAGTGAGGAGGACCCCTTGGAGCTCTCTGGCACGCGAAAGGGACGAATGGAGACGCTGCTGGCGCCTGCTTGAGCAGCTTGGGGCCAGATTCATCTCGACTTACAGCCGTTTAACAGAGAAAATGCAGCCGAAATCCCTGATAGCGCGGCTTATCAAGCGGTACGGTGAAGCACTTAATCGTACCCTTTCTTGATAAGCCGCGCTTTCGGGGATTTCGGCTGTATTTTCTCCGTTAAATTGCTGTAAGTCGTTGATGAATTCGTCCCCTGATCAGCAGTGGTTATCTATAGCAACACTGCAGTGGTAACATTGACATGAATCCAGGCTGCCTCACAATGTGTCGTAGAAGTAAATCATGTGGCACATCCCACAGAGGGATTGATTAAAGGATGAATGGCGGCGCTGATCAGTCCATCTTGGGATGCGCCACGCATTCTACTTTTTCACTCTACTACCGGATGTCGTGGAGACGTTCTGAATGCGAAGGAATCACACGATTATGATGGAGTTATCCTCCACTTAGTTTTTGGTCAAGAATCCCCTGTCGTCCCGCTGATCACCAAGCTGCTCAAGCGGGCGCCAGCAGCGTCTCCATTCATCCCTTTCGCATGCCAGAGTGTGGCGGCCTACAATTCCCTGCGGTGACCAGCCGATGAACAAGTCAGCGCTTTTTCATCACCAGACAAGTCTGAGACCAATTCACCAACCCCGGAGGTATGGAAGGCTTGGTTGGACAAGTCGTTGTTTGAGCGTTGTCAAGATTGGTGCTAGTCCTCATTTCGACCTATCTTTCGGCGTTGTCGCCTTCTTCAGTGCCTGAAAAGTCGAAGTCATTGGAGGGACTACCCCCCCCCCCCAAATGCCGTTTCATTTTGCAGAAATACATCCAAAAGACTAATTGGAAGAGACCACAAGAACGATGCCAAAAGAACTCGCCTTGGTTAGCCTGGGTGGGAAATCGGAACCAGGAATCTGGTATCGGATGACAGTCGGCGGCACACCATCTGACTGGGCTCCACGCACCCCAGAAATTAATTATTATTGACTTTTTACCGCTAATCCTTAAAACTATCTCTATCTCGCCACAAATCTTCTGTAATAGTATACTGCCCGTCGATACATAGTGAAGGGAAGTATAGACTGTTCATGGGTATAAGTCGCTGTAAAACGATTTCCTTAGGAGAGGATTCACAGCAAGGTAACAGTGCCCATCTACGGAGCTATATCAGTCGATTTTTCTGGAGAACTGCGAAGGAATCGCACGATTATGGTGGAGCGTAGACAGCCCTCAAATAGTCGACCGTTTTCAATACGCTGTCCTATTCTGTCTGACATAATAAGCTAGATGTGTGCGATAATAAAGGCCTACTAATTTTGTTAAATACAAATTTTGTTAAAAGTAGAAAAAAATTTTGGAAATACGGTGCACTGCAGTACGAGGAAGAACGCGTTATCCTCAACTTAGTTTTTGGTTAAGAATCCCCTGTCGTCCCGCTAATCACCAAGTTGCTTAAGCGGGCGCCAGCAGCGTCTCTATTCGTCCCTTTCGCGTGCCAGAGTGCTCCAATGGATCCTCATCACTCGAGAGACACGAAGAGCGTCATATCGGTCGTTGAGGGCTCTCACGAAGAAGTCCGACCAACGCGTTGGTGGGCGTCCTGGTGTTCTCTTGACATCCCGCGGAATCCAGTCGGTGACGGCTCTCGTCCAGCGGGATCTGCGAAGCGCATTACGTGGCCGGCCCACCTAATTTTCGACGACTTGGCCCATGCGACAGCGCCTCTGATCTTCGAACGTCGGCGAAGCTCGGAACTCCGGAGGCCTTCTCTCACTTACGTGAATCGTGTCACACCGAGCATCGTCCTCTCGATTCCCCGCTACGCGACGCTGATCGCGTGTTCGTCCATCTTTCGTTAGCTCACGTCTCTGAGGTTTATATCAGGGCAGGGAGAACAGTGGAGTCAAATAGGTGGGCATGGAGTGGACGTTCTTCGTCTTCTTCACGACTTCTTCGAAGCTCTTGAAAGCTCCCCATACCGCTTTTTTCCTCCTGCTCAGCTCTGGCGCTAGGTCGTTGGTCGTGTTGACTTCTCGACCCAGATACACGTAGCCAGAGCATTCGGAAATGTTCTTTCCGTTGAGCGAGAATGGAGCATCAGAAACTCGTTCGGTCCTTATGAATATCGTTTTCGTCAGACTCAGCTGCAGTCCAACCTTCCCACATACACAATCGAAGTCGGCCAGCATTCGCGCCGCATAATGTTCGGTGTTATACGAGCATGATGTCGTCAGCGAAGCGAAGACGGTGCAGTTGCCGGCCATCGATCTTCTTCCGATTCTCTGCTAAGGATATGTCGGGGAGATAGCTCGTAATTTTCAAAAAAAAGGACGGTCGGCGGTGTGGCTTTTGGTGGTGGAAGCTAGCACCTTCACCAGCAGATCTTTAGGTCTTGCTCTGTCGACAGGAAGCGATGACTTTATTTAATTCTCCATTTGTGATTTATCTGCGTTTTCACGGATATTTTGTACTTCTATGCCTCACTCGCTTCACCTTCACTTTCAGCAGCATTTGCTTCGCTTGATGGTGGGCTACGCTCATCTGGTGTGGTGACCCAATTCTCCGGATCAAATGCTTGATCGGAATGAAGACCAGCTATTTTGAAGTCCTAGCGCAACATATCCAACCGGCGGTATGTCAGACGCCATCCGGGTCGTTTTCCGAGGACCTACTGATTCAGGCTTATGGTGTTGTCGTTAGCGCGAGGGGCCCCTATGACTTGTCGAGTTGAAACTCGCACAAATTCTAATAAATGTTCCAAGGTTTCGGTCAGTTCCTCGTGAAAGGTAGCCGTACTCATGAAGCGACGGGAGCGGGAAGATCTTCCCCCAATCGCTCCATTCCCTTCCCGGTCTCCCGGTATGCGGTTGGTTTTCATGTTCATATTCGTTTCATGAATAGACATTTCCAGCTCCCGACGAGGTCGGATTCCCATAGGAAGCCAGGAACATTCCCGGGGACCTGTAGCGTTGTTTAGACTGAGCTCCACACGAGGTAATACAGATCTTTACTGGCTAACGTTTCGGCGGTATCACCTTCTTCAGAGCCTGAAAGGAAGGATCAAGTCAAGATGTGGCTACCGCGTCAAACGTCGCCTCAACCTTAGAAATTCAAGACTGCCTTTCGATCACGTAGTCAATAGAGAGATCGAGACCCTTACCTTAGAGGAAGCCAGACGGGCCAATCGGTCGGTAGCAGGGCCGTTTTCGAGACACCGGCGCCCAAATCAGAATGCCAACCTGATGTAGGACCTGAGCTCCCGCGTTATATAGAGGCAACGTTGTAGGGTAAGGGTCTCGATCTCTCTACTGACTACGTGATCGAAAGATAGTCTTAAATTTCTAAGGTTGAGGCGAGTTTGACGCGGTAGCCACATCTTGACTTGATCCTTCCTTTCAGGCTCTGAGTAAGGCGATACCGCCGAAACGTTAGCCAATAAAGATCTGTATTATCTCGTATGGAGCTCAGTCAAAACAACGCTACAAGATCTACGATGCCGAGTTTCATAGAGAGTCGTATATGGCGATTCCCTGGAACGTTCATCAATATGGCCACAGATGTCCGATGGAGCTGTACGACGTCATCAACACAGACAATAGTAGTCGACCACTGATTGCTTGATATGATCGAGTTTCATGGAAAAACAAACGAAAGCAGCCATTGTTTGTATGCTTTGCCCATCGATAAACTGCGCACTGTTCCTATGGCTGGCAAATAAGTCGCAAATAAACAAAAGTAGCGGCGAGCGCTTCAGTCCAGGTACCAGTTTACGTGTTTACTGTCTGGGTGTCGCTTGGCGCAACAACAGGCCGGGTTCTATCAGAGGGCTGATGTAAGGCGAGACAATCTAGTGGGGCCCACTATATGTAGGGTGCATTTTGCCTCAGGAAGAAGCTAATTTTTATTCTGTTTATGTAAAACAATGCAAGGCCTTATCTAGTATTCGTGAGTTTTCACTACGCTCTTGAATAGAACTGTTGCTGTACGCTTGCAACGAAGATTAGAGGAATAATTCTACCATTTCACATAGGCGAAGTTCTTGTGTGGGGTCTCTAAAAAGTGGACTAAAGTCCCTTCGGTGGTCCAGGTTTCTCCAACAAGGGATAGTATTCACGAAAGAGAGCGTGAAAAAATGAGTACTTCGAATGAGCCCGAATGAGTAGAATCTAGTATGTATTGGATCCTTCGGACTTCTCCTAATGTATTTATTTATTTATTATATTTACAGAAGGCAAACATTAAAAACAACGCTCAATACTACTCAATACTACACGTGCTCTGCTATCCTCTACCTCGGTTATCAGTTCAATTTTGCTGATACTCCTGTTTCTTGGAATCAACGAGGAACCTGGTGGCGGGTTCCGATATCAGTGAAGTCGTTGACAAAGCCACCTCATCAGGTAATTCCGGAGTCATGTTTGGTTTGGAATGCGTACAGCTTCGTCTTTAATCGATTGTCGTTTCTCTTCCCGTCGTGAACTGCTATGTCGCCGTCGAAATCTTCACAGCAGAAGGCGAGCAGAAATATGGCCACCGGTGAACAGCGAGACCAGGGGGATACACCTGAAGAAATGATGGCCGCGCTAGAGCAGCTCTAGGCTGACAAAAAGACTCCTGGTTTTCTTAAGATACTCATGAATCACATGCTATCCGTTCAAAAGCGATTGTGCTTGATTTTAGCTAAGAACCAAGAACTTCAAGGTCAGGTGGCAGTCCTTCGAGAATAGAACGCTAAGCTCAAGATGGCTCTGGCCGAGACCGATAAGAATGATAGAGCACTCGTCCGTAAGATACTGGTTCTGCAAACATGTTTTCCTGCGTCAACGGAGAAGAAAGGTTACGCTAATGTAACGGCCAAGCTAATTCCTAAACGATCGTTCTTACCCTTCAAACCTACAATTTACAACCGAAGAACACCTACCCTATTCGAAGGCTTAGTCCTAGTCTTACAACAGATTTTAAGATCCCCGGAGCGCTACAAACCATTGGTGATTATATTTCTATCAGCATAAATTATACAAAGTACACAGGGTACGTGAAAGTGGCGGATGGGTAAAAGGGGAATGGAGCATGAACGAATCGACAGAAAAAAAGAGAAGAATCTACAACAGAAAATGTTTAAAAGCTACTTTTCCTAAACGTTAACACATTGACGATCGTGTAATACCTCTACGGCTGTGTGACACGGCGTCGTGTCACGCTCTTGACGTTGCAAAAAAATCCGTTGGTCGTTGGTCCCACGTGCCAGGCAGGAGGAAATAGTGGGTCATCAATGTATTAGCAATCCGCTGATATGCTTTTAAACGTATCTTCATTAACACATTGACGACAACCCCTTTTTGCGGCAGAAAGCCGCCTGGGACACGCTCTATGAGCCACCGGTGGCTCATAATGTCCCTCGCAGACCACTTTTTGTCTTATGTGTTTTTTCCTATCAAACTTTGACCAAAGAGGTTATTAAGGGTGGTGATCACGAATCTGATATCCGCTTATGAAATTTCGGCCGATTACGAAAGGTTACGGTAGGTACGGGTGACTAAGGCTGCCGAGGTCATGATCACCGTTTTTCCACAAACGTCGCTCAGGGGGGTTATTTGGGGTGCTGATCACGAATCTGTCATCCGTTTTTGGTAATACGGTAGAGTACGGTAGGTTACGGTAGGTATGGGTAATCGTCGATAGCCTCAGTCACCCGTACCTGCCGTAACCTACCTTAGTCCACCGTTATACCAAAAACGGATGTCGGTTTCGTGATCAGCACCCCAAATAACCCCAATAGACAAAGTGTGGGCAAAATCGGTGATCATGACTCCGACAGCCTTACTCACCTGTACCTACCGCAACCTACCGTAATCGGCCAAAATTCTGAAAAAGAATGTCAGATTCGTGATCAGCATCCCAAATAACCCCTTTGGGCAACGTTTGGGTGAAAAATACCGATTGAATTGATTTTATTGTAAAATTGGTCTCCTTCCTAGTAAAATTTTTTGAATACTGGGGCCTGCCTGATCTAGCTTACTTTTTTTTAAACTTACCTTAACTTGATGGGAAGGTGCGGGCACAGCCCACGAAGTGCCGTTTTCTTGAATGGTAATTCTGTACCTGTTCTTCTTTCGCACTCTGAAGTCAATTTGTTACTAAACGATGGTTTATTTTGCTGTTCACACTTTGTGGAAAGTGAGTTGTACATCGTACATTGTAGTGTTACACTCCATTGGTTTAACTTTAGTTGTTGACCCGTTGATTCTGATCCAATCTACATTTACACTGATGAAGTTGGAATATAAATTTTTTCCCGATTTTTTCGTTTAGAATGACAGTTTACAGCTAATTGTATTTTTTAGGAAATTTATTGATTTACTGAAATTTAACGAAAAATTTCCGTTAAAAATGTCACCACCGAACTTTAGGTGCGCCGCTGGCATCAGTGGATCTATACGTGTTACCCTTAGACTGATTCGAGCTCTCTTGCTGTCTGCTCTGCTATCATTTACTGTTTCGCTATTAAATTGACTGCAAAGTCTGGCAACACTTTACAATATGCCTGTTGCACTTGCCAAGCCTATAAAGGCGGTCGCCGCGTCGCAGAACATTCTCGAAGCTTCCTGGATCTTACATGAGGCCTGGACTATCGCGAAGAAGGCGTGTACACCCGGTATAAAGTTCTCACTTCACTCCCGCGACTCAATTCTTCGAATTGTAATAATTGTATTTTTTTGTAATTGTATTTTTTAGGAAATTTATTGATTTACTGAAATTTAACGAAAAATTTCCGTTAAAAATGTCACCACCGAACTTTAGGTGCGCCGCTGGCATCAGTGGATCTATACGTGTTACCCTTAGACTGATTCGACCTCTCTTGCTGTCTGCTCTGCTATCATTTACTGTTTCGCTATTAAATTGACTGCAAAGTCTGGCAACACTTTACAATATGCCTGTTGCACTTGCCAAGCCTATAAAGGTGGTCGCCGCGTCGCAGAACATTCTCGAAGCTTCCTTGATCTTACATGAGGCCTGGACTATCGCGAAGAAGGCGTGTACACCCGGTATAAAGTTCTCACTTCACTCCCGCGACTCAATTCTTCGAATTGTAATAATTGTATTTTTTTGTAATTGTATTTTTTAGGAAATTTATTGATTTACTGAAATTTAACGAAAAATTTCCGTTAAAAATGTCACCACCGAACTTTAGGTGCGCCGCTGGCATCAGTGGATCTATACGTGTTACCCTTAGACTGATTCGACCTCTCTTGCTGTCTGCTCTGCTATCATTTACTGTTTCGCTATTAAATTGACTGCAAAGTCTGGCAACACTTTACAATATGCCTGTTGCACTTGCCAAGCCTATAAAGGTGGTCGCCGCGTCGCAGAACATTCTCGAAGCTTCCTTGATCTTACATGAGGCCTGGACTATCGCGAAGAAGGCGTGTACACCCGGTATAAAGTTCTCACTTCACTCCCGCGACTCAATTCTTCGAATTGTAATAATTGTATTTTTTTGTAATTGTATTTTTTAGGAAATTTATTGATTTACTGAAATTTAACGAAAAATTTCCGTTAAAAATGTCACCACCGAACTTTAGGTGCGCCGCTGGCATCAGTGGATCTATACGTGTTACCCTTAGACTGATTCGACCTCTCTTGCTGTCTGCTCTGCTATCATTTACTGTTTCGCTATTAAATTGACTGCAAAGTCTGGCAACACTTTACAATATGCCTGTTGCACTTGCCAAGCCTATAAAGGTGGTCGCCGCGTCGCAGAACATTCTCGAAGCTTCCTTGATCTTACATGAGGCCTGGACTATCGCGAAGAAGGCGTGTACACCCGGTATAAAGTTCTCACTTCACTCCCGCGACTCAATTCTTCGAATTGTAATAATTGTATTTTTTTGTAATTGTATTTTTTAGGAAATTTATTGATTTACTGAAATTTAACGAAAAATTTCCGTTAAAAATGTCACCACCGAACTTTAGGTGCGCCGCTGGCATCAGTGGATCTATACGTGTTACCCTTAGACTGATTCGACCTCTCTTGCTGTCTGCTCTGCTATCATTTACTGTTTCGCTATTAAATTGACTGCAAAGTCTGGCAACACTTTACAATATGCCTGTTGCACTTGCCAAGCCTATAAAGGTGGTCGCCGCGTCGCAGAACATTCTCGAAGCTTCCTTGATCTTACATGAGGCCTGGACTATCGCGAAGAAGGCGTGTACACACGGTATAAAGTTCTCACTTCACTCCCGCGACTCAATTCTTCGAATTGTATCGCCGATTTACACTCAATTTTCAGCCCCAACATTCAGAACTTTTCTCACGAATTCATGGTACGCTGCAGGATATTTGCACAGTCACCCCGGAACGTATGATACACCAATTCAATATTGTTTCCCTGTTGACACCGTAGAGCACTGCTCATACATCATCCGGTGCATTGATTTACTCTTTATCCACTGCAGTCATTGCTAACAGCTGTTATATTTTGAACATTTTGTAGTGTTATTTCACAGTTGTTAGTGTAACGCATTTTTGTCTTCTCACCATGTTCTTAGCAACTATTCGTATGAATTGTCCTCGTGCCGGTATGAAGTTGTCAGTATGAAGAGAAGTCCTTTCTGGTGACTTTTTCCGTTGCATTTTCACATAGAGAGCTTTGGCTGATCGTGGCAGATCTTTTTTAGGAAGTGCAAAAGTTCTGCACTACAGGGGAGTCGAACCATAAACCACCCCATCTCACCACGCCGCCCCTTTACCCCCTGCGCCACCACTCCGCGGCCGGCAGCGCAGTTTCAACCCTACTTGAGCTCGCTCTCTTGTGATTGGCCCACTTGGTCTGGACCTAGAGGGTAAAGGAGCCTGCTACGAAAATGGTCCATAACTTCGTTCAAAGATGCGAACAGCAGAAAAGGAACATATATTTGGAATCAGCGTTTGGAGCCGCATCCAGCGATATACGTCCCATCACAAGTCACCTAGTATTCTTCCCTTGTTAGCTGCAAAAAGGCCTCTTGCGGACATCGGTTTTAAACAAACGGCTTTATTCTCCAACAGTAAGGTAAAGGCAGTTCATCAAACAAATAGAATACGGTGTTCAACTGCTTAGATACGAGAAACTGGCGCCGGCTTCACATCCTCGACCTTCGTGGCAGTGATTTGCGTTCCTATTGAGTTTATCTTGTAAATCTGAAATCACATACAAACAGAAATACGTTTTGGTGGATACTAGGAAAGGCTCGATATGTCGAGCAATTTTTAGAGGCAGTCACCGCTAATCATCACTGGAAGTCATCACTGAAAGTAGTTATTTGCTTTCAAATTTCAATTCATTAAATTAAATTAAATTAAATTAAATTAAATAGCTCTTTAGGGTTTAAAAAGCTGTAGAATACCCTCGATACTCATTAATGGCTGTTTTTCAGACCCACTAAGATGCAAACAGTGGCAGGTTGTGGTCAAAACTGAGGTTCGGATGATTTCGATGACCACATCTTGTCTCTTTCTTTCCGGATAGGATTTCATGCGTTAGATATCCAGGGTTGCTTCGAGTATCGTTACAACCACTAGGAATACCTTTGCCCTGATTGATAACATCCCGATAATGTAAGCCGCAGGTGATGAGGATTCGAGGCTTTTTGCCAAACTTCTGATCATAACTTGTTGACTATGTATATGCTAATCAAAAGAGAGTAGCATGAAGCAACAACCAACCACATGGAATTAGTTGAACAACCCAGTAGTAGAATCTCAGATTAATTAATCACTCGAAGGTCTTTTTAAAGCATAGGTGTGTTCAACGTACTGCTTCAGCTCCGCCGTGGTAAAGTGGGCACATTCCCTCGCAGATGTCCTCCAAAGTGTTGCCATCCTGAAAGCGACGTCTTTCACGTTTAAAAAAAAACCGTGGTTGATAAAAGATCAGTGAAGGGTAAAGTACAAAGGCCGGCGTTATTCAACCCTCACATAGGATGCGCCACGTATTCTACCTCCACCGGGATAACGAGGAGCATTCTGAATGCGTATTGCAACTACAGAATGACTTATGGTGGCCAACCGATGAACAAGTCAGTATTTTTGTCTTTCTCAGACGAGCATGGCACCAATTCACTCACTCCGGAGGGAAGGAGGGCTTGGCTGGACTAAAACGGGATCAAACAAAAAACCACAGGGGATACTCGACGATCCTCGTGAGTATCTCCGCAGGTTCCTCTTACTCACACATTCCCGGGTATACTGCTAGGTAGGGAAACATGGCGGTTCGCGTGGGCATCTCTGCGGTTTTTCTTGACCTCTACCCTGAAACTGACAAATGAACTACGAATTAACCCTACTCAAGTGATGCTCTTTGGTGTGACTTGAGTAGTGTGGAGTATTTCGCAGTCAGAACTGTTCCGTAAATCACCTTAGGTGATAAATAATAGAGTTGCCATCACCTGTAGATCTCTCGACGGTTCGTGGAAGAAGGCGATTTCCTTTGAAGGCAAGCTACCCTGCCCTGTGGCCGCATGATTCATTGCTCTCGGGGCAAAGGCTAGAAATTCTAGCAGGTAAACTGAGATACCTATGAATGTCATCAATATTCACCATCTAGCAGTTTCACGCCAGGGGCTGGGTAGTGTTCCGCATCTTCGGTGTCGCAAAGGCGACAAGTGATCTACTTTTAGCGTAAAACTACACACTTTTTCTTAGGTAACTATTGTAACTCGAAAAATTTGAAAGCCTAATCTCGGTGGTCATAATTGGTTGGCAGCGGCCCTCAATAAACATAGAATTTTTCCCATGCTTCACCAGAATCCAAGCGTTACTATGTAAGTACCCCGCTTATCTAATAAAAAGAGGGCATTCAGCAACATGAATTCCAGTTTTCTTCACTCATTTTCGCTACCATGAGCTGTTTCTAACACTTATTACCGCCTGTTCACAAATATAGCCGATTATTTGTTCTGACGGTTTAATTACCCAAGTTTGTGGTTGTGTCGTGTCGTGTCGAGGTTCTGTTCGTCCCCAAGTGAGCCTAGTTCGAGACTCTGTCCCGCCTAGTAGCACAATTTCAAGCAGAGGTTAGCCAGCCTGAGTTGAGTATTCTTCTCCCCTCCACTCCGCATACTCTCGCATTCATTGGTGATTTCAGCTCACAGTTGAGAGAGGGGACTCCTGAATACAGCAATCGGCGCTTCTGTTTGACTTGTCAGGTTTGTGAGTAGACGATTGTAGATGGCTGCGCCGAAATAGAACGGGTTGAAGCTTTTTTATTATAACTGGAAAGCGGTTGACAATTTCGATGAACAATGAACAAATAAGAACAACGTACACTTACAGCAACATCATGTCCGACGTGGCCTCCCTTGGCGCGAATGTAGAGTGCCGAACGTTTAGCGAAGTTTTCTGCTATGCGCCACAGGTCATCAGGAGACAAACGGTCCCACTCTCGGCGCAAGGTTTGCTTCAAGGACTCGACACTACAGTGACGTTTCGCCCAGGCCCTGGACTCCAAAATTGACCACACGCTGAAGTTCATTAGGTTCAGGCCTGGAGAGTTTGGGGGCCATTCCTCAGATGTTATGAAGTCGGGCAAATTTCACCTCATACTGTGACCGATTGTGTATTTTGGCTTTGCTTAATTATGGAGAAGGTGTCCGGAGCCTTTGTGTACCAGATCCCATCATTTTGACGATTGTGCGCCTGCTCCACGGTGAATGACTTCTCACCTGTTGAGAGTATCCGTTCCCATTCTTGACCTGCGGCCCGCACCCTTCGTTGACGACACCGAAAGAGCCGTTCGCGCTTGTTCTTGTCTGTTAGAAACTGGACTTTTTTGGGTCCTGTAGCGCTTCAAACCTAGTTCGTCTTTGGCTATACGACGCACTGAAGAAGGGCTGACATCGATGTCTCGAACGATTTTCCTCATGGAGGTCTTCGGTCAACTCGCTTCTTGATGATTTGCCGTATTCGAGAAGTGTTGACGGTGCGCTTATGTCCTCGGCCTTGACGGTTACCTTCATGGCCCATCCCCTTGTACCAAATTATTGCTTTGGAAAAAGTCGTTTGAGCGGCACCAAGCAAACGAACGATGTCACTCTGATGCATTCCTCGACGATGGAGCTCCAAAATTGCGGCTCTTTGGTTTGACATTATGCAGAACACGGTTGGTGGCTCTAATTTGAACTCAGAGGAAGCTGACCGACCGATACAAAAAGATGTGCCGAAGCAAATGGACCATTGTCGCAGTGTTGCGAGTTGATGATTTGCATAGAAAAACACCAAACTCTCAACTCGTTATTTTGGCACCCTGTATAGGAATTCAACGCGTCATTTGAAAAAAAGATGACCTCCTGAAGCTTCAAACGGAAGCTCTCAGCTCTTAAAGAAAGGAAAGGGCAGATTACTCCAGGCAGTCGTCCATCCATCTAATCATTTAATGGAGCAACTATCCCGTCACAGAAGTGCAAGCGGTTACACTATGGTGAATCGTTGCGTTTTCCGGCTACTGTTATGTGCATTATCACCTCCTTGAAGGGCACATTCATTACATTGGGATTGCAGCACGGAAGAAAAAGCAGTGCGTTGTGTTAAAGGTAATCTGGAACGATAGGTTCCATTAACAACACTTTTATTCTATTGTGATTCTTCTCGCAAGCTAAGGACTGTGTGTCACACCTCCAGGCACCATCTACAGTCGATTGATTCTTCGGGCCTATAGGCATTGCTCACAGAGCGTGCCATGGCGGCATTTAGTTCTAAAGAGTAGCCCATGCTCCTCTACGCAACAAATAAGTTGGCGAACAACACATAAGTAAGCGCGACGCCCAGAAGTTGGGGATGCCGCGTCCTAAAGCGATTTGCGTCTGACGCGACGCGTGGCGCTGGGGAAAACGTCCCTTTTCGGCGGAAAAATGCGCCGCTTTTGCTTGTTGGCCGGAGCGGCACGTCCGGTAGTGTATGCTTTCAACTGTGGTTGGCTCAATGAATGAATGAACCCACCCAAGGTCCGCACCACGCTTCTTGGAAGAGGCTTATGATCTCAATGTGCACAGTACCGACAACGATTCGCTTTCGCACTTCCATCAACTGAATACGCAGAACGGTTTCGTGTCAAAATTGCGATATGAGTTCTTGCAAGCTGCTGACCTTCTTTGGCACCATAAATCGACCCGTCGTTAGTCCCTTGTTGATGACTGTGGCAGCGGCGTCCCAAGCAATGCCCTGCAAAATGCAAAGCCCAGCTGGAAGTTTGAATCATTCTGATGATTCTCCTTAACGCCATTCGGGATGCACGTCCCATTCTCATATTTCTAGCGAAATCGGAAACGTATAACGTGCTCTTACGTGCCATTACTGCTTTATGACGTACTGGCTCATGAAGTATAGGGTGTCCAGAAAGTATCAGCAGAAAACTTCGAAATGTTCCAGATTTTTTCTAGGATGTTCTGAAGATTTCAACATAAGTGCTATATAACGACACTATCCTGCTGTATCTACATAGCATATCCAGCTCCGTCTTCCTTGCTTATTGTACGATGGCTGTCTACCCATATTAGGC
The DNA here is from genome assembly GCA_947359475.1 of Heligmosomoides polygyrus bakeri. Taxonomy (NCBI): domain Eukaryota; kingdom Metazoa; phylum Nematoda; class Chromadorea; order Rhabditida; family Heligmosomidae; genus Heligmosomoides; species Heligmosomoides polygyrus. The sequence continues at coordinate 89,641,174 of OX375868.1, read as the reverse complement.
ATGTACTCCTTTACGAGTTTGAATCTGGGCACTCCGCTGCAGAAACCTATCGAAATTTGTGTCGTGTATTTGGCTCTGAAGCTGCTTCTGTACGGTCTGTGTATAGCTGGTTCTAACGCTTCAGGAGCGGCAATAGGAGTCTCGAAGATGTGCCTCGCTCAGGTAGACGGACAAAGATATTTTTGGTTGAACTGAAGAAACCGGCGGAGCAGCATCCATATGAAGGTGTGCGTTATTTTGCTGCTGCTCTTGGCTGTTCACGATCCACCCTGGACAATGGACTGCGATCTCTTGGAATGGTTAAAAAGCTCGGTCAGTGGCTCCCTCACGAACTGACCAACGACAATCAGCGAAGACGTCTGGACATATGCACTCAGCTGCTTTCCCGAAGTCGCACCTTTGACTGGATGGACACCATCGTTACAGTAGACAAAGAATGGGTCCTCTACGTCAACCACGCTCGTAAACTCGCGTGGTGCCAACCAGGGATGCACACGAGATTTTGTGCGTTAAAATTTTTGAACGAAAATTTTTAACGGAAAATTTTCGTTAAATTTTCGGTAAATCGTTAAATTTCGTTAAAACTACTATTAACTGCAAACTTTTACTTAAATTGAAAAAAATCAAGGAAGACGTTATATGTTCCAACTTCAACATGTCAACAACTAAATTCAAGAAATGGAATATAACACTACAGTATAAAACAAACAATTCACTATCAACAAAGTGTGGACAGCAAAATAAACAGGCTGTCAGCAACAAATTATATTCAGGGTGTGGATGAAGAATAGGTATGGGAATATCATTCAAGAGAACGGTACTTAGTGGGTTGGGTAAGTTAGACCAGACAGATCCCGGGATTTCCCTATGAAATCGTTTTGTGTGACTGTTCTGCGAGCATGTGCGATCTCGATGCGGGCACGAGCCCGATAGTACTGAAAGAATTAATAAAAATACAACTATGAGCCTATCAGTGTTAACACGTTGACGAACGCATGATTTTCGCGTATCTCGTGCGTGAGACCATTCGATTTTTTGAAGTGTCGAGACCGTGACACAACATCGTGTCCTGCGGACCCACACGGCCGAGAGGGTGTTGTGACACGACAGCTAACGTGCTAACGTTTTGGAAAAGTAGCTTTCCAAAAAATTTTGTTGTTATCGCTTTTCCCGAATCGTTTAGAATACGTCCACCGACAGAAAACATTCTCTTCTTCTCGACTGTTTCATGTGGTGAACAAGAGTATTTTAGGATAAGCTGCGCCATGTGGGGATAGGCGTATCTTATCTGAGGGTCAGACCCAACAGTATCTTTGTAGATTCGTTGGTGCGGCTCAGCGAAGAACTTTTCCAGGTCCAAAATGCATTACATATTTCCAAAAATTCAAATGCGCCACAGAATCTGTGAAAATAGCAAGAAAACGTTGAAATATTGTTGCTGGTTGCAATAGTTTTTCAGGAACGATCCTGATGGGGAGGATGAGGTCTGTAATGTTGCTGAAGACTAGGGAGAAAGTGATAAACTTAGTGAGAAAAAAGCCCGTTAAAAATTCTGTTAAATTTCTAAAAGTTTCCGTTAAGTCGTTAAGCCAAATTTTAACGAAAAATGCTGTTAATTCGTTGAATTCGTTAAATCGTTAACCGTTAAATGTGCACCCCTGGTGTTAACGCGATGAAGTGCCGAAATTGTCCATAAAGGGTGAAATTCATGCTTGGAAAGTCATGCTGAGCGTCTGGTGGAGAGTTTAGGGATCTACCATTTCGAGCTGCTGCCTGACAGCACGACTATCACTGCTGAGGTCTACGCTGCCCAACTGCAGAGACTGGCCGACAAGACACGCATGGAACAGCCCAGGCACGACAAAGTTTGCTTGCGCGTCCGCACATCACGAAGACGACTTCTCAGAGAATTCTGGAACTCGGATGGGAAGTTCTGCCGCATCCAACGTACATCCCAGATCTGACCCAAGTGGCTACCACCTTCTTCGATCACTACAGCATCATCTGGAAGGGAAGCGTTATGAAGATCGTGACCACCTCGAAAATGACCTCCGAGCTATTTTCGTCCCCAAGTCGCCGGATTTCTATGCCAAGGAATTCGAAGTCTTGTGGAACGTTGGCGGAGAGTAGCCGATGTTTATGGAAATTATTTGGTTGATTAATAAAATGCTGATAAAAATTGTGTTATTTTGAAAAAATTGTCGTACTTCTGCAGATACTCTCTGGACACCCATAGTTCGCTCATGATCCAAGCATTTGTCTGTAAAGCAAATTTCCGCTAAAACAAGGTCCTTTTTAGTGAGGAAAAGGGCCGTGGTTTAAAGAAGGCTTTTTTATATGTATCTGGGTCGAGAAGTCAACATGGCCAACGACCTCCAGAGCTGGGCAGGAGGAAACGAGCGTTTTGCAGAGCTTCCAAGAGCGTCGGAAAAATCACGAAGAAGACGAAGAACGTCCAACTCGGTGTCCATTCGATGACGGAACGAACGGTATGACGCTCCTCGTGTCGCTCGAGCAATGAGGATCCATTGGAGCACTCTTGCAGGCGACATGGACGAATGGAGACACTGCTAGCGGCTGCTCGAGCACTTCGGTGATCAACGGGAACATACAGGTGGTTCTTCCTCACAATGTGAGCCTCCAAAGTAGCGATGAAGTTTTGCATTGGAATTTTTACAGGATGTCGGGCCCTATGGGGGGAGTCCAAAGCCGTAGTTAATTTTTTGGAATGCTCTTCTGTGGTCGAAAAAAGGCGTGTGGAAGCGTGGACGCGAAGTGCACCACGCCCTGCTGCCACGCCGGGCAATGTGGTCGGTTGCCGGCAAAAACTGTGGCGACACCGGGGGTCGAACCATAAAACCCATCCGGTGCGGCCAACAGGTGACATTGCTTCCCGTTGCGCCAACCGACCAATCCGGGAGGGTGGCAACAGGGCGTCATGAACTTCGTGCTCACGCGTCCACACGTTTTTTTCGACCATAGAAGAGCATTCCGAAAAAAGTAACTACACTTTTGGACTCCTCACACGGGACCCTACATCCTGTTAAAGTTGCATCACAAAAGGTCACCGCCATTTTGGAGGCTCTCCTTGTCAGTGCGAAACGTCCTACTACGGAGAAGTATATGCTAGACATTCTCCGCCTAAGCTTTCTATCAATGTTGCCATTTAGGATCAAGGTTGCTCGTGCCACTTGTAACACTTCTATGATATGTTCTAGAGGCGATCTGGGGTCGGATTCATCAACGACTTATATAACTTTAACAGAGAATTCACAGCAGAAAGCTCAGATAACGCGGATTATCGCTCACCATATCGCTTGATAAGTCGCGCTTTCAAGGATTTCGGCTGTAATTTCGCTGTTAAATTACTGTAAGTTGTTGATGAATCCGGCCCCAGAATGTGGACTTACCCTAACAATGACTTTCGTTGGACATTCGATGAAAAAGTCATTGTCTTAGTGTTCCTAGAGATGTCCGGTTACAACTCATTTACTCCGTTGGAAGGTTTGCTTGGGTAGGTAGAAATCGAACCAAGAACGTTAACTCGCTGTGTCCGCGACACCAGGCACCCCCGTCCAGCTTCACTATCCGCTCATTTACACACTGGATATACCATTTTCTACTTACCATGAATTTGTCGTCGTTCGGGTTCTCTTCTGTCCAGTCGCCGTCGCCGTTGCAGACAGCACAAAGAGCGAGAAGCACGACGTACACCAGCATCGTATCTGTGAAGTGTTGTATTAGAAGGAAAAGAAGCAGTAGAAAGGGAGCGGCCTAAGAGGATAAAAGCGTTGAGCGGCCACGTTTTGTGCAGTAATCAAAGAGGTCCGCAGCACCGTATGTGTGAGACTGCGCGAAATTGCTCAGGTTCTGGACTATAGGCCCCGTCTATACTTCCACCAGAACGCGATGCTGTATATAGAGATATTGAGTGATCGCATGATGCGATGGGACGTATCGCTCCGTTCGAATCGCGTCGCCCGGTGATGAAAGTATAAATGCGACCCTAGGCCTCTGTTATATCCCGCGGGAGCATCCGCGGAACGTCCGAGGACCAATGGTGCACGGCGGAGGCGGGCGTGGCGAGGCGCGGCGATTGGCCAGGTGAGGAGTCTCGGCGCGATTCCCGCCCTTCCGCGGATGCTCCAGCGGGAGTATAACTCAGGCCTTAGGGATTATGCACCGACGGCGGTGAATCACTGTTCGCTGCTCCGGCGCTACGGATAATACAGATTCTTTTATATTTAATGCCTTCTCAATAAGTCTTTTGCATGTGATAAAATTCCGCTGCGAATCAAAAATTTTCAAGCTATTTATCTTGGGCGGCCAAAGGAACATAATTTAACAATTTTGGCGAGAAGAAAGGATTAAGACGAAACAAAGACCTCAGCCTCTTCAGAAGATTTCGCGCGTTTTTTTCTTCGTGCAGGTGACGTTAGAATCGCTATAATAAGAACGAAGATTAGACGAAGCTCTGGACATCCAGGTACTCTACCTTGTAACTTCGTTTATTCCAGAGCAATAAAAAAAAATCCGGCAAAATAATTGAGGCTCCATCCAGACTGGACTTTGCGGCCAGAAAGAGTTAAATGTTGTTCCCACGTAACAATCTACTTTGGTTACATGCGACTTTAAAGCTTGTAGGTAGCATACATAGCTCATCTAAAACACGCAAGTTAAAGAAGTCTTCTGGACCTGCGCCTCTAGTTGAATGCAAATTGTAGGTTAGATAACCGCGGGCGGTTATATGTCCGCGAGAAATAGGGCAAAAGTGACTTGTTTTGGAGGTCTAAAGGCACAAGTAAGTTAATTTGGAGCCCTTCAGTCCAGTAACTTGTCTAAAATTTTCTGAGACGGTTACCAATTGCTTAGGGAATGTTCATACTTCGCGACAAAAGCGACTGGAGCGACTGGAGCGACAAGAGCGACAAGAGCGACAAGAGCGACTAGGGCGGCGGACATAGTGTGATGCATGTAAATAATTGCGTACTCCACACTCCGTCCGCGACGAATCTAGTGTGAAATGCGTAATTATTTACGTACACCACACTACATCCGTCGCTCCAGCAGCTCCAGTCGCTCCAATCGTTTCTGTCGCTCTTGTCGCGAAGTATGAACAGGCCCTTACGTGCATCTTTTCATATCTAAAGCAAGTTACGTGCAAGCCTGACGACTTAGAAGTGACTTACGCACTTTTACCTTGCCTACTTGCAACCCCACTTTGGAAACATGCGATCTTAAAGCTTGCAAGTAACCTACATAGCTTATCTAAAACGCACAAGTGACTTGTTTTGGAGGTCTAAGGCCTCTGTCATACCATCGCTCACCCCGAGCGATGCCTAATGATATGCTCCCATATCGATCGGGCGGCGCGATGGAATCGATATGGGTGCATATCATTAGGCGTCGCTCGGGGTGAGCGATGGTATGACATAGGCCTAAAGGCACAAGTAAGTTAATTTGGAGCTCTTAAGCCACAAGGAGCTTAGTTCGAATTTTCTGAGGAGAATAATTTAACTTCAAAGATACGTAGAGGTCTGAAATACAGGGGCGGCAGTCGTTCGGTACACCGTGCTGCCAGCCGCCCACTTCCCGCCCAGCCTGCTCCGCCCTATTTGGACAAGTTCGCAGCGCGCGAGACCGTCGTTAACTGATGTGACGTCGTCCAAAAAACCTAACAACTGATAGGGGCGATTGGGAAGCGCATCTCGGGGAATTCTGAAGTTATTTTCCAGTCGGTTCATTTATGGAGGCAGTTGAGGAAAAGAGGACGTCGCTCTTCTCTCTAGATTCTTTCAATTTTCGCCTCAACTAGAGACTATGAGTGATTCCGGTCAGTTCTACATTGGCGGGACCTGAAGAAAGCCTTGGCGCTGCAGCTGAAAACTCTTTTGTTCCAATTATGGTGAACAAGGTTCTGAGTCTTTTCTCAAGAGCGAAATCAGTTCAGGATAGAGATGCAGTGCCAAGGGAAGTGATTAGAAATGCGATGCCTCCATGTGAAGGTAGCGACCCGGACATCTTGTCCTCGGCGCGCCCTCGCCCCGCCCCTTTCTGAGGGCGGTGTATCCAACGACTCTCCCCCGAAATACAGTACCACGCATGTCCTTTGGTCACTTGCCGAAAAAGCCGCTTTGGAGCGTTCCAAATCGGCTTTTTTAATAACCTTTTTAGAAATCAAGTGCTTGTGAAATAAAGCATATATTTGAGCTCAGCAGATTGAGCTCTATCTTCTGACATATAAATCTTAGTAAAGTTGAACAATGCATATAGGTCCGACACAATCAATCGAGTGGGCGCGACAAACTGTAGAGCGAGCGAGCGACAGCCTGTAGAGTGAGTGTTTGGGGAGTTTTATCGGAAATTCCCAAACGCTCTTTCCAGGAATTGCTCTAAGACTGTCCAACTTGTGTTCGGAGTGCGCCGTGAACAATACATATAGAATCGAACCTATCAATCGAGTGGGTAATGCAGCCTGTAGAGTGAGTGTTTGGGAGTTTTATCAGAAATTTCCAGCCGACCTTCCCAGGAATTGCTCTAACACTGTCCAGCTTGCTTTTAGAGTGCGCTGGGCACAATGTACAGGGTGGCTGAAAAGTTCGGGCAATTTTTCAAAGTATTTCAGCAGTACGAAAAAACTACATAAACGCCAAAGATTTACAAACAAAAATAACAGAAACTTCATTAGATCAACAACAACATAATACAACAGGAAAATTCACAACAAGTGCTCAAAATTTCCTCCTTTGGCTTCAATACATTTTCGCAGTCGTTTTGGGAAGTCGCTGATGATGGTCGCACACTGCTCCGCTGTAATCTCGTCTCAGGATCTCAACAACGCCGATTTCAGCTGCTCAACGGTGGCGTATCTTGTAGTGGAGATCTTCTGCTCCATGATCGACCACACAGAATAATCCATCGGGTTGAGATCAGGCGGGTTGGATGGCCAGATGTCCCTGCTCCAAAACCCTGGGAAGAGCTCCTCGCAAACGGCGATCGTGGATTTGGCGGAATGCGCTGGTGCCCAGTCCTGCTGAAGAGAAAATCCGGTTTCGCCAAAATGGCTCGTCGCCCACGGCTCCAGTACGTCGCGGAGGACATATTGCTGGTAGCTGGCAGCGTTAATTTTGACGTTCTGCTCCATGAAAACCAGCGGCATCTTTCCGGTAGCGCATATTCCAGCCCGCACCATCACCGAGGCTGGAAAATGGCGGCGGCTGATGGTCCTTGCGGCCGACGTCTTCTGCTGACCCTTCTTAAGCAGCTGCCGGCGATTCTGATGGTTGTGAACCGGCTGGACCGTGAAGATCTTCTCGTCAGTGAACAGCACCTTCGACAAGCGACCATCGCCGACCAGCTGACGCATTCGCCTGCATTTCCTCAACCTCTCAGCTTTCATCGCGTCGTTGAGGAAGTGAATACGAGCTACTTTGTAGCTGCGTAATCCCAGCTTTCTCCTGGCAATATGCTGGACTCGTTCCCTACTGATCCCGAGATCCGTAGCCATCTTGTTCATCGACACCTCAGGATTACGGCGAATGCGACAACGAACCTTGTTGATGTTCTCCGGTGTTGTCGCAGTGGTGGGACGGCCGCTGCGGGGACGGTCCGAGGTCCCGCCAGTCTCCTTGTAGCGTCTTACAATCTTGTAGACGGTCCTTTGTTTGAAGCCGGTTGTTCGAACTATGTCCGCGGTCCTCATTCCCGTCTTGTGCAGCTCGACGACGGTGATACGCTCACTTTCACGAGACATAACGCAAGCACAACTGAAAACGAGAAAACTGGAGCAACAGATTCTAGATCAAAATTGCGCGAGGAATACAACGGAAACAACAGAAATAACAAAAAACCTCAATTTCAAGGCCAAAAGTAGCGCCGCAAAAAATTGCCCGAACTTTTCAGCCACCCTGTATATAGTATCGGACCTATCAATCGAGTGGGCGAGACAGCTTGTAGAGGGGGCGTTTCGGGAGTATTATCAGACATTTCTCGCCGCCCTACTATGTAATTGCTCTACGGCTGTCCAGCTAGCCTTTGGAGTGCCCAGGAAACAATGTATATACTACCGAACCGAACTGTATGAACCTAAGTGGTGGAGCTCTGTCAAGGAAAGAGAGGATCAGAATAGTAGATGGCAGGTTTTCTCGTGGACTAGGTGCTCTAGGTAAAACCAAGGCGATAAATATTTCAAACCTGCTACAGTTGGAAAATGGTTCATTTGAACAAGTCACACAGGCATCCACTTAATGTGGAACACAATCAGAACCAGCAGCAGAGCATTTAAAACTGTGAAGTCAAAGTACAGATTGGCTGCGATCATAGCGAACTAACGTAGCTCAGCCCGACTTCGACCTTATAGACTGAATCGCAGATAAGTGTTCGCTCCACCTTCACACCCGCCGGCGTTTTTCCGCTCAGAATGCTGTCTCGGATGTGGCATTCGGTCTTACTTGTGCTCGGGTTTCCAGAGCGTTTTTGGACGTCTCATCTCCAAGCCACTCCACAAACTGGTTAGACCATTGTCGTCTAGTGATAACTGCAACTGTGGCAGGCAGAAAAATCCGCCGGAACAAAAAAGAACTGTCTCGAGCAGAGCATTGAGGTGCACCCAAGTACATGATATTAATTGCGCTACTTTGCACACTAGAGTGGATAAATTATTGGCATAGGTGTATGATGCTTCGTCTTGCAATTCACTAACAGCATCCAGACGACTGTACGTCCGAGAAGATCGAGGATTTTGCTTACGATACCTCAAACATGGGTAATTAAACGTTTATTATATATTTTGTAACTTCACATGAACGGCGAACAAAGTATAATTATGCGAAATAATGTCAAAGAAATGAATGCGCTGCGCGTTCCTTAGACGTGGGTGCTGAGGGCTGAGGGGCAAAGGGCAAAAGAATGACTAATGCCGCGGCAATCGAGCCAGCTATTTATGCGCTGATCTAAGAGGCACTAAAAACATTGCGTGGTCATCAACGACTTCATCTGTAGAGGAATGCTTCTGCGAACGAAAACATATTTGAATTTTTAGCACACGAATACAGTGATTATGCAGATTTAGCAAAAATACAACACAATACGAGGACACTACAATGTCATTTTATCATCACGTCGTCGTCGTCATTTTATCATCTTCATTTCAACTATTAGGGGGGGGGGGGCGGGGCAAAAGTAATGAGACAAATTGAAAAAAATCTTTATCTCTTTATAACTCAATTACAACTCAACGGTGCTGAGGAATGTATTCGTCATCAAAGGCAATGACCTTGCTGCCATCGCTCAGCGAACTTCCTGATCTCATCCTTCCACAACTGCTTGGGCCTGGTGTTGATCAACTGCTCGATATAGTTGTCAAGCACTGCTTGGGTTCTTGTGTCCCTTCCGACCAGGAAGTCCTGTAGGCTCAAGAAGTAGTGGTAGTCGCATGGAGAGATGTCCGGCGAATACGGTGGATGGGGCATGTGAACGTAGCCCAGCTGGCCAAGCTTATCCGTGGTTACTTGTTCCCGATGGGGTGCGGCGTTGTCGAAGAGGAGAACCTTCTTGAAGCGCTGCGAATGAATAAGAGCGAGTTGCTCTTCCATTTCGTTCACCATGGCCTTGGAGTCCATCGTTGTGCTTTTGGAAAATTCTTCCAGTATACCGGTCCATGTGCGCAGACTCAAAAGCTTAGGAGGTGCTTCCCGCCGTGAACATCACGCCGAACGAAGGTCGCTAACGGGTCACCAGGCTTCACCCAGACTCGCTGCTTGGAAGAGTTAAGGTAGAAGACGTACTTCTCATCTTGCGTGAATATTGAGCCCAGGCTGCTCGGGGTTGGGAATTGGGCGAGATTTGCACGACACAGGTTGACTCGTCAGACCGGGATTTCGGCATGAGACAGACTGGGTGGCATGCTTCTGGAAAGGGCGGAAGTGGTAACTTCTCAGGAGGCCTTCAGTAGGTAACATACAAACATACAAATACGATAAGCACGAAACCAGACTCCAGCCACGAGATATATGGACAAGGCATGGGGTGTTTCATTACTTTTGCCCCCTTCCCCCCTAATATAAATCTTAAATGCTGCATATTCAGTTCCAACACGTCAGACTACATATTTCGGCCATACCTACCTAAATCTGGAAATAGTGCATAACAAGTTAATATTTTACGGTTTAAAAAATTGTGAGACATTACTTATTGGCACTCCAGAAAATAGCGATAAAGGACAAATTGATAGATAACCTATATACGAGTGTTGATGGGTCCCACAAGTTGCCGATGTTGTGTTCAGTCAAACAGCACCAGTGGTGTAGCTTAGTAGAGCATTCCTGCCCGGTGAGCAGGAGGCGCGGGTTCGAGTCCCTCCTGGCGCCAGAGTTTTGACTTCTGCATGACATCGTTATAACAAAATTATAAAAGGCGGCGTTATTCAATGGCTCTTGGAATGCGCCATGAAATCCAATACTTTTAGGGGATGCGGAGGCAATTTGAAGACGTCCTAGGGCCGGATTCATCAACCACTTACAGCAGTTTAACGGAGAGAATACAACCGTAATCCCTGACTGCGCGGCTTACAAGCGATACGGTGAAACATTTTAGTATGGTGAATCCCAAACAACGACTTGTTGTGGCCAGGCGACTAACAAGTCAGTATTTCATTTGAGAGACAAGAGACAAGTCCTCAACCAATTCATTGACTCCAGAGGGAATGCTTCGTTGGTCTGGATGGAAAAGTAGAACCGGGACCCTGGTATCGGGGCAGCCGGCATCCTCTCCGACTGCGATTCACTCTTGCAGATATCAGTGATATACCTTGACAGTGTCTGGGCGAATTTCAAGACTAGTCGCCTCCACCTATAGTAGCCTACCGTACTCCACCATAATACCAAAAGCGGATAGCGGTTCGTGATCAGCGACATGAATAGCCCAGTTAGTTGAAGTTTTGACAAAATCGACGATCTCAACTCATGTTTGATATGATCTCATCTCAAAGTGCTGATGCGACCTGGCATTCCCCGTTTTTCTTCTAATTTAGTATTATAGTAAGGGATAAAGAATAAAAGATAAAGAATGGTGTTAGTCAATGCCTTTTGCGATGCGCCACGCATTCTACTTCTAGAGGATGTCGTGGAGGCGACATGAATGCGTATTTGGCCATACAATGCCTTGCGGTGGCCAGCCGATGAACAAGTCAATTCTTTATCCTTCTCAGGCAAGTCTGGTACCAATTCATCGACCCCGATAGGATGGAAGGCTTGGTTGGTCTAGGCAGGAAATCCGAACCACGGATCTGGTATCGAGTGCAACGACAGCCGGCACCTCCTTCGACTGCGCTACACGCCCTCCCCCCCCCAATCTAGAGGTGGTGGAAAAAACAGAGTACAGTAGGCCTCACGAATTTGTATGAAGGAATAGATGTGTCTAGAACCATTTACAAGTTTGTATTCCTACTAATATTTATAGTTGCATGGGTGCGTAGAGCGCAGTCGAAGCCTTCCGCACAGTCCAATCAACCCTTCCATTCCTCCGGTGTCGGTATATTGATACTAGACTCGCTCGGAACAGATTAGTCACCCACTTTCTATGCGTAGCGTATCCCAAAAGGATTAAGTGGCACTATCCTTTGTCCATAAAAAGGATAATGGATAAAGGACGGCGTTATTAAATCCCTTTTGGGATGCGCCACGCATTCTACTTCTACGAGATGTCGTGGAGGCGACTTGAATGCGTATTTGGCCATATAATGACTTGCGGTTGCCAGCCGATTAACAAGACAGCGCTTTATCCTTCCCAGACAAGTCTGATACCAATTCACCGACACCGGAGGGATGGAAGGCTTGGTTGGCCTGGGCGGGAAAGCCGAACCAGGAACCTGGTATCGGGTGCAGACGACAGTCGGCGCATCCTCCGACTCCGATCCTTATTTATTGTTGCATAGAGCCTTCCGTTTGCATAGCGGAGAAGCAAGCCCATTCTATAGCTCTACATTAATTGAATGCACTGCTGTGTATGAAGCAAGTTTCATAAAGAATTATGTGTAACAATAGTCATATGCGTTTTTGGAGATAGTGACGGCAGCTAATCACAGGCTTTGATTTAAGTATTTCTGTTTGATTTAAAACATTTTATCGAAACATTTTTATTTATATTTGCTTATTTTAAAAGGTCTCAAGATACAACAATGAGCAAAAACCAATAATTATCTTATTTATGTGTATGCCTTACTTTTTAGAAGTTAAATGCACTATATAGCATGATTGCCCCTAAAAGGTCTAAAGTCTAAAGTCGCTCGACCTAAGTTGCTGTTATGTTCTCTTAGAAGATCTATTGGTTCAACAATAGCTGCTGACGTCGTTGCCTGAAACATCGATTTTATTCTAAACAATTTCAGCAACTTTCATTACGCGGCTTTCCTCTGGAAAGGTGCTCAATTAGAGATGCGGAATCGTCCTAATAGGGAGGGACAGTGCGAAGGTGACAACTGAAAACACCCATGACACGATATCATAATCTCTGATTTCACATCAACATCACCTTCTCATCTGGCAGTACTCAAAGCTCTGGAACAAACTCAAGGAAACAGACAGAAGGTCCAAGCGCTGCATGCCATTTTCCGACTAGCATAGATCCGAAATATGGGCTTTTTATAGACGCCCTAGTTTTATCAGTCACCCCACAATTATTTTATTTTATTTTATTATTTGATCTATATCAGGCACCTTGCTTATCTACAGTTTTTTGTGTTGCTAACTAATTCAGCACTTCAGCACTGGTGAACTGTGTGTGATTTCTATGCAGAAGGGCATCCTCTTAACCTATAAAAATCCACGCTTTCATCCTAAGTACCGGACACTCGGTAAAACATCAGTTCTGTATGATTTCTCTAGGGAACAAGATTCACTCTTTTTGACCGGAAGGTCGTTAAAGATCTATGTTCTTTTCGAGGACTGCGGTCAGCGTTTTTTGAACTACTGTATGCAAGGGAACCAGTTTCAAACATTACGATCTACACTAAAGAGTTCCATAAAGTTTCCTAACATCAGCATTTCCTGTGGACAGTCTTGGTACCAAAGTTCGTTTGAACATATAAGACGGCATGTGAAATTTATTTTGATTACTGGGTTTACCTCCGGAGTTCCGAGCTTCGCCGACGTTCGAAGATCTGAGACGCTGTGGCATGGGCCAAGTCGTCGAAAATTAGGTGGGCCGGCCACGTAATGCGATTCGCAGACACCCGCTGGACGAGAGCCATCACCGACTGGATTCCGCGGGATGTCAAGAGAACACCAGGACGCCCACCAACGCGGTGGTCGGACTTCTTCTTGAAAGCCATGAACGACCGATATGACGTTCTTCGTGTCCCTCGAGCGAGGAGGATCCATGGCACCACTCTGGCACGCAACAGGGAAACTCTGATTACGACTGTAACTCCACAGCAGCCGCTATGTGTGTCGAGACTTCAGACTTTTAAAAACGCCAATGTTCTCCTAGACATGGTGATAGAAAACAGACCCATCACTTATGAGAAGAAGAGACCTGAAGCCAGATCCATCAACCGCTTACCGCAGATAACGATAAAAAGTGCCGCCAAACCTACTGATACCGCGATTCATCAAAATGCGGTGTGGCAAATTTGGGGTCGAACTCTGCATAGGTTACTACGTGGCCGGTTGGGTGAATCCGCGGTGAGATGATACCGGCGCTAGTGTTGGTAAATCTGGCCTCTTTAGATGAAAGTGCAATATAAGTTAGTGCATAAATGCTCGCTGACCCAAGCCTGATTGTGAGGGTGACTGTTTCCACCTCTAACCAGCAGGTCGACTTTGAGCAAGAGAGGTCTACTACCACGGTAGGTAGCTAAAATGCCTGGATAAGGAAATTCCTTTGTTTCGTGATCTTTCTGGCTCCTAGAGAAACGAGCTCAATGTGGCAGGTATGAAGATTGGATTGGACATGAATATGTCCAAAACGCAATTTATGGTCAACCAGTGGTGTGACACGGGACTCGTAAGGTTAAATGGAGTCGCTCTACAGCAGTCGACTCCTACGTCTATCTGGGAAGAGAGCTGAACATGGATAACGACCTCGCTCCTGAAATCGCCCGCAGGAGACGCGCAGCATGGGCAGCCTTCAGTTCGATTCTCGACGTCACCGATCAGGTCAAGGATGCCGGCCTCAGGACCTCGATATTCAACGCCTCTGTACTGCCTGCGATGTGTTACGCGACGGAAACCTGGCGCGACAACAAGACAATCGCCAGAGCAATGCAAACTACGCATCGTGCACTGGATAGATGTCTTCCGAGGACAAGCCTTCGTCAGCAATGGCAAGAAGGCCTACGAGGCTCGGAGCTACGGGAGGAGTCGCAGTTAGCAGACCCGCTGCAGTACATGAAGAAGTCCAAATATCGCTGGGCCGGACACCTGCTTCGACGAAAGGACGATAGATGGAGTCTCCGTGTCACAGAATGGCTCCCGAGAGACCATAAGAGACCACTGGGACGACCGCCAACGCGATGGGCAGACTCATTCTCAAGATCTTTCAGAGAGCGGAGTCTGCCTCACTGGATGCAAGCAGTCAGAGATCGAGCGGTCTGGAAGAGTTGTGGCATCCGTTGAGAAGACCTCCAGCCAAAAAAAGGACCATCAAAGTATTAAAGGAAGTAATAGAAACTTGAAACTTTGCAATGCGTTTAGTTGTGTTGTTGATGGGAGAAGTGTCCTTAAACATCAGAGAGGAGCGTTGTGATGGAGATCCATCAAACGCCGGCTCTGAGACTGCTCCTTTTTTCGTTATTCTATTATTTTCATTGTTAAGGTTAATTTGTTCTCGTTATTAAAGTGGGTTGCGCCTACTTTTCACATAGACGTAATGTTTTCAGGCATCAGCGGAACATTGGGAATCATCGGCAGCGCTTCAGAGATTTTTTGGCATATTTTTAAACTTTTTGAGGTACACATTTAAAAAAAGGGTTGTGTATGTCTTGTTATACATCTCCCCTTATAAACTTCTTATTCAAACAGACTGCACTGCTGCAACGCAATCAGCATGTAAGAGGATCTTGTTTTGAAAGCTGACGACGTCTGCGGATGATAGCTCTGCTTTCAGGAGCCAGAGAGTACGACTTCTACGGCAGGGCATGCGAGGGGAGCCATTTAGGATGTTTGCGATCAGACTTTTCGACTCTAGTTGTCAATTATATGTGTACCAGTCGTTCAGCGGCCTAGCGGCCGCCTCCGACTGGTTGGGGGCTTCGCCCCCAAACCCCGAGAAGAGAACACTCCGACCATCTTCTTTTCCCAACTTTTAGACCTTCATACCTCAAAAACAAACTTCAGATTCGTGTTCAGCGACCTCGATTACCCCCAGGGCCGAAGTTTAACGCCGCTTGAACGCCATCCTCAAAAAAATCGATAATATCGCTCGATATCGATTGGACGACTTCAGATTCGAGTTCAGCGACCTCGATTACCCCCAGGGCCAAAGTTTCGCGCCACTTGAGCGCCATCCTCAAAAAATCGATAATATCGATCGATATCGACTTCAGATTCGTGTTCAGCGACCTCGATTACCCCCAGGGCTGAAGTTTCGTGCCGCCTGAATAAAATCCTCAAAAAATCGATAATATCGATCGATATCGATTGGTCGACTTCAAATTCGTGTTCAGCGACCTCGATTACCCCCAGGGCCAAAGTTTCGCGCCACTTGAGCGCCATCCTCGAAAAATCGATAATATCGATCGATATCGATTGGTCGACTTCAAATTCGAGTTCAGCGACCTCGATTACCCCCAGGGCCAAAGTTTCGCGCCACTTGAGCGTCATCCTCAAAAAATAGATAATATCGATCGATATCGATTGGTCGACTTCAGATTCGTGTTCAGCGACCTCGATTACCCCCAGGACCGAAGTTTCGCGCCACTTGAGCGCCATCCTCAAAAAATCGATAATATCGATCGATATCGATTGGTCGACTTCAGATTCGTGTTCAGCGACCTCGATTACCCCCAGGGCCAAAGTTTCGCGCCACTTAAGCGCCATCCTCAAAAAATCGATAATATCGATCGATATCGATTGGTCGACTTCAGATTCGTGTTCAGCGACCTCGATTACCCCCAGGACCGAAGTTTCGCGCCACTTGAGCGCCATCCTCAAAAAATCGATAATATCGATCGATATCGATTGGTCGACTTCAGATTCGTGTTCAGCGACCTCGATTACCCCCAGGGCCAAAGTTTCGCGCCACTTGAGCACCATCCTCAAAAAATCGATAATATCGATCGATATCGATTGGTCGACTTCAGATTCGTGTTCAGCGACCTCGATTACCCCCAGGACCGAAGTTTCGCGCCACTTGAGCGCCATCCTCAAAAAATCGATAATATCGATCGATATCGATTGGTCGACTTCAGATTCGTGTTCAGCGACCTCGATTACCCCCAGGGCCAAAGTTTCGCGCCACTTGAGCACCATCCTCAAAAAATCGATAATATCGATCGATATCGATTGGTCGACTTCAGATTCGTGTTCAGCGACCTCGATTACCCCCAGGGCCAAAGTTTCGCGCCACTTGAGCACCATCCTCAAAAAATCGATAATATCGATCGATATCGATTGGTCGACTTCAGATTCGTGTTCAGCGACCTCGATTACCCCCAGGACCGAAGTTTCGCGCCACTTGAGCGCCATCCTCAAAAAATCGATAATATCGATCGATATCGATTGGTCGACTTCAGATTCGTGTTCAGCGACCTCGATTACCCCCAGGGCCAAAGTTTCGCGCCACTTGAGCACCATCCTCAAAAAATCGATAATATCGATCGATATCGATTGGTCGACTTCAGATTCGTGTTCAGCGACCTCGATTACCCCCAGGACCGAAGTTTCGCGCCACTTGAGCGCCATCCTCAAAAAATCGATAATATCGATCGATATCGATTGGTCGACTTCAGATTCGTGTTCAGCGACCTCGATTACCCCCAGGGCCAAAGTTTCGCGCCACTTGAGCACCATCCTCAAAAAATCGATAATATCGATCGATATCGATTGGTCGACTTCAGATTCGTGTTCAGCGACCTCGATTACCCCCAGGGCCAAAGTTTCGCGCCACTTGAGCACCATCCTCAAAAAATCGATAATATCGATCGATATCGATTGGTCGACTTCAGATTCGTGTTCAGCGACCTCGATTACCCCCAGGACCGAAGTTTCGCGCCACTTGAGCGCCATCCTCAAAAAATCGATAATATCGATCGATATCGATTGGTCGACTTCAGATTCGTGTTCAGCGACCTCGATTACCCCCAGGGCCAAAGTTTCGCGCCACTTGAGCACCATCCTCAAAAAATCGATAATATCGATCGATATCGATTGGTCGACTTCAGATTCGTGTTCAGCGACCTCGATTACCCCCAGGACCGAAGTTTCGCGCCACTTGAGCGCCATCCTCAAAAAATCGATAATATCGATCGATATCGATTGGTCGACTTCAGATTCGTGTTCAGCGACCTCGATTACCCCAAGGGCTGAAGTTTCGTGCCGCCGACGTGTTCGGCACGTCTTCGTCTCGCCATGCATGGTTGCCGACGTGCTCGGCACGTCTACGGCTCGCCATGCAGGGTTGCCGACGTGTTTGGCACGTCTACGGCTCGCCATGCAGGGTTGCCGACGTGTTTGGCACGTCTACGGCTCGCCATGCACGGTTGCCGACGTGCTCGGCACGTCTACGGCTCGCCATGCAGGGTTGCCGACGTGTTTGGCACGTCTACGGCTCGCCATGCACGGTTGCCGACGTGTTTGGCACGTCTACGGCTCGCCATGCACGGTTGCCGACGTGCTCGGCACGTCTACGGCTCGCCATGCATGGTTGCCGACGTGCTCGGCACGTCTACGGCTCGCCATGCATAGTTGCCGACGTGCTCGGCACGTCTACGGCTCGCCATGCATGGTTGCCGACGTGTTCAGCACGTCTGCGCCTCGCCATGCACGGTTGCCGACGTGCTCGGTACCTCTCCGGCGCGCCATGCACGGTTCTCGACGTGTTCAGCTCCCGCGCCCCAACTCAAAGTGGGACGGACGGACAGTGTGACACAGTGACACAGTGACACACGCTTGCTGCTTTATATATAGTAGGATTCATCAGACCATTATCCAATTTCTCAGCAATAGTTATTGTCTTGTCTCCATAACTTCCATGCATTCTTATCACTGCTAAGCTCTTTGGCGCCTTTTATACTCCCGCCGCGGCGCGGCGCGTCAATTTGGGGAGCGGCGCGGCCAGTCGCGCCGCGCCCCGAATTTGACGCGCCGCTGCGCGATTGCAGTTAAGGCCCCCACAGAGTTCTGCGGCAGCGCCGCGGCCCTATGCTTAACCATAGGGCAGAGACGCAGAGCTCGCCGCCGGCGGCGTCCCTGCCCTATCCTTAACCATTGCGGCGAGCGGCGTTGCCGCAGAACTCTGTGGGGGCCTTTAGAAAGGGGAGCGTCAGCGACGCGCGGCCACGAGCTTCTGCGCACTACGGCCCGTGCTCCGGAAACGGTCCATGAGTCATTGAGGGAGCGAAACAGAAAGGATTCGTCTGGCTGATCAGCGCAATGCATCTTGTCAATGTTTGTCGTAGGATTCCTGTTGGGAGCGACGAATCCTCTCTTAGGCCAGGAGTCGAAGTCGTTCGCTCAGCCTACGGTTGAAACTGGTGAGTGTGGTATTGAGTCGAATCCCCTGCAATGCAAACGGCTTTGAACCACTCTTTATTTTGCGATATGTGCGGGTCCAAAAGAAAAACTGCTGGAAGATACTCATCGTCGAGAATCACTCAAAATTCTTTCTCATATGGCCATTCTAGGGTCACTGTGCACTAAGCATATCTTTGGCGTGGTATATGAAGCTTCGTGAATGTCTACAGATCTCCATTCTCTTCCTAGGTTACAGAAGGTCATGGTCACCGATTTCGCCCAAACTTCCTAATCATGCAAACCTAGTAATCGTCTGTAACTTCAAAAAACGATGTCAGACTCGTGATCAGCACCCTAAATACCCTCTCTTCCTTCCCAATAGGAGAACTTTAGTCGAAACGGTGAAATCTCCCACCCTACACCGAGTCTGTCGCGGCTGATCGACCCGCGCCGCGCTCTTCCCCTCAGCGGCATGATTCGCCCAATACCGTAACCCAAAATTCCGTCAAGTGTGGTGTTTTGCGGCGGCGGAGTATAAAAGCGATGCGGCGCCGCCTCGCGGCGCGAAAAATCGATAGCCATGCCGACCATCACGCCGCGCCGCGGGGCGGCGCAAATATAAAAGGCGCCTTTCACATCGTTTCAGCTCAAGTGATAGTGGAGTGGTGATGGAAATGGCACAGAAGCATACACATCAAAGCTCTATTCCTAATATTTCCCGTATTCCTTGTCACACTGCTCCTGCAGAGATGTTTTTGCCTCTCCCCATTTGCTAAATATGAGTTTGCTACGATCTTCTCATAGAGAGAGAGAGAGTTCCGAGATCTATCCTAGTTATTGAAGTGTGTTGAAGTAGCAATTCGGACGACATTCTATTTTAACTTCAAGTTGGGACAATCCACAGCCGAGACAGCTCGACAGCGCCAGCGGTCCAGTAAATTTCGGACCGCAGATTTCAGCCTCGAATGTGACCCCGTAACGGCCGACTTAGAGCAATCCTGGACGACGACTTGAAGGAACTGGTGGAAGCTGAACCATCCCAAACAGTTCGCGGGATCGCAGAAGAGCTGGGCTGGGAGTCAGTAAAACTGCTGTTGCGGATGCTTTGAAACGCCTTGGGAAGGTGAAAAAGCTCGAAAAGTGGGTTCCCTACGAGTTGAGTGAGCGGCAAAAATTGTCACGTTTCGAGATTTGTTCTTCTCTACTTTTGCGCAATAAAATTAACCCGTTTTTGAATTGAATCATCACCTGTGGTGAAAAGTGGATTCCGTAGGTAACAGGAAACGTTCCGGACAGTGGTTGGACGCGGAAGAACCCCTAGGCATTTTCCAAAGGCGATCCGTCACCAGAAAAGGTAATGGTCACTGTGCGGTGGTCTGCGGCTAGTATGATCCATTACAACTTTTTGGCACCAGGCCAAACGATCACAGCGGAGTCCCACTGTAAGGAAGTCGCCGAAAATTGCGTCAACTTCAGCCAGCATTGGCCAACAGAAGAGGCCCGCTTTTTTTGCAGGATAACACCCGCCCACACGTTCCACAAATCACTATTAGAAAATTGAACGAATCAAGGGCTGAAGTTCTGCCTCACCCACCATATTCTCCAGACCTCTCTCCAACCGACTACCACCTTTTCAAACACTTTCAGAACTTCCTCGCTGGTAAAACCTCCCCCGATCAGGACCAAGCCATAACAGCCTTCGTAGACTTTGTCGATTCTCGACCACCTAATTTTTTCGTAGATGGAGTAAGTTGATTGGAATCCCGTTGGAAAAAAAGTGTGCTGATTCGAACCGTACTTATCCCGACTAAATATGATTTGGGAAAGATATGGTAATTCAAAGTGAGGCTCTTAAACGCTGAGAACTTTCGGGACAATCCAATACCTGTGCGGCCCTCCGTCCGACTAGTATACTTCAAGTTGTGCAAGCGTTTTCAGATACTTTCTAAATTTTCGGCTTTCAAAACAATCATAAATAAATTTTTGAAACATTCTTAGTTTCCTGCATTCTGCTCTGAGGCAGGGTCACTTGACAGCATTACTTCCTTTTTTATAGTTTTCCTGCTAGTTGTTCCCTCTCCGTTGTTTGTATACTATTGGGATAAGTTACGCGTAGGCTCGTCATTGTTTCAAACTCTTTTCACAAGGTTGTTGTCTTGGAATCCCGACCGCAATGCACCCTTCTCGGTCGCAGCTTAAAAATAAAGATAAAGGGTAGATCCGAATTTGTCAACATTTAGAATCCAAGGATTGAAGGACACCCAGGCTGTAGTATATTTATTTATTTATTTGCACAATATTGTGCACAATGAGCAGTAGGTAAGCAACATGGACACGGCGTTAAACAACAGTGGAGATGACTAAAAAATAAAAATCTAAAAAGCTAAACTCCTCAACAACACAAATTAGCAATTCGTAATAATAGTTCGTGGGCGCGTGTAGCGCAGTCGGAGGAGGCGCGACTGTCGCGTGCACCCGACACCAGGTTCCTGGCTCGGATTTCCCGCCCAGGCCAACCAAGCCTTCCATCCCTCCGGGGTCGGTGAATTGGTACCAGACTTGTCTGGGAAAGATAAAGCGCTGACTTGTTCATCGGCTGGCCACCGCAAGTCATTGTATGGCCAAATACGCATTCATGTCGCCTCCATGACATCCCGTAGAAGTAGAATGCGCTGGCGCATCCCAGAAGGGATTGAGTAACGCCGTCCTCTATCCTAATAATAGTTCGTGAGAGCAAAATTAAATTAACAACGAGAAGGATTAAAAAAAAACGAAAGAAGAACTAGAAGGTTGAGGGTTTATTGGTGAAGTGGTTAATTTAATGGGAAAGGAGCAGTGGCCCGCCAACACTGCAAGTTGCGAGAAGTAACGGCACCGGATACCATCTTAGTATTCCGCCGCTCCCATTAAAGTCCACACGACAGCAGTTATAGGACGTTGTAGGAAAGGGGTGCAAGGAAAGTTTACAAGTGGCAGCAAATCGAATTAACAACAACAAAAAACTAAGAAAACAAAGGAAAAAAGTTGGAGTGTTAAAGTGGCGAACAAGCGAACAACAATGCTGAGTATGGAACATTAACAAAGAGCATAATACTAAGCTAAGCAAGAAGGAAACGACGACGTAAAGCATGCCAAAAGAATAGGCAAACCAGTGCTGCACAAACTCAGGTAATGTTCTCTAAAAAAGGAAGAGTCTGAAGCGTATGTCTGAACGGGGGTAGAGAGTCATATAGGGAGAATCCTCATCCCTCAACTGGTTTGAAAATGTGTTTATTTTTTGCCAAGTCGCTAAACCCGAGGAGTAGGAGTCACAATGGGATACGGCGCAGCACGCGTTTGGGGGTTTTGTACGCCCGCTGCTGCGGATGCAGCCGGTGGCTCGGAGCGCAGGTGGGTAGAGGGTCGACTCGTGCGAGTGAGCTCAGGGGTTTGGTTCCTCTGCGCTGCTGCATTTTTGCATTTCCACTGATTGGTTGAGATTTGAGGATTCTGACGTCTATACCATTTTCAGGCGTTTTCTGTTCATTTTTCCAGCTGTACGCTATGGTATTCAACATGGCGATTAATATTCAGCACCAGTGATACACAGGTACAAGATGCCTATGTAAGGAATCACGGTGTCTTCCTCCATGGTTATGAGCACGCAACCGAAATCCAATTGAAAACGTACCCTTTCCTTCGAAACACGAGCCCCACCCGAAAACGTTATCATATGCCCACTGCTTGCTTGCCTCTCCACGTCCATCAGTTCATCTTGCGGATCCCAATCTTTCTCTTCTTCTCTACCACTTCCAGCTGTTCGTCTTTGGGAACTTCAAGTTGACGTACTTCGAAGTCCTTGATTATGCTGGCCATCCGTTCAGCCATCTTGATTTCCTCCCTCGAAGATTCCTTGTCTAAAGGTGGGGCACACTTCAGAGTGAGCAGGTGGATCACCACTCGACCGTCGACGGACATTGCTGGTGTTAGGTTCTAAAAAACCTTCAGCAGACCTCTGACTTCCAGATGACAGGCAGACATGAGGGAAAGAGTGTATCGATGCCGTTTAGCTTAATTTGCGGGATCCGCACATCTCGTTTCTCATTTGGGCCACCTCCGACGTCACAACGTGGTCTCCTTTGAAAATCCGAGCAGGATGGTTTTTCCCGAGGCCTTTGGTCCATGTATGGAAACAGACTATGAGGAGCCTGTGCCTTTATACGCTACCCGTAAGGTGCCCAGTGGTGCTTCATGCACTTTGTATTTGTGTATCACTGGTGCTGAACATTTATCACCATGTTGAATACCACAGCGTACAGTTGGAAAAATGAACAGAAAACGTCTGAAAATGGTATAGACGTCAGAATCCCCCAAATCTCAACCAATAAGTTGAAATGCAAAAATGCAGCAGCGTAGGGGAGCCAAACCCCTGAGCCCTCTCGCATGAGTCGACCCTCTACCCACCTGCGCTCCGAGCCACTGCCTGCAGACGCATCGCGGGCGCACAAGACCCATAAACGCGTGCCGTGCCGTATCCCATTGTGACACCCTACTCCTTGGGCGTAATAACTTGGCAAAAAATAAACACATTTTCAAACCAATTGAGGGGTGAGGATTCTCCCTATCTGACTCGCTCCCCCCGTTCAGACATACGCTTCAGACCCTTCCCTTGTAAGTGCAGGATTGAGAATGTCTATTTTCCTTTGTTAAATAGTATATGTTTTTGTTTCTGGTCTACTGTTCTATTAGTGATTTAACGCACTGCATTTGTATCGTTCTTTGTTTAAGGCGTACAACTTGTGCAGCAAACGAAAAGAAGTGGAATGAAAAACTATTTTATGAATACATTTACTGGTCCAGTTGTAGTGAAACATAGCCATTTAGCGGTCCTTGTTAGCCAGCACCATTAAAAAATTTGGTTTCCACTTGCTATCTGTCCGTTTAGTGGCACACAGCGCCGAAATCGTGAAGCACTCCAGATTTGTGCCTGCTGAAAACGACTCGTGATAAACGGGGTCAGAAGAGAAGTGTTTCTTGCCGAATAAGTGTCACTTCTGTTAATGCGTTTCTTTTGGAGACTTTGCGACAATAGTGGAACTAGGGTGGAACTAGACGTTTTACGATATGCATGCGTGACGGTCATGCGAGCATAGTGGAGCTGTAATAAAATATGACCTCATGTAGCAAGTGCTCGTGTAAGTAAAGGGAACGAAGAAATAGTGATTTGCGGTTTAGACCAGGTATTTCACAAGAAGAGGTCAGAGAATTGGACTACTCCTGTCGCAGTTGTTTTAGAAAGTTATGGCCGGTTTTTAAGGCATTTTTAAATATTCTATGAAGGAGTTATTCAAGAAGAACTACTGCAACTAATTGACCGGGCTTAAGAGGCTGGTAAGCGGATCCGCAACAATCGTCAGACTTCAAGACTAAAATGACGACTATCCGACATCGTGATGGAACCTTCACCACTTCTAGAAGGACAATGGAGAAGATCATCCACGGCTTCTACTCCGATCTCTTCGATAGCCGCGTCCACCTGCCCCCACGCCATCTTCCGCAGGATGGATACGTCGTTCCCTCTGTCCTCCCTTCCGAGATCCGACAAGCCATCTCGTCGGTGAAGAAACGTACAGCACCCGGTCCCGACAGGATCAGACCCGAACACCTGAAGAACCTCCCGCCAGCGTTCATTAACACCCTGGCGCGGTTCATCCCACTCCATTTCTTGGAATGGAAGGTTCCATCTCACTGGAAGGCCAGCAGGACTGCCTTGCTGTACAAGAAGGGAGACGTGCACGACATTGGCAACTATCGCCCGATCTGCCTGCTGTCTGTCTCTGCAGTCTTCAAGCTGTTCACTCGAGTCATCCTGAACAGGATCAGCAGAACGCTGGACGAAGGATAGCCATGCGAGCAAGCAGCATTTCGGAGATGATTCAGCATGATCAACCACATTAACACCGTGGCGAAGCTCCTCGAAGTATCGCGGGACTACAAGCTGCCGCTGTGCCTCCCGAAAAAGGCATTCAACTCAATCGAAACTGAAGTGGTCGTCGAAGTTCTGATCACTCAGGGCGTTCATATTCAGCACGTCAGAGTCCTTCGAGGGTTGTACACTGAATTCACGGCCAAGATCCCACGAGATGAGTCCAGCATTCTACTTATGCGTAATCTGTGTGTGAGCCTTGCTGATCATCTAAAAGCCAAGGCTGTCTGAGCACCTATGGTAATCCATCCGAATGGTTGAAGCACATAGCTGGCTAGGACACGAAGTTATTTCGATTTGTGGCTAGCACAAGATCAGCGTCTTCTGCCGGCTACGACATTCGAACTGTGACGAGCAACTCCTGCTTTAGCGACTTCTCCAGACCACCGGCCGGTGGAGGTGAGCGTGAGCAGGTGGTTCGGAAAGACTCCTGTCATCGTAATCCACATTTCATGAGGTATGACCGAACTCGTGCATTGTAGTCGAAGCGATGCCTCACCGGCCACGAAACCTGTTGATGATGAGGCGGCGGCCTGGCGAGACTCGTTCGATGATGCTCGACGAGAGGCTCTCTCCCGTCGATTGTCATTCATCAACACTCGAAATCCGTTTATCCTTTTCGATAAAACCTTTCGTCAGCATTGTACAGCTTTTGGCTCTTTACAGACGGTTAAAACCTTCGAGGATTAGGCCTATGTACCAAACATGCTTGACTGCTCGCGCATTTACCATGGACTCGCTTTTGACTTCGCCTAGAAGAGCTCCGTTGAACGAGGTGACTTAAATGACCGAATTCGGCTGCTCTCTGCCTGTTCTTTTAATACATCTTCATTCTAGATTTTGTTCACAGAAAGTCCAGAAAAGTACAGAAAAACCTTCATCCCTCCAAGAGCAGATATTTCATTACGTCCACCAAAGGTTCAGGGTTCCTCTCAACGAAAAAACTAATTGACCGTCTCAAACATTTTGTGAATAATCCATGTCATTTTCTTTAAGTACCAAGTGGCTTTTGCTGAGTTTATTAGCTATAAGGTTGGTGCAAAAGATATGCAGGTTTCTTGTGTTATTGGTTTCAACACTATTTTTTAAATAAATTAACACTTTCATGATTTATTTCATACATTTTTAGAAAACTTCTCATATACGCTTTCTAAATATGCACTTGGCATTTAATTCAAGTCGCTCATTTAAAAAATAGGATGGTTTTTATTTTTTGATGTTTATATGCAACTTTCGTGATATCTTCCGACTTTGGATAATGTCGGAGAGCTTCTTTTTGCTTCACCCACTAGGCAAACGTCGCCTGTCATCATAAAGTATCAACTTCTTATTGCAAGTCGCAGTCGGCTCGAGAAGCGGATCGTTGGCATTGCACAAAAGATGGGCCGAGGGCATCTTACAACGACGATTTTTCTGACTTTCGGTCAATTTAGCTTCTTGGTCTTGTCTTGCTTCAAACGGCGAACAGCTGCAGTGTGATCGACGTCGAGGTCTTCGGCGATATCTCGCGTGGTTTTGTGCGGATCAGCGTTGACTGACGCCTTCAATGGACCGTTATCAACAGCAGCCATGTGGTTCGTCTTCGAGGCTGGTGTTGCCGGCACGAAACTTTTGGAACCAGCGTTGCGCTGTGCATTCGTTAGTACTTCCCTTGCCCATACTTCTTTGGGGGGGGGGGGTTATTTCGAGCGGTTTAAGCGAAGTACAGTCAGGTTTCAACTCGTAGAAGTGAATTTGAGGAAATCGCGTTGAGACATCTGAAGATAAAAACCGATTTATTTTCTAAATAATCGACTTGAATTAAATTCCATACACATTCGGAAAGCGCATATAATAAGCTTGACAACAATGTATAATACCTTATGAAAAATCTTAGTTTAATTTTAAAAATAGTGTTGAACCCAATAAAATAATAAACCGGCATTTCTTTTACACCAACCTAATATTATAACGATTTCTTTTGCGATCTAAACTCTAGCGCCGGGCGGGACTCAAACCACACAAGCCCTGCTTACCGGTCAGGGGCAGGATTCATCAACGACTTACAGCAATTTAACAGAGAAAATACAGCTGAAATCCCTGATAGCGCGGCTTATCAAGCGATATGGTGAAGAAAGGATGGGTTCACGCTTGGCTCCGGCGCTAGCTATAGCATACATGTCAAAAATAGAGAGACCCGTAATGGAACGCAGACCTCTGTTGTATTGTCGGCATATAGATGATTGTCTCATCGTACGTCCCACGCAGAGCGAAATGGGTGCCCTCTTCGAGTTGCTGAACCATCAGGCTGAGCATATTAAGCTCACAAGGGAGAAACCGACAAGTCACTGGCTGCCGTTCCTCAACGTGGAAATTCGTCTCTCTAGGGACAGCTTTCTAAGTAGGTGATACCGGAAGACCAACAACAAGAACATCATTGTGCACTATCGTTCCGCAACCATACAGTACTAAGAAAGCCATTGTCCGGAATATGTTCCGAACAGCTGCACTGGTGTCCTCGAACAGCGAGTTCAAGTCCTCATCTAGGGAAATGGCATCTCGCATTGCCTTATCTAATGGGTATGTTACCAACAACATGCCCAAAGGTCGTCAACCACGGGCACCAGCACCCATACATACACAGGGCACAATTGCGTGGTAAAATCGCCTTCACGGTACAATTCATCTCGGACGCTCTCAGCGCCCAAGTTCGGGAATGCGTTCGTAAGGCTGAGTTGGGTGACATCGTTAGGGTCGTTGAGGTGCCTCCGGCTAATGATCAAAGCGCAACTGGTGAGGAACAGTCTTTATGACTTGTGAAACGCCCCCTGCGTGGTCTGTCCATTCGGCAGGGAAGGCAACTGTAGGGTTTCAGGAGCAGTATACCTCATAACTTGCATTGAATGCAAGGAGGAATACATTGGTGAGACAGGCAGACACTTTGGGTAAGGGTGAAGGAGCATGTGCATGGGCTCAAAAAGTACAAAGCCGCCATACCCTTGGGAGCACAGACTGCGAAGTTATAGTGGCGCAGTGACTGGAGTGGTGGTGAAGGCCCTGGAGGCGCTGTAGATTGCGTTCAAGAACCTCGCAATCAATAGAAAGGAGGAACGGGTGGCCGTAACCCAAGAGTTGGCTCCATTTGCCGACCTAAACGGGTGAGCACTGATTGCTCCCATGAGGTGTGGATGTTGCGTTCGATCAAACGGTGGCAACGTTGTCATGGTGCATGATCTTGCAGGGTAGATAGGGGGTGCTCGTTCGAGTCTTGCTTGACGACAACAAGACGGCAACATTAGGATAACGGGTAAAGGACGGCGTTACTCAATACATTTTGGGATGCGCCACGCATTCTACTTCTACGGGATGTCGTGGAGGCGATTTGAACGCGTATTTGGCCATACAATGACTTGCGGTGGCCAGCCGATGAACAAGTCAGCGCTTTACCCTTCCCAGACACGTTTGGTACCAATTCACCGACCCCGGAGGGATAGAAGGCTTGGTTGGCCTGGGCGGAAAATCCGAACCAGGAACCTGGTATCGGGTGCAGGCGACAGCCGGCGCCTCCTCCGACTGCGCTATATGCGCCCTACGACAACATCAACTTCAGAAATAACTACGTATTGCCGGTTTGTATATACGGCTTCTCCACACCTGGATGTCGGTTTTGTTTGGAATCAACATGAAGGGTGACATGGCAACCAGTGCAGTACAAGGGTCCTTCCTCAGAGATCACTTAAAGGAATTGGTGATGGAGCATCGTTATGAGAAAGAGCAACATCTTCCATTCTAGTAGATGACCTTAACGACAATGACGATTCAACTGACACGCAGCGGAAACTGTTCTTCAGAGCTATTCTCGATATGAAGATTACAGTTTACCCTCCTAATTTCTGAGTAAGCCTAGCTTTACCCTCTCAATATTCGCAGTGCAGTATGTTAAACAGTGGGTTGGAGTTGCTGATCTCATTTGCAGTATCATGATCAATTGTGGCCTATTTTTCCGCCCACGCCAGCCTTCTTTTCCTTCTCTTCGGAGTTGTTACCAGAGATGTAGGAGATGAATTCAGAATGGCCTGATTATAGTAGGGAAAAGGACAGCGTTAATGAATCCTTTTTCTGAGATGATCCACGTTCTACTTCTACACCACAACTTGAAGACGGAAGTCATTTTTAGGGCGCGTGCAGCGCAGTTGGAGGAGGGACGCGTGTACCCAATGCTAATTGTCTGGCCCCGGATTTCCCACCCACGCCAACCAGGCCCCACATCCCTCCGAGATCAGGCTTGTCTGGGAAAGATAAAGCTCTGACTTATTCATCGCTCGCCACCACAAGTTACTGTGTGTCCAAATACGCATTCAAATCGCCTGCACGACATCCTGTAGAAGTAGAATGCATGGCGCATCCTGGAAGAGTTTGAGTAGTACCGTTCTTTATTCTTTAATTAATTTTCTTTAAGCCTCAATTGACAGTTACTGAGGTTGTAAGGTGTTATAACGACGTTTTTTTTTACTGTCAACACTCTAGCAGCCGGCGGGACTTGAACCCGCATCTCCGCTTGTCGAGCAGGATTCTGCAGGCTATCGAACATGTGTTTGGAATACACAGTCAATAATTTTCGGTGACCATCCGATGGGAAGGTTAGTGTTTTGCCATTTCCAGGCAAGTCTGATACTACCTCGGAGGAATGAGAGGTTAGTGTCGGACTCGAATCGAAAACCTCGACGCAGGGCAGACGTGAGAGCCGGCGCCTCCCCCGACTGAGCTACCACTCGTCCTTTGAGTTCGATCATTGCATATGCTGCTTAGGCACCCAAATAGTCTCTGCGATATCTTATGGAATTAGCATGAGTTTCAGAAGGCATTAGCCATCAGCGGTTTATCCTTATTTTGAACAGTTTTGCCCCTTGCATAACAGAAAGTTTCAGAAGGTTACAAGCTTACTCGTTTTATCCAAATGCTTCAGTAACTCTACGATGTCGTTCGACTAAGCTTCCATTCTACACCCCACACGAGAAAAAAGTTGGTCCCCTCAAACCCGCCCGTTCCGCATTTCAGGCAATTATACGGTTTTACATCAGAGATCTCTATGTCCAACATTGTTGAAATCACATTCCATGCGTTACTCAACCCTACCTTATACGGAAGCGCGCTTCTTCCGTCAAGGAAACGGGCTGTAACGAATGTCGGAGCCAGTGAGTCATAAAGCTGTTGCTGACTCAGCCACGAGGGGGTCATCGGAAGTGGTCTTCGAATTCGCGTACAAATGCGTTCCATCAGCACACGCTGACTCAGCCAAGCTACGTGGCGGGCTGGCCATCAGTTGAATCGCCGGAACCCTTGAAGTTTGTACAGTGCCAGGTTTGTTCTGTCATAAGCGCCCTCAAGAAACCGGGTGTCGTGGAGATGATTTGAATGCATATTTGCTCCACAGACCGGCAGTGGCCAGCGGTTGAATAGCGTCAGTATTTTTCCTTCCCAGACGAGACTGACACAAATTCACCGACCCCGGAGAGGTGTAAGGCCTGGTAGGCCTGGGCGGTAAATCCGAACTGAGAACCTCGTTCATGGTGCAACTGACACCTCCAAAAACTGCGCTACCCACGGACCTATAAGCGTACAGGCTAGAGGTGCACAAAAAATTCTGCGCGTTAGATTTTTAACGAATTTTTTAACGGAAAATTTTCGTTAAATTTCCGGTAAATCGTTAAATTTTCTTAAAAAATACAATTAGATGCAAACTATTATTTCAGTGAGAAAATCAATAAGAATCTTATACAGTACCGGTTCACGACGTCGCAAAATTGATATTAGCACAGCGTCAATTTTTGCGAGAACCTTCGAGAAAATAATGAAAAAACACGTTTTAGAATACATCGAAAAAAGTGGAGTAATTTCTGAAAATCAATTTGGATTTATGAAGGTCAGATCAGTCCGCGGTGCTCACGTCGCTTAACGTCTGGACTGCTGCCGTTGAAAGAGGTCATCGTATCGACGTTGTGTATTTTGATTTTTCGAAAGTTTTCGACAAGGTTCCAGTAGATAAGCTGCTTATAAAAATGGAAATGGTTAGTATTCATCCTATGATTCGGGGTTGGATCCAGAGTTTCCTCACGGAAAGAACCTATCAGGTCAAACAAGAGTATTCAAACATATATTCTGCTCACAGTGGTGTGCCTCAAGGCGGGATTCTATCGCCACTGTTATTCCTATTATATGCATTTGAACTACCAGCTAAAATTGCTCCCCTTGGGGCTGCCTGCAAAATGTACGCTAACGACATAAAAATTTAAAAAGAGATCGAAAATTGCGATCGAATGCGTGGATGAGTGGGCAAAAATATGGGAGCTTCCTCTTGCTCCAGAGAAATCTTGTAACTTTACAGTCGGAACAAGAAGTCAAGTTTCGAAATCAGCGTACAGTCTAAGAGGAGTGTTGCTGAAGTCGGTCTCTGCCGTTCGAGATCTAGGTTTCTTCATATTAATAGGTCTCAGGTTTAATGAGCACTATGAAGCGCTGGTTAAGAAAGCAAATTTCCGAACTTATAACTTATTTGAGACATTAAAAACGAACGACTCGCAGACGCTCTTGCGAGCTTACAAAACTTACGTGCTGCCTATTGTAGAACGTGGCACAACCGTGTTCTACCCCATCAAAAAGAAGGATATCGGCATGTTGAAAGCGTTCAGAATAATTATACACGTAAGCTGTTTATGAGATGTTATGGACTTCAGTATTGTGGTTTGCCGAATGGATCCACTAGAGCAAAGTTGCTTGTTCTTTCTAGTCTGTGTTCCAGAAGAAAAAGGCTGATTTGCTCATGTTGTTAAAAATTCTGAGGAAAACCGTTGCAGTTGACCTGCTGCCATTCTTTAAGCCTCTACTGTCTAGAAATAGAAAAAGGAAACTTAGAATCTATGTCTCTGTTGCAAGGACGCACGCTAGGTCAAGCTTCCTCACCTAAAGGAATCTAAGGGAGCTCATCTGCTTGCTTGATGAATCCGAAAATGTCCACAGATGTCTCTCCCGGCTCTTAGTCATTTATTGCTTGTAGATTTCTCTTTTTAAGCTAATTTAGTGTTGTAGTTTGTTTGGCGATCATTTCTTGAGTCTTGAGCTTGATATGTCTTGGTTTCAATTGATTTCCTTTTCTTTACCTTAATCCACTTCTATAGTATGACACGTCTTTGAATAAATAAATAACTAAATACACAAGTGCCTGGCGTGGATCTATCCTAGTCGGAGGGGGCGGGGCACACGGTGTTTTTACTCGCAGTTACCTTCTTTGTAGTTGCCCAAGAGCTTCACCTGCTCCATCAGGACACTGATCAGGTGAGGTGACGGTGTGGCGTGATAGCGCAGACATAACAGTCACCTCAGGGTTACCTCTTCCCGACTAAGATACGTGTTCTCCAAAGGAAACTGATTAATCCTCTATGCTTCTATCGTTTCACTTCTTTTTAGGTAAATGTTCCCACAAGCACTATTCTCAGGCTTAATAGTGACTCCTAATAGTGGCCACAAAACTCTAAAAACCCTGCAAAAAGATGTTCACATGACCCCATCGCCGAGCTGCGATTACATCACGGTTATCGGAACAGGATAGACTAGTGGTGGAAGGTATGCAGTTGCCAGCTATTATTGGCAGTAACTAGTTCGGCGGTTGTCACGCTGCCTGCCCGCATCGCATTACGTAAGCTCGACGAGGCGATTGATGGCCTTCTATGGTGCTGTACTCGGCGGTTTTTACTCGCTGTGCCACTTTTCTAGGAAGAACCAATGGACCAGCAAGACCAGAGAATATGTAGGTGTGAACAGAAGGAAAATATGATCGCCATCTACAGCTTGAAGATCAGGTTAGTCCTGAGCAAAGTGGGAGATGGAGTCTGCCAGAAAAGGAGTGAGTTTGCGAGTCCTCATTAGTAGAAGCCGGAACAGGTTCAGCAAAACGGATTACGGCCTGAGCCGTAGATCTGGTCAGACTGACACAAACAACACTCATTCTCGAGTGCTGGTCTAGCCCGGGCGTGTGTCTGTTTTTCCACAGAGAAACATCTCACTAGGATACCCCATCATCGTGTCGCTTCTCATCCCTTAACCTACAGAACATCTGAACTTTTTGCTATACTTCTTTCCTTCTGGGTTTTGGTGTTTGTATATGATCCTTACAATTGTAACAACGACCACATCCGACCCAACCAGGGAACATCGTCTTGAAGCTTCATGTCTTCTAAGGACGTACTATCGTGTAATGGTATTCTGCAACGAAGCGGCGTGATATATAATAGTTCAGTCGGAGGAGGCGCTGTCTGGCATTCGATTTCAGTTTCTTGGTTCGGATTTCCTTCTGGCCAATCGAGCTTCCTATCTCTACGAAGCCAGTGAATTGGTACCTGGCTCGCCTTGGAAGGAAAAGATGCCGAGTTGTCCATCGGCTGTCCAACGCATATCATGATCAAGGCCGAATACGCTTTCAAATTGCCTCTACGGTATCCCTTAGAAGTGGAATTCAAGACGCATCCCAAAAGGGATTGATTAATGTCGTTCTTTGACCTCTTTATTTTACAAGGTCAATGAGTTGCTATATCCGCTGGTGTTGTGTGCACCATTCTGATTCAATCAAAGAGTTCTTCGTCAGAATGACTTCTTCGAGATCTTTCTTGATGACGTGCTTCAACTTTGGGCTCTGAAGCATCTCCGAAACCTCCCGCTCCTTCTAGGCTACGGTACACCATAGGAGTGAGTACCTGTGAACGCAGTGTGGTGGTCCTCTGACATTCTGTAGGGCAAAAATTCCGTTATCTTCGGTGGAAAAAAAGTAAAAATACGAAACGGTTAAACTCTCATACAGACAAGACTGTCTTGCACCTACCTCTCTTTCCAATTCAAGCACTACTAAGCTTGATAAAATTTCTTTTGTACTTGAAGTACAGTGAGTGAAAAAATTCTTTATTTAGGTGTTTCTTAAAACAGCCGCCATTTTCCGAGGCGTTCCTACATATATTGGTAGCAAATTCTGAATAAAAAGGCAAATTACGGTCTCCTTAACTTTCTTCTCTTTGTAGATTTCAATTTATATCATTGTCACGTAAAATTGAGCTCATGAAGGATAAGGTATAAAGGACGGCGCCACTCAATCTTTTTTGGGGTGCGCTTCGCATTCTACTTCTACGGGATGTCGTGGAGGCGATTTGAATGCGTATTTGGCCATACAATGACTTGCGGTGGCCAGCCGATGAACAAGTCAGCGCTTTACCCTTCCCAGACACGTTTGGTACCAATTCACCGACCCCGGAGGGATAGAAGGCTTGGTTGGCCTGGGCGGAAAATCCGAACCAGGAACCTGGTATCGGGTGCAGGCGACAGCCGGCGCCTCCTCCGACTGCGCTATATGCGCCCTACGACAACATCAACTTCAGAAATAACTACGTATTGCCGGTTTGTATATACGGCTTCTCCACACCTGGATGTCGGTTTTGTTTGGAATCAACATGAAGGGTGACATGGCAACCAGTGCAGTACAAGGGTCCTTCCTCAGAGATCACTTAAAGGAATTGGTGATGGAGCATCGTTATGAGAAAGAGCAACATCTTCCATTCTAGTAGATGACCTTAACGACAATGACGATTCAACTGACACGCAGCGGAAACTGTTCTTCAGAGCTATTCTCGATATGAAGATTACAGTTTACCCTCCTAATTTCTGAGTAAGCCTAGCTTTACCCTCTCAATATTCGCAGTGCAGTATGTTAAACAGTGGGTTGGAGTTGCTGATCTCATTTGCAGTATCATGATCAATTGTGGCCTATTTTTCCGCCCACGCCAGCCTTCTTTTCCTTCTCTTCGGAGTTGTTACCAGAGATGTAGGAGATGAATTCAGAATGGCCTGATTATAGTAGGGAAAAGGACAGCGTTAATGAATCCTTTTTCTGAGATGATCCACGTTCTACTTCTACACCACAACTTGAAGACGGAAGTCATTTTTAGGGCGCGTGCAGCGCAGTTGGAGGAGGGACGCGTGTACCCAATGCTAATTGTCTGGCCCCGGATTTCCCACCCACGCCAACCAGGCCCCACATCCCTCCGAGATCAGGCTTGTCTGGGAAAGATAAAGCTCTGACTTATTCATCGCTCGCCACCACAAGTTACTGTGTGTCCAAATACGCATTCAAATCGCCTGCACGACATCCTGTAGAAGTAGAATGCATGGCGCATCCTGGAAGAGTTTGAGTAGTACCGTTCTTTATTCTTTAATTAATTTTCTTTAAGCCTCAATTGACAGTTACTGAGGTTGTAAGGTGTTATAACGACGTTTTTTTTTACTGTCAACACTCTAGCAGCCGGCGGGACTTGAACCCGCATCTCCGCTTGTCGAGCAGGATTCTGCAGGCTATCGAACATGTGTTTGGAATACACAGTCAATAATTTTCGGTGACCATCCGATGGGAAGGTTAGTGTTTTGCCATTTCCAGGCAAGTCTGATACTACCTCGGAGGAATGAGAGGTTAGTGTCGGACTCGAATCGAAAACCTCGACGCAGGGCAGACGTGAGAGCCGGCGCCTCCCCCGACTGAGCTACCACTCGTCCTTTGAGTTCGATCATTGCATATGCTGCTTAGGCACCCAAATAGTCTCTGCGATATCTTATGGAATTAGCATGAGTTTCAGAAGGCATTAGCCATCAGCGGTTTATCCTTATTTTGAACAGTTTTGCCCCTTGCATAACAGAAAGTTTCAGAAGGTTACAAGCTTACTCGTTTTATCCAAATGCTTCAGTAACTCTACGATGTCGTTCGACTAAGCTTCCATTCTACACCCCACACGAGAAAAAAGTTGGTCCCCTCAAACCCGCCCGTTCCGCATTTCAGGCAATTATACGGTTTTACATCAGAGATCTCTATGTCCAACATTGTTGAAATCACATTCCATGCGTTACTCAACCCTACCTTATACGGAAGCGCGCTTCTTCCGTCAAGGAAACGGGCTGTAACGAATGTCGGAGCCAGTGAGTCATAAAGCTGTTGCTGACTCAGCCACGAGGGGGTCATCGGAAGTGGTCTTCGAATTCGCGTACAAATGCGTTCCATCAGCACACGCTGACTCAGCCAAGCTACGTGGCGGGCTGGCCATCAGTTGAATCGCCGGAACCCTTGAAGTTTGTACAGTGCCAGGTTTGTTCTGTCATAAGCGCCCTCAAGAAACCGGGTGTCGTGGAGATGATTTGAATGCATATTTGCTCCACAGACCGGCAGTGGCCAGCGGTTGAATAGCGTCAGTATTTTTCCTTCCCAGACGAGACTGACACAAATTCACCGACCCCGGAGAGGTGTAAGGCCTGGTAGGCCTGGGCGGTAAATCCGAACTGAGAACCTCGTTCATGGTGCAACTGACACCTCCAAAAACTGCGCTACCCACGGACCTATAAGCGTACAGGCTAGAGGTGCACAAAAAATTCTGCGCGTTAGATTTTTAACGAATTTTTTAACGGAAAATTTTCGTTAAATTTCCGGTAAATCGTTAAATTTTCTTAAAAAATACAATTAGATGCAAACTATTATTTCAGTGAGAAAATCAATAAGAATCTTATACAGTACCGGTTCACGACGTCGCAAAATTGATATTAGCACAGCGTCAATTTTTGCGAGAACCTTCGAGAAAATAATGAAAAAACACGTTTTAGAATACATCGAAAAAAGTGGAGTAATTTCTGAAAATCAATTTGGATTTATGAAGGTCAGATCAGTCCGCGGTGCTCACGTCGCTTAACGTCTGGACTGCTGCCGTTGAAAGAGGTCATCGTATCGACGTTGTGTATTTTGATTTTTCGAAAGTTTTCGACAAGGTTCCAGTAGATAAGCTGCTTATAAAAATGGAAATGGTTAGTATTCATCCTATGATTCGGGGTTGGATCCAGAGTTTCCTCACGGAAAGAACCTATCAGGTCAAACAAGAGTATTCAAACATATATTCTGCTCACAGTGGTGTGCCTCAAGGCGGGATTCTATCGCCACTGTTATTCCTATTATATGCATTTGAACTACCAGCTAAAATTGCTCCCCTTGGGGCTGCCTGCAAAATGTACGCTAACGACATAAAAATTTAAAAAGAGATCGAAAATTGCGATCGAATGCGTGGATGAGTGGGCAAAAATATGGGAGCTTCCTCTTGCTCCAGAGAAATCTTGTAACTTTACAGTCGGAACAAGAAGTCAAGTTTCGAAATCAGCGTACAGTCTAAGAGGAGTGTTGCTGAAGTCGGTCTCTGCCGTTCGAGATCTAGGTTTCTTCATATTAATAGGTCTCAGGTTTAATGAGCACTATGAAGCGCTGGTTAAGAAAGCAAATTTCCGAACTTATAACTTATTTGAGACATTAAAAACGAACGACTCGCAGACGCTCTTGCGAGCTTACAAAACTTACGTGCTGCCTATTGTAGAACGTGGCACAACCGTGTTCTACCCCATCAAAAAGAAGGATATCGGCATGTTGAAAGCGTTCAGAATAATTATACACGTAAGCTGTTTATGAGATGTTATGGACTTCAGTATTGTGGTTTGCCGAATGGATCCACTAGAGCAAAGTTGCTTGTTCTTTCTAGTCTGTGTTCCAGAAGAAAAAGGCTGATTTGCTCATGTTGTTAAAAATTCTGAGGAAAACCGTTGCAGTTGACCTGCTGCCATTCTTTAAGCCTCTACTGTCTAGAAATAGAAAAAGGAAACTTAGAATCTATGTCTCTGTTGCAAGGACGCACGCTAGGTCAAGCTTCCTCACCTAAAGGAATCTAAGGGAGCTCATCTGCTTGCTTGATGAATCCGAAAATGTCCACAGATGTCTCTCCCGGCTCTTAGTCATTTATTGCTTGTAGATTTCTCTTTTTAAGCTAATTTAGTGTTGTAGTTTGTTTGGCGATCATTTCTTGAGTCTTGAGCTTGATATGTCTTGGTTTCAATTGATTTCCTTTTCTTTACCTTAATCCACTTCTATAGTATGACACGTCTTTGAATAAATAAATAACTAAATACACAAGTGCCTGGCGTGGATCTATCCTAGTCGGAGGGGGCGGGGCACACGGTGTTTTTACTCGCAGTTACCTTCTTTGTAGTTGCCCAAGAGCTTCACCTGCTCCATCAGGACACTGATCAGGTGAGGTGACGGTGTGGCGTGATAGCGCAGACATAACAGTCACCTCAGGGTTACCTCTTCCCGACTAAGATACGTGTTCTCCAAAGGAAACTGATTAATCCTCTATGCTTCTATCGTTTCACTTCTTTTTAGGTAAATGTTCCCACAAGCACTATTCTCAGGCTTAATAGTGACTCCTAATAGTGGCCACAAAACTCTAAAAACCCTGCAAAAAGATGTTCACATGACCCCATCGCCGAGCTGCGATTACATCACGGTTATCGGAACAGGATAGACTAGTGGTGGAAGGTATGCAGTTGCCAGCTATTATTGGCAGTAACTAGTTCGGCGGTTGTCACGCTGCCTGCCCGCATCGCATTACGTAAGCTCGACGAGGCGATTGATGGCCTTCTATGGTGCTGTACTCGGCGGTTTTTACTCGCTGTGCCA
Source organism: Heligmosomoides polygyrus bakeri (assembly GCA_947359475.1). Taxonomy (NCBI): domain Eukaryota; kingdom Metazoa; phylum Nematoda; class Chromadorea; order Rhabditida; family Heligmosomidae; genus Heligmosomoides; species Heligmosomoides polygyrus. Next base: position 89,602,992 of record OX375868.1, on the reverse strand, counting down.
CTTTTCTAGGAAGAACCAATGGACCAGCAAGACCAGAGAATATGTAGGTGTGAACAGAAGGAAAATATGATCGCCATCTACAGCTTGAAGATCAGGTTAGTCCTGAGCAAAGTGGGAGATGGAGTCTGCCAGAAAAGGAGTGAGTTTGCGAGTCCTCATTAGTAGAAGCCGGAACAGGTTCAGCAAAACGGATTACGGCCTGAGCCGTAGATCTGGTCAGACTGACACAAACAACACTCATTCTCGAGTGCTGGTCTAGCCCGGGCGTGTGTCTGTTTTTCCACAGAGAAACATCTCACTAGGATACCCCATCATCGTGTCGCTTCTCATCCCTTAACCTACAGAACATCTGAACTTTTTGCTATACTTCTTTCCTTCTGGGTTTTGGTGTTTGTATATGATCCTTACAATTGTAACAACGACCACATCCGACCCAACCAGGGAACATCGTCTTGAAGCTTCATGTCTTCTAAGGACGTACTATCGTGTAATGGTATTCTGCAACGAAGCGGCGTGATATATAATAGTTCAGTCGGAGGAGGCGCTGTCTGGCATTCGATTTCAGTTTCTTGGTTCGGATTTCCTTCTGGCCAATCGAGCTTCCTATCTCTACGAAGCCAGTGAATTGGTACCTGGCTCGCCTTGGAAGGAAAAGATGCCGAGTTGTCCATCGGCTGTCCAACGCATATCATGATCAAGGCCGAATACGCTTTCAAATTGCCTCTACGGTATCCCTTAGAAGTGGAATTCAAGACGCATCCCAAAAGGGATTGATTAATGTCGTTCTTTGACCTCTTTATTTTACAAGGTCAATGAGTTGCTATATCCGCTGGTGTTGTGTGCACCATTCTGATTCAATCAAAGAGTTCTTCGTCAGAATGACTTCTTCGAGATCTTTCTTGATGACGTGCTTCAACTTTGGGCTCTGAAGCATCTCCGAAACCTCCCGCTCCTTCTAGGCTACGGTACACCATAGGAGTGAGTACCTGTGAACGCAGTGTGGTGGTCCTCTGACATTCTGTAGGGCAAAAATTCCGTTATCTTCGGTGGAAAAAAAGTAAAAATACGAAACGGTTAAACTCTCATACAGACAAGACTGTCTTGCACCTACCTCTCTTTCCAATTCAAGCACTACTAAGCTTGATAAAATTTCTTTTGTACTTGAAGTACAGTGAGTGAAAAAATTCTTTATTTAGGTGTTTCTTAAAACAGCCGCCATTTTCCGAGGCGTTCCTACATATATTGGTAGCAAATTCTGAATAAAAAGGCAAATTACGGTCTCCTTAACTTTCTTCTCTTTGTAGATTTCAATTTATATCATTGTCACGTAAAATTGAGCTCATGAAGGATAAGGTATAAAGGACGGCGCCACTCAATCTTTTTTGGGGTGCGCTTCGCATTCTACTTCTACGGGATGTCGTGGAGGCGATTTGAATGCGTATTTTGCCATACAATGACTTGCGGTGGCCAACCGATGAACAATTCAGCGCTTTAACCTTCCCAGATAAGTCTGGTACCAATTCACCGAACCCCGAGGGATGGAAGGCTTGGTTGGCCTGGGCGGGAAATCCGAACCAGGAACCTGGTACCGGGTGCAAGCAACTGTCGGCGCCTCTTCCGAATGCGCTACACGCGCCCATTAAGCTCATATCAAGGGAACTTTTGACTTACTTACTTACTTTGATACTTTGATGGTCCTTTTGTCGGCTGGAGGTCTTCTCAGCGGGGACCACAACTCTTCCAGACCGCTCGATCTCTGGCTGCTTGCATCCAGTGAGGCAGACTCCGCTCTCTGAAAAATCTTGAGAATGAGTCTGCCCATCGCGTTGGCGGTCGTCCCAGTGGTCTCTTATGGTCTCTCGGGAGCCATTCTGTGACACGGACACTCCATCTATCGTCCTTTCGTCGAAGCAATTGTCCGGCCCATTTTTTTTCAGAAAGAAATTTACAAGAATTGACTGAACCAAAAAAGGAATGAAGAATAAAGCGCGGAGTTAATCGGTTCTTCTTTGGGATGCACCACGCATTCCACTTTTACGGGCAGTCGTAGAGGTGATTTAGATACGTATTTGGCCTACACAGTGACACTTGTGGTCAACGAAGGCCGATGAACAGGTCGATGTTTCATCCTTCCCAGCCAAGTCTGGCAATTCTTGGCCCGGATTCATGAACGATTTACCGGCGGGTAAGTGCAAAAAAGCTCAGAGCTGGCAACGGGCCAGCGGAGGCATACATTAGGTCAGAAATTGGCCGCGGAGCAAAACCCTCGCCTTGGCCTTCATGAATCAGAAAACGGAGGTAAGTTCGGGGAAAGTGGCGGGTAAATGGCCGTCGAGGTAACTGGGGGTAGACACCTCCGGCCGCGTTCATGAATCCAGCCCCTGCTGGTAATTCATCGACCAAGAAGAGATGGAAGTTTGGCTGGCCTGAGCGTGAAATCCGAACCAATAGCCTTATATCGGATGCACGCGACAGCCAGCGCCTCCGCTGACTGCGCTCGACGCGCCTTTTCAGTGGTAGAATTCCCGTCTGTCTGAGCCAAATACACATTCAAGTTGCCTCAACGACATCCTGCAGAGGGGAGAATGCGTGGAGCATCCCTCAAAGAGATAGACTATGCAATGGTAATCCTTATTCTTATCCTTTACCAACGAAGTTTCTATCTTTAGACCCGGTGAGCTGGTAAGGATCATCACACCTGTATCATCTGTATCACCTGTTGTACCTTTGATTCTCGACTTACTCGAGCGGGCGCCAGCAGCGTCTCCATTCGTCCCTGTCGCGTGCCAGAGTGGTCCAATGGATCCTCCTCGCTCGAGGGACACGAAGAGCGTCATATCGGTCGTTAAGGGCTTTTACGAAGAAGTCCGACCAACGCGTTGGTGGACGTCCTGGCGTTCTCTTGACATCCCGCGGAATCCATAACGGCTCTAGTCCAACGAGTGTCTGCGAAGCGCATTACGTGGTCGGCCCACCTAATTTTTGACAATGATCATCACAAGGAAATAAAGCGGTAGCCCGACAATACGTTTCGCATTCTAACCTGGGGTAGGTGCTGTCCCGTACCCGTGCTCTACCCTATGCCGCTTCCTCTGGTCTTTCGGAGGACTGTAGTGAGGCTGTGAAGAAGGCGATCCAGCCGAAACGTTAGCCACCAATAAAGCCGTTAAACAACGTCGTGACGAGCTTAGCAACTCTACAGATAGATTCTCAAGGAGAGTCGAACATGGCTACTAATACGTTCTATGGACAAAGTGCGCCTATGACTCACCGCTGAGGAATCGTACAGAGTGCGGATGCACGACGCGTTACAAGGTACTGATCTGCGTGGACCTACCATTTCAGTAATCGCTCGGAAGACTAGAAGTTATAACCATTTTCTGAGCCAGTTGACCATAATATGGTGCGATCTGCCGGAAGTAGTTTACAAGAGTCTTGCTTGGGCAGGCTGATTGCTTGAGCCACTAGAACTATCCGAGTTCGGTGCGGTAACCGTAAAGTGTCGGTTACATAAGTCATCCGATGCCATACAACCATATCGCCTGAATTTGAATAAAAGCCTAACTCCTCTAATGGGACAGCAGCTGATCGTCTCGTAGAAACTCAAGCAAGGCGTTGTGGAGGTAAATCAGTGTGTGACCCTCAGTGTAGGATGCACCAACAAGGTTACTGTCTCTGTGCTACAGTAGCCCGTGGTGGTCGTCGGTTGTTTGGCGAATTCGATCAGTCGCCGCCGTTGGGGAGGCGTGCGTCGGAAAAGTGAGTGGGTGCGTGCGTGTGAATGCGAGTATCCGGTCGATTTTACATAATACTGTTTGCCGCGCATCAGCGTCGAACTCACCCCGCACACCGCCTGCCTCTCTCCATCAATGGCGCTCCCGACACTCGTATTCATTTCTCCTATTGATTAGTATTGATTGGACTGGTACTGCTAGAAGAGTCATAAAGTCACCACCTTTATTCACGTATTTCTGAATGAGAATCCAACTATTTCTTCGGCTCTATAGAGGTTTCAGCCGTCGTTCAAGGCTTCGCACATCACCTCATGCTGGCAAGTAGTTTCAGAGCATTTTCAGCTAGCAATCATGGTCTCCCCTCGGGCTATAGCCGGCATGTCGTTCTGTATTCGCCTATTCATCATGGTGAGTGTCCCACAGTAGCCAGCAGCTCCAGGACTCCAGTTAACGCTGTCCCCGTTTAAGTGCCTTACGATAGTCGCGATGATACTCATCCTTGTGGCACCCGGTGCCTGCTTCTCGCGATATCTGAACGGGCAACCGATCAGCCGAGAGATCTGTCCCGGTGAGTGGTGAGAACAACCGGCGTCTTGACCTTCATTTAGCTCCCAGGGAGAGACATTCCAGGCCAGAACAGCATTTTTCCCATGAATGCCGATCGTTGGAGTAACGCGCTGCACTTCCAAGGCAGAGGAGAGAAGTAGGTCTAGACTACTGTGCGTCAGGGGATTTCTCTCCTATAATGGCAGTTTTCCAGTGTTTATGGCCAAGTCGCTTTGATCGTCATCACACTGTTCCTGGCCTTGGTCACTGTAGGCATCAGCTGTGTCCATCTAGCCGTAGGACACAATCTCACATATACGGTAAGTGAAGCGATTTCTTGACTGCATGGTCCGTAATGGTTTTCAAGAGTTTATATCGTTGAGGTAGGCAGGGCTTTTTTATTCTTTCTACTTTGAGCTATCTATAATTTTTTATAATATTTTTTGGGGCGCGTGTAGCGCAGTGCCGGCTGTGGCGTGCATCCGATACCTGGTTCGGATTTCCCTTGGCGGGAAGGCTAACCACGCCTTCCATCCTTAAATTGATAACGGAGTTGTCTAGGAAAGACAAAGCGCTGACTTGTTCATCGGCTGGCCAACGCAAGTCATTGTATGACCAAATACGCATTCAAATCACCTCCACGACCCCCCGTAGAAGAAGAACGCGCGGAGCATTCCAAAAGGAATTGAGTAACGCCGTAATTTATCCTTTTATCCTAATATTTTCTTTTCATTTTCCTAACTTAGCACATCAAAATTTTCCCTTCTTCCTGGTTTTCTCAAAACTGCACCGATCTCCTTCCTCTGTAAAACCTCCTTCAAATACAACGCTCACTAAATTCAAAGATATGAATTATTTCGCAAATTTTTCACGTTTTGTTAGGCCTTAAACAGCTGTCATAGAAATTAAAGGCTGTCTACTTGCGATTAAAAGTCTTGTGCTAGATGATGTTGTTTAAGCATGGAATTCCATGTAATAAATACAACTGTTAATGAAACTCGAAATCAAGAAAGAAAATTCATCACACCAGCAAAGGAGTGTCACATATGATATTAGGTTGTAACGAAATAAATGGCACTGAACCACTGTAAATTTAAACAGTTAATATCTCGGCTTGTAGGCAAGTTTATTAATCGAAATAAAAACCTTCTGATTCTACACATCTTTGCCAACGTGACACAAGCTTTTTTATCCCAGTAGCCTAAAAATCAGAAGTTCTGGAATTGACGAAATCTTCGAAGGCACTTTCGGCATCCTGTTGGTATTTGAATATTTTCCCTACCAAGAAGTCGCCAAGATGCTTGAAGAAATGGTAGTCTGTTGGGGAGAGGTCGGGAGAAAACGGAGGATGTGGTAGAGTTTCAATGCTCAGCTCATTCAATTTCTGCAACGTCATTCGTGCTACAGGGGGCGAGCATTGTCGTGCAGACGGAGAACTCGCCTTCGGTTTACCAAGGCCGGCCGGATATCCTTCAACTTTTTCGTCATTTCTTCAATTTCAATGCAGTACTTCTCTGCCGTGATGGATTCACCGGGAGGGAGGAAGCTGTGGTGAATAATTCCCAGCGAACACCACCATACTGTCACCATTACTTTCTTTTGGTGCAATTCCGGCTTCGCAGAAACCTTGGGGCTCTCATCGCTGTCCACCCACTGTGCCGATCGTCGCCTGTTGTCGTACATTATCCATTTCTCGTCACAGGTTACGATGCGATCAAGGAATGGGTCCGTTTCGTTCCGTAGAAGCAGTGATCTCATATCGTCGGTTTCTTTGCTCCTCAGACAGCTCGTGAGGCGCCCATCTTTCCAGCCTTTTGGTCTTCCCAGTTTCCTTCAGATGCCGGGCAGCTGTGTTGTGATTGACGCCAAGAACCTTCGCTATCTCCCTGGTACCTTTGTGTGGCTCCTCCTCTACCACATCTCTCAGCTTGTCCTCATCAACATCACTATGCCTCCCACGACCTTCATGTTCTTCCAAGCTCTCATCTCCATTCCGGAACTTCTGATACCAACGATACGCCGTCCGAATTGTGGAACATCCTTGACCGAATGCGGCGTTGATCTTCTCGTCCGCCTCCTTAGCTGTAGTGCCCAGCTTGAATTCATACAAGTAAATGCCCCGGATTACTCTTTTGTCCATCTGCAAAAAAGTCAAAAAAACTCCAAAGTTTTCCCACTTTTACATAGAAAATTTGGTACTCACCGGTAGAGCAAAGTTTGCGCTTCTAAATGATATGCCACATGTTACGGTTTGTTCTTGATCAAACGCGTAAAGACGCGCCCAAAAAATAGCGCGAGCCAGTGCCATTTAATTCGTTGCAACCTAATAGTTTTTAGAATGAGGGAAATGGTGTTTTCTGAGAGAATTTTGAAAATAAAGCTCGAAAATCAAAAGAGCTTTCCTTACAATCTAATGAATAGCCTAAAAGTCAGCGCCATTCAATCCTACTGTGGGATGCGCCACACACTCTACTTTACGTGATTCAATACCGACGGCATCTTCTGGTCTTTGTGCGGAAAAGCGCAAAAAACGCCTTTTCTGCCGCTTTTTGGTAGCGCTCTTCAAACTGAGTGCTTCAAAAAATAAATCGTATATAAAGGATTAGCATCGACTGATTTATCAGATGAAGGGGAAAACGCCTAGTATTCGTTTGAAACGTTGATTCAATGAGCTATATTCAGAATATGACCTTTGGGCACATCTCCCGCAACGGGCGCCGACCAGAATATAGCTCATCGAACCAAAATTTTTAACATTTATTGGGCGTTTTTCATTTTATTGGATAGAGCATTCGATGCTGAGCCCAAATTATTTTTAAATTTATTTTTCAAAGCACGCAATCTGGCGAGCGCAATCAGAAAGGCGTTTTTTTGCGTTTTTTTTTTTCGCCCAAAGACCGAAAGAAAGCTATGTCAACTGAAACTAAACGAAACTATAGTTGACATGTCTATCCATCGTCTACATATCTATTCTGCATGTAGAACGCAATAAATCCGGTTGGAGGAAGGGCGCGTGTAGCATAGTCGGAGGAAGCGCCGGCTTTCGCATGAACCCGATACAGGTTCTTGGTTCGTATTTTTGCCCAAGCCAACCAAGCCCTCTATCCCTCCGAGGTCTGTGGATTGGTGCCAGACTTGCCTGAGAAGGATAATCCGCTGACTTGTTCATCGGTTGATCACCGCAAGTCATTATATGGCCAAATACGCATTCAAATCGCCTCCACATCCCATAGAAGTAGAGCGCATGGCGCTTCCCTGAAGCGGTCGATCGATTTTGGAGGAAGGTGTTTACTCTGATTTCTAGAATGGGTCTTCTTGCGTAGTTGACTGTTAGGAAAACTCCAGCTCGCAGGGCTCCATCCTAGAATCACAGAAAGGATCAAGGAATGTTTGCGAGATTATACCTTTCAAGTGCGGATAAATCGGCAGCTATCCGATGAACTCGTCAGTGTTTCATCCTTCCCAGTAGAGTTTGGTGCCAATTCATCCATCACGAAGGGATGGATGGCTTGGTTGGCCTGGCGGGAAATCCGAACTACATAGTAACCTGAAATCGGACGCCCCCACTGTCGGCGCCTTACTTACTACTTATAAAGCATCACTTTTCTCTGTTTGTAATATAAGCCGTTTGAAAGGCATGGACTCAAGTCGAGATTTTGCGACATGAACGCTTTCTACCTTTGGTGCCGTACCCGCTCAAGTCTAAGTGGAGCCAAAACAGTGTCATTTACTGGTGCTAACCGTTAAACGGCTCGATCCTATCCGTAGCAGTAACTTCTAGTCATCTACGCCTACTGCTTTCTAGAATTCATAGCTGTTTTTCCCTGAGCAGAAAGGACAATGGATAATTGGGCGCGTTGTAGCGCAGTCGGAGGAGGCGCCAGCTGTCATGTGCTTCCACGTTTTTGGTTCGAATTTCCCGGTCAGGCCAGCTGAGCCTTTCATCCTTTCGGGGTTAATGTATATTGTTATCAAACTTATCTGAAAAGGATAAAATACTGGCTTGTATCTCGGACGATCAATGGCAGTTATTGTATAGGACATGTATGCATTAAAACCTCAACCGACATCCGCGGAAGCAGAATGCGCGGCGCATTCCAGCCGATTGATTGACGCCGTGTCCTTTACCCTTTACTCTTCGATGCATTGTACAGACAGATCTATATTGCATTGTACAGACAGATCGCCGTCCCATGGGGGCTTTCGATACTTTTTGATTCTGTTGTGGCGTCTGCTCTCTGGTTTTCGCTTCTGTCGACACATGTCTGTCTACAGTCTGATTCCGATAGCAAATTCGATTCAGTGCACGCGCCAAGGACCAGCGCTTTTGTTCCTCTGGAGCGGCGTTCCGCAATAGCATGGGGCCACAAAGGTTTTGGAATGAAGGCCGGCGGCTCAATTGATCCCTTTGGTGTGCTTTACACCCTTCAACTTCTAAACGATTCAAGGCTATTCGATAAATGCCTACTTGGCCTTTGTAGGTCCTTGACTGTCTTCGTGTGGAAGAAGTTTGGGATACAAGTTGAAAAGAGCTACCCGGATGGCTCACTCTGCGGAATCGAACCTCCTATTAGTAAGCTGTCTAATGTCCAGTGTTTATTACCAGGGTAACCATGTGAAACATGCAGAAGAGCTAGAACCTAACATAAGGCATCAACTCTAAAAGGTACCCGGAAGAATACCTCTTCTTCTTCAGCGTCTGTCCCGATTCGTAGCGCGGTCCGCTATTCTGGTGTCATGACACCACCTCTCCCGATCCAGCACTAGATCAGGTTGGACACCAGCAACCTTCAAGTCCATACATAACGTGTCAGACCAGCGCTGCTTCGGAGACCAGAAAACTAGAAGCACAAATGGGAAATTAGAACTTTAACTAGTCAACCGTACCCCTTATGGTCAGCTGTCTCATCGAACTGCTTTGGGCCTTCCGCGGCCACATTCCTCTCGCCAACATGTTGCTCACCAGCCGAAATGGCTTTGAAGACTAATAGGCTTTATTCCGGTGCATGCCTATCGTGTAAGCGCTTTAGATTCGCCTCACAGATGGGGCGCAGAATGTGCGCCGAAATAGACCCTCCAAACTGGATTCGCCGTCGACAATGGTCTCGTCACGGCTTATAGTAAGGGGACTTTTTCCCAACAATGCACATGATATACCAGTTAGTATGAAAGTGAAGGAAAGTCTGTTATTTTGTTTTTAAGCTACATAAAAGCTTCAGGGATTACTATCTGGAACTTGGCTCGAGTTGTTTATTTATTTATTTATTTATTTATTTATTTATTTATCAGACATTCAGCTGTCTATCGGCCACCAGACGTCGGTGCCGTTGCTACTGTACTGCAACTTCTGAAAAAATAATGGCACCAATTGATACACAGCATGTGAAAAGAATTGGAATCACTGGAAAAACCAGATTTTTTGCAGAGAACGAAGTGCATATAAAGTTGATGGTTCATGAGGTACATATTTATTTATTTATTTTCAAGCTCGATGTCAATGTTTATTGACTATAACTCGGGCCTTAGCCTGTCTTCTGGTTGTGGTCCTCTTCTAGTCCCCCTCCCCTTCCTGGATCCCCTCCCTGCTGGTCCCCACCCTTCCAGGACCCTCTCCCTTACTAGACTCCCTTACTGGTGGACACGTGGCACGACGGCTACGACATGTCTTCTGAATCCCGACACACGCGATACGACATCTGTGACACGGCTCCTACGCCCACACGCTCGTAGCACGACGTTAATGAAACGTTTGTTATGTCCAGGTGCCCCTGGCGCGGCGTCGGTGACACAGCTTCTGAATCAGGACGCCCATAGCACGACATTCTCGCGACGTCTACGACATGTCTTCTGAATCCGACTTGATTGGATTTGGAAAATGGGAAATCCAAACTAAGTATCGAGAACGGGTACACGCCACAGCCGGCGCCTTCTCCGACTGCGCTACCAAGCGCCTTTAACCTTTGCTCTTCATATATTATTTCTATAAATCTCACAAGGGAAGCCCATGAACTTCCCCCAAAGATTCTCAACGAGACCTACATGATGTTGTAAGGCATGATACGAGGAGCACAGAAGTGTATTTCGTCATTGCTACAGGCCACTGGATAGTCTAAGAATGGCAAAAAACGGTTCGCTTCAATGCGGACTGATAATGCAAGTCAGTCCATGAGGAAAGATAGGACTATCAGCTTTTGCGGCGTTGAATGAGCGCTTGTTAAATGTGGAAAAATCTTTGCTCTAAGCCTTACCATTATTAAGCCAAAAGTGACACAATCAGTTCTGCACAAAAGTTTGTAGCAAAAGTCGGCTTTTTGATTGTTCTCAAAATTTATAAGGATAAAGGATAAAGGACGGCCAATCTTTTTTCGGATTCGCCTGGCATTCTACTACTATGGGATGTCGTGGAGACGATTTTATTTATTTATTTATACGTGTATGACAACACGCGACGAAATAAAGACTAGCAAGACAACACATTGGTAATAAACACAAAAATACAAGAAACGGCGAATTAGCGAGTCTTAAGATAACTACCAACGAGCTTTTTATATTGGTTAATCGAAGATGGCAAAGTATGTTTTTTGGTAAACATCAAGAATTCAGAACCGGCCCTTTGAGTGAAAAAGGAGGCACGAACACAACTTTTGGCCGTAGAATAGTGAATTTTAGATCTACAACCCCTAGTGGTAGAATGATGGACTGTGTAAAGATCAGTAAGTGGAAGTGCAACTTTTCCAGTCATCATCTTGAAAATCATAATTAGATCGTTTCGCTTCCTACGAATAGCAAGTGATTCCAGCTCGAATATTTTATTACGATCAGGCGCTGATGGAATGGAGGTATAGTCGTAGCCATTTAAGCGTAACCATAGCTTTCTAGTGTAGCTATTTTGAACGGATTCTAGCCTCTGTATGCAGCGCTTAAGGTGAGGATTGAACACAGTGGTGCCATACTCCAGTATTGGGCGAACATATGATTTGTATGCAAGAAGCAAGTGAGTTTTTGAATTTGTAGACAATGCTCTAAAAATGTTGTAAGTAACTCTTTCAGCTTTCTTTGCAATTGTTTCGCAATGCTCTGAAAAACTAAGTTTTTTGTCTAAGATGAAGCCCAGGTCACGCAGACTGTTTTCACTGAGTAGGTTGCAACCACCAAGGCTGTAAATGTGTTTAACCGAATTTGAATTGCCTAGGTGAAAAACCCGAGTTTTTTGAGCTGAGATAGGTAATTTCCACCTGTCCGACCAATCGGCAACATCTGAAACAGCACATTGGAGGGCAAGGTGATCCTCTTCACTGGTAATATTCTTGTATACTTTTATATCATCTGCAAACATTTTGCACTTAACGCCACGCCTTTCAACTAAGACAGGTAAATCGGAAGTGTAGATGATGAAAAGAATCGGTGACAATACACCCCCCTGGGGTACGCCACTTGTTATTGAGTACGTGCGCGAAAATTTGTCATTCACCTTTACTTGGAAGGATCTATTTGTGATGAAGTTCTTTACCCACTTAACAATTCTGGGATGAATTCCAAAAATTTGAAGCTTGAAAATAAGTTCTTTGAAGGGCACCTTATCAAAAGCCTTGCTGAAATCAAAAAAGACCACATCAACATCAGTGTTATCATCCAGTGACTTGGTCCAATCATCTAAGGTAGATAGCATCAAGGTCTCAGTCGATCTTCCGACTCTAAAACCATATTGGTTCTTAGGTATAACCTCATGTGTTTCTATATGGTTTACAAGAGCCATTTTCAGAATTTTCTCAAATATTCTGGAAAACACTGATGTGATACTAATAGGACGATAATTAGATACTAAGCCATGTGGTGGTTTTTTGGGGATAGGAGTGACAAATGCATGCTTCCATCGATTTGGAATTTCGCTATGCATGTAACTAAAATTGAAAATGTGCTCGAGAGGAGCTACTAAGGCTACAGCTACTTTTTTGATGAAGTAGGCAGGTATTTCATCAGGAGTAGTGGTATAAGATAGCGGTAAGTTACTCAGATGCTTGAAAATGTCCTCTTTGTGAAACCAAACAAAGCTATCAGGTGAGGCACTTTGAGTGGAAAAGGCTAACTCAGACCAGCTTTCATTATCAGCCTCAATGGAGTATGATTTTTTAAAATGTGCGGCTAGCATGGAGGCTTTTTCAAAATCACTGACAGCTGAGTTACCCTCATCATCAACTAGCGTAGGGATCTTAGTTGACTGCTTCAGCCTTGAGTTCAACAACTTATATAACGAGCATTTTTTTGGATTGTCCAAAAGTTTTCGTTCGATGTAGCTATTGTACTTTTTGATAAGGCGATCAAATTTAGTTTTAATAAGTCTGAAGCGTTCACTAGCCTGAAGACATGGATTTTTTTGGTAGTCCAGCCATGCTTTTTCTTTAATCTCAAAGAGCTTGGATAGGTGCGGTGGAATGTTGCCTCTATTTAGGACCTGCCTCTCTAAAGGGACGAATTCTTGAATTGATGCGTGCAAAATTGATAGAAAAAACTCATACTTATCGTTGATATCAGGAAGTGTCTCCAAAATAAATCTCCAATCTAAGGAACACAGGTAGCGGCAAATGAAGTCATACGGGGCTTTGTGGAAAGACCTCCGGAGGCGGAAGTATATTGGATTTATGAAAGTCTCTACATTGTAAGAGAGGCTGTTGTGATCACTTGACCCAGTTGGTGCAGAAACAAGTACATCACGTATTAGCTTAGTGTCGCTACAAAGAACAAGATCAAGTGTATGACTACCGCGAGTTGGCTTGTGAACTTTTTGTACAAGCATGTTAGAGTTGCAAAAATTGAGAAACATTTGTGATGTAAAAGAAGTGGCATGCAGAGGAACCTTAACCCAGTCAATATCTGGAAAGTTGAAGTCGCCGTTTATAATGCATTGCCCTTCAAATGCGGTTAAATCACTTAAAGCCTTGATAAGCTGTATCGTACCACTAGTGGTGCAACTAGGCGTCCTATAGACCACAATTGTCCTGACAGTGGATTGAAGCAGTTTCAGATCACAGGAGATAATTTCAAAAGCATTGGGATAAGATTCACACCAGACAACCTCAAATGCTATGGAACGCTTAATAAGTACAACAACACCACCACCCCTTTTTTGAGCTCTGTCACATCTTACAAAGTAATAGGTTGAATTCATCTGCCCAAGAATTGGTACAAGGTCATTAATATCACTTAACCAAGTTTCAGTAAGCATTATAAGGTCATAGTTGGAGCGTCTTGCAGCAAACATCAAATACGAAATATTTTTCTGAAGAGACCTGATATTAGAATAAAAACATTTTAGGCTCGTTGCAGGTACCCGAGGAAGACTCGTTAGTTTACCGCAGATGATTGGGTTGCTTGAGAAGTGAGCTTAATGTCTATTGCGGGCCTATTTGTAGCAAGTCTGCTCTCTCTGATCCGATCCCTTTCCTGTTTAGTAAGTGAGGGGCGGATATACACCCCTTTGCAGGAAAAGGATCGGAGCCTAGAAGCTCTTCTGAGTGATAACTTCTGATAATATGTGTTTGGCAAAACAACCTTCAATAGACGCGATCTACCCTCAAAAGGTTTACCTAGCCTGAACACAACTTGTGGTACACACTCAATCTCTAGGTGATCGAATATTTGTTTTACAGCATCAACATCATGAAGAGCTCGAGTTACAGATGAAGGAGAGTTAGATTCAGATACGCCACTGATGACTATTGAGCGAAGGCGTTCCTTTTCTTCGAAACTATCTTCAACAGATGAAGGCGGAACAGAAGATTGGGCAGCAACCGACTTAGAATTAGCAAGAGCCTGCTTTAGAGCCGCATTTTCAGCACGAAGGCGAGAATTCTCCTCATGCAGCTCGAGGTTTTTGGCCACTAGAGTAGAAAGATGATCTTGCACGTGGAAAATGTGGCTGACCAACTTCTTTAAGAACGTCGGCGTTTTCTTGTCGACTCGTAGTTGCTCGAGAGCCGAAGCGATTTCTGCCGAAGGTGTTGCGCTGAAGTCGGCTCCTTCTTCGTTCTTCATGCTTCTTGAGGCTTCGAGCGAAGGGTCGACCAGAGAGGGAGACGCCATCTTGAACGTTATATCACGGAGAAGAATCGGTATCAGAGAATAAGTAGCACCGACCGCACTCAATGACCGCTCGACGTGAACTGAACTGAATGCGTATTTGGCCACACAATGACCTGCGGTGACCAGCCGATGAGCAAATCAGCGCTTTATGCTTCCCAGACAGGTCTCGTACCAATTCATGGACCCTGAGGGATGGAAGGCTTGGTTGGCCTGGACAATCCGAACCAGGAGCCCGGTATCGCGCGCACGCGACGGCCGGCACCTCCTCCGACTGCGCTACCTACATGCGCCCCTCAAAAGTGATATCCTCGAAAAATTGTATAAAGTGGAAAGTGTTTTTTCTCATATCGATTTAGTATTTCTTCCTCTGAAAACCTTATATATTTTGAACAAAATATTGCCTACTCTCACAAAAAAATATATTTTGAATAAATACATAATGCCTACTCTCACAAAAAACTGTATTGTAGTTATTTTCACAAATTTTCTTCCTGCTTAAGAAAATTTTCTAATTTGTAGTTGAATGTTTCTGGCGAAGAATCAAGGACTGATGCAGAAAACTCATTCCAGGGATTCACAATACGAGCCGAAATTCTTAAAATTTTTTGAGTGTGGTTTTGAGGTTGCATTTTAAGATTGTGCCCTCTTGTAATTCCGTTGAATAAGGAAAAAGTGAGGAATTCGTTTTTATCAATATCCAAGTGATCAATAACAATTCCAAAAACATGGTTTTGATCATAGATAATTCATCTCAGTGATAACGAAGTAGTTCAGAGTCGGGTCAATCTTTCAGAGTAAGAAGCTTCAAATAAACCTCCCTATAAACACATGTTTTATAAATCTTTTTTGTACACTTTCTATCTGATCGATATGATTTTGCTTTAATGTAGACCATAAAGGTGTGCAATACTCCAAGAGGGGTCTCACATAAATAGAAAAAAGTTTGAATAATGTGGCCATATTGCGAGTAGACATCGGATCCAAGTCGATTCGGATAACTTGGATCCGTCACTTTTTTCAAACCCTGGTTAAAAGGATTGTGCGAGTAATGGAACTTTTGAAAAGCTCGGATCATAAGATTCTTAGAGAGAGATGATCTTCACCATGTCAGATTTTCAAAAATTTCAAATAACTGATTTTGATCAGAAATTTGATGTCCTATCCGATTCGGAGATCCGATGTAAGACCGGAATATAAATCATTGATTTATAACATCCGAAGCTCCTTCTTGTTGAAGCTACTCTTACCTGAATTATCCCAAGACCTGTGGCTTTTTAAAAATGCTGTTATCCGTATAATTCTTCTAACAGGGCTTGAAAAAAATGACGAATTCTACATATCCGAATCGACGGCGGATCCTATGTCTAATTGCGAGTTTGAGATGCTCGCAAAATAGAGTTGGGCTTGGCACGGGCTCTGCAGCGACAGTTTTTTCAATATGTTCATCGAATGTGAGTTGGGCGGAGTACACAACTCCTAAATCGCGAAAAGAATTCGAGGTGTGCAACCAGCTAGGTGGAAGAAGCAATCTTTGGGATGATGGCGCCCAATGAGCATGATTGTTGTTGTTTTTTTCTAGCGAAATGTCTAGTATCCATTTAGAAGATCAGGCCGTTGCAGAATCTAGCCTTTGTTGAAGAACTTTATGATTATTTATAGAATATAGTTTAGAACCATCTGCATCAATAATTTGTAGTTTGCAGTTTTTATTTTTTTTTGCTGTAGACTTGACTGAATCTAAAAAAATCTGGATACGCTATGTACTAAAGGATAAAGGACGGCATTAGTCGACTCTTCCAGGGTGCGCCACACATTCTGCATTAGTTGTGCACAGAAAGTTCTGTGCGATAAATTTTTTAAACGAAATTTTTTAACGGAAAGTTTTCATTTAATATCCGGTAAATCGTTAAATTTCGTTAAAAAATGCAATTAGCTGCAAACTGTTATTTCAAGTGAAAAGACCAAGGGAAACGTTATACGTTCCAACTACAACAGTCAGGTCAACAGTTAAAGTTCAGGGAATGGAGCGTTACACTTCAATGTAAAATAAACAATTCATCATCACCAAAGTGTAGACAGCAACGTAAAGAAGACCTCAGCGATAAACTATCTACAGGGCGTGGAATAAGAACAGATACGGAATTATCATTCAAGTAAGGAGTGCAGTCTCGCGTGGTTATGATTCCGTGTAAGAATCCCTTTTCCGACCACTAAAATCCTGTACACAAACGTATACTGCACAATTTATTAGAAAACACTAATCTACAATAAGACACTCAAAAAATTTTAAATAAGGGAATTGTTCTTGGCTACGCGGGAGAGGTTCTGAAACAAAGGAAACTTGAGTCAAATCTAATCCTTTGTGCTCTGAGGACTCGTGTTGATGTGGTCGTTGCGTACGGAAGATAAGTGGTAGATACTCGAGGTAGATAGGTCGCGGGTGGGTGCAACGGTTGTCCTGTCAGTGGCACCGTCGGAATAAGGATGAACCTTACTCCACTATCTCAGACGAGCGCGCCTGCAATGCAACGTTGCTCATATCAGTTAATCTGATAGCCCTTCCTTACAAAGGGTACTTAGTTGGCTGGTACCCGCATCACACCGGCAAGACATCTTAAAGTGCGTGATCAAGCAGACCCCGGGGTTCGCCCTTCCTAGTTCTTTGCGAAACCGTTCTGTGTGAACATATAGAATCTCGATGCGGGTACCAGCGCATTAGGATAAGGATAAAGGACGGCGTTATTCAATCCCTTATGGGATGCGCCACGCATTCTACTTCTACGGGATGTCGTGGAGGCGAGTTGAATGCGTATTTGGCCATACAATGACTTGCGGTGGCCAGCCGATCAACAAGTCAGCGCTCTATCCTTCCCAGACAAGTCTGGTACCAATTAACCGACCCCGGGGGGATGGAAGGCTTGGTTGGTTGGCCTGGGCGGGAAATCCGAGCCAGGAGCCTGGTATCGGGTGCACGCGACGGTCGGCGCTTCTTCCGACTGCGCTACACACGCCCAGCGCATTAGGTACAGAAATAATTAATAAAAATACAACTAAAGGCCTATTAGTAGAATGTTAACACGTTGTCGAACTTACGATTTCGCGTGTTTTTTGCGCGGGACCAATCAATTTTTTTCAACGTCGGGACTTTGGCACGACGTTGTATCACACGGTCCCACACTGCCGGAAGGGTGCGACACGTCAACGTGTTAATGTTAAGGAAAAATAGCTTTCTAAAGTTTTGCTATTAGCGTTTTTTAAATTCGTTTAAAAAACATCCAGCGCCCGAAAACATTCTCTCCCCCTTCAGTCTTCCTGTTGGCGAGCAAAAGTATTCTAGGATAATGTTTTAACACAATTGTTGAAGCCTGCAGCGGCTAATACAAAGGCTACATGCTGTTACAGAATGTTTTATTGCGATCAAAACTGTTACGTCAGGCTGGACTCGAACCCGCACCTTCTGCTTTTCGATGCGGAGCTGCGCCTTAGAAAAACGGCGCTGTTTGACCGCACGTAACATACGCGATGTACTCGAAGTGCATCAGCACTCACATTGTTGTTAGTAAGGCATTCAGCTTCCTCGGCTCCATATTGGTATCAGCCGCCGGCTCATCCCGATATCATCGAGAATATCGCGGATGTGACGTGCGGTCATACAGCGCCGGAGAATAAAGCAGAAGGTGAGGGTTCGAGTCCCGTCTGGCCCTACACTTTTGATCGCAACAAACAGCATATTCTATGTAGGATAAGCAATGCCAGGTGAGAATAGCCATATCTTACGAAGAGGTTGGACCACTAATCTTCGTGGATTCGTAGACGTGCTTGGGGTCTCGGCGAAGAAATTTCTGGTTTCAAAATACATCATTTCCAAAAATTCAAATGCACCATAAAGGACATGAGAATAGCATGGAAACATAAAATATTCATGGTGATTTCAGCAGTTTTGCAGGATCGTCCTAATCGGAAGCATGAGGCCTGCAACAATAGTGAGGACTAAGGGTGAAAGTGATAAACTTACTGGAAAAAGTGGTTAGAAGTTTCGTTGAATTCCTAAAAATTTCCGTTAAGTCGATAAGCCAGATTTTAAAAAAAGGCCATTAATTCGTTAAATCGTTAAGGGCCTGTTCATACTTCGCGACAAGAGCGACAAAAGCGACAAGAGCGACTAGAGCGACTAGAGCGACTGGAACAACTGGGGCGACGGATGTATTGTGATGTACGTAAATAATTACGCATTTCACACTATATTCGTCGCGGACGGAGTGTGGAGTACGCAATTATTTACGTACACCACACTATTTCCGTCGCCCCAGTCGTTGCAGTCGCTGTTGTCGCTTTTATCGCTCTTGTCGCGAAGTATGAACAGGCCCTAACCGTTAAATGTGCACCCCTGTGCATTTACGGAATGAAAACGAACTGGCATTCCTCGTTCCCCGTTGCTTTCTTACAGACCTTTGTCCAGCCCACTAAATTTCGTATCGCTCCACGTAACCGAGTTAGAAAGCGCCAACAGGAACACGGCGGCTCCATGCGTAGTTATTTATACTGACAGCGAAACACAAAACTACGTGAAAGTAAAACGAAACCAACTTCGACCGCAGTCTAGAAATGTCCTTCAGCTCCACCTACTTTATCTTTAGCACTTCTCAAATTTATAATTCTTTAGGTTCTCAACAGAAATCCTTGACAACTATGTTACCAATCATTCATTATTAAAAAGGCAATGCTATAGCGGACTTCAGAGCCGGTACGGAAGGGCATATTTGGCGTCTCCAATGCAAAAACAAACAGGCACAGCAACGCCCATATGAAGGTCGACACTTGAAATTTCTGCTGTAGACTTGAGCGAATTTAATAAATCTGTATACGTTATGTATTAAAGAAAAAAGACGGCATTAGTCCCTCGAAGAATGCGCCACGCATTTTGCATTTGAGGCATGTTGTGGAGGCAATTTGAGCCTACATATAGAATGACTTGCGATGGCCAGTCGATGGATAGCTCAGCGTTTAATCCCTCCAAGACATTCTGGAATCAGATCACTGACCTCGGATTCCCGCTTACGTCGATTAAACCTTTCACCCGTTCGGAATCGATGAATTGGTACAAGACTTTTTTGGAAGGAAAGGCACACCGACTTGTCCACCGGCACAGGAGATCACAGGAGTTAACGAAATCATGGGGGCACTCAACGTCGGCCAAATTAGTCAATTGTTTCTGATGCAAATGAGATCTCTATTCAGCGAGGGAAATGCTGGGAAAATATGATGAGAGAGGAAGAACTTCGATACGTAAATGGATCAGTTTTCACTGAGTGATTTGTGAGATGTGTGGCCTGCGTTGTCATGCAACAGGGGTGGCGCTCTTCTGTTCGCCAGCCACAATTTTTGCAACTTCTGATACATTTGGTCTAAATCGCAGCAGTAAGAATCTCCTGCGACTGCCTGACCAGGTTGCTGTAATGGACTACACCTTTACAACACCACCACAAAGTAAGTGTGGTGGTGTTGTAAAGGTTCAAGGTTTTTAGCGTGAAGGTTGAGAGAAGATGTTGGAGGAGCATCCTTATCTACCCAGACAGATCTCGCCTCCTGTGATCGTAAAGGACCCATTTTCCATCTACAGTTATACTACGGCTTACAAAAGGCTCATTTCTAAAGCGAACTAGTAGGTTAGAGCAGGTGTCGAAACGTACCAGACCCTGCTCATCGGTCAGCTCATGAGGCTCCCACTCCGACATCATCTTCACCTCGCCGATTCTCGTCAGATGTCTTGCTATCGTACTATTATGTACGTCAAGGTCCTCTGCTAACGTATGTGTATTCGTCTCCGGATTTGCTTCGACAGCTCTCCTCAGAACTTCATCGTCCAGCGACGATCTGCACCCGCGCCCCGATTTTTCTTCGAGAGCAAAATCGCCAAAAGCAAATTCTTCGAAGCAGAGCCTCACCGTTCGTTCGCAAGGACAGTCCGTCCCAAAAGCGCTCCTAAGGTTGCGGATGCGTATACCCGCAGAATGTCCCAATTTAAATTCGTAAAGCCTGATGACTCATTAATCGCGTCAGTTGGTGATTTTATGGAGACCTGGAAAAGGTCGGCTAGAAAAATTAAAGCGACTTCTACATATGTTTTTTGAAAGAGCAGTAAAAGCGTACCAAATGGTATGTGTGGATTTGCCTGAGACGGAATGATTTAGGGTAAACATAACTTATTTATTTGTACATACCTCTAAACTAAGATTAATTTTGCCACAGCCCAATAAAAAAAGTAAACTTTAAAAAAAGAAGTTTGGGGAGAAAACTGGCTAATTTGCGAAAGAAACACAGTGAACAAATATTGAACCACTTTTGATTAACTCTGGCAGAAAAAAGAAAAAGCTAAACTGCACTACACGTCAGGTACTTACGGAATACGACTTGCGATGTTTCAGATTTCATTTACGCACCGACCTAGACGTAACTATCCATCCTCATATGTAGTCTATGTCGAATACCGCAACGAGCACCACATTGTGAACGCCTCTGACCGCATAGTGTTCTGCAGAAGTGTTTGTTCGTGATGTATGACAGCAGTTGGCCTTCAGCGGGGCTCAGCGATGGTTGCGCTGTTGTCGGTGTGATCAACAATGCATGGCACTAACTGGTAGCAGCGTGCACTTGAACTGGATATTAGGTAATCGCTAGCATCGACCATAATCCGACCAGCTACGTAACACCAACGCAAATCCTCGCCGGCGGTCCAGTAGCCATAAAAAACCACTGCTGGTGGCTGCGCTAACGAACATGACCAACAAGTGCGCAGCATTGCAAGCAACAAAGCCTGTGGAGGGAATCGATTATGAAGCAGGCTGGAGTCATGAGGCCGTACATATAACCTGACGCTGAAACAGGGAAAAACATCACCTGTATCACCTGTCGTCCCGTTGACCATCGACTTGCTCGAGCGGGCGCCAGCAGCGTCTCCATTCGTCCCTGTCGCGTGTCAGAGTGCTCCAATGGATCCTCCTCGCTCGAGGAACACAATTAGCGTCATATCGGTCGTTGAGGGCTTTCACGAAGAAGTCCGACCAACGCGTGGACGTCCTGGTGTTCTCTTGACATCTCGCGGAATCCGGTTGGTAACGGCTCTCGTCCAGCGGGTGTCTGCGAAGTGAATTACGGGCCGGCCCATCTAATTTTCGACGACTTGGCCCACGCGACAGCGTCTCTGATCTTCGAACGTCGACGAAGCTCGGAACTCCGGAGGCCTTCTCTCACTTTCGTGGGTCGCGTCACTCCGAGCATCGTCCTCTCGATTCCACGCTGCGCGACGCTGATCGCGTGTTCATCCTCTTTCGTATGGCCCAGGTCTCCAAGGCGTATGTTAAGGCAGGAAGAGCAGTGCAGTCGAATAGTTGGGCACGAAGTCGGACGTTCTTCGTCTTCTTCGCCACTTTTTCGACGCTCTTGAAAGCTCCACAAACCGCTCGTTTCCTCCTGCTCTGCTCTGGCGCTAGGTCGTTGACCATGTTGACTTCGCGAACCAGATACACGCAGCTGGAGCATTCGGAGAAGTTCGTTACGTTGAGCAAGAATGGGGCATCCATCAGAAACTTGTCCGTTCCTATGAACATTGTGTTCGTAAGCTTGAGCTGCAGTCCAACGTTCCCACATACACGCATTCACCTCCGCCTGGCTAGGGTTCGGTGTTATGAGCACGACGTTGCCAGCGAAGCGAAGATGGTGCAATTGCCGGCCGTCGACCTTTACTCCCATGTCTTTCCATTTTATTTCGCGCATGACGTTTTCGAGGGTGGCGCTGAAGAGCTTCGGGGTTGATGTCCCGCTGCCGAACCTCTCTCTTCACGTCAATGACGACGTCGTTGTAGAATAGTGAAATCTTCGTTGTGATTCCACTGTACAGCTCTCGAAGGACTCTGATGCATTGAGTAGGAACCCCCTGAGTGAGCAGGGCGTCGATGACCGCTTCAGTTTCGACGGAGTCGAATGCCTTCTTCAGGAAGATGAACGTAAGGCACAACGGCAGCTCGCGACACTTCGATGAGCTTCGTAATGGTGTGTATGTGGTCGATCCTCTTCGAAATCCTGCTTGTTCGCAGGGCTGTCCTTCGTTCTGCTGATCCTATTCAAGATCACTCGAATGAACAGCTTGTAGACTACGGACAGCAGGCAGATCGGGCGACAGTTGCCAATGTCGTGCACGTCTCCCTTCTTGTACAGCAGGCGTCCTGCTGGTCTTCCCTTGAGATGGAACCTTGCACTCCGACAGGTAGCGCGTGAAGAGCCGTGCCAGGGTGTTGATGAGCGCTGGCGGGAGGTTCTTCAGGTGTTCGGTTCTGATCTTGTCGGGACCGGGTGCTGTATGTTTCTTCACCGACGAAATGGTATGTCGGATCTTGGAAGGGAGAAGAGAGGATGACGCATCCATCATGTGGAAGATGGCGTGGAGGCAGGTGGACGTGGCTATCGAAGAGATCGCAGTAGAAGTCGTGGATGACCTTCTCCATTGTCCTTCTGGAAGAGGTGAGGTTCCGTCAGGACGTCAGAGAGCGGTCATCTTGGTCTTGAAGTTGGAGAAGTTACGGCGGACATTGCGGATGCTTAACCCTGCCACTGCTGCTTCAGCCAAGACTTCCACCTTTCTCTCCGTCAGGCAATACCAGCTGACGTCCGAGCCGTTCTGCATAGCCTCGCAAGCTCGGACGTCAGCTGGTATTGCCTGACGCTCGTGCTGCTCCACGCTAGCGTATCAGCTCGAGAGTTTCCGGAGACAGACGTCTCTTGGTGGTCTTCAGGCTTGGTGGTTCCCTCAGCACTA
Organism: Heligmosomoides polygyrus bakeri; assembly: GCA_947359475.1. Classification (NCBI taxonomy): domain Eukaryota; kingdom Metazoa; phylum Nematoda; class Chromadorea; order Rhabditida; family Heligmosomidae; genus Heligmosomoides; species Heligmosomoides polygyrus. Next base: position 89,579,820 of record OX375868.1, on the reverse strand, counting down.
TCGCGGAGATAAGCGGGTGTATTCTTCGTCAAAAACATAGAAAAACGAATACAAAACACAAAAACATAGAAAGGAGAGATTCTCGAAAAATGACTCGGCACTACTTCAGTGAGACCTGATGGAGTACAGCTTGAGCAGTCTGCGTATATTATGTCGCTTTTCAAATTATTCTATATTTTTATTATTTTTATTTTTTTATATTTTTCACGCAATACATCCGATTTAAGAAAGAGAAAGGGCACTGGCAGCGCAGTCGGAGGAGGTAGCGGCCGTCGTGTTTACCCGATACCAGGTTCTTGGCTCGGAATTTCTGCCAAGGCCAATCAAGCCTTCCATCTTTCCAGGGTCGGTGAATTGGTAACAGACTTGTCTGGGAAGGATGCAGCGCTGAATTGTCCATCGGCTGGCCACCGCTATCATTGTATAGGTGAAGTGCGCTTTCAAATTGCCTCCACATTTCGTAGAAGTAGAATGCGTATCGCACCCTAAAAGCAATCGATCAATGCCGTTCGTTAACCTTTATCCTTGTCCGAAGTCAAGCACAACTCCAATAAACCAAACAAACTCAACTCGTGCTTGAATCACGTCGATTTTGGAGGATGAAATCAACTTATTGTTAGATGCAGTTTATATGATACGTGACATTCAGAAGGCCTTTGATAGGGTCTTGTATCATCCACTCTTGAAGAAACTCGCAGGCCTCTGTCCTATAATAGAATCACAGAGAGAATCAAGTAATTTTTGTGAGATTGTACCTTTCAAATACGGATAAATTAGCGGTTATCCGCCGTTAAATCGGCGCCCAGAAGAGTGCGACTCCTCAGAGCAGAATTTCGACCACGACATTGTTTAATATTTATATTAACGATCTTTCTAAGCTTAGCAGTCATGGTGTGACTTGTAAAATGACATTACGATCTGCAGTAGGGTCATGTATTTTTGTTTCTTTTCAAGTCATGTCGAACCGCTACCACATAAATCGTCGAGAACACAGACATAGAGAAATTTCTGTTTTTGCCTATAAATTGCAGTTGTCCGGTGCTTCTTGCATAAGGAGCCGTCTGCTCATCTTGGCGGTCACTCGATGAACAAGTCAGCGCTTTATCCTTCTCAGACGAAGCCGCCGGTACCAATTCACCAACCCGAGGAGTGGAGGTCTTGACTGACTTAGGTGGGAAAACCGAGAACCTGGTATCGGGCTCATGCGACAGCCGGCAACTCCCCCGACTGCGGCACTTGCGCCCACATACGACCGACGAAATCCACAGTTGCCTGCACTTAATCGCTTATACCACGGAGAGTCTTCGGATTTTTCAAAGAACCAACGATTCATAAGAAACTATTTGGGTGACCCACACGGAATGTGGTATACATTGTGACCTTCTTTTCACAGTTATTCACATCGGTTGTGAGCTCACTTATCGTTAGTTTTTCGCTGCCTTTCAACATTTACATCTTCTGTTTTTACTACGTTATTCCCTCATCGCTTTCAGAAATTTTAGCCTTCAGACTACAATGGACTGGAAAGTGATTGTGCGCCAGTGCCTGCCCTACGACTTCAAATTGAAGAAATCCGCTGCGGAATCGCATCGTTCGATGGTATCTGCATTTGGAGAAGATGTCGTTTTCAAAAGGCAACGCGAGCGGAGGCTTCAACGTTTTGCCGCCGGCGACGAAAGTCTTGAAGACCAAGGGCATAGAAGGCAGGCGCCCATCCTCGATAACGACCTTTTACGGATTGCCGTCAAAGCTGATCCAACAAAATTGACTCGGGAGCCTGTTGTGGAGTTCGGCTGCTCCAAATCCACTACCCACATTCACTTGCACGAAATCGGGAAGTCGAACCGCTGCGGCAGATGGGTACCGCACCTGCTGTCCGAAGGGAACAAAGCCGCGCGAGTATCAATGGCCGGAGTTCTTCTTCGCCGAGCCAAGAATTCTGAATTTTTCGACTCCGTTGTTACGTCGGACGAAAAATGGATTCACTTCGATAATTCCATCAGAAAGAGGCAGTGGCTAACACCTGCGGAGCTGGCTAAACCTGTTTCAAAACCGGAATTACACGGAAAGAAAATAATACCTTGTCTTTGGTGGAAAAGCAGAGAAGTCGTCTATCTGGAACTGCTGAAACCAGGACAGACTGTCAACTCGGAGGGGTACTCGCAGCAGCTTACTCGAATACAAGATGCGTCTCGTCGTCAAGGAGTTGACACGTCCTCTGCCAAATTGCTGCATGATAATGCGAGGGCTCACATCGCAAAAGTCGTTCAGCAGGAAATCGAGGAACTTGGTTGGACCGTCTTGTCTCATCCGCCATACAGCCTGACATTTCCCCTTCCGAATGCTACATATTCCGCCCGATGCAGCAAGCCTTGGATGGGAAGAAGTTCGCCGACTAGGACGAAATCCGGATTTGGGTGACCAACTTCCCCGATTCGCGGTCAACTCATTTCTTTAGAGACGGGATCCAATCTTTGCGTGTACGTTGGAAAGGGTTGTTGATAATTTGTGGAAAATATGCTGCCAAATTAAGTAGTTTTAATTGCTTTGTATGGATTTAACTTTTCGGTCTGAAGCGGCAATCCGTGTGGGACACCCTAATAGAAAAGACAATCTCCGTGCAGAAAACGGCTTCTACAATTGTAGCACGTAATTGTAGCACGTTCTACGTGGACCGGAGCTTTCCTTCGACTTTTGCTTATAATCGACGAAAAATCGAACCACTGGTCCTCCTAGATGCCGCTGTTTATGATAGCACCAAGATTATTTATTTATAACTGCACCTTAGTGCTCTCATAAAACATGAAAGTGACAAACAAAGCAATCCTGCACAACGCTGGCAACCTAACGAGGAAACAACAATGTAAAACTAGCGTATCACTATGCTCTGCAATTTAGTTATTTTTAAGTGTTCTGCAGCACTCAGGAGCTCAGATACAGGGGCCCGACCCAAATAATGGCAATAATATGAGAATGACAGTGATAAGTGACTTAATTTAATACAGTTAACGCAAATAACTTGATCATGGTATTACGGTGCAGAGGTCGGTTAGGCACACAGTGTAGCTATGGCGTGATTATGGTAGCGAAATACATTTTGCAGCACAGGCCCTAACTTGCCATTCCTTTCCAGACGTCTGGAGGGTCGTCAAACAATATGATTTCGAAACGCCTCCTTTGATTTCTAGACGATGCAACTTTAAAATGAGGTTACGTCGGCACAGGTGTATTCTATATAAATTGCTTTCATTATGGACCGAGTTATCGCTCTCGGAATATAAGCGTCGAATACCGATAGGACGTTGCTTACATCCTATTAGGGAGGGGGCAAAAGTAATGAGACAATTCAACAAACTTCTTCCTCTTTATAATTCAATTACGACTCAACGGTGCTGAGAAATGTGTTTCTAATAACATTAATATATTAATAATTTATTTTATTATGTTATTATTTTATTATACAGGATGTTTCAAAAAATGCGTGCACTGTTTGAACGGTGATAACTTTGCTCACAATAAAGATAACAAAAGTTAAGAACTCATATAAAAGCTTAAAAAGTGAAAATTTTCTGACATACAAGCGCTGAACCTTGCGTTTCAGACTCGACTGATTGTGCATGGGGTGAATGCTTGCTACAATCTGTTTACTGCTTGGCCACATTAACCTGTGCTGCGTCTCATTTCACGATTTTTTGTCCCAGTAGCTGTAATTATGGTGATTAACCTCGCCATTTAGCTTGGATGTTGGTTAATCAGTTCACAGAATTCGATTTGGAAAATGGGACCCCCACTCACAGGCAAATTCTGCAATCAATAAACTCGCATGTCACGTCTCTTTCTCGTGATTTTCAACTTACAAAGTTAAAAGAGTCACAGCACAGGTTAATCTGGCCAAGTAGTAACACGAGTGTAACAAGCATTCAGCTCATACACAATCAATCGAGCCCGAAATGCAAAGTTTGAGGCGGGAGCATGACGCAATCTTGATTATTTGCATGCCATAGAAATTTCCTTACCCTGCGCTTTCATATGAGTTTTAAACACCTTTAAAGCTTGACCAGCAGCATTGTCAGAACCTTCCAAACAGAACCTCCACTTTTTAGAATACGCAGCATTTTTCGCAAGCCGTAGTGTGTTTCTAAATTTTAATTTTTGAAAATTAAAGTCAATCAATACGGCCACTTTGTGGAGAAATTATAACAAGTATTCAAGCGAAGTCGGAGGAGGCGCCGACTGTCGCGTGCACCCGATACCGGGTTCCTGGTTCGGATTTCCCGCCCAGATCAACCAAGCCTTCCACCCCTCCGTGGTCGGTGAATTGGTACCAGAGTTGTCTGGGAAGGATAGAGCGCTGACTTGTTCATCGGCTGTTCACCGCAAAACATTGTATGGCCAAATACGTATCCAAATCGCCTCCACGATATCCCGTAGAAGTAGAATGCGTGGCGCATCCCAAAAGGGATTGAATAACGCCGTCCTTTATTCTTTTTATCCTTTATTCAAGCGAAACACATTCAGTCGAGTGTAAAATGCAAAATTTTAGGCGAGTGCATGGCGCATTCTAAATCGCTCATGTCAAAAGATTGACGTTTTCTTAAGCTTTTATACAAGTTCTTAACTTCTTTAGTACCTTTACTATGAGCAAAGGTACTACCTTTCAAACAGTGTATACATTTTTTGAGACACCCTGTATATTATTTTATTTAATTTAATAACGAAATGGAGAGCCTCATCTTGACTATTCTTCGGTGCGGTCGTTTACCCTCTAATTTTCTTAACTTATGGTATTCTCAGTGAAAAAGCCGGCAAGGAGCGAACGCTTAGTTGCACTCATAAGAGTAGAACTGTACTTGCTGGTTGAGCATCAACTCATTTTCTCTATTTTTCATTTATTTTTTAAGCCATTGAGAAAATTATTCCTTTCAAAACGTTTAGATTTATCTCGAGAGGATGTGTAGCCTAATCATTCTTCAATGTGATGTGATTGTCACTAGCAAGTAAAGTAGAAAGCGCGGCGTATCCCAAGAAATTGAGGAATGGTTACCCAAAACTTCAATACTTTTAATAAAGAAATGCAGAAAAGATTTTGAAACAAAGAATTCCAGAAGAAAACAGAAGTGCTTTAAGTCTGGTCGGAAGGCACTGCTGGTGCCTCACTTGACGTCATGTACATTTTTCAGTTCGTCCTTGAAAAACATTTGAATTTCAGCAACTGTTCGCGTCGGGACTCTCATTAGTCGCATTTCTGGTGTGCGGCGGTGTCGAGACGTGGTATGCCACCGGATTCGATCACATGTCATTCTTCATTATGGTAAGTCAGAAGTTTGAGAGCTGTATAACAACACAGAGTGTGATAGAGCAGTCGGAAGAGGCGCCAGCTGTCGCGTGCACAAGGACAGCGGAAGGCATTGATCGATCCCTTTTTGGAATGAGCCACACATTCTACTTCTACGGAATGTGAATGCGATTTGAATGCGTATTTGTTCAAAATTCTTACTTCTGGTCCTGGTCATGCCAACCAACCCTTCTTCTTCTCCGGGGTCGGCGCTAGAATCGATTTGAAGGGTACAAGGCCATCGAGAGTCACTGTATTGATCAAATACGCACTCGAAATGCCTCTGCGAGATCTCGCGTGCGTGGCGCATCTTAAAAGAAGTGGATGGATGACGCCGTGCTCTATCCTCTATCCTTATCCTAGTTGTTATTCCTTTTATTTGAGCGAGGAAGAAATCAACACTAATGAGGGCGAAGAGTTTGCCCTCATCTGTTTTATCCGAAAGTCGAGTTGAATCTTCTTCGATTTTTCATCAATATGAGCGAAAATTCTTTTGTCACTGTAATACACTGCTGATCTTTTCCAAAAATAAACGCTATCTCTTCAATCTTCAGCAATTTTTCTTACCAAGGATTTAGTTTAAGTACTGAACCAATGACGGGGCCGACCTTGACGAACTTATCGACTCCACAAGCCTATGTAGGGCTTCGAACTTGTAAAGATCTATGCTTCACCTGTGGTTAGAAAGCTCTATAGGAAGTAGAATATAAAGGTTGTGACTCTTTGGCAAGGCTCAAAAGCCTGGTTTTGCTACCTTAGTTTCCGGACGATTTTCGTGGCTACGAATGTTCTCTTTTCAACTCGTTTCAAGCACTGCATATAGTTTCTGGGATCTCAGCTTTCTTAATATCTATAGCTTTTGTAGCGTCGTCGTCCCGGGGCGGCTGGCGTCGCATTGGAGCGCGTTTCCCGCGCCGAACCCCGCGGGACGACAGCCTTCCGTGCACTGCACCGGGGACGGCTGCCCTCCCGCGGGCGGGAAGTATAACACCCCTCTCGTACTCCTTAACGACGACCAACTCAAAGCCATGATGGAAGCGGATCCGCGTCAGACTGTGAGAGAGAGCACGGCATTTCGGCATTGCTCACTATCAGTCGAAGCTTAAATGCGATCGGAAAGGTGAAGAAATTGCATGAATGGATTCCTCACGAGCTGACAGATGCTGAGACGCCACGACACCTGTGTTTCGTGGAGGCTGCGCAATCTAAGGGAGCCTTTTTTGGACAGGACCGTGACAATGGCCGGACAAAAATGAGAGTCCCAAAGAGATGAGGAAATCAAGTCTCCATCTAAGGAGGACCACGGTGACCGTATGGTGGACAATGGCTTGTACAGTCCAGTACAAGTTATTGAAGACTGGAGAGGCTATCACAGGAAAGAAGTACTCTGCCCAAAGTGAAGTGATGCACCAGAAGATGACCAAAAAACAGCCGGCTTTGGTCATTCGAAGAGGTCCAATCCAATACACGACAACGCACTTCCGCAGTTTCAAAAATTGTCGCCCAGAAACTGAATGAATGGGGATACGAAACTCTGTCACGTCCAGCATATTCACCGAATTAGTCCCCTACCGCTTATCATTTTTTAAGCATTTAGATCGTCATGTGAAGGATAAAAAATTCAGCAACCAAAACGATGTCGAAAATGACTTTTCATGTTCTGTTAAATCTCGTTGTTCTGATTTTTTCGAAGATGCAATGTCTAAGCTTTTGTCGCGTTGGAAAAAAGCGCATTGTAATGGGCTTATTTTGACTAATAAAATTGTTTTCAAGCAAAGTTATGATCTGTCGAGTTTTTTAGCCAAAATTGACAATTTCACAAGCAGCGACTTAATAGCATCAATGAATTGTGCGTTAAATTTAATTTTTCCTGTTTCATCCTATGTATACGTACTTCTATGTGGAGGCCACACTAGTAGAAAGTGGCCCTTTCCCATCTGCCATTGGGCGGCGTTTGTTGGAGTCATCCGTGAAAAGGAAGAATGAGAGGATGCGTGTAAGGTTTGGTCGGCAACCTTCCTGTCCAGATTCCATTGGTGTGTTTTATTCAAATCTAAGTTTTATAACAAATCAATGACTAAAGCGAGTTCTTCAAGATGGTTGCTTCTCTGAGCTAGATGTGCGTATCTTCGTCTTCTTAATCTAATACTCTCCCCAAAAGCATCCAAAACAATTACAGAGGGAGGCTGTTAGTCAAGTTTATGAGATTTTATGAGATGTTTTGTGCTGGCTATGCTAAAGGCTTCACCGGTGCTGATATGGACATCTAGGCAAGACACCTAGGCTTCCCTAGTGGAAATTTGGAGAACGGTCAGAATGTGCAAAATAGGCCACGTCTCTCGCAAGAGCGTATACAATCTTCCCCTCGTCCCCCTGGCTCACCCACCACAACCTCCTAGGCTTCCTTGAGAGTCTAATGGCTGCCTTACGAAACTTTAGCGACACAAAACAAATTTTCCCGGCCCTTCGGTACGCTAGGATAGAAACTCGACTCCGCCCCCTCGCCAACTCGGCCGTACATCCCGCCCCGCCGCCACTTCTTGCAGTCGTTTTATCATCGTGCAGATTTCTGATTTCTTTCTTTTTGATTCATACTTGCGCCGCCGCGATGGTCGCAATAGATACGATTTGTCGCGCCGCTCGGTCGATATCTATTCCGACTATGGTGCCGCGCCGCACAGCGGCGCAACTAGGCCGAAGACTAGCTAGGCCGAAAACAGAGTTCAAAAGAAACACAAAACTTAGATTTGAATAAAACAAATCAATTGAATCTGGACAGGAAGGTCGCCGATCAATCCTAATACGCACCCCCTCACTCTTCCATTTTACGGATAACCCACACAAATACCTCACAGCGGCGGATGCAGAGCAGTTTTTTCACTGGGATGGCCTCCAAATGGAAGTACTTATACATAGAATGAAACGGGAAAAATTAAATTTAACGCACAATTCATTGATGTTATTAGGTCGCTGCATGTGAAATGGTCAATTTTGGCCAAAAATTTTGACAGATCATAACTTTGCTTGGAAACAGTTTTATTAGTCAGAATAAGCACCACTACAATGCGCTTTTTCCAACGCGACAAAACCTTAGACATTGCATCTTTGTAAAAATCAGAACAACGAGAATTAACAAAACATGAAAAGTCATTTTCGACATCATCTTGGTTGCTGAATTTTTTATCCTTCACTTGACGATCTAAATGCATGAAAAAATAATAAGCGGTAGGGGACTAATCCGATGAATATGCTGGACGTGACAGAATTTCGTATCCCAATTCATTCAGTTTCTGGGCGACAATTTTTGAAACGTGCGGAAGTGCGTTGTCGTGCACTAGGATTGGACCTCTTCAATTTATCTAAGCCGGCTGTTTTTCAGTCATCTTCTGATGCATCACTTCACTTTCGGCAGAGTGCTTCTTTCCTCTGATACCCTCTCCAGTTTTCAAAAACTTGTAATGGACTGTACCAGCCATTGTCCACCATGGTCTTCTTTGGATGGAGACTCGGTTTCGGCAATTCCTTGTGATTTTCATTTTTGTCGAGCAGAGCGACGTCGATTGTCGTAAGGGATGCATTTTTCATAGGCATGTCACGATTCTTTCCAAAAAGGCTCTCTTAGACAGCGTAGCCATCACGAAGCACAGGTGCCGTGGCTTCCAAAAAGGCTCCCTTAGACTGCGTTTCCTTCACGAACCACAGGTGTCGTGGCGCCTCAGCATCTGTCCGGCGGTCAGTTCGTGCGGGATCCTTATATCCAAGTTCCATACTTTTCCGATCGCACTTAAGCTTCGACTGATAGTGAGCAATGCCGAAATGCCGTGCTCGCCTCTCTGTTTCACGCGGATCCGTTTCCACCATGGCGAGTTGGTCGTCGTTAAGGAGTGATGGCGGATTACCTGCATCTTCGAGACGTTTATCTCCAGAGCGAAACTTTCGAACCAGTGGCGAGTTGTGAATTCCTTAACAAAATCCTCCCCAAATGCAGCGTTGATGTTACGAGCTGCGAGCTCGGCTTTGTGTCCATTTTTCCATTCATTTTAGTAAAGCACCCGAATGTCAGGTTGATTCACATGAAAACAACGTCAAAACCTCGGCAAGAGGCAATTATGCTACAAAAGCTATAAATATTAAGGAAGCGGAGATTTCAGAAACCATATATAGAGCTTGAAAAGGGAACATTCATAGCCACGAAAAATCGACCAGAAATTCAAGTAGCAAAATCAGATTTTCGAGCCTTGCCAAAGAGTCAAAACCTTTGTATTGTACTACATATACTTTATAACCAAGGGTCAGGAGTAGACCTTCACCCCTTCGCAGCACTACATGGGCTTCTGGAGTCGATGGGTTCGTCAAGTCATTGGTTCAGTACTTAAACTAATCTCTTGATAAGAAAAATTGCTGAAGATTGGAGAGATAGCGTATTATTTTGGAAAAGGCCAGCAGAGTATGACAGAAACAGAAGAATTTTAAAAACAACGATGTAAGATTATTTTTTAGAAATGTTGTTGCAGCAGCGTTTACATCCGGAATAGATATCGACCGAGCGGCGCGAAAAATCGAATCTATTGCGACCCTCGCGGCGGCGCAAGTATGAACCAAAAAGAAAGAAAGCAGAAATCTGCACGATGAAAAAACGACTGCAAGAAGTTGTGGCAGGATCTAGAGTGGAAACACACGTACCCGTTAAATCCGGTGATTGATAGTGCCTATCAGCTGATTATTTTCGGCGATCGGGGGAATTCGTGCAGTTCTCTTTGTTGCTTTCAAATTCATTTGCCCCAATAAGTTAACATATAAGTAAAGGATAAAGGATGGCGTTATTCAATCTCCTTTGGGATGCGTCACGCATTCTACTTCTACAGGATGTCGTGGAGGCAAGTTGAATGCGTATTTGGCCATACAATGACTTGCGGTGGCCAGCCGATGAACAAGTCAGCGCTCTATCCTTCCCAAACAAGTCTGGTACCAATTCACCGGCTCCAAAGGGATGGAAGGCTTGGTTGGCCTGGGCGGGAAATCCGAACTAGGAACCTGGTATCGGGTGCACGCGACAGCCGGAGCCTCCTCCGACTGCGCAAAATTTTATAAAATTCTTATTTACTAAGAAAAACAATGGTTTATGGTGTGTTTCAAAGATTAGAAGGGCCGCAATTTTTTATGTTGAAAGAAAAGGTTGCGCCATGCACTTGACCAAGACGTCACGATTTTTATTCGACTGACAACAAAATTGCTGGTTGCACGAAGTCCTACACCTGCAGATGATACAACAAAAGGAATTGTAAAGAACACACATTTGATTACATTAACGCTTGTGTGTTAGTGTATGTATTTACACTAACAATTAAATAAAAATCGCGAAGAGCTTTTCGACTGCATAACGCAATCTGGTTTTCAATGCACTAAATTGCTGCCTTGTTGCGCTTTAAAACAAGGTTTAATCCGTTATCTTTTCTTCAAGAATGAGAGGATAAAGGATAAAGGACGGCATTACTCAATCCTTTTGGGATGTGCCACGCATTCTACTTCTACGGGATATCGTGGAGGCAGTTGAATGCGTATTTGGCCATACAATGACTTGCGGTGGCCAGCCGATGAACAAGTCAGCACTCTATCCGTCCCAGACAGGTCTGCTACCAACTCACCGACCGCGGAGGGATGGAAGGCTTGGTTGGCTGGACGGGAAATCCGAACCACGAACCTGGTATCGGGTGCAGGCGACAGCCGGCGCCTCCTCCGACTGCGCTCCAAGCGCCCAAGTGAACATACTGTTTGAAATTTTATAAAATTTTTATTTTCCAATAAAAATATTGAATTTCACATTCAATAAACATTTAAAAACTAATTAAAACATTGAATTGTTCTAATGCGCAACAACAGTTGTCATTTATTTAGTTTAATGAAAGAAGAACTCACACCACTCACTCTACTAACTCTTCGCGATTTTCGCTTGACTGATAGCAAAAATTGTGAATGCTCGAAGTCGCACACATGTAAACGCTACTGCAACAACATTTCTAAAAAATAATCTCACATCGTTGTTTCTAGTAATAATCAAATAAAAGTCGCTACGATCTAATCGAGTGATTGCGCGATCTCTTCTTTTAATCAATTGATGATTGCTGCCTTTTGCGCTTTAATGCAAAACATCATTCATTGCCTATCCTTTAAAAATTAAATTTTTATAATACTAGAAACTGTTCGCACTACTGGGGAAGACGAAATAAAAAAATTTCAAAGAATGTCATTCTAGATATTGCTTGAACAAAAAGTTATTCTAACCGTCTCGGACAGTCCGAAGTTTATTCTCGAAGACGCTGGTTTTGATTTGGAACATGATCAATGTGATTTAAAAAGCGTCAAGTTTGCTCAGAATAGTGTCCAGTTAAATTTGAAAGGCGTCCTATTTTAAAAATGGCATATTCCAACAATTTTTGCCTTTGTAAAATATCACCATTCAATCCAATACTTATACTATACTAATACTATCCAATCCAATACTTACCGTGGGAATTCCTCGTCAATTTTTTTCCTGATATAGAAAATAAAAAGGGTAAGAGGGTAAAGGACGGCGCTACTCAATCGCTTTTGGGACGCATTCTACTTCTATGGGATGTCATGAAGCCGATTTTGAATGCTTATTTGACCATGCATACATTGACTTGCGGTGGCCAGGCGATAAACAAGTCGGCGCTTTACCCTTCCCAGACAAGTCTGGCACCTCGGAGGGATGGGATGCTTGGTTGGCCTGGGTGGGAAGTGCGAACCAAGGACCTGGTATCGGGTGCACGTGACAGCCGGCGCTTCTCCGACTGCGCTACGCTGGCCCGTATGTAGAAAATACTTATGCAAAACAGCCTTCTTGACCACCAGAATGCTATGAGCACTGGATTTGAGCATTGTGATCGATTCATTTTTTGAAGATCTCAAGCACAGTTGAACAGAATCTGAGCGTTATAGGCTGTCGGCAATGGAGTGGTATCTGGCTGCGCTGGGCTGCCCGGTTGTCAGATTCAGTTCGTCGTCAAGGGATGGGCAGTAGCCGCAGTGAGTACTGCTAGCTTATTTGGGTATCTGAATTTTGTCTGAGATCTTTGCTTTCAGGCGTTCTACTTCCTATCTGGTCTCCTCTACCTTCTTGACATGGGACTCGTGTTCGCGAAGAAGGACAAGTGAGTGGACAAGCTGACGGTGTGCACCGAATTTGCTCTAACACTTGCTTTTTTACCTTAACAGGGTCTGGTGATGGACACCACAAAGAGTTCTTACATGGCGCGCCGTATTAACTGCGGTGAAATTCTGAATTCTTCTTAATTCTGTAGTATCCTTTAATCCTAATATACAGATTAGTGGACTTCTACCTATTTCGCCTCTGGACAACGCGCTAGCTGAAGGTGTTCCTGAAATGGCCATAATCCATGTTGTTGTGATGTGGTGTCCACAGGCCGGCTTGTCGCGAAAATCCTTTGTCGAAATCGTGTGTCTGTGTTCAGCTCACCGGTCTCCGGTGGTTTCCGGTGCCACCTCGAGGAGCAGTGGAAAATTCTTCTTGATTTCTGTTTGTATCCACGAGGATACAACTAATGGACCTCTCATGCGTAAGCCGATGACGTGTCCGCGGAGTTTCTCGATGTGGCCTTATTGGGGACTCCTGGACATCGTCTGGGAAGCATCATAACGGCTTCCAAATCTCCTGAAACTTCTTCTTCATCTCCTGAGTGTTTAGTCCCGCGGAGTCGCAGGGTTCGCTGTTCTTGCGATCTGTCGCCACTTCATCCTATCAAGGGCGTCATTTGCCGTGGCGCCGACTTCGGCGAGCTTGGTGACGTCCTTCCACCTCTTCCTTGGGGCTCATCTTGGACGCTTTCCGGGTGCCTCGAAATCTAGGGCTAACTTTACGTGGTGATTCTCCGGTCTTCTGAGGATGTGCCCGTACCACCTCAGGCGCTGATCCCTCATCTTCAGCTGGATCGGGGCTGTCTTCATCACTGCCCTATCATCCTCGTTTCGCACCCTGTCTCGACGGTTCCGTTCACATGCCCATCTCAGCATCCTCATTTCGGCAGCGTGCAGCTGCTGCTCCTGCGCCTTACCCAGGGCCCAGCACTCACTGCCGTAGAGGAGGACCATCTACGGTCGCAGATAATCACTGTGGATTCTCCCCATCTATGCCAGGCTGCGTTTATCAGTTCCTGACCGCCTGGTCCACACTTCCTTCTTCGAATAGGTCGCTTCCGAGATAGCGAAAATCGTCCACCTTCTCGATCTCCTTCCCTTTTCAGTCTAGGATCGATCCAGCACACCGCTCAGAGCTGATGAACTTCGTCTTCTTCACGTTCAGGCCTAGGCCGTTGTCTGCGAGGGCTCTCTGCCACAGCTGCACCTTCTCCTCCAGTTCCTCTTGGCTGTCGGCTACTAGGGCGATGTCATCCGCGTAGAGGATCCTCCTGAGAGGGTCCACCTCAAGGTGGTTCACTATAGAGTCAAGCGTCAGCAGGAAGAGGAACTGGCTCAGAGCCGACCCTTGGTGTACCCCACTGTGATGTCCATTTTCCTTGTCACCTCGTGTGGAGTTCGTATCACCACTTTCGAGCCTTCGTGCATATCCTTTATGACCGAGACCAGATGTTCCGGGACCCCCCCCCCCCCCCTAGAAGGGATTTTGAGAGCACGGGGCGGGGGTAGGCTGTCGTAAGCCTTCTCCAGGTCCAGAAAAGCCAGTTATCAAGGCTTTCGTTTCTTACGATATTTCTCCATCACCTGACGAGCGATGAAGATGACGTCTTTGGTGGAACCTCTCGGGCACGAAGCCCCACTGCACCTGGGAGATGGGGACCATCTCCCTCAGCCTCGAGTGGACCAGTCGTTCGTAGATCTTCATCGTGTGTGAGGTCAATTTGATCCCTCGGTAGCTGAAGCATCGGAAGCGTCTCCCTTCTGCTTGAAGATAGGAACTATAGTTCTGTTCCTCCTCATCCGGCATCTTACCTTCTCGTGATTCTGTTGAGGAACTGCGTCAGCCAGTAGATTCCGCGGTTTCCGAGCAGCTTCCAAACCTCTACTGGCACTCCGTCAAACCCTTCTGCCTTTCCAAATCTTCTGCAACGACCTGGGAAACTTAAGGAGAGTCATTCAGCATCAGGACAGCAGAGGTTGGATAGTCGAGTGGGTAGCGTCGCGAAGTTGTAGGAGGGAGGCCGATGGTTCCACTGAAAGTATAAAAGATAAAGGACGGCCTCACTCAATCGTTTTTTGGGATGCGCCACGCTCTCCACTTTTACAGGATGTCATGCAGGCGACTTGAATGCGCATTTGGGCACGCTATGATGATCTGCGGTGGCCAGCCGATGAACAAGTCGACGAATTGTCCTTCCCAAACAAATCCGCTACCAATTCACCGGACCCAGAGGAATGGAGGGTTGGCCTGGGCGGGAAATCCGAACCAGCAAATTGGTATCGGGCGCACGCGACAGCCGGCACCTCCTCGGACAGCGCCACACGCACACGTGATAGATAAATACAAACAATATCATCCTAATGAATAATCCTTTGAGGTATCTATCAATGAGTTTTCTAAGATGTGTGATGGAGTTTGGTTGAGCATATTTTTTTGAGGAGTTTCAAAATGTACGAATCAACCCTTTGGGTGAAAAAGGAAGTGCGTAGTCGAGACCTAGCCTTAGGAAAATGGATTTGTCCTGCAGCCACGTGTTTTCGTTTTTTGTGCACGAGAAGAAAATTTTTGGGTACTTACAAAAAATAAGCGCTAGTTCACGCCATATCCAAATTCGAACACATTCAGGCGTGGAAACTTATCCCTGACATAGTGATTTGCCTACTGACTACACATTTCCTAATCGAGCCACAATAATTTCCTTGTGCAGTCATTTGGCCCAAAAGTGGCGCTGTTTTCTTCTTCTTCTCCTGAGCGTTTAGTCCCGCGCAGTCGCAGGGTCCGCTGCTTTTGTGATCTGTCGCCACCTTATTCTATCAAGGGCGTCATCTGGCGCAGCGCCGATTTCGGCGAGATCTCTCTTGATGACGTCCCTCCACCTTTCCCTTGGGGCTCCTCTCGGACGCTTTCCGGGTGCCTCGAAATTCAGGGCCAACTTCGTGGGATGGTCCTCTTGTCTTCTGAGGATGTGTGCGTACCACCTAAGGCGCTGCTCCCTCATCTTCAGCTAGATCGGAGCTGTCTTCATCACTGTCCTAACATCCTCATTTCGCACTCTGTCTTGACGGGACCATCCACATGCCCATCTGAGCATCCTCATTTCCGCGGCGTGCAGTTGCCGCTCCTGTGCTCTACTCAGGGCCCAGCACTCACAGCCATAGAGGAGGGCAGGCCTCACTACTGTTCTATATAGCTTGCCCTTAAGTGTCCTGGAGCATCTACGGTCGCAGAGGATCCCTGTGGACTCCCTCCACTTGAGCCAGGCTGCGCTTATCCGTCCCCTGACCGCCTGATCCACGCTTCCTTCCTCGGATAGGTCGCTTCCGAGGTAGCGGAATTCTTCCACCTTCTCGATCGTTTCCCCTTGGCAGTCTAGGATCGATCCAGCGCACTGCTCAGAGCTGATGAATTTCGTCTTCTTCACGTTCAGCCGTAGGCCGTTGTCCTCAAGGGACGTTCCTCAAGGTGATTCACTATGCAATCAAGCGTCAGCACGAAGAGAAACGGACTCAGAGCTGACCCTTGATGCACTCCCACTGTGATATCCATCTTCTTCGTCATTCCGTGTGGAGTTCGTACCGCCTCTTTTGAGCCTTCGTGTCCTTTATGACCGAGATGAGACGTTCCGGAACACCCCTGCCTCAAAGGGATTTCCAGAGCACGGCCCGGGGTAGCCCGTCGTATGCTTTCTTCAAGTCCAGGAATGCCAGGTAGCAGGGCTTTCGTTTCTCCCGATACTTCTCCATCACTTGGCGGGCGATAAAGATCGCGTCTGTGGTGGACCTCTCAGGCATGAAGCCCCACTGCTCCTGGGATATGGTGACCATCTCCCTTAGCCTAGAGTCGACCAGTCGTTCGTAGACCTTCATCTTATGTGAGATCAGTTTGATCCCGCGGTAATTGGAACAGTCGGACGCGTCCCCCTTCTGCTTGAAGATGTGCTGTTCTTCCAGTCATCCGGCATCTTACCTTCTTTCGTGATTCTGTTGAGGAACTGCGTCAGTCAGTTGATTCCGAGGTCTCCGAGCACCTTCCAAGCCTCTACTGGCACCCCGTCAGGCCCTGCTGCCTTTCCGAGTTTCATCTTCCCTATGGCCTTGCGAACCTCTTCCTGCGTCCAGGGCGGGATGGTTCCTTCCGTTGGTTGTTCTTCCTGGGCCTCCCGACGGGGGAATTCCTCATTCAGCAGTTCCTTGAAGTACTCCTCCCATCTTTTTCTGACCTCGACCGGTTTCCGTAGTACCTTACCGTCAGCACTCTTCACAGTCTTCACTACTCGAATGTCGAGGCTAGCTCTATGACGTGCCTTGGCCAGACGGATGGCGAACTTCTCTCCCTGTGGCTCGTCTAGCTTCTCGTATAGGGCATCCATCTCCGCGCTCTTTGCCTTTGCTACCGCTGCTTTTGCCAGCCTCTTCAGCTTCCTGTAAGCTGTAAGATGCTCGGGTGCCCTTGTCTTCTGCCACTGCCTATAGGCCTCCTTCTTTTTCCTCACTGCAGCCTGCACCTCTTCATTCCAGAACCATGCAGCCTTATCTCCTCTGGTTCCTCCCTTTGTTTCGCCGAGTGTTTCCTTGGCACATCGCAGGATCGTCTAGGTCACCCTCCTCCAGGTCTCGTTTACGAGACCGGTTGGATCGGGAAGACCTGCTTCGAGCACTGCCCTTTTTAGCTCATTGCGCTCTGTGCCCCGCAACCTCCACCATCGGATTCTGGGTTCTGTCTTTACTTTCGGTTTGCTGGGTAGAATGTTCAGGTCCGCTATCAAGGGCCTATGCTGTGATGCGACTTCTTCTCCCGGAAGGACCTTTACATCCCGGACGGTTTTCAGGTCAGGCCTTCTCACTAGGATGTGGTCGACTTCCGTCCTTCTTCCTCCGCTAGCATAGGTCACCTTCTGGCTCTCCCTCTTCGCGAAGAAGGTGCTACAGATAACCAGGTCGTGAGCGAAAGCCAGATCGAGAATTCTTTCTCAATCTGGGTTCACTATGCCGAACCCTTTACCTCCATGAACCCTTTCCACTCCTCTTCTTCGACTCCCCACATGTCTGTTCATGTCCCCTGCTACGGATAGATAGTCGCCTTCTGGTACGGACCTTATGGCGTCCTCGAGCGTAAGGTAGAATTGCGCTGTACTGTATTAAAATATTATATTAATATTAATAAATAATATTAAATATTAATATATTAATAAACATATTAAATATAATATAACATAAATATTAATATATTAATAAATAATATTAATAATAATAAATATTAATAAAATAGTATTAAAATAATACAGTATTAATAGATAGAATTGCTCTGTACAGTATAAAAAAACCCGACCACAATTTAGCTGAAATGAAGACAGAAAGAAGTTGCTCCCTTTTCCATAGCTAAAATACCGTTGGAGCCTTCGACTAGAATCGCATCAGAAGGCGACAGAATAGGTCTTCGAGTGAATTGACAGTTTGCAGATTCGTTGCTGACAACTATCCTGTTTCACGACCACAGCACTACTAACTGAGCTACGGTGGGTGACGTTGCCTGCCTAACTGCTTCATCCTAACCCACTGCTGCTAACTCGTCCGGCTCGTCTATGTCTTCGTAATGTTCTTCGTAGCTTCAGTGGCGTTCGACCAGAAGTCGTGATGACGGGCACACGACGCCTCGTCTCCAACCGATAGCTCCTCGTTCTCGTCGAGATTCTCCTAGACTCATGATCTACACCTCTATTCAATACGCAGTACCGTAACCGTATCCCATTATCGTAGTCGAAGAAACGCATACATCGCTCGATTACTTACGCTGTATTCTTTAGACTCTGGTACTGCAAGGCCGTAGCGTTGGTAGTACCGCTGTTAATCGACGAAACCACTTTAATCTGTTCTGTAAATTTGAACGGGATGTGAGGGCCCGAGAATCCAACCGCTCAAATTCAGCATTCTAAATGTGTATGTATATTGTACGACGTATGAATTAATGAACTTTTAAGTGATGCTTGTTTCTCACATACATTGCTGCTGTATCGAAAACATTTTGAATCTTGCCGCTGGCCTGTCTGGCTTAGTGAAGGTGAGAAGTATTTAGGAGAAGAAACATTTCCATAGGGTCTGCTCTACCTCAATCCTTTCAGGACATCAGACTCGGATATTGTTCATCAACATGCTTTTTGTTCGCTGCCGAGTGATTTTCTAGTCACTTCAGATCGATGGGAATAGGAGATGCTGGAGATGTTGACGGGGTGGTTAACGAATTCATTGACTCCCAATCTCCCTAGTTCTGGGAGAAGGGAATCTGCCCATTAGCAGGGAAACTGCAGTTCCTAACGGTGGTGATTATATGGTAGAGTAAATTCCAGTTTATCTAACCTAATATCACCCGTCGTCTCATTCATAGTCGAACATCGGGTGCAACGTCTCCATTCATCCATATCGCATGCCAGAATGCTCCAACGAATATCGCTCGTCAACTGCACGTCGAAAATCGCGACACAGAAACTTGATGGAAAGGGCATGTAAAAAATGCTTTGGTAATTTTTATAAAACTAAACCTCATTTCATCAAGCATTTCCTAAAGTTCTAAGGAAGAAGTAGGCTAAAAACTGAACCTATGATAAAGCCGACCTCTACGAATTGGTTGACTATACATAGAAGTTTATGGTTACGCCACCACACTTATACACCATTTTCAGGTCGAATTTGACACTGTAAGTCAATGTGGACACTTTTCACGTCAAATTGGACACTCTTCTAAGCTCTGACTTAGGATTCAAAGCAAACTTTCAAATCGGGATGAGCTTCTTCTACATTAAACTGAAACTCTCCAAAAACTTAAATAATTTTTTGTTCAGGGAAAAGTTTTGTATGGTTTTTTTTCAAGCTTTAATTCACGTGCCGAATAAGTCAACACATTGTTTGAAATTCCATGAAATTCTTAATTTTCGAGGAAAAGTAATGGTTCAAAGATTGTTTGTCAGTATGTTGTGCCACTCGAGGTTTATGGGTGGATCTTTATTTAGCGACCCGACGTTTCGACTTCCCGTCGTCTTCAGAGGCTTAAAAGTGGAGCATAGGTTTGTGTTTGCACTCTGCTCCACCAAGCGCCTTAGCTACACTAGCATTTTCGACCCTCTCCTTGAACCACTACCGAGAGCCCCAAATGAAGGAGACGAACTCACGCATGAGATCCACCGCAGGGCTGATGTTCGCCCACGTATGTGACCAGTAGAGGCGAATGAGGCACACTGCACAAATGTCGCCGACCGGTCTCCTACAGTTCACAATGAGACACAAACGGCAGGAAGTCAGTGGTAAGAGAGAGGCACTCACTTCGGTTGTTCATTAATGGATTTCTTTTAGAAAAACGCCTCTAACACTTTCCTTGCTGAGATATCTCCCTCAATAGCCCAAATGCTACACTTCACCTCATTGTCGTTGCCGTCACGCGCATCAATTCTATGTTTCCCAAGTGGACTAGTAAGTAATCCCCGCCTTTTGCTGGATAGGTGTTCTTTCACGCGTATTGCCAGAGCCCTTCCCGTTTCCCCGATGTATTTAGCGTTACAGGTCAAGCACTCAATCTCATAAATTGCTCCGATCTTTGAGCAATCCCCCAGAGTACCACTTGGACAAATAACGCAGTTCTCCAACATGCACTGCTTATCATAGAGTCGGGTTCGAGCAAGCTGCCGTTTTATGTTGTCATTAGGAATGTTCACTAATACAATGTCGTCCTGCAGTTGTGCACTCACGATAACTCTTTGAATATCAGCAGTGACTCTATCGGAGATGAAGGGAAACAGGAAAGGGATCTTGTTTCTTCGGGGTCTCTCTTGATGGTTAGCGTGAAATGTTCGACGACGATTTAACAGCATACAGCCATTTGAAACGGCTGTATTGGAAGCCATCTGCAAAGATTCTTTACGTTCATTGGGACCTGTACACATTCCAGCTGCCGTTCGGAGCATATTGCTTGCAGTGTGCCTCACTCGCCTCTACTGATCACATACGTGGGCGAACATTAGCCCTGCGGTGGATCTCATGCGTGAGTTCGTCTCCTTCGTTTGGGGCTCTCTGTAGTGGTTCTAGGAGGGGGTCGAAAATGCTAGTGTGGCTAAGGCGCTTGGTGGAGTAGAGCGCAAACACAAACCTGTGCTCCACTTTTAGGCCTCTGAAGACGACGGGAAGTCGAAACGTCAGGCCGCTAAATAAAGATCCACCTATAAACCTCGAGTGGCACAACATACTGACAAACATAATTTACCATGCCGAGGTTTCAAGAAGAGAGAAGTTGGGAAGTGGTTCAAAGATTGTTTTAAAGAGCAGGGAGGCGGTTATTTTTAGTGCCGAAACATGGGATTGCGCCACACCCTCCTCCAAGACGTCGCGATTTTTATTCGATTGACAGCAAAATTTCTGCCTGCATGAAGTTTCACATCCATGAACGATATAACAAAAACAGTTATAAACAACACACATATCCTCAATTTGATGCTTTATGAGAGCAGCGTTTACACTACCAATAAAATACAAATTACGACTAGCTTTTCGAGCGCACGGCGCCATTTGGTCTTTTAAATCGTTTATGATAGCTGCCCTGTTCCAATTTGAAACAAAATTTAATTTCCTATGTTTAAGCACATTTGTTTAAGCCTGGAGCGTCTGATATAGAGGCTATATGTTTTTTCAGGATTTTTGTTACGATGAGAACTCTTGCACCAGGCTGGACCCGAACCCGCACCTTCTGCTTTCCAGGCCGCGGCTACGCCTTACACCACCGGCGCTGTTTGACCACATCGCTGTCCGGAAAGCAGAAGGTTCGCGTTCGAGTCCCGCCTGCCGCAAGAGTTTTGATCCTAACCAAACACTCTGTAACAACATTAATTTATTATTTTTTCTCAATTTAAAAAAATCATATACATACTTGCAGTGGCAAGTGAACTAAAAAAAGATAAAAAAGTGATAACAAATTTTCCTTTAAATAGAAACTTAATCTAAACATCTTATTGAGTCTGTATGTAGTTTAACCTGTCTGAAGATCAACTCAGTTCGGAACAGTTCGCTAGCTTAGAAGAGTGTCCAATTCGACGTGAAAATGGTAGAAATCTATTTCTGTGGGTCATTGGTTTTTCCAAAGACGGTGCTGGCGGTTTTTCTCGCCCGGACGCAGACACTTGAACCACGCTTGTCCTCCATGTGCAAACAGATTCTCTTTCGCTGCCCCCATTTCCTTGTCCCATGCGTTGCGGCGGTTTGAATCTGTTTGCACTGGATTAGCATGATAGCATTCTTTCGCCTTTTCACCAAAATTTCCCATGTTGTACTGCATCTCGGTCAGTTAAATTGCCGCAAGGTCAAGCATCCATGGATAAGAGCCGCCGTTGTTTAAGCCTGTCTAACAATAAGGTGTCAAAGCAGTCAAGTTTTCCATAGCAGTCATGTCGAGCAGACACTTATGAAGCGTTTTCGGATAAAACGGCAGTTCCTCGTAGCCGGCCTATGTGCACTACGAGTTTTCTAACCACTTCTACGTTATCAGCCGTGTCTGACCAATTCGCTCTCGTGTCGGTCGCTTATCTAACTCGGAATCGCCACCTAATCGCCACTCCATCATGGCGCCCTTTGGCGCCCTCTGGCGTCCTCTGTACCGCGCTTGTTAACGACACTGCATCTCGTTCGCCATAAATATTCGACGGCGCCCCTGCCATCGGAAGACACCCTAATTCGAATGCGAAAGTCCGCTCGGCGCCGCATTCTCTTCGATCGGCTCTTCTTTAATGGTTTTTGGGATCGCGCATTGAGGCCTTCCGTTGACGTCAGGGTGCACCTGCACTTCTTTTCGAATAGACCTAGGAGCTCGGCAAAGTGTCCTATATCGTAGACTTATGTGGAATGATCCTCATGTCGTTGCGTTGCTTTCATCTCTGTCTCCTGAGGGCTCAGGAGACTGAGCCCTGTCCCACTGGTAAATTTATTTTATTATTTTAGTGTTGTGGAATATCCTATAAGGATAAAAAGATAAAGGACGAATAAAGGACGATCAATTCCTCGTGGGATGCGCCACGCATCCTACTTCTACGGGATGCCGTGGAGTGATTTGAATACGTATTTGGCAATACAAAGACTTTCGGTGGCTAGCAGATGAACAAGTCAGCGCTCTATCCTTCCCAGGCACGCCTGGTATCAATTCACCAATCCAGGGGGATGGAGTGCTTGACTGACCTCGGCGGGAGATCCGAGCAGGAACCTGGTATCGGGTACCCTCGACAACCGGCTCCTCCTCCGACTGCGCTACAGAATATTCTATACCAGTGATTATTATAAAAACGGCACTTCGCTAAGGGAACAATTCGGAATTCACCCCTCTTCTTACTGTTAAAAGATAAAAGGGTAAAGGACGGCGTTAATAAATCTCTTTAAGGATGCGCCACGCATTCTACTTCTACGGGATGTTGTGGAGACTATGTATTTGGGTGCGTATTTCGCCCGCACAAGGATCATCGGTAGTCAGCTAATTTACAAGTCGGCATTTCGTCCTTCTCAGACGACTGTGCTCTCAATTCACCAACCCCATAGGAATGGAAGCTTTGATTGGTCTGAGTGGGAAACCCGAATCAAGAACCTGGAGTCGAGACGCTACGGCGACTCCTCCGACTGCGCCACCGCGCGCTTATAGGGGCACGGACACCACCTTAGGTCAAAATATTGCATACTGTTTCTAGCATATTGCGCAGAATAAAAATTTAGTGGTTTATGTGGAGCGATAGAACATAGCTGTGAAGAGAATAGTTTTGAAATCTTTAGGTGTCAACTGCTGGTGAACTTTCGGCGGAGTAGATGGGTAACAACTTCTTGTGTTTCGCAGCTAGCGAAGGAGGACGCGTTTTTCGCCAACTGGCAAACAGCCAGTAGTTTTCTCCTGTAGTTCAACCGAATAGGAGGGATCTATCCTAGTCGGAGGGTAGCGAAATAGCGATGTTCAATCCCATGCTTAAGGTTCGACGAGAGCTTGAGCTGTTCCATGATGCATTGGCTTTCATGTATTTTCATGAGATGTGGTTGTGTGGCATGAGATGAACTACGCAACCGACAGTTCACGAGTGCCCCCTCCCAACTGGGATAGCTACGGTTTGAATTGTACGCTCCTTTTGCCTCTCATAGACGGTTTGGATTTATATGCACAAACAATATATACTATTTTCACGTCAAATTGGACACTTTTCAAATCAAATTGGACACTTTTTAAATTACAATGGACAATGGGCACTCTTCTAAGCCAGCTTTAAACTTTTGAAGTAAAAGCGACTCTTCCAAATCAAAATAAACTCTTTGTACATTAGACTAGATACTCTCCAAAAAGGCTAGAATACTTTTTTTCTAGAAAATCTTACCATTAGTATAATATTCTTTGAAGTTTTACTTCATCTAGCCTATAAGTAATCACATTTTTTGAAATTTTATAAAACTCTTTTTTCTAGAAAATAATCGTTTAAAGCTTGTTTTAAAAAGCAGGAGGGAGACATTTTTTATTGCCAAAAGAGAAGATTGCGCCATGCACTCGTCCAAAGCGTCGCGATTTTTATTCGACTGATAGCAAAATTGCTGTTTGCATGGACTTTAACACCCGTATACAATACAGCAAATCGTAAAGAATACACATATTCTCCCTTTGATGCCTCATGTAAGCAGCATTTAGACTATCAATTAAATAAAATCGTGAACAGCTTTTGAGTGCATGGCGTAATCCGGTTTCTAATAAACTAAACTGCTGCTTTGTTGCGCTTTAGAGCAAAGTTTAATTTTTTTTCTAAAAAATAAAAACTTTATAAAATTATTACACGCATTCGGGTAGCTGGACTAAAAAATTTCAAAAAAGCTACATTTCCCTTGAACAAAAGCTTACTCGAACCATCTCGTAGAGTCTGTAATTTAAGCTGTAAGAAGCTTCCTTGATCGCTAGGAAATTCAGATCGTCCTGGCCACACCTGTGCTGTCCTACATAAGCGCAAAAACTTCCATGCCATTTTCAGGTGTTTTCTGTTCGAACTGTACCATATACCACTAACTCAGTTCCTATGGAAGCAGCTTCGAATGGAAGCGTAATGAAGGCCTGGGTATGACCGGAATTAAGACCGGACTCCCAGGTGCTTCCTTCTTATAAGCTGCTCGAAAGTGATTTCCCTATTCAATCGGAATCATGCCATAGCTATACTGGTTGCCTAACCAACCTCTGCACCGTTATACCAGAACAAAAATAATTATAAAACAATTACGTAACTTTGAGTAATTAAATTACTTATTACTATATTCTCACGCTAAGACTACCCATTGGTTCAGGCTCCTTGTACTTGAGCTTTTGAATGGCCGGACAACACTGAAAAATTACAGAATGCAGCGCATAGTGATACTACGTTTCTCATTGTTGTTCCGCGTTAGATTGTTGCAGTTGTAAAAGATTACTTGTTCGTTATCTCCTCGTTTGAGCGCACTTAAGGTGCAGTTATAAATAAATAAATAAATAAAATATTGAACTTCCTTCGACAAAGCTCATTTTGAGATCTGACGTTTCTTCAGAGTTTTTGCTGCGATATTTGCCTCCCTCATAGCTATCCTTGTGCGCTTTTTCTCTGTGCTCTCGTTGTAAGTTTGTTTGAGTTCGGCTAATGTTGTTTAACTTCGGAGAGCGACGTCAGCAGCACAAACATATAGTACGCTTCTGGAGCTTCTGATAATGTCATTTTCATAACCTGATAGCGAAGATGTTCAAGTACGTACGGAACAATAAAAAAAAATATTAGGTGATATTGGCATAGAAAACCTATATCCTGTTCAACGGTTTCTTGCCCTAGCACAAAGAAAAATATACATGCTCTTGAAAAGGTTCAGAATAATTACACAGGAAAGCTAATTGTAGGAATTGGTGGCTCTCTTTATCCAGAAATTCCTAGTGCATCCATAAGGAACAAATACATATTTGGGATTGCATACGCTGGAGTCTCGGCTGAAGACATTTGATTTATGTATGGTTCACAGACTACTGCACCAATCAGGGGCCGGATTCATCAACGACTTACAACCATTTAACAGAGAAAAGCCGAAATTCCTGACAGCGCGGCGAAATGCTTGACCATATCGCTTGATAAGCGACGCTATCAGGGATTTCAGCTGCATTTTCTCTGTTAAATTGCTGTAAGTCGTTGATGAATCCCGCCCCAGGTGTTCATTGTTCAAAAAAAGTTGTTCGAAACCGTTGCCTCCGGATGTAGAGGTCCAGTTTTTAAGGTAAGTCTTAAGTCATCCAAAACCAAGGTGCGTGGGCAATCCTTTACTGTCAGAGCAGGCGCCTACCCTTCGAGGAATTTTTTGAAGAATTTACGGTCTTGTTGAATCTGAGTGAGTTTAAAAGAGTGGTGTCAAACATGTTGCATACTCCATAGTATCTCTTACAAGGAGAGCCTCCAAAGTGGCGGTGAGCTTTTGCGATGTAATTTTTACAGGATGTAGGCTCCGTCTACGGAGTTCAAGACCGTCGTTAATTTTCGGAATGTTCTTCTGTGGTCGAAAAAAGGCGTGTGGAAGCGTGAGCGCGAAGTTATTCACACTCTGTTGCCATTCAACCGAATGTGGTCGGGTGGCGCACTGGATAGCGATGTCTGCTCTCGGCCGCACCAAGCGGGTTTTGCGGTTCGATCCCCGGTGTCGACATAATTTTTGCATATATCGGGTCGTTATTATTATTTGCTCACTTGACCACAGAAGTCAATTTGTACACGATTAATACTTTTAGTAAGTAAATATAGCCCTTTTCTGCTTTCATTTCAGTTACCTCTCTATCGATTGTATTTGCACTGTATCATATCAGCAACGATACCGTAAATGCACACAAACACATACATTTCACGGGATAGATCATGAATTTACTTTGATACCGAAATACCTAACACTTCCTAACAGCAATAATCGTGTACAAATTGACTCCTGTGATCACTAATGATAACGACCCGTTGTGTGCAAAAATTGCGGCGACACTGGAGGTCGAAACGTAAAACCCACTCGGTGTGGCCGAAAAGCAGCATCTCTATCCACTGCGCCAGCCGTCCACATTGCGTTGAGTGGCAACAAGGCGTGATGAATGCTTCCACACGCCTTTTTTTGGACACAGAAGAACATTCCGAAAAACCTAAACTACGGTTTTGGACTCCACACACAGGACCCTACATCCTGTAAAAATTGCATCGCAAAAGCCCCGCCACTTTGGTGGCTCTTCCTGTTAGTTTTTTCATTTGATAGGGATCAGTCGTTTCCTATCACTGTGTTGTGTGCTGATGTATTTTTTGGTGTTTGATTTGATATGTTCCGTATCGCGTTTTATCATTTCATCACTGTTTGTTGTTTCCTTTCACACCTTACCATATGCGAGCGTAATAAACTTAATACTTAATTGGACGGTATCCCATGGTCTGGTCGAATAAAGGGTTTGGCCATTGTCACAACGATGTTTTGTTGCGATCAAAACTTCTAGCGCCGGGCGGGACTCGAACCCGCACCTCCTTCTGACCGGGCGGGAATGCTCTACGCCTTTACACAACGGGGCCGTTTGATCGAACGCAACATCCACACCTCGTGGGATCGATCAGCACCCACCCGTATCCGGGATGAGCTGGCCGCTGGTATCAGCATGGAACCAGTTAAGCTGATGGCCTTGATAGAAACAATCCAAATCAGTTTCTTTAAGCTTCAGGTGGCTGGTATTGAGGTTGTAAGCTGTCACAACGATGTTTTGTTGCGATCAAAACTTCTACGTGTTGCGTGTTTCTATCAAGACCATCAGCATAACTGGTTAAATGCTGATACCAGCGGCCAGCTCATCCCGGATACGGTGAGTGCTGATCGGTCCCACGAGGTGTGGATGTTGCGTTCGATCAAACGGCGCCGGTGGTGTAAAGGCGTAGAGCATTCCCGCCCGGTCAGAGAGAGGTGCGGGTTCGAGCCCCGCCTGGCGCTAGAAGTTTTGATCACAACAAAACATCGTAGTGACAGCTTACAACCTCGATCCCAGCCACTTGAGGCTTAAAGAAACTGATTTGGTTTGGCCATTATTCTCGTTCGACGACGAACTTGAAGACTCATGGTAGTGCGGTTGGGGGAAGAGGAGACAGTAGAATACTCCTCGAATGGATTTTAGGGTCGTATAGCTTGCAGGCCGACCAGTGCTTCGACCTTTGCGAGGTCTGCATGTTGGCGGACTAGTTCTCTGGGAAGAATGGAAAACTGCCTTATCTACCAGCTGGCTACCGCAAGACATTGTGTAGGCCAGATAGTAGTTCGAACTCTCTCGATAATAACTCGTAGGATAGGAATGCACGGCGTTTCCCAACACGGATTGATTAATGCCGCTCTTTCTCCTTCATCCTTAACACGTTGACGACCAGAGTGATTTTCGCGCGTCTCTCGTGTGGGACCAAGCCCCTCACGACTCGACACCGCGTAACCCAGACGTCACCCCAAGGTTATTTGGGATGCTAAACACGAATCCGATGTTCGTTTTTCGTTATAACCGAAGACCACTCATATCGACAACTAAAGTGTAGCCCAAATCCTGATGGACTTAAGCGGAGGAAGCGTCCACAGCCAAACTACATAGAAAATGGAAGCTGGTCACCGTTCTGGGCAATAATCGACGTCGCTGCAAAACCTGCTACAATATGCTGTACAACAATAGAGGTCGAACGTCTGCTAACAATAAAGCCAAAAAGGTCAGGACGTACTGCAATCTCTGTCACGAATTTATCGACCTTTCAAACAAAGCACAATTCATATTCTATTTCTGTTCTTTGAAATTCGAGCTGTGTCTCCATTGTTGTAGCCGTTTATTCATAAGTTTTCTAATGTATTTGCAGGTTTATTTGTAATTGTTGATTGCATTATTTTCGAATTGTTGAATAGGTATTACCGCCTATAAAAATTTGTGCTGAACACCATTATAAAAAACGGGGGTCGGATTCGTGTTCAGCATCCCGAAAACCCACTAGGTGAAGTTTGAGCCAAGTCGGTGGTTTCGAAATAATTTTATTAGAGGTGCATCCCAAATTGGGACACGTTGCCCGAGACGCACAGCTGAGATGGAGAGATCCACTACAAACCGCTCCGGTTGCGGGAAAGGGCTAGGAAATTCTTTTTCGATTTGATGAATTTTTTCGCTCTCATACGAAAAAGCGGACGACGATGATGACATGACTCCTTATGAAGTGGTCACTCTAGAGTGCGCCTGAAGAAAAAAAAGTACGCAGTATTGCGTACAGCACTCCCGTTGCGGCAACACGCCGCGTCAAAAGCCAGCAGGTTCATCGTGTCATGGCGGCATGCCGCAAAACTCTGTTTCCGGCCTTGAGAAAACTGTAGGAAGGCCAATGAAATTCTAGCAGGAAAGGAATCATTCTATCCTTCATAAGCTTTGTTTCATTGCAGGTCTTTAGGACAAGAGTTCCCTGCTTTGGAGCGCACACATAGAAATTCGACTTTGGCGGCATATGAGGTCTTATTAGGCGCATATCATGTTGGTGCTGGTTTTCACCAAGAATTACTCTATGCAAGTGGCTGGTTTAATTTCGTGACCTGTTTGCCAAGCACCCCGAGGAACACCTTCATATTTATGCATGTGATCTACTCCACCTTAAGAAAAAAGACTACATCTAGAAACAAGAGGACAATAATACGTATCCTTTTCTGGAGAACTGCACCATAATCACCGACATTGCGACCACAAGACGCAGATCGGTCCCGTAACCCCACTGCACCCTCGGCTGCCTCATTTCAACTGAGCGGAAGAGGTTTCTATTTGAACGTCTCGTCTTGCAAGGACACAGGAGAGATTAGATTTCCACTCGAGGATCCATCAAGCCTGTGCTTTGATTACTAACGATAAGGCCTTTGGTGTATGTACTCCTGTGGAAGCCTCTTCGACAGGACAACAACGAACAAAACAGGATGATACCGTATACTTCGACTTTTCGAAGGCATTGAAGCGATAGGGCTCCTTCATAGGAGCTCATTGTTTTCCCTAGGCAGGTAGGAATTGCGCTCCGCCGCTCCTGACGATGCTCCTAATGGCTGCGCTGATTACGCGACGCTCCGCCCACCGCTTCATCAGCGCACGCGACATGCAGTCCACAAAGCGAACTTTCACCGGTCAATACTCACCTAGGAGATCCACTTAACAAAAATGGTCTGCATATTTGTAATCAGCGTTTCAAGCTCTTGAATATGACATAGGTCTCTGTCCGAAGTTGCAGGGAAACTGTGAGTTTCCCTGGTTAGTGGATTCGTTGATGTGCTTGGCGAAATTTTATAACTCCTTAATGTATTATTTCCAAAAATTCAACGCCATGGATTTCATAGTTTTTCAGGGGCAAACCTAACCTGGGGATGGGGGTGAGACCTGCAATATTAGAGAACATTAAGAGGGAAAGGTGATGAACTTATTGCGAAAAAGGCACAATTGTACTTTCGGGACTCCAGAGGACGAGGAGAGGTCGATTTTTTTCGTCTAAAGTTCGCCCAGGGGGTTATTTGGGGTGCTTATCACTAATCTAACATCCGATTTGAAATTTCGGCCGATTACGGTAGGTCACGGTGGGTACAGGTAACTAAGGCTGCCGTGGTCATAGTCACCAAATTCGCCCAAACTTCGTCTAGGAGGGTTATTTGGGGTGCTGATCACGAATCTGACATACTTTTTCGTTTTATTTTACATCCGTTTTTCGTTTTTTCGGAGTACGGTAGGTTACGGAAGGTACGGGTGACTAAGGTAATGGTCACCGACTTCGTCCAAACTCAAGCGTAAAACGAAAAACGAATGTCAGATTCGTGATCAGCACCGCAAATAACCCCCTAGGCGAAGTTTGGACAAAATCGGTGATTATGACCTCGGCAGCCTTAGATACCCCTAGCTACCGTAACCTACCGTAATCGGCCGAAATTTCAAATCGGATCTTAGATTCGTGATAAGCACCTCAAAAATTCCGTTAAATTTCTGAAGACTTCCGTCAAGTAGTTAAGCCAGATCTTAGCGAAAAATGCCGTCAACTCGCTAAATCGTTAGCGTAAATGTGCACTTCTGCTCTGACAGTCCTGTCTGGGGTCAATAGTCTCCATCCCCCGATAATGGAGTTTTTTCCAACCGGTGTCCCAGATTAGAACTACCGGCCGGATGGATTCATCGGTAGCCGCCGCCCGGCGTGACGACGACGGCATGCGTCAGCCGGCCGCAGCCGTCGCCAGTGTCTGCCTGCATCACAGTGTCGTATTTGCAGGGGCTGTCTCGCTATTGATCGAACTCCCAGAGTGCATTCGCATGCTTCCGACTCTGCCTCATTCTCTCCGTGAAATATGGAAGACCTTACAGCTGATTGTCTTCAGATATTGTCCTGTGCATCCGTCAACGCCGCTGCATGTCTGAGTTGCCTCAAAATTTGCCGAAATTTTGACGAAATATAGGACGTCGGTCATCTATATACTCGACTAAAGCATTGCTAACAGATCCAAATTGTTCTAAATTCCACTGCGATTGCCCCTGTGTAAGATGTTACGAGCCGTTAACCACTAAAAATCACGCTGTGATATTCATCGGAGCAAGATATTCTTATTGTAACGCGCAATCCTTCTACGAAGATCCGCCCTACGCTTTCGTGTTTTCTGCAGATCAGAGTTTTCCTTTTTACGGGGATTTGGAGATAAAGGCCTTTTTCCCTAATAGGCGGTTTTGTCGGATTTTCAGCCAAGATCGTATTTCATTCGATTTATGGTGGCCCGTGCATGTACGAGGGAATTCGGCTGGGATATGGCTGATGTAGCATGGAATTGGATACTCCTCGTTAAACGCACATAAAAAGTTGCGGACGAGTTGTCGCGATACGGCCACAAAGGCTACACCGTAGTCCTTTGCTGTCTACGCCCTCCTAGCTTAGAGATCGCGTCGACGTGCACGATGACATTCGATGGCACTCTCGCCGTGCGAGTCCTGGTGCAGTGGATAGCGGGTTGCTTCGTGCGAGGAAGGTTGGTGGTTCGGTTCTTGTTCGTTGTGGCACTCTAGCATTTCAACTGACTATATGAGATTTGAGAGGTTTCGACGTCTACACAATTTCGAGGCGTTTTTTTTTTGCGCATTTCTCCATCCGTATACGCTTCGCCGCTCGAAGAGAGCAGAACCCAGCCGCGCACTACCTCTGAGCGACGAGAGGAGTTTCCACACCAGCAGCTTCGATGGCCCACACCCTGGAGCGCCTTCCCTAGCCTTGTTCTATGCTATTGGAGCGCAAAACCCAGCTTCGGATCCCTCCTTGGCGATGAGAGCAGTTTCCACACGAGCAGCTTGGTTGCACCACACCCTGGAGTCTTATCCTTCGCCTTGCTCGAAGAGCACAGAACCCAGCTCTGGACTCCCCCCCCCCCCCCCTGAGCGACGACAGGTTCGCGTGAGTAATGCATGGAATGAAGGATTTCGCGCTCCACCGTCAACGCCCGTGTTCGACTGTTTGAATTTTTACCTTTCGCGCCCGAACAGCTCGTCCGAAAACTCGTCCGCAGTTTTTTGCTTGTGTGCGTTTAACGGCGAGTAGAATTGGATACATCTTGCAGTTCTTTCTCTTCTTCAATTCGTCCAAATCTGTGAATCTCTGTCTCGTAGCACTCCACCTGAAGTCGGTGTCAAGAGTCTTCTCGGAAGCTGTCTCTCGATGTCCTTCTTATAAGCATGATAAGCCATGTCGGTGTTAGTAGGCTTGCCTGGGAATGATAATACCTTGACGCTTCATCGGCTGTCCGCTGCAGGTCAGTATAGGCCAGATGAGCATTCAGATCGCCTCGTATTTATAAACTTTATATATATATATATATATATGTATATATATCATTTTTTCTATATTTATAAGCTCCTTGCTCTTCCGACTGCAACGAAGTCTTGCGGTTTATTTTGTGATGAAGGGAAACATAATTCTAAGCCTGTTATGCAAGTGGTGCTATTTAAACTAGATGCTATCAATCAACTGTACAAGAGGAGGAACGGCAAAAAACAAACAATTCTTCCCTGTGCACGTTCAAGTATGCAGCATCAGCGCTGTCAATCGGATACGTCTAGTGACGTGCTGGGCGAATGCATGGCGCGACCGCTTCGAATAGCACAAAGAACAATTGCCGAGGTACTCATTGGGATGTTGACCGCTGCGCAAACGAGGAACTACGGGATGTTGTTTCTTTGAAGCGCTTATGTCACAATTGGGCATTCTGGAGTTTATTCCCTTATTCAGCTTGTGCTTTCCCCCACGTCAGCAGCAGCACAGAATTATCCATTGTCCGTGTACACGGGGGCATCTCGACAAGTATTAGGTCATTGCATAAGAAATGGCCGGTTTTGCTACTTCAATTTCTGATCGATTTTTTGTGGTGATGGATGTTCCCGTTTCGGGATTGTTGAAGTTTCTGAAAGCGCAGAATCCCTGCTTTCTTACCACTTACAGCTTTTGTGACATAACTGCCTCTTGCCGAGTTTTTGACACCGTTTGTACAGTATGAATCAACGTGATATTCGGGTGCTCTACTTGTGTGATTGGAAAAGTGGACACAACGCCGCGTCGTGGCTCGTAACATCAACGCTGCACTTGGGAAGGATTTCGCTAAGGAACACACACACACACACACACACACACACAATCACCACCGGTTCGAAAGGTTTCGATCTGGAGATGAAAGTCTTGAAGACGAAAACCGAGGTAGGCCTTAACGACGACCAACTCAAAGCCATGCTGGAAGCGTATCTGCGCCAGACTGTCAGAGAGCTGGCACATCATTTCGGCGTTGAGGGCAGCGCGATCAGTCGCCACTCAAATGCGATCGGAAAGAAGAGAAATTGGATAAATGGATCCCGTACGAGATGACCGCCGGGCGAATGCTGAAGCGCCACGACTCCTGTGTTTCGTGAAGGCTGTGCTATCTAAGGAATTCCTTTTGGAGAGGATCGTGACATGCTACGAACAATGGGTTCCTTTATGACGATCGTGGTCGCTCTGCACAATGGCTGGTGAAGAACGAGAGTCCCAAGGAGGTGCCGAAACCCATCTCCATCCAAAGAAGACCACGGCGATCGTATGGCTGATATAGTCCATTTCAACTTCTTAAGGCTGGAGGGGCTACCACAGCGGAGAAGCGCTGTGCCGAACTTGAAGTGACGCACCAGAAGTTGGTTGAGAAACAGCCGGTTTTGGTCAATGGAAGAGGCCCAATCCTACTGCGTGACAACGCGCGTCCGCTCGTTTCAAAAATTGTTGTCCTGAAACTGGATGAATTGGGATACGAAACTCTGCCACATCCAACATATTCACAAGATCTGTGTTCTACCGAATTTCACTTTCTTAAGCACTTAGATCGTCATGTGAAGGGTAAAAGATGCAGCTACCAAGATGATGTCGAAAATGACTTCCTTGTTTTATTAATTCTCGCTATGTTGATTTAATAGAATTAGGTGTAAATCTATGTGTAAAATTATTTAAATTATTATTATATTATTCAGTCACATTAAAAACATTTTAAAACATTGTTCTAATAGTTCTTTAACAACATTATATACAACGGCACAACAATCGTGGACAAAGGACAATAACATGCAGAACAACGACAGCTAACAACGACATTAAACATGTTTTGTTTCACCTCTATCTTCATACACAAAAAAATGTTAAACAAAAATGAAAGCTATTGTCACGCTGAGAAAAGTGTTTTAATTGCCATGATGCTTATTTCGATTAATAAAATTGCTTCCAAGCAAAGTTATGATCTATCAAAATTTCAGTCCAAATCGGCCCTTTCATATGCAACGATCTAATATCATCGTCACTTTTCTGCGCTCTGAAACAAATGAGAAGTATTCTTGTAGCGATAGGATGAGAATTTCACGAAAATTTAAACAACACATTCATTTTTGAGCCGAGAATTTTTAAAAATTCGGAAACGATTTTTAATTGAATGTTTACCCTAACGATAAGTTTAACTCGAAGGACTTTCGTTTTGATTTAGAAGTTGTTCAGCTTGGTTTCAAGCGCGTCCAGCTTTGTTTGAAAAGAAAACACAGGAAAAAAATGGTGCTATTAAAAGGAGGTCCCCTTTTCTTTGGATATCGCTCGTAAAAACAAAGAGCGTGGCGCATTATAAGGAGATAGGATTTCGGCAATCATCTGCAATGACGTAAACGTGAATCTCGCCACTACTTCAACGTTCACAAATCGACCGTTCGTGAACGTTGAAGTAGTCGTGAAGAGCTGCTCCACTCCTGCAGATGTTAATGGACTCCGACTTGTCGTGGAAAGTTTCCTGTTTCAGATGGCATATAAAAGCTGTCGTAGGAGCTTGTATATGTTTATATTCGTCAAGCTAATAGCTATTGCTGACTTCCAGCGGTGATAAACAGGAGGATGGGGGCTGCGGCAGTCGCTCTTTTTTGGGTTGCGCCACGAATTCTACTTCTACGTTATCCATAGAGGCATTTTGAATGCGTATTCCACCTATGCAATGACTTGCAGCCGATCAATTCATTTCGAGTCCTGTCTGGCGCCAGAGTTTTGATCGCAATAAAACGTCGTTATAACAGCTTGCAACCTCGATACCAGCCACTTGAGGCTGAACGAAGCTGACTTGAACCATTTCTATCAAGACTTTCAACGTAGTTCATACTGTTATCAGAGGCCGGCTCATCCAGATAAATGGCTGAGTGCCGACGGGCCCCACAAGGTGTGGATGTTGCGTTCGATCAAACAGCGGTGGAGTAATGGCGTAGAGCATTTCCGCCCTGTCAGCAGGAGGTGTGGGTTCGAGTCCCTCCTGGAGCTAGAGTTTTGATCGCAACAAAACAGTTATAACAGTGGGCAATTCAGTGTTTTACCGTTCCCAGACGAGTCTCGTACTTGAGCGACTCCGGAGAGACGGAAGGTTCGGTTGATATGAGCGGAAACCACGGAACCGTGAATTAATTGCGAGAGCCGACGCCTTCTCCGACTATGCTACATGCTCTTAACAGCTCTTAAATCCGGTTTATGGCGCTAGATATCCAAAAGCTGTGAGTTCCTTAGCTGAGGTACACCGGGAACGACGTGGTCCTCCAAATATGGTAACCCTTTCAGTCCGAATGGGAACTCCGTGTGGAGGCTGTTGTCCCGATTTGTGCTACAAACGCCACAATTTCCTGTGCCTGATGTGTGCCCTCATGTAGAATGTCCCTGAAACGACAGAGACTTTGAGGAAAGATAGGAGATAGGAACACTCTTCGTAGGAGTCATACAGATTTCATATGCCTTGCTTACGTTCAAAATGCTGTCGAAATTCGATTCCTGGTTCGATAAATGTCTTCCACCTTTGTAACTCTCTTATTTTAGTGTTGTAAAATTTTTGACGAAATAACGTTTTGACTGCCATCTGGTTACGTCCTAAGCACTCTCCTTGTCACCGTTATCACTGGAACGGTGCTTCATCAAGAGGACTGCTCTTCATCTAGTCTTCGTCCTATTGCCAGTGTTCTCGCTCTTCTTTGAGAAAGCCTTCCCTTTTTTCCTCTTGCTCGTTTCTTAATTTAACCGCGGAAAACGGCGCGCACATCGTTTGAAGTCCTCCTTCAGAAGGTGAATTTGTGCAGATTTATATGGTAACTATGGTACGCTTTATCTTCTTCATCGGCTCACTTAATGCACAAGAAAGGCAGACGTTCAAGCACCTTCGTCATAATCCATGGAAGTAGACTGCGTGGCGCATTTCGTATGAATACTTAAGTCCGCCTATTATTCTGTTTCCTTCTGAAGTCTGAAGCGTATGCCTGAACGGGAAGAGCGAGTCATATAGGAAGAATCTCCACCTTTCATTTAGTATAAAAATGTGTTTCTTTTTTCCCAAGTCGTTAAACCCAAGGAGTATGGGGTCCTTGAAGTTACTATGGAGTCGGCGCCTCACGAGCGCTATGGGTGTCTTGCAGGACCACGATGCCCATGCTGCCAAGCGTCTCGGGGCGCAGTGGATAATGGCGTTGCTTCATGTGAGGAAGGTCGGAGGTTCAGTTCTCCTGCGTCGCCGCATTCTTGCATTTTAACTGACTGTTCAGACTTGAGGGGTCCTGACATCTACACGACTTTCAGACGTTTTCTGTGCGTTTCTAGCTGCGGAGAGTAACTGCCTTGCGATCTCAAGACTTCCACAGTAACTTCAAGGACCCTTACTCCTTGGGTTGAGCGACTTAAAAAAGAAACACATTGTTACACTAGTTGAGGGGGGATTGTTGCTATAATATATATGAATCGCTCTCTCCGTTCAAGCACACACGCTTCAGAACCTTCCCTTGTCAGTGCTGTGCGTTTGGCCTATATCCCTACTGTCATTGGTACGCTTTCGATTGATCGATTTTGTTTACCTGATATGGACGTCTGTTACACAGTCGACATGTTAGCATGATTTCCAGACCTAATGTTCGAACCTGGACAAAAATCAATAGACTTGATCGATAATGCTCATTCCATTTGCTCCGAAGTGTGGCCGTCTGCAAACAGAACCACATCTTTTCCACACGAAACTGTCGAATTCGGATAAAAAATCGATAATATTCAGTCGATCGATATTATTTAGTTGCGATTAAGCCTGTCCATGGGTCTGTGGAAAACATGACGAATACAAAGGGAAGTCGGGCAAACGCTAGCTTAAGTGCCGTCCAGCGGCCTTTAATTTTTCGTGGGAGAACATGCAAACGAATGGATTAATGCTTGTATACCATTACTACATCAAACTGAACACTTTGGCAGGTACACTGAAATATTTCAAAGAAAGTTATTCTAAATTCTTTTTGAGCAAAAAGTATTCTTATCGTCTTGGAGTTTCTAGCTTGATGTGTAAGACACTTGTTTTGATTTTAAAGAGTTCACGCTGATTTCAGAAGCGAAGCTGGTTTAGAAGAGTGTCCAATTTGACATGAAAACCGTATATATAGCACTGGGCGCGTGCATGCTCAATCGGAGGAGGCGCTAGCTGGCATGTACACACCGATTCAGTAGTTCTTGGTTCGAATTTTTCGCCTACGACCACCAAACAATTCGTCCCTACGGGGTCGATGAATTGGGACCAGGTTATTATGGGAGGATAAAACACAGGCTGTTCCATCGGCTGGCCACAGCAAGGCATTGTATAGGCGAAACTCAACTTCAAATTGGCTCCATGACATAGCGTAGAGGTAGAATGCGTGGCGTATTCCACAGGGATTAATTATGATGATTAACGCCGTCATTTATACTTTAGCCTTTTGTGCCCTTTGATGTTATATAAAATTTGATGCTTTTCAAATCTAACTGGACAAAGCTTGACGATTTTGAAATCAAAGTCTGCCAAATCAAAACATGCTTTTTCCACACTAAAATAGAACGAAAACTCTCCGAGACGGTAGGAGTAATCTTTAGATCAAGAAAAATTTATGACTTTCTTCGAAATTTTTTAGTTCACACCTGTGCCAATATTTTCTAGGGATACCTTTCTAATGTGAACGAAATTGAATGTTCTTTCTACTGTTACTTTATGGCGGTTGTTTTGTTTGAATGTTTCTTTGCTGTTGTGGTGCTCTTTCGAATACAAATAAATAACTAAGTAAATAAACAAGAAATGGAGCACACAGTTAGAAATTTTATAAAATTTTCTTTTGTTCAGGAAAAATGATGAGGTTAAATTTTTTGTGAAGCGCAGGAAGTCAACAATCATTTTGTGATTAAGAGATGAGGTCGCGCCATGCACTCGACTGCATCGTCACGATCTTCATTTGATGCAACAGTACAAATGTCGCTTACTTCAAACAGCGATGTGGGGATCTTTTTGTTGTAACTGTGCTTGTTGTAACATCTACATCTGTGTTACTCCACAGCACTTTTGCTGTCAATCAAACGAAAATAGCGATGATCTAGGCTAGTGCTTGACGCGATTTCTTTTTCAATAAACTGATTGGTTGCCGCCTTTCGACGCTTCAAAACAAGTTTTTTTTTTCAAATAAAAAAGTAAAGCAGCTTCGGTCAGTTCTTTTCCTTCGCAACTCTACGAGAACAACATTTTGTCATTGAATTTATGACTCCTTTCTATTGCCGGTCGGAAGTCGTTGACATCCGGGGTGGTCCCCATTGCGTCGGCGTTCAGATTTATACATGGCCATGAATGTCTCGAGAGACACTTCCGGAGTTTAACGACGGCGGCCGTGAGGATATTCTCGTTGAAGTGGCTCTGCGTGAGCGTCTGCGAAGGTCAAGCATCTGATCTCTCGAATTCTCGTATTTCTTCAGTGGTGAGTATCGTTCGTCTCTCGAGCTTTGGTGTAAGTGCACTGCCTTCAACTTACTGCTCGCCTTCTAGTAAAGACAGCTTAGGGAGGTATATGGGCTCGTCGATCTGAAGCTATCCGACCTACTCGTATTTTTAAGATTTGATTTGCTGCCACAATAATGATGGAGACGAGTTGTTAGTACACATCGGATCCTATCGAAAATTTTCGGATAATTGGATGACTCGGATAACGCGATTTTGGATGACCCCGGATTTTTGAATGATTTGGATAACGGCAATTCAGAGGACCACGGATTTGGATGATTTGGATCAGTTTATCCGAATCGGATATCCGAAAATGATTCATTCGGATCCAATGCATAGTAGTTAGTACAAACTACAGGATGCGCCGTAAATATGGTCATTTTTTGTATTTGTTTGTGAACGTTTTTATGTTTTCACTGGTTCTTCGGATTCTATGTGTCATCTTTACCATATACAGTGTTTTTTGCATCTCCACACTGCTTCTATCAGAAATGGTAAAGTCTTGCTGTCAAAGAGGCGCAATCGTGGATCTGAGAAGGGCAGGACGTTCTGTTCACAGCATCGCTCGTCTCCTGAAGCTGCACAAGATGACAGCCTATCGCTGTGTGGAACGTAACTCTCTCGTTGATCGTTCCAGACCTGGCTGATCGGTATCCGTAGCTACGAGCAATCTTTGAAAATTCGCGAAAGAACAATTCAAGTGGAGTCCAGGCCGCAGCATGAGAAGGATGGCATCCGAGCTCAACGTATCGGCTACGACGATGATGCGAGTTGCTAAGAATGAACTTGGTTTATACCCCCACAAGTTCCGTCAACTGCACGGACAAACGCCTGCACAGATGGAAGGAAGAAGAAAAAATGTCCAAGACTCCTCGAGCTCCACGACCACTGCACGACGCTCTTTAATGATAAGAAACTTTTCTCAATTGAGCAGTCTTTTAACCACCAAAACTCGCGGTTATTGACTGAAAGTGGTGAGGATGCAGACACCGTTCACAGAAACTCTCATGCAGCTTCCCTGATGGTTTTGCCGGAGTTTGCGCCACAGGGCAGACACGATTGGTTTTCGTTGAAAAAGAGCCAAGGTCAGCACCAATGTCTACGTGAACGATATTGTGATGAAAGAGTTGCTTCCCTAGGCTCAAGAACACTCTGGAAATACAACATGGACCTTTCAAGAGAACGGCGCTCCCGCTCGTAAGTCCAAGAAGACTCAGGATTGGTGCGCAAGGAACCTTCCCAACTTCATCCCTGCTTCTAAATGGCCGACAAACTCGTAAGATTTGAGTGTTTTGGATTACTGCGTTGATTCATTCTAGAGGGTGAAGCCTGCGCTAAAAGGCGCACTACGATTCGAGGACTGAAATCTTCACGGGAAAAAGCATGAAAGGAAATTCCGCAAGCAACCTTGCGTGCCGCCATTGAGTCCTACCCTAAGCGTCTGAAGGTTGTCATTCGTGCCAAGGAAGATCATATTAGATGATATCCATTTCGCGTGTTAATTAGATTGTTAGTAAATTGGTGAGGAAATTTCGCTATTCCCTGACAAATTCCCCGTGAGTAATTCGCTTTTTATTGAGTGACCATATTTATGGCGCACCCTGTAGAAGCAGTTTCTGTTGAGCTGTCATCGACACATGGAACGTTGCGACGTATGATGATTTGTAAGCTCATCTGATAACATTCTACCTATATGTACTTGGCTTCACCTGTTATATGCTTATCATTAAGTTGCTCAAGTAAGCGCTAACAGCGTCTCCATTCGTCCCTGTCGCATGCCAGAGTGCTCCATTTGATTCTCCTCACTCGAGGGGCACGAAGAACGTCATCTCGTTCGCTCAGGGCTTCTAGATGAGGTCCGGTCCGCCCGTTGCATTTGTGGGTGTCCTAGTGTTCTTCCGACATCCCGACTGAATTGGTCCGCCATATGTAGCATCATGAAACTGTGCAATGTTACTCATCCTTCAAATCCTTGTCAAACAATTTTCACGTCGAATTTGACACTTTTCAAATCAAATTGGACACTTTCCTTCAAGTTGGACACTCTTCTAAACTAGCCCAAGACTTTTGAAATCAAAGCAGTTTCTTCCAAATCGAAATGAGCTCCTTCTACATTAAACGAGGGGCTCACAAAGAAGGTCAAAATAGTTTTTCGTTAAAGAAAATTTTGGTAGAACTTTATTTGAAATTTTTCTTAGTTCACCTGCCCCAAGATGTGTAGTAATTTTATAAAAATTTCATTTTTTGAGAAAAATAATAAATTAAATTTTGCTTTGAAGCACAACAAGGCAGCAATCATGCAGTGCGTTAAGCGATTGGATCGCGCCATGCACTCGAAAAGCAAGTCGCAATCTTTATTTGATTAATAGAGTGAATGCTGTTTACATGGAGCATCAAAGTGTGGATAAGTGTGTCCTCTACAATTGTATTTGTTACATCGTTTTCAGGTATGAAACTCCGTGCAAACGGAAATTTTGCTCTCAATCGAGTAAAAATCGCGACGTCTTGGTTAAGGGCATGACGCAATCATTTGTAGCTAGAAATTAGCTGCCTTTCTATTCTTTAAAGTTTTGAATCATTATTTTTTTCAAAAATAAGAATTTTATAAAATTTTAAACAATTTCCCGGTTCACTCATTGGGAAGATGAATTAAAACTTCAAGGAAAGTTTACTAAAATTTTTATTGAGCAAAAAATTATTGTAACTCTTTTGGAGAGCTCCTAGTTTATGTAGAAGAAGTACATTTTGATTTGGAATAGCGCACTTTGACTTTAAATGTTCTAGGCGAGCCTAGAAGAGTGTCCAATTTGATTTGAAATATGCCTAATTCGACCTGGAAATGATATAAATCAAATGCGATTTCAGCGCGTATTCGCAATATCATCGCAAAAGAGATGGTGGCGTGCACCTTACTAGGGAAGGGTTTCGACCTCCCATGGAACCTCAAGATGAGACCAGGATCATTAGAAAGAGCTCGGAATGCTGATTACGAATATGGGTGTTAAAATTGCAAAATAAAATTTCTGAGCGAGCTATGGCCTGCCGAATGCGACGGGCCTCATCACAGGCCGGCCGTGCGATGCACCTGGCGCGAGAATGGTGAGTCATCGGGCCCCGTAAGGCGCCTTTTATACTCGCGCCGCCGCGCGGCGCGGCGTGATGGTTGGCATAGCTATCGATTTTTCGCGCCGCCCGGCGGCGCCGCATCGCATTCATACTCCGCCGCCTCAAAACACCACACTTGAC
This sequence comes from Heligmosomoides polygyrus bakeri, assembly GCA_947359475.1. Classification (NCBI taxonomy): domain Eukaryota; kingdom Metazoa; phylum Nematoda; class Chromadorea; order Rhabditida; family Heligmosomidae; genus Heligmosomoides; species Heligmosomoides polygyrus. The sequence continues at coordinate 89,537,714 of OX375868.1, read as the reverse complement.
GGAATTTTGGGTTACGGTATTCGGCGAATCGCGCCGCTGGAGGGAAGGACGCGGCGCGGCGCGATCAGCTGCGGCAGACTCGATGTGGAGTGGGAGATTCACCACCGAGATGAATCATTTTGCTATGTCCTCCTTGTTTTGGCTCCTCAACTAACAAAACAAAAAAGGTGTTGCAAAATTATGGCCCTATTGCGCTTTCAGGACTCCAGAGGTCGATGAGACGTCGAAAAGGTTTTTTGACCAAACTTCTCCAGGGGGGGGGGGTTATTTAGGGTGCTGACCACGAATCTGGCATCCGTTTTCGGTGGCCATTACCTTAGTCATTACCTTAGTCACCCGTACCTTTCGTAACTTAGGAAGGGGATGGAGATCTGTAGACATATACGAAGTTTCACCTACTACGCTAAAGATATGTTCAGTGAACAATGACCACGGAATGGCAATACGAGAGAGAATTCTGAGCGATTCTCGACAATGAGTACCTTCCAACAATTTTACTTTTGAACCCGCACGTTTGCAAAATAAAGAGTCGTTTAGTGCCATTTGCATTGCAGGGGACTCGAATCAATACCACACTCACCAATTTCAACCATAGGTTGAGCAGACGACTTCGATCCTAGCTTTAAGAGAGGATTCGTCGCTCCCCACAGGGTTCCCACCCCTAACATTAGCCAGATGCATTCCGCTGATCGGCCAGACGAATTCTTTCTGTTTTGGTTCTTCAATGACTCATGGACCGTCTCTTCCGTCGTCCTTTATGGCGCACGGAACGTAGTACGTAGAAGTTGGTCGCCGCGCGTCGCTGACGCTCCCCTTTCTAACTACAATCGCGCAGCGGCGCGTCAAATTCGGGCGCGGCGCGACTGGCCGCGCCGCGTCCCGAATTTGACGGGACGCGGCGCGGCCAGTCGCGCCGCGTCCCGTCAAATTCTCTTTTCCGGTCCCATCTTAGGCGCCTTTTATACTCCCGCTGAGCGGCGGGAGTATAAAAGGCGCCTAAGATGGGACCGCCAGCTGCGGCGGTGGCGTAGGGGTAGTGCGCCTCCTCGTCAGGTGCGACGTCGTTGGTTCGGTACCCATTGCTGCCGGTTTTTTGCACACCATAATTTATCTTCGAAATGATCTTTTGTTCTGAATTATGACACGTATTTGATTAAATAGCGAGGAAAACTACAATACACGCTCGTAAAAATGCTTGAAGGCAAGAAACTGGTATGGTCAAATTTTTATTTACTATTTTGCGCAAGTAGAGTCCAAATCATATATTGAACAACTAGAGGTGTTTCTAACAACCTTGGCATTCGTGGAGCAAAGCAAAAAATGTGTGAAGCAGACATGTTGCTCACACACTGCACATCTTATACGTGCAGCCTCTCTACAACCAGCAGCAAAACAGTCAATTGTAGCAAGATCAAAAAATATTCACCAGGAGTGACAAACACACCTGCGTGATCATCGATGTACCCTGCCTTATGCCACGAGTATTTTTAAAAGTTTGAGAACCTAGGGGCACATAACATACGGTAAATCGGCGATAGAACCTTCAGTAGGTTGTCTCTCTAGGTCATGTTGAATTCCACGCTATTTGCCATAGCAAACGAAGATAAATTATGGTGTGCAAAAAAACCGGCAGCAATGCGGACCGAACCAACGACGTCGCACCTGACGAGGAGGAGCACTACCCCTACGCAACCGCCGCAGCAGGCGGTCCCCTCTTACGGGGCCCTGATGACTCACAATTCTCGCGTCAGGTCTATCGCACGGCCGGCCTGTGGTGAGGCCCGTTGCATTCGGCAGGCCATAACTCGCACAGGAATTTCATTTTGCATTTTTGGCACCCATATTCGTAATCAGCATTCTGAGCTCTTTCTAACGATCCTGGTCTCATCTTGAAGTTCCATGGAAGGTCGAAACCCTTCCCTAGTTAGAACCTTGATCGCATCAGTTACTTCTAGCTTTTTTCACTTGGGCGCGTGGTAGCGCAGCCGAGGAAGGCGCAGGCTGTTGAATGTACCCGACTCTAGGTTCTTGGTTTGGATTTCGCACCCAGGGCAACTAACCCATCCATTCGGGGTCAGTGAATTGGTTTCAGACTTGTCTGGGAAGGATAAAGCGCTGACTTCTCCACCGCTAGCTCACCGCTAGTCATTGTATAGGCAAATACGCTTTAAAACTGCCTCGAGAATATGCTGTAGAAGTAGAATGCGTGGCGCATCCCGTAATGAGATTGACTAAAGTCGACCTTTATCCTTAGCCTTCATGATTCAGCCAACTAGAATTCTCATAAAGGTCAACAACTTCTCGTTCGCTTTGCTTCTAGCCTCACTAATCCGCTGTTCATCCGGCTTACCCTGTGCTGACAGACGCAGATGCCAGCTGTAATCGATGGATGTTGGCATAGTTTGTGGAAAGCAGCCGTCGCAGAAGCTTTAAATTCGTAAGGGTGTCGCTGTCCGCAGTTTTTCAGTTTTTTCACGCTCTTCAAAATATCAGGTTTCATGAGACCACATTATCGGGTAATGTAGCTGGTTACAGTATGAGAGGTCCAGAGAGAGAGAGAGAGAGTGGCGGTCCTTCCGTTCTCATAAGAAACCTAATCCTTTCCTAATTATCCGCCACTTCAATATCCTTCTGCGCTCTCCCATATGGTCTCGTTCTGACAACACAATTACTACTCATATAGGGCTCGCCGAGGAGATCTGATGCCTCTTACTTTCAGTGACCAGATTTGGCTCTAAAGGAGTCTGTTAAGAAGGCTATAGGGCAGATCATTGGCCGTAGTCCTACTGGATAAGATTACTTGTAACCATCCTTAGGCGCAGATGGCGTCGCTCTCCAGTCATCTTCTCCTTGTTACTGGGAATCAGCTATCAATATGTTGTTCACCTAATTCTGTTTTTTTTTACACTTCGTACATCAATTCCTTACTCGGTGCTAGTTTTTTTGTTGTTGTTATTTTAGGAGCACTCCTCGTGAAATAAAAATAAATAAATAACCTCTTCACATCTGCGCTATGAAACGGACGAACAAAACGGAATTCTTGTACACAGGAAAGTCTTGACCGTCACGGAGAGGTAGGAGCAGCAAGGTAGGTACTATTCGATGGAACGCCCCTGGCTGGCGTTTCATACCGTTATAGTTGAGTTCTATGACCTCAGGGCAGAGAGTTGCGTAAGGGAAGATTGTTCGTAATGTGGGTAGCTTAAATGGACAACGTCCCGAAGTGACTCAGGGCCTGGTCCCATCCCTTTCCCAGTACTGTGCTCGCTCCTCTGTCAACACTACCTTGGAGCGTGCAACCTTACAATACCGCTCAAATTCTTTGCAAAAAAAGACGCTTTGCGACGGATTAATCCGTCGCAAAACGTCTTTTTTTGCAAAGAATTTGAGCGGTATTGTGGTTGAGCCTGTAGATGATTCAGTTTCGCTTCTCAAATGTTCCTGCTACCCCATAAAAAGAAGAAAATTTGAAAGAGAGAAAACAGCAACAGCTCTGACGTGAAGCCAAATTGGATGCTGGTCATGAAATTGGCCGTGGGGCGCAGAAGCTGCTGAGAAGTGCCCTTTGCTGCACTTCCTCTGTTTGTGCCATCATCTTGTTCTCCTTCATTCCTGTCGTTTTACCTCTGTTTTGGTCTATTTCGCGCTCACGATATACCATTTTCACGTCAAATTGGACACTCTTCTGAACAGACTTAATGTTCCTGAATGGTAAAAATTTGGTATAACATTGTTTGAAATTTTTTAGTTTAGCTGTCGGAACAAAAAAAATTGAGGCAAAAGGTGAACTAAATGTTGTTTAAAAGAGTGACGAGACAGCACTAATATAGTGCATAAAAAGACAAGATCGCGCCATGCATTCTAAAAGGTCGTCGCGATTTTTATTTGATTGATAGTGTAAATGTTGCTTATATGAGCCATCGAAGTTAGGATATTTGTGTTTTTTGCAATTGTGTTTGTTGCATCGTTTACGGGTGGTTACTCTATTCAAACAATTTCTGCTATCAATCAAATCAAAATCGCAATGTCTTGGACGAGGGCATGGCGCAATCTCTCCCTTTGGCACTGAAATTGGCCGCCTTCGTTTCTTAAAACAAGCATTAAACCACTGTTCTTCCTCAAAAAATAATTTGATAAAATTTCAAACAATGTGTTGACTTATAGGTAATTGAATTAAAACTTCAAAGAAAGTTGTACTAAACTTTTTCTCGAACAAAAAACTATCCTAACCTTTTCGGAGAGTCTCTAGTTTAATGTAAAGGAAGCTCATTTCAATTTGGAAATGTACGTTTTGATTTGACTTTGACTTCAAAGAAAGTTACACAAAAATTTTCCTTCAACAAATGCATCACTTTAACTTTTTTTAAAGTCTGTTTAATGTGGAAGGCGATCGTTTCGATGTAGAAAATGTTCAGTTAGATTTCAAAAAAGTTAGCCTTATTTTGAAAATGTTTTGCCCTACTTAACTTGAGAAATATCCAATTTTACTTGGCAATTGTCCAAGTTAATTTGAAAAGTGCGGAATTTGACCAGGAAATGGTATATGGGGTACATTGTCTCCTTATAGTACAGCATGCCGAGGAGTAGGGACAAGCGCCCTACTCAGATCACGATTGCCGACTGAGCCCTGTTTTTGAAGCCTACGCTATTATTACTAGGCGAATCAATCAGATGAATTCCTCTGCTCGAAAGCTTTGTCTGAAGAAGCGTTCTGAAGTGGTTTTTATAGCGATTTTGGTTCGATTTGTCAGTGTTACTCTTCTAACTTTTTCTGGAATGCAGCTGCCCCGGAGCCAGAAGTTCCGCGGCGTACAACTACTTCGGTGCCCTCTTGTGTAACCCTCGTTTTTGCTCCTCTGAGAAACCCATGCGAACTTCTTATAGCGCGGTTGCAGCTGGCTGAGATCGTTTACGCGGCGCTTGTGGAGTGTACTACTACCCTCCGTAGCAGCAGATCTAACTAGGGAAGGGCTTCGACCTCCCATGGAACTTCATGTTGAGACCTGGGTCATTAGAAAGAGCTCTGAATGCTGATTACGAATATGGGTGTCAAAATTGCAAAATGAAACTCCTGAGCGAGTTATGGCCTGCCGAAATCGGGGGCCTCACCACAGGCTGGCCGTATGACGCACCGGGTGCGAGAGTGGTGAGTCATCGGGGCTCCGTAAGAAGGGCTGCCTTCTGCGGCGGTGGCGCAGCGGTAGTGACCACGCTCGTCGGGTGCGACGTCGTTGGTTCGGTTCTCGTTGCTGCCGGACCTTTTGCAAATCATAATTTAACTTCGAAATGACCTTTTGTTCTGAATTATGACACGTGTCTGGTTAAATAGCTGGGAAAACTACCATACACGTTTGTAAAAATGCTTGAAGGCAAAAAGCTGCAATGGTAACATTTTTATTTTACTATTTTGCACAAATAGAGTCCGAATCATATACTGAATAACTAGAGGTGCTTCTAACAACCTTGGCATTCATGGAACAAAGCAAAAAAAGTGTGAAGTAAAAAGGTGTGTAGAATGTATGATGAGGAGGAAGAAAATGTCGTTGATCTACTGCTTTTTCTTCACGCACTATGTTCTTTTCACCAGCAAAGTTGGTGTCCATTCTTCTCGCTGAATTTGGGATGCCAGAGTAAATAAAAATGTCACCACATCAGTTTTTTGCCTTAAAGCATTTTTATAAACGTGTATGGTAATTTTCCCGGCTATTTAATCAGACACGTGTCATAATTCAGAACAAAAGGTCATTTCGAAAATAAATTATGATTTGAACCGAACAAACGACGTCGGATCCTATGATCGTGAGCACTACCCCTGCGCCACTGCCGCAGCTGGCTGCCACTTCTAGAGGCCCCCGCAGACTTCTGCGGCGTTGCCGCTGCCCTATGCTTAACCATAGGGCAGGGACGCAGAGGTCGCCGCCAGCGGCACCGGCGGCCCCGCCCAGCGGCACCGGCGGCGTCGCCGGCGGAAATGACTTGAATCATTCCACCCGGCAGCGCCGCTCCAGCGTCTGTCTGTTTGCGCTCTGCGCTCTGCCCTTTCGCGGTGGGATCCAGAGCGGAGACGGTCGATGCGGGCGCGCGATCGTCATCGGGGCGCGTTATTGTTAAGCACCAGTCGGTCCCGACTAGAAACAGTACAGTACGTCGCCGTCACCGCTCCCACTGATGATGAGTCAAGCCGCTGAGCGGCGCCGCTCAGCGGTTTCGCCGTTCGCCGTCGCCGCTCGACGGCGCCGCTCGGCGGCGCGGCAGAAGTCTGTGGGGGCCTTTACGGAGCCCCGATGACTCACCACTCTCGCACCCGGTGCGTCCTACAGCCAGCCTGTGGTGAGGCCCCCGATTTCGGCAGGCCATAACTCGCTCAGGAGCTTCATTTTGCAATTTTGATACCCACATTCGTAATCAGCATTCCGAGCTCTTTCTAATGATCCTGGTCTCAACTTGAAGTTCCATGGGAGGTCGAAACCCTTCTCTAGTAAGCGGCGTGATAGAGCACTGTGCAGTGGGTAATTGTTTTCCAAGATAATCGAAAAGAAATCAAATCCCCAGCCCACATAGAAGCTGTTTTTGGCGTTAGAATGCTTCCTTTTCTAATTTTAAGTGCGCTATTATGCTTTCAAAAGCTCGGACAGAGTTCTTCGTTCGTCCCTGTCGCGTGCCAGAATGCTCCAATGGATCATCCTTGCTCGAAGGACACGAAGAGCGTCATAGCGGTCGTTCGAGGCTTTCACGAAGAAGTGGAACCAACGCGTTGGTGGGTGTCCTGGGTTCTCCTGACACTCGCACAATCCAATCGGTGTCGGCTCTCGTCCAGCAGATGTCTACGAAGCGCACTAAGTGACCGGTCCACCTAATTTTCGACGACTTAGTCCAGTCAACAGCGTCTCTCGTCTTCGAACGTCCGAAAAGCTCGGAACTTGGGTTACGAGAATCAGTTCCTGAAAATAGCATCATCTAAGTGGGCCAGGTGTTCGATTTTTTGTCGATTTTCGGCAAAAGTTGAACGTAAATCGGGCTTTCCTGGGTCCCATAGAACGTGCTACAATTAGAAGCTGTTTTTATGCATGAAAAATCGTATTTTCTAGTTTCTAATGTATGGCTAATTTTTGAAAAAAAAAAACTCCGACATGTCTTCGAGCTATAATCGATTAAGTGCAGGCATCTGCGACTTCTAATTTCGTTGGTGAAGCCAAACAATGTGATGCCTAGGAAATAAAATTTTCTACCTGAAGGACTCAACGTATGAAGATGAAATAATTTTCCCAAAGATTATATGCGCTACTTATTATACTTATACGAAAAAATCTATTGTAATCGAGTGTTTCCTTCAGCGTGACCAAGATTGGTATAACTCTTTATAGCGGCCTAGGTTTCGGCGTTGTCGCCTTCTTCAGAGCCTGGTAAAGTCGAAATCATTTGAAAAGCTACACTCCCAAATGCCTTTTCATACTGTCTAAACCCATTCAGAAGGCTAAAAGACCACCAAAACTCGTCGATTACAACGTCAAAAATGCCAAGATTCATCGAGAGCCGGACGTGAAAAAATCACATTATTCTTTAATGATCTTAAGACTATATGATCAAGGGAGTTAGATTTTTGCGTGATTTTTTTCCATGACATTCTGCGGCACTATTGTACTTTCGGGACTCCAGAGGACGAGGAGAGATCGAAAAAAATTCGCCCAAACTCCGCCCAGAGGGGTTATTTGGGGTGCTGATCACGAATCTGACATCCGTTTTTCGTTTTACGCTGGAGTACGGTAAGTTACGGAAGGTACGGGTGACTAAGGTAATGGTCACCGATTTCAGCCTAACTCCAGCGTAAAACGAAAAACGGATGTCAGATTCGCTATCAGCACCCCAAATAACCCTTCTAGACGAAGTTTGGGCAAAATCAGTGATTATGACCTCGGCAGCCTTAGTTACCCGTAGCTACCGTAACCTACCGCAATCGGCCGCAATTTCAAAAACAGATGTCAGGTTCGTGATCAGCACCCCAAATAACCCCTCCCCCCTCTGCGCGAAGTTTGAGCGATTTTTTTACCTCTCCTCGACCTCTGGAGTCCCGAAAGTACAATAGTGCTCATTCTGTTGAAATCGGCAAAAAATGGAACCGTCCTGATTGATTAGAAGACTGCCTCTAGAAGATCATTAATTTTGAACTGTAGAACAATCAGCAGACAAAATCTTATAGTACTCAATCCCTTACTCATCGTCAGCAAACAAAGCTGCGCGTGAGTCTTTACATCGTCGAAGCCAAACTTGGGAAGAATAACTTATTAGGAGATACAAAAACCACCTAAAAAGTTTTAAAAGGCAAAACGGACAAAAAAATTAAACAGCTGACAAAAGCGGTTGAAAATACAAGGTCGTGACGAGTTGTGGGGCTAAACGGACGAGTTTTCGTAGTCTCAGGCGACCGCTGCAGGACCATCAGAATCAGGGATGTGCGGAAATTTTTATGGAAAAAGCGGAAGACGAAAGACGGAACGGAAACGCTCAAAAATGGCCGGAAACCGGAATACGAAATGCGGAATCGGAAAGGACACACATTCGCCATTTTTTCAAAAGTGCATCTGAAACGGCGTCAGAAGCGGCTTCCATTGCGCTTTCCTTGCCCAGAACTTTGCGATCAGCAGAATCTTCCACAGTTTAATGCTCATTCTCATCATAGCATAACATAACGAAGCAAGAATTCATAATATTGTTTTGATAACCTTTTAGCTAGGGCTAGAGCAATGAACGAAAACAAATTCATGGTCATATCTTATTATTTCTCACCATTTCGGCATGCAGCCCTTCCATATCTATTAGGTTTAACGAATTAAATCGCACTGGCTCGCGCCATTTTTTGGCGCGTCTTTACGCGTTTGATCAAGAACAAACCGTAACGTGTGGCATATCATTTAGAAGCGCAAACTTTGCTCTACCGGTGAGTACCAAATTTTCTGTGTAAAAGTGGGGAAACTTTAGAGTTTTATTGACTTTTTTGCAGATGGACAAAAGGGTAATCCGAGGCATTTACTTGTATGAATTCAAGCTGGGCACTACAGCTAAGGAGGCGGACGAGAAGATCAGCGCCGCATTCGGTCAAGGATGTTCCACAATTCGGACGGCGTATTGCTGGTATCAGAAGTTCCGGAATGGAGATGAGAGCTTGGAAGAACATGAAGGTCGTGGGAGGCATAGTGATGTTGATGAGGACAAGCTGAGAGATGGTAGAGGAGGATCCACACAAAGGTACCAGGGAGATAGCGAAGGTTCTTGGCGTCAGTCACAACACAGCTGCCCGGCATCTGAAGGAAATTGGAAAGACCAAGAAGCTGGAAGGTGGGTGCCTCACGAGCTGTCTGAGGAGCAAAGAAACCGAGATATGAGATCTCGTCCGCACTGCTTCTACGAAACGAAACGGACCCATTCCTTGATCGCATCGTAACCTGTGACGAGAAATGGATAATGTACGACAACAGGCGACGATCGGCACAGTGGGTGGACAGCGATGTGAGCCCCAAGGTTTTTGCGAAGCCGGAATTGCACCAAAGGAAAGTAGTGGTGACAGTATGGTGGTGTTCGCTGGGAATTATTCACCACAGCTTCCTCCCTCCCGGTGAATCCATCACGGCAGAGAACTACTGCATTGAAATTGAAGAAATGATGAAAAAGTTGAAGGATATCCGGCCGGCCTTGGTAAACCGAAGGCGACTTCTCCTTCTGCACGACAATGCTCGCCCCCATGTAGCACGAATGACGTTGCAGAAATTGAATGAGCTGAGCATTGAAACTCTGCCACATCCTCCGCTTTCTCCCGACCTCTCCCCAACAGACTACCATTTCTTCAAGCATCTTGGCGACTTGTTGGTATGGAAAATATTCAAATACCAGCAGGATGCCGAAAGTGCCTTCGAAGATTTCGTCAATTCCAAAACTTCTGATTTTTATGCTACTGGGATAGAAAAGCTTGTATCACGTTGGCAAAGATGTGTAGAATCAGAAGGTTTTTATTTCGATTAATAAACTTGCCTACAAGCCGAGATATTAACTGTTTAAATTTACAGTGGTTCAGTGCCATTTATTTCGTTACAACCTAATAGTTGCTGCGACGGGTTTTCGCTGACTTTTTTGATACTGATATTTTTTGAACGGTAGACTTAGCCGGCTTCACCACTTAAGGTTACCTACAGACCGGCGTAAAAAAAAAACCCGACTGGGGTAAAGTCTAAAACTGGAGCAGCCACCTAGATCATTTTCCGACCCAGGAACGAGATTCCTCTCAACACTTTTAGAAACCTGCGGCATCATGGACGATTGCGCAGGTATCTGCATACTCAACATTAGCAGTTACATTGTAATCACCAAAACCAGTACTCAGAATTCATTCTGGGATCTAAGATGATAACTGCATGACTGATCAGTCATCGTGGGTCCTTACTTCCACAGGACTACATATTCAGTCTGTGCCAGCATAGAAACCCTACGCCCAAGGTGACACAGCTGGACAGTTCCTAGATGGTTCTCGAAGCAATAGTTATGTCAGAATTCAACAAGTCACCGTAGTCAGTAAAAAACAGCTCATGGTAGATATTCGTCATGTTTCATTGAAAAATGAATCGTATAACTCCATATGGATGAATATCACACCTAACGAAATTAAAAATTGAAATTTGCACCTTCGATCAGGAACACTGATGTAATCTTGGAGCAGACAACCACATGCCACAACCTTCACTGAACCCTTTGTTCCATGAAACTGCGCTATATAATTACAAAGTTTTTGTAGTTATTTGTAACTAGTGGATCAGGAATTTCATGATCTATCAAATGCTGAGTGTATTTTCTTAGCATACAATGCATACATAGCCTTTGTGGCACATTAATTTTGCCCTGTACCCAGCCGTTGTCATTTTTGAGTGAGAACTCTTTTTAATTGATGCGCTGATTGTGTTCAATAGAAAACTAGTGTGGAACAGTGCTCATTTCCGTTTCCGCCTTCCGGCCCAAAAACAAACGGAACACGGAACGGAACGGAAGAGCCCAAAATGGCCGGAAACTGGAATTCGGAACACGGAAACGGAAATTCTGCACATCCCTGACCAGAATGCTCCTGCCATCCCATTCAATTATAATGGGCGCGTGTAGCGCAGTCGGAGGAGGCGCGACTGTCGCGTGCACCCGATACCAGGTTCCTGGTTCGGATTTCCCGCCCAGGCCAACCAAGCCTTCCATCCCTCCGGGGTCAGTGAATTGGTACTAGACTTGTCTGGGAAGGATAAAGCGCTGACTTGTTCATCGGCTGGCCACCGCAAGTCATTGTATGGCCAACTACGCATTCATGTCGCCTCCACGACATCCTGTAGAAGTAGAATGCGCTGGCGCATCCCAGAAGGGATTGAGTAACGCCGTCCTTTATCCTTTATCCTTTATGATGGTGATACCCTCTTCACTATTCTTCAATATCACTTTGGCTTTTTATAACAGTGACCTTCATTTTCCGTGTATTTTCTTCTCTCGAAGGTTCCTGTACTTCTGGACGTTCTGGTCGTGGTCTCAGTGTTTATTGACTTTTTAATTTGCGCACTCTCGTCTTTACTCTGTTTCCACTATTCATGCACAATTTGACAACCCTTTGCTTCTGAAGACAGCTCACGCCGAGAACTACTAAGGATAGTTCTAAAACCCCTAGTGGTCAGCTGCAGATGAAGTTGAGGTGAACCGGGAAGTGGAATTATTCCTCGTGTGAAATTCAATCAGATTCAATAGTGGAGACCGGCTTCCTCCGACAGATCAGCAGGATTCCTCCCAGCACGAGTTCCTTTGAGTTTTTTTTACGAGATATGAGAGATCGTTGCGGGTCTCCCGCACTTATTCCAGTCATTTCGCATAGTAGCGATTGCGGTTCCCTTGCACATCCTTTGGACTTCTAACTGTCTTGTTTTTCGTACTGTTTTTGAAATCATTTCCTCGCTTTTACTGTATGTGCTATTCTTTACACGTATTACCTACAGCAAGGAAAGAATTTATGAAGGATATACAAAGAAGTATTTAAAAAACTGTACTGAGGCGGACCTTATTGTCTGCGGGTCAAGTAACTCGCCGCAGAGCACACAATGTGCTGAGAAGTTCTCTTTACCGCGTTCTCCGCTCACTTTCACTGTTTCTTTTTTCTTTTCCTTTTCCCTCTTCATTTCACATGTGTTGCATGGACATTTTACTGGGCTTATAGTAGGTATACATGCCCAGGAATAGGAGCAATAACCGTCTGCCCTCTCCCTCCCCCGCGAGGGTAGCAATGCGCATATCTTTCCATCCAGAATATATGGAAGAAGTAAATGTGAACGCTCGCAACTGAGTAAAGTTCATGACCCTCTTATGTGGACTAGGCGGTACAGTCTAGCTTCCCACTGTCTTGTTTTTCCTAGTGTTTTTTTCTTCTTTCAAATAGTTTCCTTCCTTTCCTTTCTTTTATTACATGGACTACACCTTAGACGTAGTACCTATATCAAAAAGGGAAGCCGCGAAGGACATAGAAAGAAAGAAGAAAGCGTACTGAGGTTACCTTATTGCCCGCGGGTCATGTAATTCGCCGCGGAGCGCACAAACTGTTAAGAAGTTCTCTTTGCCGTGTACGCTCATTTTGGCTGTTTCCTTGTTATTTTTCTCTATCTCTCTTCGTTTCCTATGGCTTGCCTGGACATTTTGCTATGCTCGTGTGGTATATACTCCCACGTATAGGAGCAATAACCCTCCAGCTCCCCTCCCCCCTCCGAGGCCGGAAATGCGCATATCCTCCATATTGAAGGCATCCAGACTATATGGAAGAACGCCTCCAATTAGGTAAAGGACCTAACCCATATGTGGGCTAGGCGGCTACGTGTTCTGCGCAATCTGACCACTCCCCGGGTTATCTATTAGACGTGCTGCTCTAGTGGCGGCCGTGCGGGGGTGGGGTGCCATGCACTTCGCTGCATCTCCCAGAAGCCAAAAAACCGGTTCGATACTCCTGCTGCTGCTGCCAGGACGACATGCGGAGCTCTAGTCCTCTGTCGACGGCTGCGGCTCCACGCAGAGGCGCACCAGTCAGTTCTAGACGGGTTCCTAGCTCCTATGTAGAGTAAGTTCCGCTCCTGGGACGTGTCATCCCGTGCTTCCCTCTTTGTAATTCTAGACCATTCTGATTTCGACCTCCGGGTCCTTCAGCTCTAACGCCTGTTCTGCCTTTATTTTCATCGTAGATGTTTCCTCTTCCGGATGAATGCGATCCGAAGGTGCGCCCATTCGCCGTCTGTTGCTAAATTAACGGCTTCTCCTTCAATCGAATCAATGTGCCATTACAGAAGATGGTGCCGCTGCTGCCGTTCTATCTGGTGTCCGTCACGCTAGGACTCTCCTTGGCGTGTATGCTCACACTATTCTGCCCGTCATGCCCCTCAATAATCCCCGCACTGACCACCTACGGAGTCTCGGCTCTCTATCTGAGGGATAAAATCCAATTTATACGACTAATCTCCGTGCCAAAGAAGTAAGTTTGTCTTTTTGGTGATTTTCAATTTTCTTTTCTTCATTCTTTTCTTCTTTTCTTCTTTTTCTTCGAGGAAAGGGAAAGGCGACGACTTTCCTAATAAGGCTCGTTTATACTTCGTAACGGCATGGAATGGGAGGAGCTTTGTCGCCTGGGAAAAGGTCTAGAATAAATAGCGGTGTTAATCAATCCACTTTGGGAAGCACCATTCATTCTACGGATCTATCCTAGTCCGGGGGGCCACATAACTAAAAAGTATTACAGTATGTGACAAATTCACTCAAGACTTACAGAGCGGCTCCTACAGAACAACACAGGACCTAAACAAGAAAAAGTCACAAATAAAAAACGAAAAAATTCCATTTGTTACGCTTGTAAGAAGGCAAAGTTGTGTGCCCTCCCCACCATGTTAGATCCTGGTTATAACATGTCAAGCGGCGGTCAGCACGCGGCATGACTCTATTCCGTCGCTCCTTGCCCGCCGAGACGGTTGTAAACCGCGGCAATTTTTTTGTTTGTTCCTCCGTTTTTGGTTTCTTTTAGGCTAGGTTTCGTTCTCTAGAAGCCGCTCGATAAGTATTAATTCATTTTGTTGCCTAGTTTTTAGTTATGCGGCCCTCCGGACTAGGATAGATCCCATTCTACTCCTACTTCTAAAGGCTTTGTTGGCCTGGGACGGAAATCCGAACCAGAAACCTGGTATCGGGTGCACGTGACAGCCGGCCCCTCCTTGGATTGCGCTACACGCGCCCTTATGTGTTGTATAATAAGAATAAAGGATGGTGTTAATCAATTGCTTTTGGAGTGCGCACTTCTACAGCGCAGCAATGTCGTGAAGGCGACTTGAGTGCGTATTTGGTCTTTATGATGAATTCCGCTGGCCAAACGATGGACAAGTCTATTCTTATTTTTATTTTGCAACAATTGTTTGACAGCTGTTTGACAGTTTTATTTTTTATCTCTTTGGTACAACCCTAGTACCAGTTCACCGACTCCGAGGAGATGAAAGGTTTGGTCGACCTGGGCGGGGAATCCGAACCACGAACCTAGAATCGACAGCCGGCTCCACGTCTGATTGCGCTAGCACGCGCGCTAGGGGATCTTTCCTAATCGGGGGTGGGGACATAACCAGTCATAAGAATTATGCAACAAATTGATTTGAGACTCACGGAGCCGCTTCAAGAGGACAAAAACGTCTCTCGGCGGGTGAAGCGCATTCAAACACAGCTGAACGACGCCTTACATGATATAACCCGGATCCATCATAGTGAGAAGGGGGGGGGCAAGTAGCCTTGTCTGTTTACAACTATGGCGAAACCGAGTGCAATATTTTTTCTATGAATTTTTTAGCTTAGGCCCTATGTTTTCCAGAAGTCGCCCCTGAATCGCAGCTCAATTTGTTATATAATTTTTAGTTATGTTCACCCCCCCCCCCCCCCCACACACACACACACACACCACCGACTAGAATAGATCCCGCTAGGGTAATGGCGGGAAAATTGAAATTGACAAGATCACTGCAACGTCGTGTCACAGGTCAAAATCAGAAAAACGGGAGGACACGTCAAGACATGTCTTCTATGCTTTGACCAATGACGACGGCTCGTGGCAATGGTGATGGCAATTCTTTTTTTGTTGCTTTATTTACTCAGCATTCGTTGACGATAAGTCTCCCTGTGACGTCACTTCGACTGGCAAATGGGCTGCAGCATCATCGTCCTTTCATTGAGGGTGCCGTCGCTGATGAGCTAAACATTTTGACATTATTTTACTTTTACGACGCCAGTGATCGAAGAAAAGTCGAAAAACTTTTTTCGCCCAACTCTTACCCAAAGGGGCTGTTTGGGGTTCTGATCACGAATTTGACATCCTTTTTCGAAATTTCCAGCAATTACGGTAGTTTACGGTAGGTACAGTTGACTAAAGCTGTCGAGGTCATATTCATCGGTTTCGTTCAATCTTCGTCTGTAGGGGTGTCTGGATGCTGATAAAGAATCTGACATCCATTTTTGTTATTACGCTGGAATACGGTAGGTTACGGTAGGTAGGGTACGGAACGCTTCAGAATGGTTTAAATACCCAAGTTTGAGGTGGTGCCATTAACATGGCTGAATTCGTAGCTGTCGTGAACGCAGGATTGTCCATCTTAGGCTATGTTGCTTGCACCAGCCTTATTGAGGAATATTGAGGAAGAATGGATTCCTGGCACATCGAATATCGACGGCCGAGTCGGCATTCCTCTTGTAGCATATCCATATACCTGCAGGTTGGTAGATCTGCATGGAGTCGTTACAACTAGGACATGGAGGCGTTGCCCCTGGGCGAAGTTTGGGCGAAATCGGCGATTATGACCTCGACAGCCTTAGTCACCTCTACCTATAGTAATCGAGTGATTTTTCAAAAGCGAAAGTCAGATTCATGGTCATCACTTCAAATAACCCTCCTGGCGAAGCTTGGCAAAATCGATGATTATGATCTCGACAACTTTAGTCACCTGTACCTACCGTAACCTACCGCAATCGTAGTTTTCAAAATGTCAGATTCGTGATCAGCATCGCAAATAACACCATTCGGCGAAGTTTGGGCGAATTTTTTTAGACCTCTCCTCGTGTCATAGAGGTGCAGTAGTGCCCAATATTTTATGGCGAGCTGACACCGGGTTCTAGAGCTAGCTTTACGCGATTTTGCACACATTCCTTCTTTTCCACTCCAAATAGGGACGCATTATTTGTGTTTACTTAGGTCTGAGTTCGCTTTTAGATGGTTCTGGCACTTCTACCTTCTCGGCACTTTCTGGGTCACGTCGTGGTTGTTGTTCTGCGGCGCTGTCTCGCACGACATGACGGTTCCGTCGGATTCGCTGAGGAGTCTACTCGGGCTGTTGACGCCGGTGAAGCCGCAGCGTGAGTGAGAGAAATAACTGGATTTCGATTACTTTACGATGTCCTGGATTTCCGCACAGGAGTACTGTGCAAATGCTCGAACGATTAGTGTGAATATGCTCCTGCAACCGGTGTTTTGCCCGATTCTTTCTGGGGGTGGCACAGTATCGACGGCGATCGCTGCAATCTCTTCGGGATCTTTTTGTCACAGACTCTGCTTTACAAAAAAATCCCTCCGCCGTTATCGGACCGACACTCCATTTCAAGGTCACGTCTTCGTGTCCGGTAAAAAAAGCGTTTTCTTGGAATGAAATAGTTTGTACCATTTTCACGTCGAATTGGGCACTTTACAAACCAAATTGGACACTTTTCAAATCAAATAGGACGCTTTCTTCTCAAATTGAACACTCTTTCAAGCTAGTTTCAAGACTTTTGAAATCAAAGCGAACTCAAATCGAAATGATCTTCAGGCAGGTTGAACTACAGACTCAATAAGATGGTTAGAATATGATTGATAGTGTAAATGCCACTTACATCTACCAAAGTGGGGATATGTGTATTCTTTACGGTTGTTTTCGTTATATCTTTAACGGATGTCAAACTCCATGCAAACAGAGATTCTGCTATCAATTGAATAAAAATCGCAACGTCTTACAAGGAAAGGTTTCCAACTCAAGGTGAGCTTTTGCGATGCTGTTTTGACAGGATGTAGGACCGTATAAGCGGAGTCCAGAATTACAGTTAGTTTTTGCTGAACGTTTTTTAAGACCTGAAAAAGAGGTGTTAAAACGTGTGCGCAATACTCATCAACGCCTATGATACCTCACAAGATGTGCCTCGGTGGCGCAGTGAGTAGGAGTGTCGCCTCATAGAACCTTGAGTTTGAGGCCGCGTAGTACCCATATTTTTGCCTATATTAATTTGTTGTTATTACGCTTTCTCATGATTTCTCATGATCCGCTTTGACGATCGATTGATGAAGATCGTTGTCGCCGCTAAGGAGCGACTCTATCACTTCTTCTCTGCGTATGCTCCGCAGACTGGCTGCTCCGATCAAGCCAAGGATGAGTTTTGGAGCCTGCTTGATGAGAAGACAGCAGAGGTACCTCCGAAAGATGTCATCATAGTCGCTGGTGACCTTAATGGGCACGTAGGTGCTACGAAGGACGGGTACAGCTGTCATGGTGGTTTCGGATACGGGTCACGTAACGCCGATGGTGAGCGTATTCTTGAGTATGCGGAATCTCATAATCTCACCATCTTCCGAAAACGCGACTCCCACCTCATCTCATACTATAGTGGGAGCTCCAAGTCTCAGATAGACTTTGTCCTTGTGAATGATCGCGACCGGAGCATTGTCACAGACGCGAAGATCGTGCCGTATGAGACGGTCGCCCCACAGCATCGACCGCTGATCTGCACCCTAACGATCGCCCCTCCGAGGCTGAAGCAGATCGAGCGAAGCGGTGCTGCAAGAATCAAGTGGTGGCGAATGTAAGAGAAGGAAGCAGCTGTGATTTCCCGCGTACGGTTGCCGACAGTCACGACTGTCGACGAGACTTGGAAGATGACGACCGACGCGATACGTCAAGCTGCACAGTCGGAACTCGGCATTACGAAGCCTGGACGACGCAAAGTCGACAAGCAGACATGGCTGTGGACAGACGATGTGAAAGCGAAGGTTCGAGAGATGAAGTCGCTGTATCATGTGTTTCTCGGCGATAAAACAGCCGACAACTGGCAGAAGTATCAGAAGGCGAAGAAAGCTGCAAAGAAGGCCGTGGCTGTTGCAAAAGCCACTCATTATAGTGATGTCAACGAGAAGCTCGCGTCGCGCGATGGTGAGCGGTTTTTGTACCGACTTGCTAAAACCCGCCATCGCCAAAGCGAGGATATCGAAAAGTTCTTTGGCATCAATGATGAGAGCGGCCATCTTCTGACAGACCGCAAAAAGGCGCTGAAGCGATGGCGTGATTACTTTGAGGAAATTTCCACTATGGAATTTCCTCATCCGGCCATCCCTTCTGTGGCTTCTGTACACGGTCCTGTTCACAAGATCACCGTGGAGGAAACAGAAGCGGCTCTGAAGAAGATGAAGCCCGGTAAGGCGACAGGGCCGGATGATCTGGCAGCCGATGTTTGGAGGTCGAAGCTCTGGTATCCTGCTGAGTGGTTGACTGAGTTCTTCAACCAGGTAGTAAAGGAGAGGAAAGTACCGGAGTGTTGGCATAACAGTACGACGATTCCGATTTGGAAGAAGAAGGGCAGTCCTGCAGAGTGCTCCAATTATCGTCCGATTCGCTTGCTTTCGCACAGCATGAAGATCTTCGAGCGAATCCTCGATAGACGAATTCGTGAAATCGTCAATCTCTCCGACAACCAGTGCGGTTTCGTGTCTGGTTGTGGGACCATTGATGCTATACACGCCGCCCGACTCCTGGTGGAGAAGCATCGCGAGAAACAGAAGCCGGTGCATATAGCCTTTCTCGACTTGGAGAAGGCCTTCGACCGCGTACCGCGTGAGGTTATATGGTACGCCTTACGACAACACAACGTACCTGAGGAACTCATAGAGTGGGTGCGGATGCTCTACTCTTGCCCAAAGAGTAGAGTGCAAGTTGCAGCTGGAACCTCAATGGAGTTTCCCATCTCTGTTGGGGTGCACCAAGGTTCTGCGCTTTCTCCACTCCTCTTTGTTGTCGTCATGGATGCCATTACGAGAGATCTTCAGAAGCCCGTCCCATGGACGCTGCTTTATGCTGATGACGTGATGCTCGCTTGCGAAGATAAAGATGATCTCGAGCGGCAGGTGCAAGCTTGGTGCGACCGCCTGGCGAGGTTTGGACTCAAATTGAACGTCAACAAGACCGAGCACCTAACGACTGACGTAAACGAGTCCGGCTCCATTAAGATTGACGGCACTGAGCTTGCACGCACATCGGTTTTCAAGTACCTGGGGTCAGCAATAGCGTCTGACGGCAGTCTGATGGTTGAAGTGAACTCACGCGTGAGTGCAGCTTGGTCCAAGTGGCGTTCGCTAACTGGCGTGCTCTGCGATAGGAAGATGCCAGAGCACCTCAAGTCGAAGATCTACAGAGCAGTCATCCGGCCGGTAGCGATGTACGGCGCTGAGTGTTGGCCTGCGACCAGGGAAGTTGAAACGCGCCTCAGCGTCATGGAGACGAAGATGCTGCGCTGGACGGCTGGAGTCACGCGCATGGACCGCATTCGAAACGATGCTATTCGGCAGAAGTTCATTGTCGCGCCGATAGTCGACAAGATGCGCGAAGCTCGCTTGCGATGGTACGGCCACGTTCTGCGTGGGGAAGAAGACAGCGTCCGCAAGATAGGCCTTGAGTTGGAAGTGCCAGGAAAGCGGCCTAGAGCGCGCCCGAAGCAGCGTTGGTCCGATACGTTGCACGTGGACATGAAAGTAACTGGCGTCCACCCTGATGAAGCGCAGGATCGAGAAAGGTGGCGTCATGACACCAGAAGGGCGGACCCCGCTACGAAGCGGGACAAACGCTGAAGAAGAAGAAGAAGAAGAAGAAGAAGAAGAAGACGCTTTCTCATGATCATATGAGTCAATTTTAGACCATCAATGCTTACAACAATCCAAGGCTGTCTATTTGCGCCTTTGTGTGTGCTAGTGCAAAAGTATTGGCAGTGAGCGGACTCGAACAAAAAGCCCGCCGATATGCTTGTATGAGGTGGTACTACTGTCGACTGCGCCACCGAGGCAAATCTCGTGGGGTGTCACCATTAGGTTGACGAGTGTTGCGTACACGTTTTCACACCTCCTTTTTAGCTCTTTAGAAAGGCGTTCAGCAAAAACTAACGCAATTCCGGACTACGCTCACAAGGCCCTACATCCTGTCAAAATAGCATCGCAAAAGCTCACCTTGAGTTGGGAACCTTTCCTTGTTAGAATAAGGCGTCGCGCAATCTCTTGCTTGGCATTAAAAACGGTCTCCTCCTGCTCTTTAAAACAAGCGTTGAGCCATTACTTTCCTCAGAAAGTGAACATTTTATAAACTAAAATTGTTTAAATTAAAAAATCAATTAAAAATTCTATCATTCATTAAATTAAATTTAAAATAAATTGAAATTTTTTATATAATTTTTATAAATTCTATAAACTTTACTTTTTTATGTTTTTATATTATTTTCAAATTATTTTTATATTATTTATATTATTATATTATTTTATATTTTTTATATTTTATATATTTTTATATTTTTTATATTATTTTTATATTTTTTATTTTTTCTTTATTTTTTATTTATTTTTTTTATTTTTATGAAAATTTTATAAACTAAAATTGTTTAAGTTAAAAAAAATCAATTAAAAATCCTATCATTCATTAAATTAAATTTAAAATAAATTGAAATTTTTTATATAAATTAAATAATTTTAATCCAATTTTAGATGTGAATTTAAATTAAATTAAAAATTATTTACAAAATATAAAATAAAAAGATGAACCGAACAGAATACGAAAATTCTAACACATTTATTCAAACCTGTAGAGGTTGATATAGAGGCTGCATGTCCTTACGGTTTTTTTTTTGCGATCAAAACTTGCGCCAGGCAGGACTTGAACTCGCATCACCTTTCGGGCAGCGATGCTACGCCTAACACCACCGGCGCTGTTTGATCGCACGTAACGTCTGCGATATCCTCTAGGCGTATCAGCACTTACAGCTTGGAGCCGTTTAAGCTGCATGCCGTAATAGCGCCGGCGGTGTAAAGCTTAGCATCGCTGCCCGGAAAGCAGAAGGTGCGGGTTCAAGTCCTGCCTTGCGCAAGAGCCTTGATCGCAACGAAGCATTCTGCTACAACAGAATGCGAATGTTTTGAGAAGCGATTCATTTTGGTGAGACTTATTCTTGTGTTTCCAGATAACTGGTCCACTACTCTGCTTGCCTTAAGTCTTGTTCTTATTCACGTTGTGCGAAGACTATGGGAAAGTGTAAGTCCTAAGTTATTGTTGGTTTTTTCCATCTTTTTAATGTAAAACCTGAGTTGCCTTCCATTTAGCTCTGCATTTCTGTTTATTCGGACACCACAATGAACTTGTTTCATTATGTGGTCGGACTTATTCACTACACTATTCTTCCACTAACAATTATTTGCGAATCCAAGGGCATTGCTGACAGCAGATACGGTGAGTCAACCATGTATGCCGTTCTATCTCAGTCATTACAAATCCGTTGTGAAAAACTTTTTGCGTTCATTGAGGACCTACATGAAAGCTGACGTTATTCGCTTCGTTAATGCTGCTATTTTTAGGATAGTCGTCATTGGTATTTTATGCAGTAGTCATTTATGTTTGAGGGCGCGTGTAGCGCAGTCAGAGGAGGCGCGACTGTCGCGTGCACCCGATACCAGGTTCCTGGTTCGGATTTCCCGCCCAGGCCAACCAAGCCTTCCGGGGTCGGTGAATTGGTACCAGACTTGTCTGGGAAGGATAAAGCGCTGACTTGTTCATCGGCTGGCCACCGCAAGTCATTGTATGGCCAAATACGCATTCAAATCGCCTCCACGACATCCCGTAGAAGTAGAATGCGTGGCGCATCCCAAAAGGGATTGAGTAACGCCGTCCTTTATCCTGTATCCATTTATGTTTAGCGTGCAAAAATCATATATCAAAAGGATAAAGGACGGCGTTATTCAACCCATTTTGAGATGCACCACGCATTCTACTTCTACGGGATATCGTGAAAGCGATTTGAATGCCTATCTGGCCGTACAATGATTTGCGATGACCAGCCAATGAACGAGTCAGCGCTTTATCCTTCCCAGACGCGTCTATCCGGTGCCCAATCACCGACTCCTGAGGGATGGAAGGTGTCGTGCTCCGGGCTGGTCGCCACCGGCATCGGTAACGGTGGTCCAGACCCGAGGCCACGTGTGTGGCAGATCGGTGGGGACTTACAGCACGCTAATGCTCTTGACCTTCCAGCCACGCGGCACCAACTACGTATGGCCCTGCTGCCCCAGCCGAACCATTGGGACGAGCCTGCGATGGACTTTAGCTCCCGTGCGCGCTACGACCCTGCGCCTACTTCCCCGCACATCTCTGCGCCTTCCTTTTACTCACATAGCATTGCGACCGTCTTCACGCAACTCCCGCAGACATGATATAGATATACAGATTTACTATCTACACAGTACTACCTCATAAAACACACATGCATCTACGAGTCACGCAACCACCCGCCTAACTCACTAGGGGAATCCCCAACAGCAGCCCACTAGGGTCCGGCGAGGTCCTGCCTGGGGCGTGTGCCCACGAGGGTGCTCCTCGCCTCGCACCTGCGGTTACCTCCTCCTGGCGTCCATGCCAGGGCAGATCCTCCTCCAGCTCGGCTCTGCGCTCCTCGGAACAGCGATGGTATCGGCACACTCCGGCTTCGGCGACGTCCAGCGAGATGACGAAGAGAGGACGACCGGCCACGACCGTCCGGGGCGGCGGCAGCAGGCGAAGAATGAAGCCCGCGCGCGCGTTCATACTCCGTCGCAGCGAATCGGGGCTGCGTATTCGACAGGCGTGCGCGGCGGGACCAAGAGGGCGCAGAGACTCTGCGTCCTTGAAGAGTCGAGACGAAAGTCACGACAGAAGGTTTGGTAGGCCTGGGCGGGAACTCCGAACAAAGAACTTGGTATCGGGTGCACGCGCCTGTTGGATATTTCGTACCAGAACCGTTTCTGAACCTTCCCTTAAAAACGTTTGAATATATTTGGGCTTCACTGGGTCCGTTCTTAGGGTGCAAAGTGTATCATCGATTTAAAAATTGAAAAAATTGCTCAACATTTATAATTGACTTGCCCTAAAAAGGATTACGTTGTTTGAGATTTCAAATTTAAAAAAAAAAGCCTAGGAAGAAGGATTGTATTAGGCTTATAAGGCATCCCACACCCGGCGGCGAGCTCTACGTTTTACGCTCTATGATTCACATCCTTATTGCCGTGGCCGCCGTCGCTGATTTCGCCGGCAGAGACTGTCTGTGCTCTAGACTTTCGCGGCAGGGAGCGGCCAGGACGCAGACAGCAGCAGTTCCCGACTAGAAATACAGTACTTCGTCACTCCGTGCCGCTGCCGCTCGCCGCCGGCAAGACTGCGGGAGCGGCGTTGCTCATCGTTTTCGTCCCCACCGCCCGCCGTTCGCCGCAGAAGTGTGCGGGCGCCTTAAGAATATCCTTAAAATAGGCCTAATACAACATTAAGAATATTTTTCGCAGAATATTTTCAAGTTTCAACTTTACTATAAGAAGAGTAGCGAACCGGAGGAGGTACAGGTTGTCGCATGCACCCAATTCGTTCGGTTCCTAGTTCGGATTTCTCGCTCGGGCCAAATCAGCCTTCCACCCCTCCGGGTTCGGTGAATTGATAGCGGACTTGTCTGGGTAGGAGAAAGCGCTGACTTGTTCATCGGGTAGCCACTGCGATTCATTGTGTAGGCCAAATACGCTTTCGAATCACTCTGCGATATTCCGTGGAAGTAGAATGCGTGGCGCATCCTAAAAGGGTTTGATTAACCACGTCATATATCCTTCATTGTTCGCTGAATCGATGAGTTGTGCAACAGTGGCATCCAAAAGCAGCTTGCAGTCTTCAAGCGAATCGTTCAGGTCTCATGTTCACCAGATCGGCGATCTCCTCGTGGCAGTGGCTGGGAGTGGGACTGTTCCTGTACTGTAACAGAGAACAGCACTTCATCGCGAAGGACATCGCGGCGTTGAGGAAGGCTCCAGATGGTGAGCTCGTCGTTGATCGCTCATTGCACTGCACTTTCCCTTGCTAATCGGATCCTATATTTGAGCATCGCCCACTTCTGCAGGTTCAGGCCTGATTTTCAACTATGCGCATGGCATCTGCTATGGCGGCTGGTTTGACTATGTGTCTTGCCCGCATTTTCTATTCGAGATCGGCATATACTTATCACTGTGGATGGTGCTTCCACACGCTTATACTTACCAGGTACGTCTACTACAACTCTGTCCTTGGGAAAAGTTGAACTTTCGAATCACCGAATATGTTCAGGTTTCCAAAACGTCGAATTGCGCATAATCGAATGTCATTCGATTTTTAAAAGTTCGAATAGTCGATTATTTGGAGAATCGAGCGTTTAAAAACCCTCCTCTTTACTGTGGTCACCCAAGGGTTTAACATCCCACCTGTCACGTGTATCACTTACCGCACGGTTATCATCGAGGTGCTCGGACGAGCGCCCCCGCAGCGTCTCAATTCGTCCCTGTCGCGTGCCAGACTGCTCCAATGGATCCTCCTCGCTCGAGGGACACGAAGAGCGTCATATCGGTCGTTCAGGGCTTTCACGAAGAAGTCCGACCAACGCGTTGGCATTCGTCCTGGTGTTCTCTTGACATCCCGCGGAATTCAGTAGACAACGGCTCTCGTCCAGCGGGTATCTGCAAAGCGCATTACGTGGCCGGCCCACCTAATCTTCGACAACTTGGCCCACGCGACAGCGTCTCTGATCTTCGAACGTCGGCAAAGCTTGGAACTCCTGAGGCCTTCTCTCACTTGCGTGAGTCGTGCCACTCCGAGCATCGTCCTCCCGATTCCACGCAGCGTGAGGCATCGCGTGTTCATCCTGCTTTCGTATAGCCCAGGTCTCTGAGGCGTATGTTAGAGGGCAGGAAGAACAGTGGAGTCGAATAGGTGGACACGGAGTCGGACGTTCTTCGTCTTCTTCGCGACTTCTTCGACGCTCTTGAAAGCTCCCCAAGCCGCTCCTTTCCTCCTGCTCAGCTCTGGTGCTAGGTCGTTGGCCATGTTGACTTCGCGACCCAGATACACATAGCTGGAGCATTCGGAGATGTTCGTTCCGTTGAGCGAGAATGGGGCATCAGAAACTTGTCCGTTCCTCATGAACATCGTCTTGGTAGGATTCAGCTGCAGTCCAACGTTCCCACATACACGATCGAAGTCGGCCAGCACTCGCTCCACCTGGCTGATGCTCGGTGTTATGAGCACTATGTCGTAAGCGAAGCGAAGGTGGTCAGTTGCCGGCCGTCGACCTTCACTGCCATGTCTTCCCATTCTAGTTCGTGCATGACGTTTTCGAGAGTGGCGCTGAAGAGCTTCGGGGATGTGGTATCCTCCTGCCGAACCCCTCTCTTTACGTCGATGAGGACGTCGTTGTAGAATGGTGCGATCTTGGTCGTAAATCCTTTGTACAGCTCTCGAAGGACTCCGATGTACTGAGAGGAACGCCCTGAGTGAGCAGGTCTTCGACAACCGCTTCAGTTTCGACGGAGTCGAATGCTTTCTTCAGGTCGCCCTCCAGGTCATAGCAAAACACACATTCAAGCTGACTTCATTAATGTTATATAAGCCTAGAAGACTGTGTGGGCGCACTCCTGAAATGCTGATAAAGAACGACCTTTGTCTCCAGTTCTTCATCATAGAACTGCAATAAGTTCAGCCTTACGTGGTGGCAGACGAGGAGTTATATTCCGTTCTTTTCAGTTTCTATCAATATTCGTGCTGGTGAACCAACTGTTCGCCGGTCAGATCACTCACCGATGGTATCGACGGACGTTCAAGGCCTACCCGGAGACTCGCAAAGCTGTGATACCATTCATCCTCTAAGGATTTGCCGCCTCGTTCAGTTATTACGCTGTTGATGCTTCTCAAACGTCTTGGGAACAGTTTATACTCCTGTGATTGCGCGACGGCTTAAATATAAACCATTGGTCACCGACGTAGGTAATGTTCCTTTTGTATACCATTTTCATGTGAAATTGAACATTTTTCAAATCAAACTGGGCAGTTTTCTAATCAACCTGATCTGTTTTCGAATCAAATTGGAACCCCTTTTAATCAATTTGGCGCATTTGGAATCATACTGAAGTTCCTACAAATTATATTCTTCCACGTTGAAACAGATTCCTCGAGATGACTGGAGTAATTTTTTGTTCAAGGAAAATTTAGTATAACCTCCGGGTCTATCCCAGTCGGGGGGGGGGGGGGGGCGGGGAGCAGCGCTTCTTCGGAGTTTGTATGAGGGCGATCGGATCATTTGCTAGTAGCTAAAGTTCTGGTACAAATTCCAAATGGGGGTTGCAACACTACATGCCCCCCCCCCCCTCCGACTAGCATAACCCTGACCTTTAAATTTTCTGATTTACCTGTCTCAATGGGCGCGTGTAGCGCAGTCGGAGGAGGCGCGACTGTCGCTTGCACCCGATACCAGGTTGCTGGTTCGGATTTCCCGCCCAGGCCAACCAAGCCTTCCATCCCTACGGGGTCGGTGAATTGGTACCAGACTTGTCTGGGAAGGATAGAGCGCTGACTTGTTCATCGGCTGGCCACCGCAAGTCATTGTATGGCCAAATACGCATTCATGTCGCCTCCACGACATCCCGTAGAAGTAGAATGCGCTGGCGCATCCCAGAAGGGATTGAGTAACGCCGTCCTTTATCCTTATCCTTATCCTACCTGTTTCAATAGGTAAGCAGCACTGTTTCAAATTTTATAAATCTTTATTTTTATGAAAAATAATGAATAAGGTTTCGTTCTAAAGCACTGAAACGCAGCAATCATTTAATATATTGAAAGAAGAGATCGCGCCTTGCGCTCGACTGGATCGTTGCTGTGAATCCTGTTTGTGTCTGTTTTAAGTTGGCAACGTATACACTGTTAATAAAATAAAAATCCCGACGCTCTAGCTGACTGCATGGCGCGATCTCTTCATTCAATGCACTAAATGACTGCTGCTTTTGTGCGCATTAAAGCAAAATTGAGTTCATTATGTTAATTCCTGAAGGTATACTAGGAAAGTTTTGGAACGCTTCACGAATTCTATTATTTTGTTTTGAAATTAGGTTTAAATTTTTAAGAAGAAATAACGTTTTAATAAACATCCAAATAGTATACCAAATGAAAAAAATTCGAAGAAAGTCATGGCAAAGTTTCCGTAAACGAAATTTTTTCTAACCTCCGTGGAGATTATCGGGTCTAATTTGAAAGACGCTCGTTTTGAAGAGCAAGATGTTCAGCTTCTAAGGGTACCAAAAGTGTCCAGTTTTGTTTGA
Source organism: Heligmosomoides polygyrus bakeri (assembly GCA_947359475.1). Taxonomy (NCBI): domain Eukaryota; kingdom Metazoa; phylum Nematoda; class Chromadorea; order Rhabditida; family Heligmosomidae; genus Heligmosomoides; species Heligmosomoides polygyrus. The sequence continues at coordinate 89,510,248 of OX375868.1, read as the reverse complement.
AAATTGTCCAATTTGACTTGAAGAGTGCCCAAGTTGACGTGAAAATGGCATATATAATACGTGCGAGGCTTTCATCCATAAGGCTGTGACATCTGTTGAAGTATGTGACTGGTTCTGGTCTCTATTCGTATCGTAATTCTTTGCGTCTACAGAATCGCTAGTTCCTCCGCTGTCTCTAGTCACTGTAACTGATCGTATTGGAGCCGCTGTGATACACCTAATAATAAGAAGCGAAGAAGTGTAAGTAGCGTGTTGGTGCTTTTCTCTGTCTGTCTCTCTCTGTTTTCATCTAACGTTGTAGATGTGCTTGTTGTTGTTTGTCCTTCATTTTGATACACAATACTGGATGACTGTGTCATCTCTTCCATTTTCGTTGTTATGAACTCGTTGTCGTTGTGCTTACGGGAGTAGAAATGAAGAGAAGAGACTTCGATGGTAGAGAAAGTCATCTGTGTCGCCTGTCCTCCCGTTGATTATCGAGATGCTCAAGCGGACGCCAGCAGCGTCTCCATTCGTACCTGTCGCATGCCAGAGTGCTCCAATGGATCCTCCTCACTCGAAGGACACAAAGAGCGTCATATCGGTCGTTCAGGGCTTCCACGAGGAAGTCCACCCCACGCATTGGGGGGGGGGGGGGGTCCTGGCGTTCGCTTGACATCCCTCTGAGTCCAGTCGGTGACGGCTCTCATCCAGCAGATATCTGCTAAGCGCATTACATGGCTGGCCCACCTAATTTTTGACGAGTGGCCCATGCGGCGGGCGTCTCTGATCTTCGACGTAGACGAAATTCCGGAGGCCTTTCCTCATTTGCGTTCTTTCAAGCTCTAAATAAACGTATTTATCTAGCGAAGCTGGAATTATACGTTATTTAAAGAACATTCGGTACATGTCGCGAAAGTGAACAGCATTGGGGTGGGGGTGGGTGGAAATGCGCCAGGGGCCGTATGCTATTCTCGCCCGACTCGGGGACGGGGACGGCGCGAAAAATCGATAGCGTATCATGTGCATACCGGGGATGTGGGCGGAGACCGCCTCATACCCGGCCGGGGACGGTTGGGGAGAGAATAGCATACGGCCCCAGATAATCAGATCGCATCGAATGGGTATGCCATTCAGAGAAGAAGTGTACGGTCGGTACTCTTATTGGCTGGCATGTGTTTGGTCGGTGTTCTGTTTGGTTATGACTGCTGGCGCGCTCCCACCTCACAATGCTGCCCACCTTCGCGGCATGTACCAAAATTCTTTCTAAAAATTCACATTTGAAGAGTGTCTTTCAAAAACTGCTCTGTTTTAACAAGCAAATTCCTCTAAAAACAGAAACATTCTTACAATAATAATCTCATCTCAAACAACATTTTTACGTTTATCCTGACGTGTCGGACATCAATGAATTTGCTGATGAGTTGCATGCAAAGATTGCGCCGCGCACTCATTCTATATGTACATATTATAGGTGTGATTGTTGTTTACATGCGTATACTTCTAAAAACAACCAAAACAAAGGAAACACACTGGTAAACAGCATTTACACAACCAATCAAACAAACATAGCGTTGTTCTGGACAAGTTCACAGCACAATCTCTTTTCGCGAACAGCTCTTTGTGTCGGAACACTTCAGAATACATAAAAAACGTTTTACTCAAAGGAAGAGATATTCTATGGAAATTCAGAAAGTGAACACATGCCTTCTAATACAAGTTGAACAAGAGTTTTTCTCGGATAATTTCATATTTTTATATTTTTTAAAATAAAGTTTTATTTTGCTCTTGTTATGAAGTTATATTTTGAATTGAGATACAATTATTTTTGCTTGGAAGGTGTTTGTTTTAAAATGAAAAAGTACACCTTAAAGGGAAGACAGCATATGGTAAAGATAGCATGACTTCTATGCTCAGCATTACTCCGATGGCTATAAAACCCCGTTCCTGCGGAACGACACGTTTTCCGTTCCTACTCCTAATATTGGTTTGCTTGGCAAGGCATCTACGACTTTGTTGGCATCTTTCGCATCAGAATTGATGCCTCCTGCTTCGAGGATAGCGAGAATATTCTTCGCGGACGGAGAGCCCGTGCTACCCAAACCAGCCAATAGATACGCTCTCAAGAGTGGCTGGGTGAAATTTGCTCTCAATCTATCTTCACCTGCCGATCCGACTTGCCTAACCTGGTCCACTACTGAATTTCTGGTAGCTGCACGTCGGTTCTTCTCCTGGACGTCTTCGGGATCGATCTGCTAGGATACGGATACGCAAGTACTCCTGTGGCAGAGTTCTAGTTCGAGGTCTTGCCACTCGTTCAGGTTCATTCTTCGTTTTGTTCCACATAATTTTGATAGCCTTGTCACTGTGGAAGAGACTCCAGTCTTTCCCGTAAGACTCCAGAACGGCAAAAAGAAAAGGAGGATCGAAGTGGCTCTTTCGCCCTCAGCACCGCCGAATTTCGATCGAGCCGCGAAGCAGTAGTTGATCAAGGACGTCCACTGCCTGTCCATGTCCGAACGGATCTTGCTGTTTTTCTCGAAAGCAGGAAGGAATTGGAAGCAGTTGTGAGGCGTAACAATGACTTGTCCAGTAATCTTCGTGATATGGCTAATGGATTAAGCTGCTTAAGAAAGAGGATAGCTCTCTTCGAAAGATGCTGGAGCATAAGGATAGCATAAGGATTTTCTTGATCCTCGCAATATAATTGGTAGCGGTCTTAATCCCCCCCCCCCCGCACAGTCCACTTGTATCGGCTGTTGTACAAAACTTGCATGAAAATGAGTCTGAGCCAGGGGTGCACACAAATTTCTGTGCGTTAAATTTTTTAACGGGAAAACTTCGTTAAATTTCCGGTAAATCGTTTAATTTCATTTAAAACATTAATAGCTGCAAACCATTATTTCAAGTGAAAAAATCAAGGAAAACCTTATACGCTTCAATTTCAAGAGGTCAACAGCTAAAGTTAAAGGAATGGAGTGTAACACTGCAATGTGAAATAAGCAATTCAACATCAATAAACAAAAAAAATAAAAAGCCTTTAGCAACGAACTATCTACATACAGGGCGTGTAATAAGAACAGGTATGGAATTATCGTTCAAGGTGATCACCGACAAGGCATCTTAAAATGTGCAATCAGGCAGAACCCGTAGTTTCCCATTCCCTAGTTCTTCCCGATACTGCTTTGTGTGACTGTTCTACGAGCATATGCAATCCCGATGCGGGCACCGGGCACCAGAAAGAATTAATAAAAATACAATTAAAAGTCTCTTAGTGGTATGTTAACAAATACCTGGTGCGCAAGACCAATCCATTTTTTTGCAACGTTGGGACCGTGACACGACATCATGTCGCACGGTCTCACACTGCCGAAAGGGTGTAACACGTCGTCAACGTGTTAAAGTTCAGAAAAAGTAGCTTTCCTTTATGTTATTAGTGTTTTTCTATAAACTTTTAAAATATGTTCAGCGGCCGAAAACATCCCCCTCTTGTTTCAGGTGACGGGTGGCATCTGTTTCATGTGACGACTGTTTCAGGTGACGAGCAAAAGTATTCTAGGATAAGCTGTCACAACGATGTTTTGTTGCGATCAAAACTTCTAGCACCAGACGGGACTCGAACCCGCACCTTCCTCTGACCGGGCGGGAATGCTCTACGCCATTACAACAAAGCAACAAAACATCGTTGTGACAGCTTACAACCTCGATAACAGCCAATTGAGGCTTAAAGAAACTGATTTGAATTATTCTAGGATAAGCAGCGCCAGGTGAGCAAAGGCATGTCTTACGAGAAGGTTAGACAAATATCTTCGTTGATTCCTTGACGTGCTTGGGGTGGTCAATCCCTTTCGGGATGCGACACGCATTCCACTTCTACGCGATATCGTGGAGGCGATTTGATTGCGTATTTGGCCATAAAATGACTTGCAGTGGCCAGCCGATCAAGAAGTCAGCGCTCTACCCTTCCCAGACACGTCTGGAATCAATTCTCCGACCCCGAAGGATTAAGGCTTGGTTGGCCTGGGCGGGAAATCCGAACCAGGAACGTGGAACCGGGTACATGCGACAGCCAGCACCTCCCATACTGCGCCGCACGCGCTCCAAAATGCATTATTTACAGACATTCAAAACCAATTCACGAAATCATTAAGATATTCTAGCTGAATTCAATAGTTTTTCCAGGAACAGTCATAATCGGGAGATGAAACCTGCAACATTAGTGACGACTAAGAGTAAATGTGATAAGCTCACTGAGGAAAAAGTCCGTTAAAAATTCCGTTAAATTTCTAAAAATTTCCGCCAAGTTGCTAACCCAGGTTTTTTTTTCGTTAAATTTGCACCCGTTAAATGTGACCCCTAGTCTGAACCCAGACGATCGTTAGTTATTGCGTCCGGAGTTTAGGAGCGGTGGTCGCTCCGATAGGATAGGTCATGATCTTAGTTATCTCCGCTAGTTGCTCGACTTTCTCTCGCTTGATTATGCACCCATTTCGGTGTATCGGATGAGCCGCCCGAGTCCATCATATGACAGATTGCTTAAGGTTCTGTTGCCTTCTTCGTTCTTTGTTGCGCTTGCACTCAGCTCCCCGCCCCCCTCACCCCAGCTTAAGCACCTTCCGCCGAAAAAGGTACCTTCATAAGGTCCTTTCTACCTAAAGGCGAGGACGAACGGGGGGGGGGGTGAGGAATGTTCGTGCTGACGGTTATCCCCATATAAATTCTAGTGCTTCTAGAAATCAAAATGTTCTTTCAAGTCAGAATCTTCTATCGACACATCGTAACGTTGAATCATTGGCCATGGATGGATGTTCTCCCTCTCGTCGTTCGGCTAAATTTTCTAAACATGCAGTTACTCTTCGGATGTCAGGTGGTTATTTTACAGCTCTTTACGCAAATATTCGATCACTCTGCAAAAAGGTGAATAGCTTAAGCTACCTAGTGAGAAAAAATAGCTTTGATCTGGTTGCACTAGCAGAGACTTGGTTTTCTTCTTCAATTCTTGACAGCTGTTTATTTGGTGAATGGTGTTCTCAGTATGAGGTATTACCACCAGAGTGGTTTTAGCACATAAAGCTTCAGTTTGTTCATCTGTCAAGTTAGGTCAACTAATTAAGGTCATTACTGACTTGGTGGACTGCAATCATATATGCTTGATACTGGGCGACTTCAACCTTTCAGATATTCAGTGGTCGCATGCTAGTAGTCGTGTTTGCACGTCTACAGGTCTTAAGGAGTACCTCGCACCAACGCACAATCTCAAACTTGGGTAATTAAACTTTATTGTAGCGAAAAATAACGTGCATTCTCATAGAAGAACGAAGATCAAATACTTAAAGCGCATCCTATTAAATGATGGCATAACGGGAAAAGAAATAAATAAGAATGCATTGACACTCCTACAAATAAGTTATGAATGCGCATGCACTGAGTCACATAAAGCGCAATTCTTGGGAGGGGGAGACGTGAGGATATGGAAAGTAAAAAGGAATGAGAAGGAATAACCAGTGAAATGTTTTAACCACCGCTTTTATAGGCGCACGCAGGCACGCGTCTTGCCAAGACTTTCATCAGCTATAGGAATGCTACAAAGGAATGTATGAGAATGAAAATAGAGCTCTAGAAATACATTTTTTACTTATACAATCTCAATCACGTCTGTGATAGTCCTCGTCAGACAGGTCTTTTTTGGAGATGTGCCTGACCACGATATTTTTCAATTCGTTACCGAAGGTACCCTTCGATCCAACATGTTGGGTCTCTTGTTAACCAACAGTAGGGAACTGGTTAAAGAGGTTAAGCTTCTTTCTCCTATTGATAATCTAAATTGGACACACAGGTTAGGAAATACTTTCTAGATTCCGTGCGTTCAATAACTAATGCAAATAATCCTATGAAACGCCTTAGAATGAATATAAACATTTCATACATGGCATTTATAGTACTACAGGTCTGAATGGACGCTAAGCAGTTAACGACAATTAAATAAGTTGAAATGTTATCATAATCCGCCCAAGAAAACCTTTTTCGAAGAATGGGACGAACTGGTGCGGCAGCAGGAATATTCAGGTTGAAGGCTAGTGAAGCATGATCACTGGTTCCTAGCGGCTGACTAACGAAAACATTATCAATTGAATGAGGATTACTAGAGGCTACTAATTCTAGAATACGTTCTTGACGAGTTGGTGTTCGCACTAGTTGAGTCAGACCCAAATTTTCACACATCCGGATGAAATCCCTACGAAAGCTGCAGCTACTAGATATGTTAACCTACACATTTTAACACATTCGCGACCATGTCCACTCATATGAGTGGACAGCGGAGAGGGCGCGACGGACGGTGTCCACTCATTTGAGTGGACGGGGGAGTTTTGGGAAGAACTTGGTTTATTGATGTTTTTGTTCGATTTTCTTCTCAGGTTCGCAAATTATAGTAACAAAAAAATGTTGGGTATGCGTAGACAGAAAAATGATTGGCTTTATCGTATCTAACAAGACAAGAACTTCTTCCATTACTGAAACACAATAAGCGCGCCAAAAAAGCCGCGGGCCGTCGCGCGCACTGGGCGCGAAAACGCTCTGGTCGTGAATGTGTTAATTCTCTGACAAACTGGCGTACAAATTTATGCAGAGTGGGTTATATCCATGTGACCAATCTAATGGTTCCTTCTTATGCCTCATTCCCACTTCCATTTAGAGTTGTTTTTGATGCTATAGTGTGCTACCGTGCTCTGCAGACTTCTCGGATTCGAGTTTTCTCCTCGCTTAACTTTTTCACTCTTCTAACATTGTAAAGGCTACCGTTTGGAACAGAGCAGGTTTAAGAGGAGAGATAATATTAATACATTATTAAAATAACCTCATGTCTAAGAGGATGGGGAGGTTGGGCTCCTCCGTTTCCGGTCGAGAGCGATCTGATAAGAGACACATTGCAATTCCACTGCCGAATGTTGTCCCAATCCACAGAAAGATAATGGAACCAGTTTCTTGAAGAAAGAGAGCAGTATTCTAGAACCACGTCCTGTCTGGTAATAACGTCTAGTCAGTTTATTTATAACAGATACAGGTATACGCTATCCCTGTATCACCTGTCACCTGTCGTCCCGTTGATCATCGACTTGCTCGAGCGGGCGCCAGCAGCGTCTCCATTCGTCCCTGTCGCGTGCCAGAGTGGTCCAATGGATCCTCCTCGCTCGAGGAACACGAAGAGCGTCATATCGGTCGTTCAGGGCTTTCACGAAGAAGTCCGACCAACGCGTTGGTGGGCGTCCTGGTGTTCTTTTGACATCCCGCGGAATCCAGTCTGTGACGGCTCTCGTCCAGCGGGTGTCTGCGAATCGCATTACGTGGCCGGCCCACCTAATTTTCGACGACTTGGCCCATGCGACAGCGTCTCTGATCTTCGAACGTCGGCGAAGCTCGGAACTCCGGAGGCCTTCTCTCACTTGCGTGAGTCGTGTCACTCCGAGCATCGTCCTCTCGATTCCACGCTGCGCGACGCTGATCGCGTGTTCATCCTGCTTTCGTATAGCCCAGGTCTCTGAGGCGTATGTTAGGGCAGGAAGAACAGTGGAGTCGAATAGGTGGGCACGGAGTCGGACGTTCTTCGTTTTCTTCACGACTTCTTCGACGCTCTTGAAAGCTCCCCAAGCCGCTCGTTTCCTCCTGCTCAGCTCTGGTGCTAGGTCGTTGGCCATGTTGACTTCGCGACCCAGATACACATAGCTGGAGCATTCGGAGATGTTCGTTCCGTTGAGCGAGAATGGGGCATCAGAAACCCATCCGTTCTTTACGCTATCCCTAGCGAGAAGAACTAGATGCAAATCCATAGTCGAACATCATTCGTGATTGAAAGCGGGATCTAGAACGTTTCTACACCCATGTGGAGAGGATAGACCACTGACGTTTCTATCGGTCTGCATTACACCTTATAGGTCGGAGCGGTTGATGTACAAAGTGCAGTAAAACCGAGCGCGTAGCACTTCAAGAATGGGTCCAACTGATTTTGGCAGTTTTGATCTCTATTTTCGATGGTGTATTGAGTTTATCGCATTCACGCTATCTTGTCCGCCTACGATGCTGCAGACTGTCGTAGAACAAACTTTCGTTACAGAGCTGGTGAAGGGTAGCCAGAGCGAGTGCAGAGAACCACTAAATATTAACAGTAGTGCAATATTATAACATTTTTGACATCTTACAAGTGCAGGGTTTCAAAAAAAAAACGGCGCATCGGTCAATGTGAAACCATTTTTAAGTATTAGCTTTTACAGCGAATTTTTTGCTGCTGTTTTGCTAAATCCTAGATTTATAGGCAATCTAGAGAATTGGGCGCGTGTAGCGCAGTCGGAGGAGGCGCGACTGTCGTGTGCACCCGATACCAGGTTCCTCGTTCGGATTTCCCGCCCAGGCCAACCAAGCCTTCCATCCTTCCGGAGTCGACGAATTGGTACCAGACTGGTCTGGGAAGGATAGAGCGCTGACTTGTTCATCGGCTGGCCACCGCAAGTCATTGTATGGCCAAATACGCATTCATGTCGCCTCCACGACATCCCGTAGAAGTAGAATGCGCTGGCGCGTCCCAGAAGGGATTGATTAACGCCGTCCTTTATCCTTTATCCTTATCCTAGAGAATTGGTGATAAGTTAGAAATTTAATGAATATTGATACTATGCAAACTTTTTGTTGGAATATCATGCATGGGCTTAAGTAAGGTTTTTGAATTTACAGCTGCTCGACTTTCTTGAAACATGCAATGTTTGGTTTGAAGAATGTCTTCTAAGCAAGAAGACGTGAAAAATAAATAGTTTGGTAGGAAAGCTGTTTAACTTAAGCTGAAAATCAGACAACGAATGATTAAATACCGAATAACATTTGATGAACTTTTCCTTGTTGTTGTTGTTGTTGTTGTTGTTGTTGTTCTTCAGCGTTTGTCCCGCTCAGCGGCGGGGTCCGCTCTTCTGCTATGTGTGTATCAAGCCAGCGTTGCTTAGGCCGTCCTTCAGGCCTTTTTACGGGCACATCTATGTTGAGGCCAATCTTCCAAACGGTGTCACCATGCGCACGAAGAACATGGCCATTCCACCGTAGGCGAGCTTCACGTGGCTTATCGGCAATCGGAGCGACGTCTTTGGTTTCACATCTGATTAACATTAGGAGAAAAAGCCTCTGGAAATTTAGTTGCACTGCAGTACAGTTCAGGTGACTGTTACGATTTGCGGTTTACGATTTACGACGGTTTTTTTTCGTAATTAATTTTTCGTAGATTTATGACTTACGAAATTTCCTTTAGACAAATCCCTGATTGGAACAAGCGTTATTTTTAGAATTTAAAAATTGCGGTTTCAGATGCTCTATAAATGCGTCTTCAACCGAGTGCAGATTTTTTCTCACGTCCTGCGGATTCATATTCGGTGTTCACATCAGTGGCGTTTCTATTAGGTTGTCCGGAAAGTTCTCAGCGTTTTGTGTTACTGTTTTTTACTCGTCTAATAATAAGTGAGAATTCAACCTGCATTGCGCATTAATGCTATTTTCTGTACAAAATTTTTCGCTCTATCTGACTAAGTAATTTATGTTTCAACGTTGTTTTATATTTCTGTGCTTGAAGCGCTTATTGAAGTATGTCAGGAGCAATTCCGAACGAGTTTGTATTTTAACTTCAAATTGGGACACTCCACAGCCGAGAGGTTCGACAAATCAATCAGGTGTGGGGATCTATTAGGTTGTAACGAATTAAATGGCACTGGCTCACGCCATTTTTTGGCGCGTCTTTACGCGTTTGATCAAGAACAAACCGTAACATGTGGCATATCATTTAGAAGCGCAAACTTTGCTCTACCGGTGAGTACCAAATTTTCTATGTAAAAGTGGGAAAACTTTAGAGTTTTATTGACTTTTTTGCAGATGGACAAAAGGGTAATCCGAGGCATTTACTTGTATGAATTCAAGCTGGGCACTACAGCTAAGGAGGCGGACGAGAAGATCAACGCCGCATTCGGTCAAGGATGTTCCACAATTCGGACGGCGTATCGTTGCTATCAGAAGTTCCGGAATGGAGATGAGAGCTTGGAAGAACATGAAGGTCGTGGGAGGCATAGTGATGTTGATGAGGACAGGCTGAGAGATGTGGTAGAGGGGGATCCACACAAAGGTACCAGGGAGATAGCGAAGGTTCTTGGCGTCAGTCACAACACAGCTGCCCGGCATCTGAAGGAAATTGGAAAGACCAAAAAGCTGGAAAGATGGGCGCCTCACGAGCTGTCTGAGGAGCAAAGAAACCGACGATATGAGATCTCGTCCGCACTGCTTCTACGGAACGAAACGGACCCATTCCTTGATCGCATCGTAACCTGTGTCGAGAAATGGATAATGTACGACAACAGGCGACGATCGGCACAGTGGGTGGACAGCGATGAGAGCCCCAAGGTTTTTCGAAGCCGGAATTGCACCAAAAGAAAGTAATGGTGACAGTATGGTGGTGTTCGCTGGCACAGCTTCCTCCCTCCCGGTGAATCCATCACCGCAGAGAAGTACTGCATTGAAATTGAAGAAATGATGAAAAAGTTGAAGGATATCCGGCCGGCCTTGGTAAACCGAAGGCGAGTTCTCCTTCTGCACGACAATGTTCGCCCCCATGTAGCACGAATGACGTTGCAGAAATTGAATGAACTGAGCATTGAAACTCTACCACATCCTCCGTTTTCTCCCGACCTCTCCCCAACAGACTACCATTTCTTCAAGCATCTTGGCGACTTCTTGGTAGGGAAAATCTTCAAATACCAACAGGATGCCGAAAGTGCCTTCGAAGATTTCGTCAATTCCAGAACTTCTGATTTTTATGCTACTGGGATAAAAAAGCTTGTGTCACGTTGGCAAAGATGTGTAGAATCAGAAAGTTTTTATTTCGATTAATAAACTTGCCTACAAGCCGAGATATTAACTGTTTAAATTTACAGTGGTTCAGTGCCATTTATTTCGTTACAACCTAATAATACAGGGTGCGTCAAAAGTTCTTGGACACATGTCATTGACCGCCCAAACGGCTTTTTCAAAGCAAATCATATTCATAATACTATGATATTCATAAAATTTAATACTATTGACTAGGCACATATTAAGAAGTTTAAGATTTTTTTAATGTTTCAAAATGGCCTCCTTTAGCACGAATACACGCTATCAATCGCTCGAGGAACGCATCCATGGCGGCACGCAGGGGGTCCTCATCAATCTCTCCCCAGGCTTTCTTCAGGGCTCTTTGAAGTGAAGCAGTGTTCGTGTGGGATGTTGCATAGGCCTTATTCCTCAATATGGACCAGTTTGTGTAGTCTATTGGATTGAGGTCCAGGCTGAGCGGCGACCACTCTTCTGCTGAGATGAAATCCGGAAAGTTGTTCAGCGCAAAACTTCTGTTTCACATTAGCCTTATGAGCGGGCACAGAATCTTGGCGATAAGTCCAGTCGATTTTTTAAAGGCACAGATTTCCAAGGAAGAATGCCTTTCTTCAGGAGGCCCTCAAGGAAGTTTTATAGTTAATTTTTATCTTCGACATGCAGTTTCTCCATTACAGTGCGGAAACCATTTGCATCACCCATCTTGAACAAAAGAACATTCAGACACCAAAAAAGGTATATGAGAGGTTAAGAGTAGGGCAACAATACCACACAAAAGTTTCGTTGAGCGAAGTGCATCATCCCATATAATGAGCCTGAAACAAAAGAGTCCAAGAACTTTTGACGGACCCTGTAGTGTTGGAGAAAGCACTGTGCGCGAGCGGTTCAGTAACTTTCGAAAGGGAGATTTCAGCCTCGAAAATGACCCCGTAGCGGTCGACGTAAAGCAGTCCTGGACAAGGGTTGAAGGAATCGGTGGAAGATAAACCACCCCAGACAGATCGCGGGATCGCGGAAGAGCTAGACGTCAGTGAAACTGCTGTTGCGGATGCTTTGAAACGCCTTGGGAAGCGGAAAAAGCTCGAAAAGTGGGTGCCACACGCGTTGAGTGAGCGGCGAAAATTGTCACGTTTCGATATTTGTTCTCTACTTCTACTCAACAAAACTAACTGGTTTTGGATCGAATCATCACTTGTGATGAAGAATGGATTCTGTATGATAATAGGGAACGTTCCGGTCAGTGGTTGGATGCCGACGAACCCCATAGGTATTCTCCAAAGACGAACCTCCACCAAAAAAGGTAATGCTCACTGTGTGGTGGTCGGCGTCTGGTGTGATCCACAGCAACTTTTTTGGCACCAGGCCAAACGATCACAGCAGAGTTCTACTGTAAGGAAAGCGACGAAATGCACCGAAAATTGCTTCAACATCAGCCAGCAACAGAAGAGGCCCGATTCTTTTGCACGACGACGCCAGCCCACACATTTCGCAACTCACTATTCGAAAACTGAACGAATTGAGAGTTGAAGTTCTGCCTCACCCGCCATATTCTCCAGACCTCTCACCAACCGACTACCACCTTTTCAAACCCTTCCAGAACTTTCTCGCTTCAAAACCTTCATCAATCAGGACCAAGCCGAAACAGCTTTCGCGCATTTTATCGAATCTCGACCAACCAATTTTTTCGCTGATGGAATAAGTCGACAGGTATCCCATTAGCAAAAGTGTGCTGATTAGAACGGTGCTTATTTCGACTAAATCCTATGCGATTTGAGAAAATTATGGTAGTTCAAAGAGAAGCACTCAAAACGCTGAGAACTTTCCAGACAACCTAATAGCTGGTAATATGCCTTTGCGGTACATCGTTGTGTATCTCAAGTCTGCAGCATCAGTTTATTCCCGCTTCTATTTCCTTAAAAATGATGAACTATATACAATTTTCACTACAAATTCGACGCTTCTGAATCGAGCTCCTTGATTCGGACTTACATCCTAGGCCCACCAAGCCTTCCCCAGGATCTGTGAATTGCTACCAGACGTGTCTATGATGGGTAAATCACCGACCTGTTCATCGGATGGGTCACTCAAGTCATTGTATAGTCATTCGCATCCACTCTCTCCGAAGAAGTTGAATGCGTGGAGTATTCCAAAAAGGATTGATTACCGGTTTCCTTAACTTTCATGTTTGTTTTTTAAAATCTTTTTTCGGAATAGTGTTTCTACTTTAAAATTTTGGCATCTCAATAAAAATGTATGCGAATGATCTAAAAATATACAATATATTTACTGATCAAAATGACACTGCTAGGTTGCAAACGGCCATCAATTCATTAATGAAGTGGATTAAAGAATGACAACTGCCTCTGTCACCCCAAAAGACTATTTTTATGCAGCTTAGAGCGATTCTCCAGCTCGATCCACTTCACACGATGTGAACGGTGTCAGAGTTTTTCCGAGTGATCCCGTCAAAGATCTAGGATTTCATTATAACAGTAACCTTTCTGAACATGTCAGAGTTCGATGCAGAGAGGCAATTATGCATACCTATCATATATTCAAAGGCCTTTGCAGTAATAATGAATCAATTCTCCTTCGAGCTTATAAATCTAATGTCAGGCCTATGGTTGAATCTTGTGTCACAGTGTTTTCACCACTTAGGAAAAAAGAGATATATTGCGTAGAAAGAGTTCAAAACAATTTCACACGAAAGCTCTTGGCGCGCAACGATGCCTTCTCGTACCACAGAATTCCGAGCGTAGTAGACAGGAATAGACTTCTGGGTCTACCGTCGCTAGCATTTCGTGTAAGCTGTTGATGTTTGCACTGCTCACAAGCTGCTGCATCACAGATGCAGCAGCTGCAGCATAGCACCCTAGTGCGCGAGTTTGCCAAACTGAATAACTGCTTCATGTTAATGCCCTTATTGGTGATGTTGATGTTTGCACTGCTCACAAGCTGCTGCATCACAGATGCACAATAAGGGCATTAACATGAAGCAGTTATTCAGTTTGGCAAACTCGCGCACTAGGGTGCTATGCTAAAACTTATATTGCCCCGACCAAAATCCAGAGTATATGCCAACTCGTTCAGATATAGAGCTGGTAGTGCATACCTCAGGGTCACGAAAAATATTTTAAAGGTAAAGGTCTTAACTCCTGAGCAATTCAAGCAGACTGTGAGCAAATCATTGCTCAGATATGACGTTTCTTGAAACTGACTAATTTGGCATGTAACACTGACTTTCAGTTTCAGCCATCGTTATTGTTGTTTCTTCATACTTGTTTTAGTTGCTTTTCTCTGCTTTACTGCCTTCTCTTTTTATTGGAATTGTTGAGTGGATGTTGATTCTGTATGATATTTGCTTTTTGCAATTATAATAAACTGATAAACTGATAGTAAAATAGGCGATCATGGAAAATCCACGTTGGAATAACTCAAGTAGAATTCGAAATTGAGTCCTCCATGATGTCCTGTAACCCTACGCCGCGTAGCGCATTCGATATAAGGTCAAAACAGTTCCTCCTTTATCCTTTTTCGCTTCCCAAGTTTCTGAAAATGTAATTGTCGGCCATTATACGCTCGTTGGGGTAGAATGCAATGCGCTGATTCGGACATCGAACAGACAGTACAACAGTGAAAATAATTTATAGAACAAAAACGTCACATGAGGCGTGGGCATTACACTATCGGTAATATATACAACGCACAGCACATTAAGCGAAGTAGCAGCACAATCTTCGAGAGGAATCGGGTCCATTGTAGCCGTGTCGATGGAAATCAGACCTTTTCGGTCGGTGAAAGCTGAAACGAAAAGCGATTAGTTGGGAGTCAGCACTCGGAACTGACTTGCTCAGGAACTCTAGAGGTGACTCTGACGTTCGGTGAGGTTACGCCGAATTCGAAGGCTCAAGTGAAACCGACAAGTGAGACAGTTCCCATGAAAAGCCGACGTGTAAGCAGTCTTTAGGACACCTGAGTGGGGTCGCCAGCTGCTTTCGGTTCCACCACTTTCTCGCTTTTCTTTTCGGATCCCAAGGCTTGTTGAGTCTAAATGAGAATCGAATCAGCTGACGAGGTCTGTGGGAGACGGAAAACAATCAGCTAGCAGGAGCTAGGGCAACGCTTCCCCATCCAGACAGGAGCGGAGCGTACGAATTCGGCGCCATAAATTTGGCGCCGTTCCTATTAGGAGCTGTCGGGCTTTTTTCTGATGTATCATCTGCATCGGGAAATTGAACCGGATGAATGCAAGAGGGTGGTTCAGTTTCTGCCGTCATTACTCACGGTTTATCGTCACGATTGGCCTCCTGATGGGAATTTTTCAACGCTTGATAGAAGCTTATTTACGTGTTCCGAGCTACAGCTGAGCTGAGCTACGATGCCAGGCTTTTACTAGCCATCCCATGGCTTCTGGAGTCACAGAACAAAAACCGCATCATCTCCACATTAGCACTTTTCAAACAGAACTGAACATGCGCCGGATAAAAATGGACGTCTTTCACGTTAAACGGGACTTTCCGTTTGAAAGCTTTGTACTAGTCGTTAATGTGGCCTACATGAAGGAAGGCGACGCCCAATTATAACCAATCAGAGCACAGAGTGAACACGGGCTAGGCAGTCGCGCCACGACAGTGCGCCTCCGGGTGGCACTCATATTCAGTGCAGCCTGATTGGTCAGTTGCTTCCTCTCCCACTCCTCACGCAGGCCGCATTAACGACTAGTGCCAAAAATTCATGCTTGTATGGCCATCAAATTCTTAATAATATCCTTTTCTTAATTTTTACCCTTGTAGATGCATGAATGTTTTGACGCTTTTTTAGAGGCGGTGAGCATTTTCTGGAGTTTAAAATCAGTGAACTTTTGAACATTTCCAGGTCTAAAGTCAGTTTCCTTCAAAATTTAGCGGAAGCTGCATGACATATCATGCAGAGGTTGCGCCATGTTCTCGACAGCACTTCGTTATGCTTATCTGCTTAATTGATAGTGTGAATTCTGTTCATGTGGAGCTTATAGGCAGAATAGAGTTAAGCGTTTTCCCGAACGACTCCTGCTGCAGTGTAGATTTACACGCAAACTAATGTAGGAAGAATTCTTAGTATCAATCAGATGAAAATCGTAAGGGTGCATCGCGCAACTTCCTCGGACAACATGCTGGAAAAGCCTTTGCATATCGGCGTTTTAAAGCAACTCTAAAATTATTAATGCTCCTATGAGAATATGTTTTAAAAACACTAAAATGTGCAACACATTTTTTAGGGCCCACCTGTACTGGAAACTAAAAAAGTCAAATCATTTTTTATTACGCAAAAAATTTTAATGACCTGCTTCAAGCGTCTCTTAACGTTATTGCTGCGCTGTTCTATTTTGTGATCAAAAATTTTGTGCTACTGATGAGACCCACATCCTGTACTTTCCGGGCAGGATGCAATGCTAGCTTCCTGCCCGGAAAGTACAGGATGTGGGTCTTCCCATTGCACCCGCAACTGTTTCGACTACATGAAACATGTGCATTATCCTCGTAAGAAGTTTACTTGACTTTCTGAAAACATACCAGAATACCTTATGAAGTACCAGAATACCTTTTCAATACGATTTTAAATGTAATCGTTTTAAAATGAAAAGCGTCCATTTGACTTGGAAGCAGTATAGCATAGGCTTCAAGAGACATCTTATGGCAGGAGCTTCGCCTACAACCTCAATGCAAGCTTCGTTCTTTAATGCTAACGAATCAAGTTAACTTAAGCAAACCCTTTATGCTTCTCCATTATTCTGCGCATAGTCATTGGCGTAGAAGACGTCGCTATTTCGAAGTGTGGCCACTAGGCAGTTACAGTAGTGGAATTATAGTAGGGACGAGGTTTACTACGATCCTTCGGGTCAAAATACTACGACCATCCAGAGAAAATTTTACAAACTTCAAAAAACAGCACGAATTTTAAATTTTTTGGAATAGCAGGCTCCATGGCACTTTATTACAGCCCATTATTAAATCTGTTTTTACACTGTAAAAAGGCATATTTTTTTATCCAAAAAGTCCGGCTCAAGCGTTCAGATTAATGAGAGTCGAATGACTGACCAGATACTAACCTCTTCTAAAACCTTTGTTTGAATCGGAGCCAAGCGCTTCCTCTCCAGTGACTCTTCAAGCTTTTCATTCAGCCGACTTCTCCGTTTTACCTGCTTATACGAGGCGTTCTGGTCCATCTTCTCGATCCACTTTTCCTTATCCCTGTCCGAGTCGTCTTTCACTGTTTTGCGGTTGGCTCTCTTCTGCAACTTCTAAAAGTTCACTGGAGTATAGAGGCTATCTGAGTGGAGAACTGAGAAGTTCTTAATATTGGAGATAATAAGGATTGTTTACTGTCTATTATTTTGTCACCAGAAAACGTTTAGGTTTGAGCTCGAGTCCTTGAAAAGGGTCTAATTAGCTGAGTAAATTATTTAAAATCGCCATAAGCACGTGTTTAGTATTCTTGTGGTTCCTAAGAGTACCAAATTCGATATATACCATTTATTCGTTCAGTTATCCTAAAAAGTTCAGTCGTGCAGGCTTTTTAATTATTTCTTCAGTTTTAGCTAGTCGTTTTTAACAAATATCTCTAGTCTCAGTACGTGCTCCAAATGATGCCGAGCATTCTAAGAAGGAATTTGTGAAGTACGAGCCGCGGAAGGCCTCACCGCTTCACGTTCTCATTCAGCTGCTCGTTAGATACACCATATTCACGTTGAATTGGAAATTCTTCAAAACTAGCTCCAAGACTTCTAAAATCAAAGTAAACTCGTTCAAATCGAAGTTACCGTCACGCAGGCTAATCTACAGACTTCATAAAATGGTTAGAATAATTTTTTCTTCGTGCAGAATTAGGCATAGCTTTCTTTGAGGATGTTCAGTTTACATGTCCCAATAAGTTGAATAATTTTATAAAATTTTTATTCTTGGAGAAAAATATTCAATTGAATTTGTCTTAAAGCACAGCAAAGAAGCAAGAATCTACATAGAAGATCAAATCGCGTCAAGTACTCCAACGGTTCGCCGCAACTTTTACTTGATTTAGACGCCATTTAAGTGGACCGTCGAAGTAAGGATATAAGTGTTCTCTAGTTGTTTTTGTTGTATCATTAAATGGTGCCAAACTCCATGCAAACAGAAATTCTGCTATCAATCGAATAAAAAGCGCGACATCTTGAAATAGGGCATGGCGAGCTCTCTTTTGGCATTAAAAATGACCGCTTTTGAGTTTTTTTAAATAATTTTTGAACCATTACATATTTGTACTCGAAAAATAAAAATTTTACAAAATTTCAAACGATTGGATTATTGGCTAGGTTCAAACTTCAAAGAAGGTGATACTAAAAATTTCCATGAAAGTTTTTCTAACTTTTTAGGAAAGTCTAGTTCAATATGAAAAAAGCTTTTGATTTAGAAGTTTGTTTTCAAAAGCGTTAGGCTTGTTTAGAAGAGCGTCCAACTTCACATGAAATGTGTCCAATTTGATTTGTAAAGCTTCAAGCCTTTTGAGTTGAAAAGTGGTGTGATTTTTATATCTTACCACCCCTTCTAGCGACAGCTGTAAATGACACACTGTTTTACATTACTTATTGGGTCAGGTGTATTGAAAATTCTCAAAAAAGTCATGCCAAATTGTTGTTGAACAAAAAAATCATTCCAACCTTTTTGGAAAGTCTCTAGTTTGATGTTGAAGTAAACCATTTCGATTTGGAAGAGTTCACTTTGACGTCAAAAGTTTTAGATAGCTTAAAAGAGTGTCCAATTTGACGTGAAAAGGTTCCAATCTGAATTGAAGTGTTCAATTTGATCTGAAAAGTGTCCGATTCGACGAGAGAATGATAGATCACTTCGGTCCCTCCTTACTCATTCTCTGCGCAATCAAGGGGTTCTCAGTAGCAATGAAAGCTATTTGTTTTGTTCCTCGATAGGGAGAATGTCCCTGGATCACGAACCTTTTTAGCATCGGCTCCACGACAGACGTCATAGAGCTTCTTCAGTTGCTTCTTCTTCATTGTGATCTGCTTGCTTTGGACGGCGCTATCTTGGCAACTGAAAATACAAACGTCATAAATAATAAAAAGGATAAAGGACGGCGTTACTCAATCCGTTTTGGGATGCGCCACGCATTCTTCTTCTACAGGATGTCTTGGAGGCGATTTGGTTGCGTATTTCACCATATTTCACCATTTCACCATACACCGATGAAGAAGCTAGCGCTTTATCCTTCCCAGACACGTCTGGTACCAATTGACCGACACCGGAGGGATGGAAGGCTTGGTTGGCCTGGGCATGAAATCCGAACCAGGAATCTGGTATCGGGTGCACGCGACAGTCGGCCTCCGGCTGCGCTACATGCGCCCACAAAGGTCATACGGCTTTAAAAGCGAAGAAGCCGAAATTCATCCGGGAAAGTAGGGAAAGGTTCGTCTGAGGGCATGCAACGACGATTTATTCAATTCAAAAATTTTATGAATGGAGCTCGTGATAAATTGATAACATCGCTCGCACGGAAAGCAGTAGGATTGAAGACTAAGCTCTCTTGACCGCAATGGCTTTAGTAGACATTCTTTCTAATTAGGATAAGGATAAAGGATAAAGGACGGCGTTACTCAATCCCTTCTGGGATGCGCCAGCGCATTCTACTTCTACGGGATGGCGTGAAGGCGACATGAATGCGTATTTGACCATACAATGACTTGCGGTGGCCAGCCGATGAACAAGTCAGCGCTCTATCCTTCCCAGACCAGTCTGGTACCAATTCGCCGACTCCGGAAGGATGGAAGGCTTGGTTGGCCTGGGCGGGAAATCCGAACCAGGAACCTGGTATCGGGTGCACGCGACAGTCCCGCCTCTTCCGACTGCGCTAAACGCGCCCCTTTTTAATTATAAAGGGTAATCTCATCAAAATGAAGCGGCAGAGAGTTAAAGCAATCGTGAGACGGACGCAAAGGAAGACTCACTCCTTGACGACGCTGCAACACTTGGCGATTTTGGCGCATTGCAGCCGCATCTTCTTCGCCTCCTTCGCGCAGCTTTTCGGTTTGTCCTTTCTGTCCTTCTTGTCCCTTCGCTTCTGCCGGCGATCCCAGTCGGAGTTGACTGATCGCTTCGACTGAAATCTCGATTTCTGATAGCTCAGGAACGCATGCCATTTTGAAATCAAATTGGAAACCTTTCAAAGTCAATTGTGCACTTTTCCATATAAGCTGAACATTTCTCATACGAAGCTGAACATTGTTCAAGTCAGAACAAGAATCTTTCAGATTAAGACACACACTCTCTAAGAGGGTTAAAATGTAAATTTTTGTCTCAGGAAAATTTACTATTATATTACCTTCTCAGTAAATCTGTAATTCATCTGCCCCAAAAAAGTGGATTCATTGTTTAAAACTTTATAAAAGCTTCACTTTGAGATAAAAAGTAGAGATACAAATTTTACTTTAACGCGCAGAACAGCAGCAATTTTTGGTTATGCCAAAAAAATCGCACCGTGCACTCGATTAACATGATACAATTTTCCTTCGATGGATAGAAAAAATTCCGTATGTGTGCAATCAGATACTAGTCTACGGTTTAAAGGATAAAGAATAAAGAAGTGGTTACTCATTCCTTTTTAGGATGTGCCATGCATTCAACTTCTTTATGCTTCCCAAACAAGTCTGTTATGACATCACCGAACCCTGGGGGGATGGAAAGCGTGGTTGGCCTGGGCAGGAAATCCGAACCAGGAACCTTGTATGGGGTGCACGCGACAGCCGGTACCTTCGATGCTGCTTCACGCGCCCAGTCTGCGCACAATAGAAAAATTCTATTATAGAAATCAGATACACCTTCACTTCGCATTTTCAGGTGAGTAGCATTTACACTACCAATTAGGTTAAAATCATTGCAAGAGTGTATGGCTCGATCTCTTCTTCGAAAAAACTTTAAAATTTCAGCTTTTTTGTGCTTCAAAATAATCTACGATCGATAGTTTCTCACAATAACAAAACCTGATTTTAAATTGACTTATTAATTTTCAAACACAGCGCTCGTTTTTTAAGGCAGGAGAATTCTATATGCCCTAGAATACTAAAAGTACATTTTCCCAAAGAAAAAAATCAATTTTTACATCCTTCGAAAATCCCTATTTCATTTGAGAAGACGCTCGTTTTGTTTTGTAAGATGCTCTGTGGATGCACGGTCCGTTTCGTTTGGCAAAAGTGTCCAGCTTTCTTTGAAAAGTGTCCAAATCACTTGAAAATTGTGCGCTCAAGCGAAATGTTTTAGATCCCTTGCCAAGTTTTTTTTTCAGACGGAAGTCTAGGTGTGACTCTATGTTACTGAGACGAATTCAGAATGGGATCTGCCCCGCAAATTAATAAATTCATGTCTTCAACGAACCTTACAAAGCAATTTTGTCTGTCTCGATTTCTGCACACCTGAGGAGGAAATTCAAGGTGAAAAGGGAAGGACTTCGTTGAGGCATGTGCAGTCAGCTCTCCAACTATGAAGGTGTTTCGAAAGCATTCTACATAATGCTAGTGTAGTAAGAGGTGCTTGATATGATGAAGGAACTGTCCCTAATTTAGAGAAGCAGAGTAGAAAGCCCTCGTACCTTTTTGAGAGCGGTCTTGCATTTCTCGACCTTCCGAGAACTAAGCACCGCAGCGGCGTCGGTCTTCTCTCGAACACAAGCCTCCACTTCAACGTTCCTCTGAAAAACAGTGTATAATGTGAAAATAAGTGCTGACAAAACGATTTAATTTAACAGCTACTTCGGGACGCTTCATAATTCGATCTCTAAAACTGTTTTCCTTTTGAAATAAATTTTAGTTCCAGTAAATCCTATTTTTTAAACTTTATAAAAACCGTATTGATAGTTCTGCAACCGTATAGAACAGTAGGGAGCGTGCAAGAATTGATGAGCTTTTTTTCTCAGCTGGACTTCGACGGCATTAGAGCGAAGAAACAGTTGGTATTTAAAACAGACTTCTCTTCCTGCTTGAATCCTTCTCTGAGTCTCTTCTAGTGGATTGCGTGGGTTTCACAAGAGCTGTCCTAGGCAAATAAATTCGTTAGCGCATTCTATTAGGGAGGGGGCCAAAAATAATGAGACACACCATGCCGTGTCCATATATCTCGTGGCTGGAGTCTGGTTTTGTGCTTGTCGTATTTGTATGTTTGTATGCTACCTACTGAAGGTCACCTGAGAAGTCACCACTTCTGCCCTTTCCAGAAGCATGCCAAAACCCCAGCCTGTCTCATGCCGAAACCCCAGTCTGACGAGTCGACCTGTGTCGCGCAAATCTCGCCCAATTCCCAACCCCGAGCAGAGCACGCAAGATGAGAAGTACGTCTTCTACCTTAACTCTGCCAAGCAGCGGGTCTGGGTGAGGCCTGGTGACCTGTTACCGACCTT
The DNA here is from genome assembly GCA_947359475.1 of Heligmosomoides polygyrus bakeri. Classification (NCBI taxonomy): domain Eukaryota; kingdom Metazoa; phylum Nematoda; class Chromadorea; order Rhabditida; family Heligmosomidae; genus Heligmosomoides; species Heligmosomoides polygyrus. The sequence goes on along the minus strand of OX375868.1, from coordinate 89,487,970 downwards.
CGTTCGGCGAGATCTTCACGGCGATAAGCATCTTTGGAGCTTTTGGGTCTGGGCCCATGGATCGGTTTACTGGAAGCTGTTTCCCAAGAGCAATACGATGAACTCCAAGGCCATGGTGAACGAAATAGAAGAGATGGGCCGGCGACTCGCTCTTATTCATTCGCAGCGCTTCAGGAAGGTCCTCCTCTTCGACAACGCCGCACCCCATCGGGAACCAGTAACCACGGATACGCTTGGCCAGCTGGGCTACGTTCACATGCCTCACCCACCGTATTCGCTGGACATCTCTCCATGCGACTACCACTACTATTTGAGCCTACAGGACTTCCTAGTCGGAAGGGACACAAGAACCCAAGCAGTCCTTGACAGCCATATCGAGCAGTTGATCAACACCAGGCCCAAGCAGTTCTGGAAGGATGGGATCAGGAAGTTGGCTGAGCGATGGCAGCAAGGTCCTTGCCCTTAATGGCAAATGCATTCCTCAGCATCGTTGAGTTGTAATTGAGTTATAAAGAGATAAAGATTTTTTTTTCATTTTGTCTCATTACTTTTGGCCCACCCTAATATAATTTCCCCTTGATTTGTATTACATCCTTCTCCGTCGGTCGCATGTAGCGCAGTCGGAGGAGGCGCGACTGCCGCGTGCACCCGATACCAGGTTCCTGTTTCGGATTTCCCGCCCCAGCCACCAAGCCTTCCATCCCTCCGGGGTCGGTGAATTGGTGCAAGACTTGTCTGGGAAGGATATAGCGCTGACTTGTTCATCGGCTGGCCACCGCAAGTCATTGTATGGCCAAATACGCCTTCCGTGTCGGTTGTTGGTCTACCGAGTTTCATCCACTTGGTTTTCGAGTAATTAAAAACTTACCTTTCAAAGAAAATAATAGTTACTGTTGTATTGGATTTGTCTTTAACCTGCAAAAAGGCAGCAGTGCTAAAGAAAAGATCGCACCATGCACTCGTCCAGGACGTGGTGATTTTCATTATACTGATAGCAAAAATTCCGTTCACGTTAAGTAACACACCTGTATAACCAGCAGAGCAAAAACAATTGTAGAAAGCGCACCAGCCCCATTTTGTTGTTTTATGTAAGCGGTATTGCACCATCAATCAAATGAAAATCGCTAGGAGGTGGATGAGTGCTTGTCGTGATCTCTTACTCTAATGCGTAAAAAACTACTGCCCTTTTTGAATTTTATTATAAGCTTTAAACGACTAATTTGTGCTTAACATTTAAACGTTTTATAAAATTTCAAACGATCAAAGTTCAGTTATCGAGCAGGTGAATTTAAAAAGATTCAAAGAGGGTCATACCATTTTTTCGTCGGACAGTTTTTTTCAATTTTAGCCTTTTGGAGTCACTAGTTAAATTTAGAAGACGCTCGTTTTGACTTGGAAAATGTTCAGTTTGATCTCAGATACCTTCAACCGCTTGGAAGAGTGTCCAATTTGATTTGAAATGTGTCTTATGTGACCTGAAAATTGTGCACATAAGATCATGGGAAAACAGCTTTTTGAGCACGCCCCAGATCCAAGATTTCTAAGCCCGCATAGGTTCAAGAACTTTGCAAAAATGGGGGTGCTTTTCTAACGGTGGTGACTCTCGGTCTTACTCGCTTTCGTCATTCAGATATACCGTTCCCCATAAATTAGACAAACAAATATTCGCGTAATTTTTGCGGTTTCAACTGCTCTATAAATAGGGTGCTAGCGGCAGCTGTTCTTATAAAATGATTCATTCAGATACTAGGTTGTATCGAAATAAATGGCAGTGAACCACCGCAAATTTAAACAGTTCATATCTCGGCTTGTAGGCAAGTTTATTAATCGAAATAAAAACCTTCTGATTCTACACATCTTTGCCAACGTGACACAAGCTTTTTTATCCCAGTAGCATAAAAATCAGAAGTTCTGGAATTGACGAAATCTTCGAAGGCACTTTCGGCATCCTGTTGGTATTTGAATATTTTCCCTACCAAGAAGTCGCCAAGATGCTTGAAGAAATGGTAGTCTGTTGGGGAGAGGTCGGGAGAAAACGGAGGATGTGGTAGAGTTTCAATGCTCAGCTCATTCAATTTCTGCAACGTCATTCGTGCTACATGGGGGCGAGCATTGTCGTGCAGAAGGAGAACTCGCCTTCGGTTTACCAAGGCCGGCCGGATATCCTTCAACTTTTTCATCATTTCTTCAATTTCAATGCAGTATTTCTCTGCCGTGATGGATTCACCGGGAGGGAGGAAGCTGTGGTGAATAATTCCCAGCGAACACCACCATACTTTCACCATTACTTTCTTTTGGTGCAATTCCGGCTCCGCAAAAACCTTGGGGCTCTCATCACGGCAGACCTTGGGGCCCTGTCCACCCACTGTGCCGATCGTCGCCTGTTGTCGTACATTATCCATTTCTCGTCACAGGTTACGATGCGATCAAGGAATGGGTCCGTTTCGTTCCGTAGAAGCAGTGCGGACGAGATCTCATATCGTCGGTTTCTCTGCTCCTCAGACAGCTCGTGAGGCACCCATCTTTCCAGCTTTTTGGTCTTTCCAATTTCCTTCAGATGCCGTGCAGCTGTGTTGTGACTGACGCCAAAAACCTTCGCTATCTCCCTGGTACCTTTGTGTGGATCCTCCTCTACCACATCTCTCAGCTTGTCCTCATCAACATCACTATGCCTCCCACGACCTTCATGTTCTTCCAAGCTCTCATCTCCATTCCGGAACTTCTGATACCAACGATACGCCGTCCGAATTGTGGAATATCCTTGACCGAATGCGGCGTTGATCTTCTCGTCCACCTCCTTAGCTGTAGTGCCCAGCTTGAATTCATACAAGTAAATGCCTCGGATTACCCTTTTGTCCATCTGCAAAAAAGTCAATAAAACTCTAAAGTTTTCCCAATTTTACATAGAAAATTTGATACTCTCCGGTAGAGCAAAGCTTGCGCTTCTAAATGATATGCCACATGTTACAGTTTGTTCTTGATCAAACGCGTAAAGACGCGCCAAAAAAATGGCGCGAGCCAGTGCCATTTAATTCGTTACAACCTAATAGAATGCGATAGATTCATCAATTGTTGGATGGCTCTGTGATGACCAGCACTAGTATGAGATTCGATTGTCCGCTGAAACTTTTCGTTCTTTCGCGGTCGATGAGCTCGTGTGGTCTTGCCTGGGACAGTACTGGCTTTGCGGTCCGCTGAACACCACAACTTATTGCATAGGCCAAACACGCATTAAAATTGCCTTCACGGTATTTTGTAGAAGCAATAGGTTGACGAAAAAAAGTAAGTTTTTTACTTCATTGTTTTCAACACAGTTTTTAAAATTAAACAGACTTCTTCGTAAAGCACTATACATAGTTGGAGAGCATACTATATGCGCTTTCTTACATTTTAAATTGAATTTAATTCAAGTCGCTTATTCAAAAAATAATGTGGTTTTTATTTTCAGATGTCTAAACGCGATTCTCGTCAAATTTACTTCTACGAGTTGAAACTGGACCGGACTTCCCCTCAATCCACTCAAAATATCAGTGAAGTATGGGGCCGGCGAAGTGTCAACGAATGCACAGTACAACGTTGATTCCGAGAGTTTCGTACCGGCAACACCAGCCTCGAGGACGACTCACAAGGCAGCCGTTAATAATGATCCATTAAAGGCTGATCGGCGCAAAACCACACGAGATACAGCCGAGGATCACGACGTCGACCACTTTACAGTTGTTCGCCATTTGAAGCCAATTGGGAAGACCAAGAAGACAATTTGTCCGAAAGTCGGAAAAGTCGTCGTTTTGAGGTACCGTCGGGGCCCGTCTTCTGCGCAATGACTACGATCCACTTCTGAACGGATTGTGATCTGCGATGAGAACTGGATATTTTATGATGACAGGCGACATTTGCCTAGTGGCTGAACCAAAAAGAATCTCCCCGACATCATTCAAAGCCAGAAAATTTGACGAAAATCACGTTTAGATTTAGATATCTGAACATGAAACCAAATTATTTTTTAAATAAGCGACTTGAACTAAATTCCATGTAAATATTTAGAAAGCGCATATAATAAGATTCCAAACAATATATGATATTTCTTTTACACCAACATAATAGAATGCATAGCGCATCCCACAAAGCGTTCCATTGATGTCAACCTTTACCGATTTTCCTTTTAGCAGCCGCCAGAATGGAGGAGAGCCTTCTTTCATTAATGACGCCAAAAAAACCCGATTGAGGAGAGACATGAAACTCTGACACCATCCTTTACGCTTGCCGGACCCCTATCCTAGAAAAACTGTCACAATGTCAATCATCTTTACCTTCCCATTTTGTGCGAGCAATGCTTCTGAAACCAGGTGCTATATCGCGTGTTTCTCGGCGAAAAGACAGCCGATAACTGGCGGAAGTACCAAGAAGCGAGGAAAAGCTGCAAAGAAGGCCGTGGCTGTTGCGAAAGCCACTCATTATGGAGATGTCAACGAGAAGCTCGAGTCGCGCGATGGTGAGCGGTATCTGTACCGACTCGCAAAGAATCGCCATCGCCAGACCGGGGACATCGAGAAGTTCTTCGGCATCAATGATGAGAACGGCCATCTTCTTATGGACCGCAAGAAGGCATCGACGCAATGGCGTGATTACTTTGAGGAAATCTCTACAGTAGAATTTCCTCATCCAGCCATCCCCTCAACGGCTCCAACCCACGGCCCCGTTCAGAGGATCACGTGGAGGAGATTGAAGCGGCTTTGAAGAAGATGAGGCCAGGCAAAGCGACTGGGCCCGACGACGTGGCAGCAGAACTGTGGAAGTCCAAGTTTTGGTACCCTGCTGAGTGGTTGGCGAAGTTCTTTAATCAGGTTGTGGCGGAGAAGAAGGTGCCTGAGTGCTGGCGCCAAAGTACGACGATTCCGATTTGGAAGAAGAAGGGCAGTCCTGCAGACTGCTCCAATTATCGTCCGATTCGCTTGCTCTCGCACAGCATGAAGATCTTTGAGCGAATTGTCGACGGACGAACTCGTGACATCGTCCAGCTTTCCAGCAATCAGTGCGTCTTCGTGGCTGGCTGTGGCACGATTGATGCCATACACGCCGCCCGCCTCCTGATAGAAAAGCATCGCGAGAAACAGAAGGCAGTGCATATCGCCTTCCTCGACTTGGAGAAGGCCTTTGACCGCGTACCGCGTGAAGTGATATGGTACGCCTTGCGACATCATTGAGTTCCTAAAGAGCTCATAGAGTGGGTGCGAATCCTCTACTCTTGTCCAAAGAGTCGAGTTCAAGCTGCAGCTGGAACCTCGATGGAGTTTCCCACCTCTGTCGGGGTACATCAGGGCTCTGCGCTTTCCCCACTCCTCTTTGTTGTCGTCATGGATGCCATCACACGAGATCTTATGAACCCCGTCCCTTGGACGTTGCTTTATGCTGATGACGTAATGCTCGCTAGCGAAGATAAAGATGAACTCGAGCGAGAGGTGCAAGCTTGGTGTGATCGCTTGGAGCGGTTTGGACTCAGATTGAACGTGAAGAAGACCGAGTATTTAACGACGGACGTTACCGAGTCCAGCTCCATCAAGGTTAACGGCATCGAGCTTCCACGCACTGCGGTCTTTAAGTACCTGGGATCAGCAGTCACGTCTGACGGCAAACTGATGATTGAAGTGAATTCACGCGTGAGTGCAGCTTGGTCCAAGTGGCGCTCGTTGACTGGGTGCTCTGCGATAGGAAGATACCGGAGCGCTTGAAGTCGAAGATCTACAGAGCAGTCATCCGGCCTGTAGCGATGTACGGCGCTGAGTGTTGGCCTGCGACCAGGGAAGTTGAAACGCGCCTCAGCGTCATGGAGACGAAGATGCTGCGCTGGACGGCTGGAGTCACGCGCATGGACCGCATTCGAAACGATGCTATTCGGCAGAAGTTCATTGTCGCGCCGATAGTCGACAAGATGCGCGAAGCTCGTTTGCGATGGTACGTCAACGTTCTGCGTGGAAAGGAAGACAGCGTCCGCAAGATAGGCCTTAACTTCGAGGTAATAGGAAAGCGGCCTAGAGGGCGCCCGAAGCAGCGCTGGGCTGATACGTTACATGCGGACTTGAAGATTACTGGTGTTTACCCTCATCTAGCGCTGGATCGGGAAAGGTGGCGTCATAACACCAGAATAGCGGACCCCGCTACGATGCGGGACAAACGCTAAAGAAGAAGAAGAAGAAGAAGAAGAAGAAGAAGAATGCTTCTGAAACCAGAGGCCGGATTCATCAAAGACTTAAGGCAACTTAACAGAGAAAATACAGCCGAAATCCATTATAGCGCGACTTACCAAGCGATATCGTGAAGCATTTCGCCGCGTTATCAGGGATTTCGGATGTACTTTCTCTGTTAAATTGCTGTAAGTCGTTGATGAATTCGTCCTCAGGACGATGCGAAAAAGGCATTCGACGAATTGGTCACCTCCAGAACCCGGAAATTTAGGCTGCTGGAATATCTAAACCAGCCTCTCCTTGGCAGAAATATGCTGACTTTTTTAGTTGTTATTTCAATTGAAAGCCTTTCCTTTCAAGCAGTTATAGTAGTTTGAAGCAGTGGCTTCGAAACGGCCATTATTTTTGCACCTCCCTCACATTAGCACTAAACGTGGGAGTGCCTGAATCTCCTGAAAAGTTAGAGGATACTGTACCTCGTCATAGAGCGCCTGCAGTTGAAAATGCAGCTCAGTGGCCCCTTCACAACGCTTCTTCGGACTCTGTACGATCGCCGTCGCGTTCTCCTCGAGACATTCGGCCGACTTCTTGTTAGCCCGATTCAGGCAGTTGACGTACTCCTCGCAGAACTGGGGCTAAAATAGCAGATTTAATCTTTAATCGTTCAGCGTCGGAGCTGAAACTTTAGTAGAACAAGACTTATCTCTAAAGTTGTTTTTTGCAACTAATTAAGAGTAGTAGTCGTTAATTCGGCTTGCACCGGGAGGAAGGACGCAGCAGACAGCATCGAGCGAGCGAGCAACGCTGTAGCTAATGAGGTCGGTACCCCGCTTGGAAGGTACGCACTTGGTGAGACCTCTGATTGGCTGGCGCGTTTTCGCCCACCTATGTAGGCCATATTAACGACCAGTAACATGAAGGGATTTTCGCTGAGGTTTAGCTTGAGAAATAGGGTCAAGGAGTTAAGAATTCTGAGTCTAAATTCACCCGATTAGTAAGAGTGTACGTCTGCTTCCCGTCCGATAGAGCAACAAGGAGTGGGACCTTCCTAGTAGCTTTACCCAGGGGAAATAACGCTTCCTTCAACTCTGAGGAATCCATGCTCAGCACTACTTTCCTTCGTCATTCTAAACGCCGTCAACCAGGCTAATTGCCATACTAACTACTAGCTTTACTAGTTGGGGATTAGCCCCAGCATCTGGTGGAGACCGGTATATCGTGTGCCGCTATTACGGTTGCGCGGACACCACCTCTACTAAGCAATTCTTAGCAAAAATCGATAATATTGATCGATTCCGAGTGGTCGATCAATATTGTTTATTTGCTGCGGGTTCATTCCATCAGGCATCATATTCAGGTGATTCCTCAGGCGACCGTCAAACGGTCAAATTGAAGGACCTATAGGTTCTTTTGAATCCGCAATCATGTCCATCCTGTGCTTTTGCTTCAAAAACGATCAGATTTGGAAAAAATTGATAAAATCGACCGAAAATGGATTTCTTGTCTTTGCTGCGCTGTGTGCGCTTGATGCTAATCCGCCATATTCATGTGGTTTTCCCTTCAGAAAGTAAACTCTCACCGAGAATCGATAGATCGATAGAATGGATCGATAATTGTTCCCTGTCGATTTGTATTGTATCTTTTCTGCCAATAGCTTTAGATTTCTACTGGGGAGCATAAACATTAGACAGAACTTGACAGGATCGACCGCTGATGGCTGCCCCAACCACATCTTCAGGGAGGGACCTCCATGGATCATTGTACGGGCGGACTGACGGGAAGACATATAGACAGGTTGGCGAGTTAGTTCTTTTAGGTACTAGATGGTTATGTTGCTTAGATGAGGAAGGGAGTGCACTCACCGAACAAATCAGGCAGGATTGAAAAGGTGTAGCATCTAGGTACGGTAGGTGCCCCGATTGACTGGCGCGAGTTCGGTCGATGCTCCCAATGGTTGCGATTTGAATGGGTCAGCCGTCCTGCCCGTGCAGGCCACATTAATGATTTTCCTTTTTGGCGAGTGCTGATGGGTCCCACGAGGCGTGTATGTTGTATTCGATCAAAATGCGCCGGTGGTGTAATGGCGTAGAGCTTTCCAGCCGTCAGCAGGAGATGAGGGCTCGAGTCCACCTCGCGGTAGAGTTTTGATCACAATAAAAGATCATTATAACAGCTTACAATCTCGATATCCATTTGAGGCCTAAAGAAGCTGACTTGAATAAATTTCCTTTTCTATACATGTGATTGCCCCTTTCGTGTTCTATACAACTGCGAAGGGATCGGTCAGCGCCTTCTGGATCCCGGTGACCCCTCATCCACAGAGAAGTTAAGGCGAAGGAGCCAAAGTTTCGAAGTGAGAGAACCATTCATCTACTATGCTCCTATAGCTTCGTGAATGATAGATGCAGCTGCGAAGCTGAAAAACCCGCGATAATGGATGTGGGTCCCGGCTCAACCCGAGTCCGACGATTGTTCATCGTTTTTCTCAGTGAGCCCAGCCCACTCATCCCTCCAGCCGACTCATCCATTCTTTAGTCGAGTTGTCACTCAGCGAATAACGTCGCAATAACTCACCACGTCCGTCGCGTTTCGTTTAGCCACACACTGCGTCACAACAATCAACAACAAAGCGACTAATCGGCCCATACCTGCAAGTGAAGGGAGACTTGGCTAACTCGAACGCTGTGGAGAACGAAGTATCGAACGAGTGATGCACATTAAGGAAAGCAGAGGGCAGAAGAAAGGACAGGAGCAAAAGTGAGAGAGAAGTGACAGAAATTCAGGAGCAAATCGAAGAAGATGAACTATCTCGCTGATTGCGAACTGACCCTGAAACGCGTCAAAGTGGTCGACTAAAAAGTCGCTGCTGAAATCTGTAATGCCCTTGTGAAAAACAGCCATTTCGTTCTATACAGATGGTTCTGCACCTGCAGTCGCACAGTTGGTCTATTAAACAGAACGGAACCAACAAGGTATGTTCATTCTTCTCTCCTACGTGCCAAATTAGCCCATTGGAGCTCCTCTCTTTAAAGCTATGGATACAGGATAAAGAATGGCGTTACTCAATCCCTTTTGGGAAGCGCCAGGCCTTCTACTTCAACGGGATGTCGTGCAAGTGATTTGAATTCGTATTTTCAATGGTCATACAATGACTTGCTATATCCAGCCAATAAATAAAGTCAGCGCTTTATGCTTCCCAGACAAGTCTGCTATCTCTACCGACCCTGGAGGGATAGAAGGCTTGGTTGGCCTGGGCGGGAAATCCGAACCAGGAATCTGGTATCGGATGGACGCGGCAGCCGACACCTTCTCCGACTGCGCTGCCATGCGCTCTTTGAGTAGTGAATGGTGATAAATTCTTTTGCGCGGTAGAAATACGCATATCAGAATTGTTCATTTAATTATTTGAACACGTAAATGACTTAACATCTTTGTAGTCTTAAACAAAGATTTTCTGCGCATTTCGTAGTCAAAGACACAGCCGAAATTGCTGCCTGGCATGTCAAATTTTTCTAAGTTTGACCGCAAAAGATACGGGACAAAAGGGTTGGAGGACCGCGGTAATCAATCCGTATTTGGTATGCACCACGCACTCAACTCCTACAGGATATCGTGGGGGCAAATGAATGCGAATTTGACCAACCGGCGGTGTTCAGCCGATAGGGAAGTCAGTGTTTAAACCCACTCAGGCAACACTGGGACCAAATCATCGACCACGGACGGATGGAAACCTTTGTTGGTCTGGGCGGAAAGTCGGAACCAGGAGCCTTCGAATTGAGGTGACAGTCGGCGCCTGCATCGGCTGTGCTACCACGCAACACCGCAAAAATATAGAAATCGGAGCCGAATCAGACGGCGTATGTTGAGCGTGAACGAAGCGCTACTATGAGAAAGTCAACATTACAATGCGAAAAAATTCTACGTCGCTCCGAAGCAGTTTTCGCTTAATATTCCGTTCAAACAAATCAATCGTAATATGTTCTAAGCACCCCAAGTCTATGTATTATCCGGATATGGCGCTTGGAAATACACGCAAAATTAGCATTTATACTATTTTCGCGTTAGATACCTTTGAAATCAAATTGTGCGCTCTTCAAGTGAAATTCAACACTCTTTTAAGCTAAGCTAAGACTTTCGAAATCACTTTAAATCCTTCCAAATCGAAATGATCTTTAGGCAGGTTAAGCTACAAGCTCAATAAGGTGGTCAGCATTTTTCTGTTCATAGAAAATTGGTATATCATTCTTTAAAAATCTTTTGTTTACCTGCCTCTATAAGTAATAATTTTATACGATTTTTATTCATATTTCAAATAGTGAATCAAAATTTATCTTAAAGCACACAAAGAAGCAAGAATATTGCGCATTAAAAGTCCGGATCGCATGATGCATTCACCTATTGGGTAGGTGAGTTAAAGCTTCTAAGGAATGAAGGTAAAAAATTCTGAACAAAAATTATTCTAACCGTTTTGGAGAGTCACCAGTTTGATGTAGAAGAAGCCACTTTCGACTTGGAGGAGTTCAATTTGATTTCAAAACTTTTAGACTGCCTTAGAAGAGTGTCCAATTTGGTTTGAAAAGTGTCCACATCGACGTGAAAATAGTATATATGGCTACGTGTCAATATGCTGACCATGAACAGACAATATGTCAGGCCTAAATGAATGTGGAGCGGAACCGCTAGGGCTCTATATATACGAAATTTTGAGCACTAAAAGCGAGGTATCCTGCAGATTTCGTATTCAGCGAGGGTGCACCGCAGCAACCTGCTAGGAACGGAACACCGAGCTCCTCGTTTGCACCCCAATACCAGGTTTTTCGTTCAAGTCCCTCCTTTGAAAACCAAGCCAACCGTCCGTAAGGGTCGGTGAGTACGCGACCAGACATGTCCTGGAAGGATACTGCACCTACGCTTCCATAGGTTGGCCACTGGAAGTGATTCTGTAGGTTACGCACCCTTGCCAATTGCTTCCCTTGAAAGTGCGTCCTAAATAGGATTCACAGAGTCCTTAGGGTTAGACAATATTGTAAGAAATAAAAAGTATAGGAAATAGAGAACAGAATAATAAATAGAGAAATATAGAAGTAGGAATGGATAATGGACTCGACGGAAACACGCAAGAAGTGGTAGAAATCACTATAGTAACTCATTACGAGAGCGAATAATCACGACGCCGGTAGCTGGAAAAGGTAAACGTTGAGTTTGATCAGATATGTTGCATAGTTTCTGCAGCCTAAAGGACTAATGTCTAAACCCTACTATAAAGGACATACCATTTCCTAGAGTATCACCAAGGCGTTGGAGAAGGATCCCTTTACATTCAAGTGCGTCCTGCACATTAAGTTGAAGTTGAAAATGCGTTACACATCCTTATATGAATCACATGTCTATGCCATCACCGTGAATTAGTATATCCTATGCTGCTTACATCCCAGATCAGCTTCATCAGACAGAGCAGCTGCTCAATGGGAATTGGTCGAGTTGGCGAACCTAGTAAGTGGGTACCCAGAGCCGTACTCCCTCATACGCCTTGCAGCTTTGGCAGGTCACTGCTCTTATTCAGCTATTTCCCATCCTAACCTACCCTAAATTTCTGTTGGTGCTCTTTATAATTCTCCAGGTCTTTTCTCTTTTCTTCTAAGAGTTTCTAATCCCACCGAAATTCCATTGGGATGGTGTTCTTGTGCTTTTTCGCGGATTTTTTTTTTGTTTTCTTTCTACACGTTTCTGCCTAATTTGCAATGACTATTGTTGCGGATCGGTGGAAGAACCTGATCAGGTAACCTCCTGTATTGAAGGCGTAGCTCAGACGAGGGAGCGGCAAGGTGCCGCTCTAGGATCCCCGAAGTGGTTATTAGGCGAAGGCGCAAAAGATCAGCGCCCCAAAGCCGCGCCCGCGCAGCCGCTCGACGAGTCGACGAAAGTATAGAATGATCCCGGTGAGTTGGCGGAGCGCAGGGAATCCGCGCCGATCGTGGCAGGTCGAACCTCAAGGGCACCTCTTCGGGGTCCCGCGCGGATACGGTGCTCGGGGGTTCAAATTTAGAGAACGACCTATCGCATTCGCCCACACCTACATTAGAAAGAGCATTTCGCACTGCGCGCTTTTTTGTGCAGACAAATAAATCGATAAATATTTAAATAAATAACGTCCTTTCACCTAGCCATCACTTTCTTCCAAGACGTACAAAGGCAGATATGGATGACGAATCAGCTCGATGGCGTGACTGTGAATAATTCCTAGCGCTCACGAAGGAATGTCGGCCTTAGCCAAATTGAATTTTTAATAGAAACAAGGTTTGAAGTGCGATTCAGGAGAAAATAGAAAATATGCTGGTCTATGCGAAGAAACCGTAGAGGAAAGCTGGCGGTACAGAATAGTCAAGTGTGTCACACGACGCAGCTGGCGTAGCACTCCCGAAGTCGCTCTTCAGACGTGGGAAAAATCTGAAGGGCGTGACGGCTTTCGCTTGATTTATTCAGGGTATCATACTTCATGCATGGGCCACTCCACTTTGACAACGTCCGCCTTTTCAAGTCAGGACGAGCGAGATTAGCGCCGTTGGGTCTCTTAGCGGTGGAGTCTATAGGAGGTACCCTCGCCCATGGTATTCGGCTCAGATAACAGTACAGCGTGGACTCAGCCGATATGAAAAAACCACCTGAACGCAACACTGACTCGAAATTTCAAAAACTATCGCAGCTGTTCGTCAAAGGCAGCAAGGTGCTCTAAAACCCTCGGTTTCTTGAGCGATCGATTGTCCCACTGGATGTGAAAGAGGTCCTCAGGACGACAGACTAAAGGCCACCAATGTGCCGGACATGGAGGAGATGATTGAAAAGCGCATTCGGTTTGACGGCGAAATTACTTTCGTCTCGCCTCGACCGCATTACTCGCCCCTAGCCGATGGGCCGAGGTCTGTGCATTGTACTGGCAGAACATTGGGTGTCAGAACCTGAGAGTAGTCTGGTGAGGTCAGAAAAAAGGTTGGATAACGGTATGATTGAAAGTTTTCAGAATACGCCGTACATTGTATTTTCCTCCGCCTGCTGCCAAAAAGAGACTGGCAATTTGTTTGCCTAATTCTTGAAGGAGCAAGCCATAAGGTGATCCAGTTCTAATCTTTCAATAATTACGGGACCAGGAATGGAAGTACTGCTCCCAGGGTCGATACGTCATATCCATGTGGGTTACACTAACGACTAGTAGCTCCAATATCTTTTTCGCTGAGATTTAGTCTGAGTTTAGGAGGTAGTGCTTGAAGAATGGAACCTGGGTTCCCACTAGGATAGCTCTCTTCAAAGAAAAGCCTACGTAGCGGTCGAAGGCAAGACAACATTTTATGCGTGTCGTAGCACTTCTCTTAAAATAAAAAATAATAACAAAGAATATAGTATCTTCTTGAAGTAACATATTTACAATATTCTATAAACGAGAATAGAACACAAGCACAAGGATTTCTGAGCGTAGGCCCTTGCAGGGTCATCTCAACGACTCCCTTCTAGAGCTTACCAGAAAAGCGTCTCAGGCGTATGTATGACTGAACGGGGAAATGGATAGTACTGCGAGAATCTCCACCCTTCATATAGGAGAAAAATTGTTTGGTTTTCGATGAGTCCTCGGACCCAAAGAGCTACGGACGCTCGAATTTGGGGGCACCGTCAGAGCGTGCCCCGTGCATACGTGCTCGTGCTGATGTACAGGACATAGCGAAGGGCTATGCAGCAACCAAAGGCTCAGCAGGGTGCAACGCTGCTTCACAGGTGCTGGGACAGATGTTTGACTCCCGCGTTATACAGTATTTTTGCAATTTTCATGACCGCTGACTCCTTTACCAATTTGCTTCCTACACATCCCCTACACATTTATTTCACTCTAAATTGTCAAATATGGGTCAGATTCGTAATCAACCTCAGATATCCCCTCAATCATAAACGAAGCTTGGGCGAAAACGGTGACCATGACCTTAGTCGCCTACCTACTGTAACATACCTCGGTTCAGAGTAGTACAAAAAACAGATGTCAGATTCGTGATCAGCACCCCAAATAACCCCACCCTGGGAGATCTTCGGGTGAAATCGGTAGTTATGACATTGACAGCCTTAGTCACCAGTGCCTGCTGTTACCTACCGTAGTCATGGTTAGTATAATATAGACTCATCTCTGGCCGTCCTATGCTATTTGTGCCCATGACGGTTCGAGCCTTCGGGTGTGCTAAGCAAATAACCTTCGACTATTTTATTTATTAGGTTGGTGCATAAGTTCTCGGACATTTGATCCCTCCTGAATTGAAAGCGCATTTTCCCGCCAAACTTCTCACATGTAGCAACGCGTAAATGATCGATCGATAGAGAAAGGAAAGGGCTACAAAACTGCTCCTAACATTTACTTCTGCGTCAGCTATTATGGCTAAGCAATTCATCCCAACTGAGACGCATATTCGCCACGTCATGTTATTCCTGCATCAATCTGGCCTCAATGCCAACGAATCGTATCGTCGCCTGAAGGATGTTTACAACGAGAGTGCTCCTGCTCGAGGTGCTGTGTACCAGTGGTTCCCGAAGTTTGCAGTTGGTGAATTCTCTGTTGAAGATAATGAACGAGAAGGGCGCCCGATGACACTGGATTTGGATGGCCTCCGAAGTAGAGTGGAAGCGGACCCATACCAAGCCACTCGCGAACTATCAAGCACTCTTGGTGTTAGTCACTCAACAGTCGTTCGAGGATTGAGGTCGATCGGCAAGGTGCAAAAATTGGGTCGCTGGGTACCTCGCAACTGGAGAGGCAGAGAACGTTCCGAAACCTGACCTTCACGTGAAAAAGGTGATGTTATGCATTTGGTGGAGCGTTCTTGGCGTAGAATACTGGGAGCTGCTGGACGAAGGGATAACAGTGACGGCAGAGGTTTACGTCAACCAACTGAGGAAGTTGAGGGCCCACCTTCAAACCACCCTAGGAGAGCAAGTGAAGGTGTATTTTCAACACGACAACGCTAGACCGCATATTGCTAGAGCGACGGCGGCTGAGTTGGCGGACTACGGATGGAGCGTTCTTCCACATCCACCTTACTCAGCAGATCTCGCTCCTTCGGATTATCATTTGTTTTCAACCCCTCAACGCTATTTGGACGGCCAGCAATTTAGGAACCGAGAGGATGTCGACGAGGCACTGCTCACATTTTTCGAATCACAACCGGCCACGTTTTGGAGAAAAGGCATCCATGACTTACCAGCACATTGGCGAAAGACAATTGATGTAAAGGGTGGTTACTTCAAATGATTTGATATTGTTGTTCGTATGTTGTGATAATAAATATTTCATGCCCCAAATATCCGAGAACTTATGCACCAACCTAATATTTATCTCTTTATTTGCAATCGAACGTGCACTGCAATCGTCGAACAAACAACATAACAATAAATATATAAATAACCGTAAAATTCAACAGTAGAATGAACGCTCAATTACATTCAAATTAGAACCCTATCTATCTCTCTTAGTATTTGCCATCTGGCTACACTGATCTTATGGCATCTCCCGTAGCAGTGTACCTATATTACATAATGTATAGAAGGCACGGAATAATAGCGAAGAGTGAGAATAACGGAAAAGTGGCAGATATTTTCGCTTTCTCACTTTGATAAAACAAATCAGCGTAAAAGTCGAAGAGTAAGGTTAGACGTGTATCAATCCTTGTTTGGAATACTACACCGTTAGGACCTCTGGGAGACATTGCAGAGGTAATTTGAATGAGTGTTTGGCCGCTACAACGACTTGGAGTGACTAGGAGGCCATAGACGAGTCAGAGTGTTCATAGAGTTCACCACCCCCGGAGGAATGCTAGGATCTATCGGCCTAGGAAGGATCTGAACCATGAACCCTGATTCTGGAGTGCAACCATGTGCCTTCAACTGCACTAGTATGCACAAGAAAATGTGCATTTTTAATCATATAAATAAAAAGAAAAATGAGAATTTCATAGAGAACAAAGAGAAAAAGTAATTCCACGAAAAACGGAAGGAAACGTTTGTTTCGCCTCTCCCATCGATCATAAATGAATAGGCATATTTTAAGAATTCAAAAAAGGTTTTAAACATGTTTATTTTCTGTCCATTTTCAAATTTAGCCAACATGAGAGAAGAGGTGGCAAATAGAAGTAGAAGTGAAAAGGAGTAGAAACTCGAAGGAGATAAGTTGAAGTTAAATGTGGTGAAAAGAAATGGTTATGAAAAGATGAGGAATTAAGACTTGAGAAAAAGTAGTGAAGACATTTTTGAATAAAACTGTTAAAAAGTTTCAACTGAAGAAATCAGAGAAGTGCGACAGTAAAATACTCTATTTTAAATGGAAAGTATTTGAAGCAACTTTTATTTATTTAATTATACGTGAAACTCACGGGAAACATAAACAATTCGATATTGAAATAAATGTCAAAAAATCATCTCAAAAGGAGATGTGATAAACAAGAAGTAAAATCGATAGATTATAGATTCGAAAGATTTCTACATTTATAGGAATTCAAGCAAATAAGCGTTTCGGAAATCTCTGCCTGAAACTCTCTTGAATTTAATTGCGGAATTAGCAATTGGAAATGCTTTTGGTCCATAAATCTTAGAATTTTATTTTCATTAATCTTCGTTATTTATAACATTAAATTGTAAATACTTTTTATTGTTTTAAAGTGGAATCGTAGAATTGCTTTGATCTCGAGAACAGGATTGATATAATATTTTTACCCGGCTAACGTTTCGGCGCAACTGCCGTCGTCAGAGCCTGGAAAAACAAGGGAACTTAGACAGGTTGTTAGTCCAAGTACTACCTTCAAGTTACAAAGGTCTAAGAAGATAGAGATGGAACGAGACAGAACAGAAGTGGCACAGTCCCAACTAACCTTATTGCAGAGGCTATCACGTCACCCTCGGATGGAGGCAGATTGGGCGAATGAGACTCTCCCCTTCTAGTCTTCTCTTCAGCGACCATTCCTCTATCACCATCTGGCGTTAGACCGCAAAGATCAGCAAAAGGAGCGAGCTCCTGAGTTACCACCACGCGTTCCTCTCTCCTATTCATCACGGGGTTCCTTGCGGCAATCCACAGCGCTTCAAGAGCTACACCAAACATTGCGCCAGCATGACTTCGCAGCCTGTGTTCTCCTAACGGTGTCGAATGCTTGTACTTGTTAAATCCATCCATGTGTTCCTTCATCCTTACCCAAAGTGGCCTGCCTGTCTCACCGATGTATTCCTCCTTGCACTCAGAGCAGGTTATGGCGTACAACACCCCCGAGACATGCAATCTCCTCTACCAAACGGACACACCACACATGAAGGAGTGGTACAAGCGCAATCATACAGGCGGTTCCGAACGAGCTGCGCCTTGAAATTACTATGTGGTATCTCAGTTAGCCTAATCAGGTCGTCCAATCCAGCTCTACGAATACAGCTTCGTACCTGAGCGCTTAAAGCATCTGAGATAAATGGGACTGAGAAAGCAATCTTGGTGCGCTCCTGGTTTTTGCTCATTCGTTCTCTTGCAGGCCGACGATGTTGCACACGCAGACTTTCCGTAGCCTGACCAACATACCCTGGACAATGCAAATCGGGAAGCCATTTCTCTTGACCAACACCTGAAGTCTTCATTGGAAGACACAATGGTCGCTGTGTGAAACGTTTTCTTGATAATGGCCCTTTTAGTGCTGCTCGGATGAACGGAAATGCACCATGATGTTCTTGTTACTAGGCTTTCTATACAACCTCGTGTCTTTGCTGATCTTCGCGGTCTAACGCCAGATAGTGATAGAGGGATGGTCGCTGAAGAGATGACTAGAAGGGGAGAGTCTCACTCGCCCAATCTGCCTCCATCCGAGGGTGACGTAACAGCCTCTCGGCTGCAATCTTAAGGTTAGTTGGGACTGTGCCACTTCTGTTCTGTCTCGTTCCATCTCTATCTTCTTAGTTAGACCTTTGTAACTTGAAGGTATTACTTGGACTAACAACCTCTTTAAGTTCCCTTGTTTTTCCAGGCTTTGACGGCGGCGGTTGCGCCGAAACGTTAGCCGGATAAAAATATTATATCAATCCTGTTCTCGAGATCAAAGCAATTCTACGATTCCAGTTTAAAATTACGCCAAGATTCAGCGACGGTCGGACATGGAACATACTTTTCACTGTTCTTATTGTATTTTTTGATTAAACGACTTACAGTTCACTTTTGCACTACCTCCTCCGCTTCAGTTTTGCAACCGAGTCAGTATAAGGATAAACGATAACGGACGTCGCAACTCAATCCTTTTTGGGATGCGCCACTCCTTCTACTTTGACATGATGTCGTGGAGGTGATTTCAATGCGTATTTCACTCTACAATGACTTGCGGTGGCCAGCAGATGAACAAGTCGGCGCTTTATCCTTCCCGGACAAGTCTGGAACAAAACTGTCTACACCGAAGTGATAGAACGCTTGGCTGACCTGGGCGGGGAATCCGAACCAAGAACTTGGTATCGGGTGCACGCCACAGCCGGCACCTCCTTCCACTGTGCTACGGCAGTGTATATCATAGAAAATCAAATTAAGGCTAGAAGTGAAATCAGATGCGTAAAGGATATTCGTGTCAGAACCATGCGAGGAAAAGTACACATAATATTTATTTATTTATTTATTTATTTATTCTACTTTAACTGAATAACGTGCCAGAAACACATTATTAACACAGCACAGCAGCACCATAAAAAATGTGGTATAGCTAAGGGAGCTAAAGGAAGCACACAAACATTTACCTAAATTCCTATAGTGATTGAATTGATTAGTCATGGTCATTAAGTAAGTATCAGCAGATAAAAATTTTAATGCATTTTTAGTTTAGTTTCTGTTCTTATCGAATTATCAGCAGATATTTTTTCCTTTCTCCCTCCCTTTTCTCATTTTTTCCTATATTTTTTAGAAAAGAGAAGATTAGAGAAAGAAAACAATATGAGCCTCACTTTTAAACAGATATGGCTGAAGAAGATATTTCTTAACAAACTGAGGCTTCGAAACATGAGAAGAACCAACACGCGAGAATACTAATGCTGTGACTAATGAAAGAATACGTAGTGCTCATTCGTATGGAAGAAAAACGCCAAAGAATTGAAGGCGACGGCGATTTCCCACGCGGCTTGTTTACTGATGAGCGCCTAGAAGCCACGCACACACACACATGAGGACGGCGGATCGTGTAACATGAGTAAGTGCAACAGCGACGGCCAGATGGCCAGAGGTCAGCAGCCATGTCGAGTAGCTGGAGACGTCGCCGCGGAAGCCCGAAACGCGATTACCAGAGAATCGCTGACGCGCGGCCGTTTGAAACTGCAGCGCATCTCGTTGAATATTCACCGGAGTCCGTTGCCGTCGTGGTTCGTCAGCCGTCTCCTCATGTTTCGTCTGACATCTGGAGCGACGTGCTAGCGACAGACCGGTGGTGGAGAGGCCTAGGTTGATTGGAGAAGCTGTGGTTCTTCGCTTCTGAGGATGAAATATTACGCTAGCCGGCTGAAATGTGATCCCCTGGTAAGAAGAGTGGAAGGGAAAGCCTGGGGAAATCAACGAAGCGAAATCGAGACCCAGAAGAACAAGAGCCGTCTGCCGCCACTGGAGATCATTAGTGGAAGAAATGCACACAAGGGGGAATTCTTGGTAGAAGATGCGAGGCGCTGTGCGTGTGTGTGGTTGGACAATTGCCATGACATCTCCCTTCGGCGATTAACGTCGGCTTTTATCCCTTTGTTCTTCGCACACTGCCTCAAGGGATCGATCGAGATTTATAACCGCTTGATAGTCCCGTAGGAGCGGCTAGTAAGGAGACCGATATTAGCGTTACAACGAGCCGTAGCAGACGCCACTACCCTCCAGATGTCTTTTCAGTGAATAGCCACACAGACAGACCCATTCCGCTGCAGGGGAGGCGCAGGAGCTAATCCAATTTCCTTTGTGGTTCCGCCATGACGTCGGGACGACGGTACGAATAACATAGTGGAGTGCGCCCGATGGAGAACGTTACGTGTCCAACAACTGATACGCTAAAAACCTCCGCAAAAACATGGATAGAGGAGCACAGATGCTACAGATTGGCATTAGTCAATTCTTTATGGGGCATGTAGACCACATATTACCTATGATACGATGTAATGGGCGTGTGGAGCATAGTCGGAGGAGGCGCCGGCTGTCGCCTGCACCCGATACCAGGTTCCTGGTTCGGATTTCCCGCCCAAGCCAACCAAACCTTCCATCCCTCCGGGGTCGGTGAATTGGTCCCAGACTTGTCTGGGAAGGATAAAGCACTGACTTGTACATCGCCTGGCCACCGCAAGTCATTGTATGGCCAAATACGCATTCAACACGCCTCACCGACATCCCGTAGAAGTAGAATGCGTGGCGCATCCCAAAGAGAATTGAATCACGCATTCCAGATTCGGATTTCCCGCCAAGCCAACCAAGTCTTCCATTCTTTCTGGGTCAGCGAATTGGTAAAGGGCTTGCCTGAATAGAATGAAACACAGATTTGTCCATCTCTTGGTCACTGGATAGGCCATTTTCGCGTGTAGATTGCCTCCACGATATCCGCAGATAAAGAGTTTATGGAGTTTAAGTTTCAGGCGTAATGAGTTTCAAAATCCCCATTTTGATTTTAAAAACGCGTCCTATAAAAGTGGCACTAGATAGATCCGGTTCAATCTGTTTGCTGAATCCATCATACCTTCTACTCTGGGGTACACCAGTCGTAATCGATGTCCAGGCCTATGCTCAACCCTTCCCGAACTGTTCTGGTAAGAATTCATCAACCTCGGCAGGATCTGAGGTTAGTTGGCTTAGCTGCGCTGCGAACCTAAATTCGATCCTTGATGTCCATCTAGGAGAAGCTGCAGCAGTGGCAGAGAGCCCTCGCAGTCAACGGCCTACGGTTGAACGTGAAGAAGACGAAGCAGTGCGCTGGATCGATCCTGGATTGCAAAGGGAAAGCGATCGAGAAGGTGGAAGAATTCCGCTACCTCGGAAGTGACCTATCCGAGGAAAGAAGTGTGGACGGATAAACGCAGCCTGGCTCAAGTGGAGGGAGTCCACAGGAATCCTCTGCGACCGTAGGTGCTCCAGGACGCTCAAAGATAAGCTCTATAGAACAGTTGTGAGACCTGCCTTCCTCTACGGCAGTGAGTGCTGGGCCCTGGGTAAGACGCAGGAGCGACACCTGCACGCTGCGGAAATGAGGTGCTGAGGTGAGTATGTGGATGGACCTGTGTGGATAGAGTGCGAAAAGAGG
Source organism: Heligmosomoides polygyrus bakeri (assembly GCA_947359475.1). NCBI lineage: Eukaryota > Metazoa > Nematoda > Chromadorea > Rhabditida > Heligmosomidae > Heligmosomoides > Heligmosomoides polygyrus. The sequence continues at coordinate 89,466,498 of OX375868.1, read as the reverse complement.
ATGTTAGGGCAGTGATGAAGACAGCCCCGGTCCAGCTGAAGGTGAGGAAGCAGCGCCTGAAGTGGTACAGACACATCCTCAGAAGACAAGAGGATCACCCCATAAGGTTGGCCCTAGATTTCGAGGCACACGGACAACGTCCGTGAGGAGCCCCAAGGAAAGGGTGGAAGCATGTCATTAAGAAAAATCTCACCGAAATCGGCGCCGCGCCAGACGACGCCCTTGTTAGGATGAGATGGCGACGGATGACAAGAACAGCGGATCCTGCGACTGCGCGAGACTAAACGCGCAGGAGAAAAAGAAGACGAAGAAGATGTCCCTCCTACAGACTGTGCCACATGCCGCTCGATAGGAAAGGGCGCGTCTTCAATAACCAAAGACGCACGAAGTTTTCCAGTGCGCTCCTTTGACGTCGAACCGCACATTGCGTGAGCCAGTAGAAAGTCACCAAGCCCTGTAGAACAGGCTAGCGGGCTGAGGTTTTCAACTAGATGTCCGTGAAAATAGTGCACCGACGTTAGGATAAGGATAAAGGACAGCTTTACTCCGTCCCTCTGGGATGCGCCACGCATTCTACTTCTACGGGATGTCGTGGAGGCAATTTTTGGCCATATACGGCTTGGGGTGACCAGTCGATGAACACGTCAGCGCTCTATGCTTCCCGGAAAAGTCTGGTACCAATTCACCAATCGCAGGATGGAAGGCTTGATTGGTCTGGGCATTTGAACCTGGTATCGGGTGCACGCGACAGTCAGAACCTCCTCCGACTGCGCTACACTCCCATAAAACGTAACAACACTAAACACGACTACAGTCCAGCGTGAAAGGAAACGGAATTAGAAAAGGAGGAAAGACCAGGTAACACTAGGATTCTCCATCAAACGAAACAAACTTCCTAGAAGGATGGAAACAAGCATCTTTGATATAACGGTCGACCAGTATTTTGCACTGCCTTAGTGAGTTTTGCTAATTGTTTTTCTGGGAGAATCTCAGAAATTGCAGAATTTTTGTTCTTACGATAATAAGGAAGCGTAAAGTGGAAAACATGAAATAATAAATTTTACTTTCTCTAAAGTGTTCATTTCGCCATCTATTTCCAGACGAACTTTTTTTGTAATAACACCTTGATGGTTGCTCATCAGTGAAGAGATAAGTGTTAGAACGCTTTTGAATGTGCAAAATTACTATTTTTAATTTAGCAAACTTTCGAGTTTTTAAACGTAGAGTGTTTAAAAACATTAATTCGTTTAATTTTATATTTTACGTTCTATAATTTATTTTATTCTATAGTTTACATATAAATTAGTTAGTTTATATTTGAATTTGGGTTAAAACTATGAACGCTAAACTATGAAGATCTAAGAAACGACCTATGCTGTACGCTTACCCGGACACCAACATGTAGGTTTTCCTTTTTAGGAGTCACGTAGATTACATTTTACCCTTTTCAAGGCAATAAGTTTCGACTCATATCTGGTGCTAAGATTCTCAAGGAAACCTTTAACATGTAAAAGAAATGCACTGAATCAGAGAGCCGGTTTCATGTCTACATTGTCCGATGTCACTATTGTGAGAGAAGTTACACCTTGAATCGTCTTTCGGCACAGACAGATACGTATAAGAAAGCGCAGAAAGCAGAGCACAAAGTGCGACGGTTCCGCCTCTCATTAACACTTAATATTTACTACCATCTAGCTCCAACTTCAGGACGGTTTCGCGTCTTTTTGGCGTTCTTTGCAATGTGACCGTTGCACACGTTGTGACACTGGCGGTAACATTGTAACAGTCGAAAAAATCACCAGCAGAAACGGAAACCGAGGTCGACGCTAGAGTGGGCACCTCCAGAAATCTCCGAACTCAAAGGAGCAAATGTATCGCGAGCAGGAAACGAAATCATCAGAAGCAGGCTGGAAGAGGCCTCAGCATGCGACTGAAGACCAGCAACGCAGAGCTGCGCCAAAGGAGGAGCGGTGCAGCCGGGCAATCGCCGGCTAAATGAGCGATGAAAGACAACCGGCTCGGAGTGGCCGCGGCTCCGCCTCTGTTTGGTTGGGATTCTGGGGAAGCGCGGCTCGACGTCATGCGACATGGTGATCTGAAGTCTCTCCCCGGCAGCTGGTGTTTATGCGAGCCTCATACTGATCAAGAAGCTGCTGACCTGCTTAGTTAACCGATGACAGAGGCAATCATGGAAGCTTAGTAGGACCTCGATGACAAGATTTTGTCTAGAGAACAAGCCATTTGGTTTTAAATTACTCCCTACTTCTACTTCTGTGCAATTTGGAATTAATTAACCGATGGACACGTGGTTGAGCAGTTGGAGGAGGCGCCTACAGTCGCGTTCATCGGATTCCAGGTTCTTGTTTCGAGTTTTACGCTCAGATTAACCAAGCATTCAATTCCTCCTTTGGTGAGAAACCAGGTTCCAGACTTTCTGATGAGGTAAAACACTGACTTCTTCATCGGTTGGCCACCACAAGACATCGTAAAGACTAAATACGCATTTAAATCGTCTTCACTACATGCCGTAGAAGTGACATGCGTGGCGCATCGCAAAAGGATTGAGTAACGCCGTCCATTATCCTTTATCCTTACACTGCCTTTTTTGTGAAACTGTACTGGAGGAGGTAGCGTAAGTGAACTGTAAGTCACTCAACTGTAAAAATCAAATAAATTATCATAAATGTCATTTCAAGCGCTTTGCATCTAAAACAGAATATTTCTCAATGACAGTTCTCTGATATCTTTCGTTGAAATTTCTTTACTGCTTTAGAGAGACTGACAGAGACTGGCTAAGACTTCGTCCGTTTCTTCTGCAAAAAAATGATCTCCTCTGTAGTTAGGATTAACATAACATAACATGCTTACCAATTTGAGGTGAGGCTTCAGACAAATAAGTGTACGAGTTGTTGAACAGATTGGAAAAAAACTACTAAAAAAAACTCCTACAGAGAAAATCCAGCAGTTTTCATCGAATGAAGGTTGAGATAGGTTCAACGAATGAACCAAGATGCCCTTCCAGGTTCAACGAATGAATCAAGATGCCCTTCCTGACCTTGAATTCCAATTTCTGAAAATGTGCGTCCATTGATCGTTGCCGCAGATGGGTGTTCACGTTAAGGGTAAGTGGCAAGAGCACGCGTTGAGCAGTCCCTTGAAGTGCGCCACACATTCCCCTTCTTGTGAATACGAGACTGGAAGCATGGTGAGGTTGGGTTTCTCCCTCTACACTTTGCCACAGATTAATACGTGTACGAAAAATTACAAGGGCTAGCTGGAGCTGAACACTGGATCAGATCGGGGACAATCAGATGGATCACTTCCTGCCTGTTGACTGCAGTAATGAGCCTTCAATTCCGAGCGACAAGCAGAATAGCACCCAGTATGGCAATTTCTCGAAGATCAGAGACTCTGCCGCATTGGCCAATTCGTCGAAAATTAGGTAGGCCGGGTACGTAATGCGCTTCGCAGACACCCTTTGGACGAGAGCCGTCACCGACTGGGTTCCGCGGAATGTCAACGAACATCAGGACGCCCATCAACGCGTTGGTCAGTCATCTTCGTGTAAGCCCTTAACGAATGATATAGCGTCCTGCGTGTCCCTTGGACGAGGAGGTTTCATTGGAACACTCTGGCACGCGACAGGGACGACTGGAGACGCTGTTGCCGCGCACTTGACCAATTCCATGATCATCGTGACGGCAGGTGATACGGGTAACTTATCTAATCCATAACTTTGCTCATAAGGACAAGGATAAAGGACGGCATTATTCAATCCTCTTTAGGATGCGCCGCGCATTCTACTTCTACGGGATGTCGTGGAGGCGAGTTGAATGCGTATTTGGCCATACAATGACTTATAGTGGCCAGTCGATGAACAAGTCAGCGCTCCATCCTTCCCAGACAAGTCTGGTGCCTATTCACCGACTCCGGAGGGATGGAGGGCTTGGTTGGCCTGGGCGGGAACCAGGAACCTGATATCGGGTGCAGGTGACAGCCGGCGCCTGCTCCGACTGCGCTCCACGCACCCAACTTTGCTAATATCTGATATAAATAAATAAAGAGCAATAGGAAATAGGAGAGTTAACCACTGGATAATACCCATCTTGTAGAACAACCTTCATTGGCAAGGTTCGTCCAAGCCTCCAAATGCCTCACCATCAACAACTGCTGCACCCAAATCCGAACTCCTCTGCTACCGACGTCGGGAGATTGAACCCCGGAGAAGACGGCAAGGTTGCTGAGTTCAGAGACGCCGCCCAACGAGGAATCAGAAGACGTGACGTGCCGAACACGTCATCCGCATAGGTGGGAGCATTGAAGGAGACCACTACCAGTAAAGTGGGACGAGTTGCAGTAAGGGGGTCAAGTAGTGGGGGACCAATACGAGTAATTGGGGATCAGTAGTGCGTGATCGTCCCAGTAAAGGGGAGCTGCTCCGGTAAGGGAGGACCAGTAGTGGGGGAACAGTCCCAGTAAGGAGCGACCAGTAGTGGGAGACCAGTACCAGTAATCAGGGAGGGACCTATTCCAGTAAGGGGGGGGACAAGTAGTGGGGGACACTGCTTTAGCTGTCCCGCGCGGAAAAAAATTCCGTTCAACATGGTATTAGAAGCGATGGGAATCCTCAATTCTGACAAAAAGGTTTTCCGTCATGTGACCAAAGTGGACCAGACGCTTAGTATCGACTGAAAATGTCGATGTTTGCCTGAGATTGGCCGTTTGAGGATGAGGATTAAAGGTACCTGCAGTCATCCTGGAGCTACAGTAAAGTGGTGGACCGTGTCGTGGGGCATAAGGGGGTTGTCGAAGACCCTATGGGACGAAGGCACTGATTAGCAAGCATCGACGTCACTGAATCGTCTGGAGATGATGCCTTAGTTGAGCGTAGTGGTGGTGTGGGGGCTAGATAGCTTCCTACCACAAAATTATTCACCAGGTAGAGGCAGGTTGAAACGTGATAAGGTTCTCAAATATCGCCCTTTGCACTGCTATGGAGGGAAGAAAGCTGCATAATCGGAACAGCTAGATTAACGTGATTGTCCTTAACTTAGGCCTCGTTTATACTTCCGACGCCGAGCGGCGTGACTGCATGTATAGTGGCCAAATTGATTGATCGCGTTGCTCGATCAATACGGCCACAATAGGTGGTGTCGCGTTCCCGGCGTCGAAGTATAAACGAACCTTAGTGATACTATAACATCACGCGAAGCACGCCGATAGGCGCGACGGAGCACTTGGATGTAATTCGGTGTCGCCAAAATGTGAAGTGAAAAAGGTTCAGAGAATTCAGATGTTGAGACAAAAAAGAGGAGCCAAAAAAATTGAAAAATTGAAAACTGAGCGAAACGAGGGATCTGTGCACAAGAGAAAACAAGTAAGCACACACAAACAGGTGCAAAGTGAGCAACATTTTCATTAAAGCGTCGCCCTTTATTTGCGATTTCCTTTCCGAGCAGGCCAACTACTTACGTTTGTTTCGCTATCTTGGACATTCGTTATCTAGGACGAGCACAATCAGTTGCTATTGTGGTGAGAACCTGTTGCAGTGGGTGTGGTGGGCTGCGCCGATTGGCCAGGTGAGGGGGCCCGGTGCGATTACCTGCACCCGTTGACGCTCCTGTTGAAGTATACCATTGGCTTTAAGGGTCGGCTCCTGTTAATAGAATGTTGCAGGATAATCGCCGACGCTTAAATCCACATATATCCAGCTCGGGCGCGTGTAGCGAAGGAGGCGCCGACGGTTGCGTGCACCCGATACCAGGTTCCTGGTTCGGAGTTTCCGCCCAGGCCAACCAAGCCTTCCATCCCTCCGGGGTCGGTGAATTGGTACCAGACGTGTATGGGAAGGATAAAGCGCTGACTTGTTCATCGGCTGGCCACCGCAAGTCATTGTATGGCAAAATACGCATTCAACTCGCCTCCACGACATCCCGTAGAAGTAGAATGCGTGGCGCATCCCAAAGAGGATTGAATTACGTCGTCCTTTATCCTTTATATCCAGCTCGTACCTACATATATATATACGCAAATAAGTAGGTATATACTATGAATACACATGTATATGCATCTGTATATACAGGTATACACATAGGAACAGGTCCCACAAAATAGCAACTGGTTGTACGGGTCCTAGTGATCGCTTGTCCGAAATTGTACGGGTGCCAGTCCCCTTTTGACTGGCACAAATTCGAATTCTCTCTACCTCAGAGGAAAGTAAGCTAGAGAGAGGAGGGTGAGTGAGCCGGTGGGAGCTACTCAATATGCGGACTAGCCCAGCTGAAGTGATTCAACTGGCATCGTCTGAGGGGGCCATCATTTGTCCACAGAACACTCAGCGGATTAGGACCGCTGCCCTTGAAGTGTGTGCGACACTCTCAAGAGGGAGCTGGACAGATATACGTATGTGTGTCGTAGAAGAGCAAGCCATGAATAGTTTTGCAGCACCAACGCTATTCTGGTTTACGAAAGAGCGAATCCATTCTAGTCGGAGGGTGGCACCGCTCAGCAAATGTGGAACAAACCCAAACAGGGTGTTTTACCTCCGGTAGAAAATTGTACACTAAAGTTCCGTCGTAATCTATTTTAGTGGATAGTCTGTTCAATACAGGAAGTTTCAATTTTAGGGCGCTGTCAAAAGACTTGAGCAAAGTGCTTCCCGACTAGGACAAATCCGAGAGGGCCGCTAGTGAAAGGGTGGTCCGCGGAAATGATTAAACGAGCATTACGTTTACTTGAGGCAAAGTACTGGATGTGTTAAAATTTCACATACATACACATTTCGCGTAGTTCCACATATGGCTCTTCCAATTAAACTAAATAAGTCTGTTAAGGGCGCAGTCGGAGGAGGTGCCGGCTGTCGCGTGCACCAATACCAGATTCCTGGCTCGAATTTCCCGCCCAGGCCAGATGGCTTTGCGACATGTCCCTTTGTCGTTCTCTAGTTCTGTTAGAATCAGTCTCTAACAAGGGAGGTCAATGAACGTCCCGTGGCAATCTTAAAAGTGACCTGTTGAGGGTTGTAGGGGACTGTAAGAGAAGTACCGTAGTGGCTTTCAAATTTCCTGCGGACACTTGGACAGGTCAAAAATTGCAAAAAACCGTTTCACTTCAGTGCGGGCCAATAAAGCAATATTGACGCCTGGAGCTGCCATCTAGTGGTCAGAATATAACCTTCAAAGGTTTGGGGCTGCAACAGTAGCGTAATCACAGCGATTTAACAATTTGCTTGTTAGCGAAGTTGAACATTGAGGTGCGCCGCTCACCACCTACGCCGCAAAGCCGAATGGCCAAGTGGCTATGGGGACGGGCTTGCGGGAAAAGGGTCGGGGATTCGGATCCGGAGGTGGTGTTCCTGCATTGCTCGCCTTGCTCGATCCATTTCCATCGGGGGGCAGTCGTTCGGTACACCCTGCTCACTTCCCGCCCTGCCCGCGCCGCCCTATTTGGACAAGTTTGCTGCGCGCGAAACCGTCGTTAATTGTCGTGAAACAAAAATCCAAAAGCCTAAAAGCTGATAGCAGACGACTGGTAAGCGCATCTCGGGGAACTCTGAGGTCATTTTCCAGATGTTGTTAACTCTGAAGATGTTGCTGTATTTGTCAGAAAATGCGGACGACGCCTTAGTACTGAGCAATGTGACGGGACCTGAAGAAACCCTTGGCGCTGCACCTGAAAATTCTTTTCCTCCAAATATGGTGAACAAGATTCTGACTCTTCTCTCGAGAACAAAATCAGCTCAGGATAGAGCTGCAGGGCCAAGGGAAGTGACTAGAAATGTGATGCCTCCATGTGAAGGCCCGGACATCTTGTCCTCGGCGCGCCCCTCGCCCCGCCCCTTTCTGGGGGCGGTGTATCCAACGACTCTCCGCCATTTCCATCGATATAAAGCGTATCTTGACCACGATAGTGCACCATGCTGACGTCTTAACTTTATTTTAACCTGGATGATACGATATAAACGCAAAAATAAACACCCAAAGCAACAGCGTTCACAATACATAGTTGGTCTTTGAGGAGTAGCAGGCGACTTTCCTTTGCCTACAAAACAGATGACTTCAGAACTCCAAAGATCGAGGAAAAATATTATTATTTTATTTTTATTTATTTTTACTATTTTATTTTTGTATGTATCTGTAGGAACGTCACGAAAGCGCTGGAGATGTTCTTCATTTAGCTCCTTGTCTATACATATTAGTTGGCTTATGTCTCTTGTTGTCCAAAAAATCAGAACAAAAATGGCTACAAATTGACGTGAGGCTACATTTTGGAAAAAAAGTAGAATTCCTGCTAATGTTTTTCAACGGCAACAGTTGAAATCAAAAAATCTTTAACAGTCGAATAAAGCGACACTAGGACTGCACACATTTTTGTAGCAGGTCTGCAGGGAGGGAAGAAGCACTCATTTTCGCCCCTAAACTGAAGGGACTTTGTCCAAAGACTTCTAAAATGATACCTTTAAGCACGGACGCGTACAAATCTCACCCGAAGTACTGCATGTATCATCTATCTGGCTGGAGTAAAGCTGCTTGGTTTGAGAAGATTTTAGAGTTAAGATTTTCCCCTTTCTAGATCTTTTTAGAGAAATTCTGAAACCTTAGACTCATCCGGAAAACTTTCGTCGGGTGAAGCAAGCAGGAAGGACGCTAGCGCCAATTGGCAGTTGAAGTAGGTTACTTGAGGAGTCGAAGCCGCTAATTCGGGTAGTCGAAAAGCCGATGGCAGGCTGAAGCACGCAAAAAAGCAATTACTGCGGACGAGAGAATTGGTCCTCTGAGGTGAGAGCTGTGCGGGCGAAGAGCAGGCCGAGGGAGACAGCCTCCAAAAGGGCGAAGGACACGAAAACACTGAAAAGGACGATTGAAGGACCCCTGGCCAAAAGCGAAAGTCGGCAGTGAAAACTTCTTGCGAACTATCGACGATGGCCAAGGCAACAGTGCAGCCGATTAGCGAAGCGAAATCTCGTCGATGGACAGAATGCATATAGAATTCACGGATAATGGGAGTAAAATGTGAATGAGAGGAGCAGCACATCCCAATTTAGAAGGGATGTGACCGCAAATCGAAATGGCCAATTTAATTCCACGCCATGAATTTCGTCGTAAAACGCAGTCGTTCTATGCAAAGCGAGCCATTGACTGTAATGTGAGAGGACTAAATGAGGACGTGGCTTTCTCCGATGGCCCCGGTCATCGCATGTATTGAGCCGTTCCACATGAAAATGGTGGTTTATCTCTAAATAAAATTTATTTGATAAAATTGGTTTTATTCTTAAGTCAACGTTATTTGATAAAATTGTGGTTTTTTTGTATAAAACTTAGTACACTCAACGACGATGTTCTCAAAAATAAACATTAAAAGAAGCAATTAGTGTTACTGGGATGACAATATTGAATAGCGGAAATTTTTTCTAAATCAATAGGCTCAGGATTTTTTTGTGCTTAAAAAATTATACCAGTAATCACTTCAAAACACTGGAATGATTAAAAACGTCATTGCAGTGCATATTGATATTATGCTCTATTTTGTTCACCAGTGACTCGGTTCTAATTTTTGCATTTTTAGGAAGCTTTACTTGTTACGTTATAGGACCATGACTAGGAGTTTCCTCCTTTGTGATTTTTATTTTTCTAATTTTGATTTCATTTTTTGCCTATCGTTTTATGTGTAGCATGTTTTCGCTTCACTGATAAGCTACGAAGGAGATGTTACATTAAAGGCTTCGCTTAAAGTTATGAAGAAACGAACCCGCTAAAAAATTTTAAAATTATATTTATTATACAAATTGTGAGTTAACTGAAATTATTCAAGATTGTTGTGTTTGCAATTAGCCTGTTTTGTAGGTTTAAGGTGCACATATAAATAAAGGATAAAGAACGCATATTACTCAATTCCTTTTGGGATGCGCCACGCATTCTACTTCTACGGGATGCCGTGGAGGCGATTTGAAGGCGTATTTCGCTATATAGTGACTTGCGGTGCACAGCTGATGAACAAGTCAGCGCTTTATCCTTCTCAAAGAAGACTGGCATCAATTTACCGGCCCCGGAGGAGTGAAAGGCTTGATTGGCCCGGGCGCGAAATCCGAAGCAGGAACTTAGTATCGGGTGCACGCGACAGTCGGCGCCTCCTCCGACTGCACTACGCACGCCCACTTATAAATAAGTAAATGAATAAACAAATAAATAAATAATGAAAACTGACAGAGGCTCAAGACTAAAATGCTGATCAAGTCAGCAAACATCGCAAGACTTCTATTGCTGTTTAGGTAATTACAACCTCAGAGCATGGAGAGATCGAAGTCGCATGAGAAACCACCGCCTCAAATCTCGTCATATTCCGAGGAAAGTTTTCTAAAGTGCTAAGAAACAATACAAACAAAATCGCATGAAAGAGATCAACTCCCAAAAGAAAAAGTACATCTATACTGCCTTCTCAAAGAAAAAATATATCTACATACAACCTCTCATTCTGCAGTCCGCCCTCCTGAAGGCGAGGCTTCCATCGTCCGTTTAATTTGGCAAAGATTACATCACGCGTCAACAATTTACCTGGTTCTCTTGTCAGATGTTAGTTTTCAAACTACTCTACTGTAGTTTTTTCTAAGCTATTAGGTTGTCGGATTATAAATGTCGCCTACTTTTGATTTATCATTTCTCTGCTATTTCACAATCGACTGACGTTGAATCTTGGCATGACGTTGATACCAATAGGACTGTTCGCGCTGTGGAGCCAAGATTGTTAACCACACTTTATTCGGCTGACGTTTCGGCGTAACCACCTTCTTCAGAGCCTGGAAAAGTCAAGCGAGGTTTGAAAGGTTACTCGTCCAAGAACTATTTCAAGTCACAGGAGTTTCCGGAACTAATAGGAAAAGGAGACGAAAGGGGAGTGAGACAGCCCAACTAACCTTATGGAAGCAGCCAAGAGGCCGGTGCGTCACCCTCGGATGGAGTCAGTTTGAGTGAATGAGACTACCACCTAAGGTCAACCGCTCAGCGACCCTCCGGCTGTCGCCCTCCTGCTACGATATCGACCTCTCGGGCAAGCATTGTAACCACGACCCCCAACCACTGCGCCACCATGGCTACGCTGCCTGTGCTCCCACAACGGCGTGGAAATCTGCCATCTCCGAAGCCCGTCCATGTGCTCCTTGACCCTCACCCAAAGCGGCCTGCCCGTCTCACCGATGTATTCCTCATTACACTCCGTGCAAGTGATGAGGTATACCACACCTGAGGCTGTGCAATCCCCTTCCTTTCCGAACGGGCAGATTGTGCAGGACGGGGTATCACAAGCGCGATCGTACAGCCGGTTCATAACAAGTTGGGTCTTGAGGTTAGCAGGCGGTAGTTAACTAGCCTGACCATTATTGCTCTCTGCTATTACTATTTCTTGGATCATGTTACCTTACGTGTTTAACAAACGTTTTCGAAGACCGCTTTCGCCAAAATTTCGTTTAAGTAGTTGCCCCTTTAAAATATTTTTTTAATTAACACGATGATGGTGCAGAAGTCTAAAGTAGATCGGAAAGATTTAAAACCTGCAAAACACCTATTTTATTGGCCGATCTATCTTTAGACACAAAACCTCTGCATGTAGATAGGGTCTAAACCATCGCTTATCACGAAGTCAACTTTGTAATAACCACTGAATGATGCCTACATCATTGAATAGATCATCCACGGTGGATTTGGATTCGGATGTTTGCAACTATTTTCTGATCATGGAACTTTGAAAGGCGTTCCGGAAAGCTGTTTTTTTTTTGCGTCGCCTAAAAACCAAAAGACACGAGCGGTATCATACCCTATAATAACGCGCTAAGCTATTAGTCATCCTATCGATTGGCGGCGCCGCAGAAATTATCGTGGGGAAAATAGGATGGAAAAATCGGGGGAAAACAGGGGGGAAAATGGGTGTGAAATTACGACGCGAAAATAGCGAAAAAATACCCAGATGTCTTCTCCCTGCCTGGGAACTTCGACCTTGGGGCAATCGAGGTCGCTGAACACGAATCTGAAGTTCGTTTTTAAAGTATCGACCGCTATCAATCGATATTGATCAAACTATCGATTTTTTGTGGATGCCGTTCGGACGGTCCCAAACTTAAGCCCTAGGGGTAGTCGTGGTCGCTCAACACGAATCTGAAGTTCGTTTTTAATGTTTCGATCGCTATCTATCGATACTGCTCGAATTACGGGCACGAAAACAGCAGAGAATACCCAGACGTCTTTTACGTGCCAGGGGATTCAGAAGACGTGCGGAATACGTCGCATGACGTGTCTGGGACTCAAAGGACGTGCCAAAGACTCCGCTCAACGTGCTTGGGGATTCAGGTAGACGTGCCGAAGACGTCGTCCAAGGTGCCTGGGGATTCAGAAGGCGTGCCGAAGACGTCGTCCGCATAGGTTGGACCATTGAGGGGGACCAGTATCAGTAATGAGGAACCGTTTCACAAGAGGAGGACCAGTAGTGTGGAACAACAGATCGCCCTATCATACTGTATACTGTATGTACTGCGAGCTTTTTGTACTCCTAGGTAAGGAAAAAGTGATACTGCAACATCGCGCGAAGCGCGCAAGTAGGCGTGACGGAGCACTTGTTTTACTATAATCCCCGGTAGCCTTCCCAATTCCATACGTGTAGTTTTTATGATCCCATATTTGTTTCTGTGGTTTCCTGTGGAACAAAATTTGCATTGGCCGGGGTAGCTTCTAAGATGGCCTTTAATGAGAAAGAAATCTTGACATTCTTTAAAAAATGTTCAGTATGCCTTAAAGCGCATCTGAATCGATTTGAATGGTGTTTAGTTTGATTTCAAATACGTCTTGTTTGCTTCGACTTACGTTCAATGTGACATGAATACATTAATATAGTCCATACCAGGTATTTCCTGATTTTTCATTTAAAACAAGCCACAGTGCTAGCCAGGGATGGGCGGAATTTCTGTTTTCTGTTTTCTGTTTTCTGATTTTCTGGCCATTTTTGACAATTTTTTTCTGTTTTCTGTTTTCTGGGAAAATGGCCAAAAATTGGCCAGAAAACAGAAAATAGAGTTGCGAACAAAATGTTATCACAGAAATCTAATGAAAGGAATTTAAAAAGTATTATAGAATAGTGAGCTTCATTCCACAATAGTATTTCTAGAGCATCTTAAATGGAAAGCATGTGGCGTTTTTGGATGTGCTCGTGTAGTAATTGCGCCGCATACTCATGAACTATCACTAAAAATTTTATATTAAAACTTTAAAACTAGTATTCTGAGGGCATTAAATTATGTACTAACTAATCACTTGTCCTAGAGTTACTGTGGGTAGGGTTATTCTCCACCTCCGGTTTAAAAATTGATCACTGTTAGTCGGTCATCCCCAGTATCGCTTTCTGCGGAGCCTTCGTCGAAGCTGCTTTTCTAACTATGAAGATTCCTACTTGGTGTCACAAATTAGTAAGAGACAGAAAAGTTTTAGTTACCTTCGATTTCGGTGCTGTAATGATACAGTACTGATACACGAAATTTCTCATTTATCACTTATATTATCTGTCGTCCCATTGATCATCGAGTTGTTCAAGCGGGCACCAGCAGCGTCTCAACACGCACGAGGGACACGAAGAGCTCATATTGTTTATTCAGGGCTTTGACGAAGTCCGACCAACGCGTAGGTGGGCATCCTGGTGTTCTCTTGACATCCCGTGGAGTCTAGTCGGTGATGGCTCTCGTCCACTCGGTGTCTGCGAAGCGCATTACGTGGCCCGCCTAATTTTCGACGACTTGGCCTATGCGACAGATTCCCTGGTCTTCGAACGTCGGCGAAGCTCGGAAGTCTCGAGGCCTCCTCTCACTTGCGTGAGTCGTATCACTCCGAGCATTGTCCTCTCGATTTCCCGCTACGCGACACTGATCGCTTGTTCATCCTGCTTTCGTAGAGCCCAGGTCTCTGATGCGTCTTTTAAAGCAGGAAGAACAGTGAAGTCGAAAAGGTGGGTACGAAACCCGACGTTATGCGTCTTCTCCACGACTCTCTTGACAGCTCCTCAAGCCGCTCGCATCCTCCTTCCCAGCTCCGGCCCTAGTTAGTTGGTCATGTTGACTTCACGACCCAGATACACATATCTGGAGCATTCGAAGATGTTCGTTCCATTGAGTGAGAGTGGGGCGTCAGAAACTTGTCCGTTCCTCATGAACATCGTCTTCGTAAGATGCAGCTGCAGTCCAATGTTCCACATACACGATCGAAGCCAGCAAGCATTTGCTCTGCCTGGCTAGCGCTCAGTGTTAGATGGTGTAGGTGCCGTCTGTCGTCTTTCACTCTCATGTCTTCCCATTCTAGTTGTCGAATAACTTTTGAAGGGTGGCGCAGAAGAGAACCGGGGATATAGTACCCTCTCATCAAACCTATCTGTTCACTTTGGCAACGACGTTGTTGTAGAATGGCGAGATCTTTGTCGTGAATCCACTCTGCAGCTCTCGAAGGACTCTGATGAACACAGTAGGAACGCCCGGCGTTCGCGGTGAAACGGGGCTGATGAGTAATGTTGTGTACTTCACGTGTCGAGATTCCTAGGATCTATCAGTCCAGATTTACAACTTGCTGATTGCAGTAGACTGGAATGTAGTAGACATTTTTATAAACGCTTACAAAATAAAACGCTGGTCTACGACTACATTTCTAGTCATACAAAAGCATTTGCTACTGGAAAAATGAATCTTTGGGTAAAATAATTAGATAGTGTGATAATTTCCAAATTTTCTGTTTTCTGATTTTCTGGCGTTTTTGGCTTTTCTGTTTTCTGATTTCTGTTTTCTGACGAAAGCGATTTTCTGTTTTCTGTTTTCTGGGAAAATTTTCAAAATTTCCGCCCATCCCTGGTGCTAGCCATCTGAATTTTATCAAAATTTTTCGATACACTGAAGATTTGACAAATGTTGTTCGTCAGAAAATTTGTTTAAAAATTTAGCGATCAGAATCTAACGTCCATCCTTGTCCTAGAATTACGGTTTTTTGAAACCTAAAAAATTTCCGGTCAGTATTTCTCCTCAATCCAAGCACCTTGAAGACCCGGAAGTATAGGATGACAGATCCGTATATATCCGTAGATCCATATATCGAAATTGAAATTGATTCAGGGTGTACACGAGATTGGCACCTTCAGATGATTGTATTGTGAAGTAATCATATGGGATATAGAAGAAATGGTTCGTGGACGTAATTATGTGTCATGAACACATAGAGACTATTTCGTCATAGAGAGGTGTCTTTGATGAATGCTTGCAGGAACTGCCCTCAATATGGGCCATAAATCTAAAGTACGCGATATTGCCTTCGCTCGGACAAAGCATTTCATGCAGTACAGCTGGTTAGTCGAAATGGTAAGTGCGGTGAAAGTTTGAAGCATTTTCTACACCATTACACTACATTTCTACAGCTCTACAGTATGGCATCACTGAATGATAGTTTCCTGATGAAATGGAAACTGCTCAAGGCCCGGATCTGTCCTAGGCGGAGGGGGCATCGCTAAATAGCAAAGCAAGTATGAACAGTCTGTCATCTCCCGGCAAAGAAGTTGCCAAAAATAGTTCCCTCGTAGGTCAATTTACGGTATCGTCTTTGTAACTATGTTTGCTTTTAGCTATGCCGCCACAATCAAAGAGTAAGCCAAAGAGTAGAGTGTCCCCGCCCCCCCCCCCCCCTCCCACTGGGATAGATTCTTATGCAGTAATACGGCTGATGCCGGAAATTAAAAGAGATAGAGAGTAGACAGAAGCGTTGAGGTGTGTTATATAGAACGATTCAGGGTATCTCCGGCATTCGTAGTGCTTGTACCTTTATTTGTTAGGACCGACACTGCTGTGAGGTGAGCTCTCCTATAGACAACATCTACCACCTTCATGTCAGAATGGACACTTCTCAGATCAAATTGGCCACTTTTCATGTTAAATTGGCCACTTTTCACGTGAAACTGGGCACTACATATTCTAAACAATCTTGGCACTCCTAATCATAAGATCAAACTGAACGTCTTCTAAAATAATAGAATTTTTTAATTAATTAAAAGAATGATGTCACATGTCACAAATTATAAAACATTAAAAGGTTCGCTTCACCACTGCCTTCAGACGAACCTTTGTGTAATGCTCCCGTGGCTCTTCAGTGAGGAAGAGGAGCATATTTTAAGGTATCTTTGAAGTCTGTTTATGTGAGGAGAGATAGGAAAATGGAAAGGAGGAGAGGTCAGAAAAGAAAGAAGAATAGAATAGGAGAGAAAGAATGAATATGAAAGGATAAAGAACTACACTCTACATGAGAAAGTTGATTTCAAAACAGAAATCAATGAAAGATATAGATAAAGATATAGATATAAGAATGATTTTTGAGTAAATGAAAAGATATACCTTAAAGAGGTATCAAAGATGTTCTTATAAGTTGAAAGGGATTAACTAAAAGGTGTATTTATATATAATTAATATTTTTAAATATAATTTTTATAATTATCACTATAGTTATTGTATTATGTATAATTATAATTTATTATGTATGATTAATTATCTAGTATATAATTATAATAACTATCATAATCTTTCTAGTAATCATTATTATTAATACCTTTATTGTGTATCACTGTTTAAAATTGAACGACTTACCATTTTGTCAATCACTGCACTCCGTAGTGGATCATTCACAAATAAGGAAGTGTGTATCAATAGATTGTTATATATAGTGATATCCAAACTAATTCTCATTTACAATTCAAATATGGCAAAACTGGTTGTACCATTGAGAAGGGTTGCATAACTATAGTTAGTGTAGAAAAAAGGGTGCAATAAAACTAACAGCACAACAAAACAGGTTAAACTACAGACTCTCCAAAGTGTTAAGGATAACTTTTTGTTCAAGACAAATTTGGTATAGCATTCTTTGAAGTTTTAATTCACCTACTTAATAAGAAAACATATTGTTTATAAAATTTTTACCATTTTAGTTTTCGAGACAAAATAACGGTTTAATGCTTGTTTAAAGAGCAGGAAGGCGGTCATTTTGGTGCTACAAGAAGAGACTGCATCATGTTCCCGTCCTATCAAGAAGCACGTCGTAGTCATTATATAGACCAACCAGCAGTCAGTGCGGCCTCTCGGCACTGACGGCTGGTTGGTCTCTATAATGACTACGGTTAACAACTTCTCTTCCCTCATCATCAATTGTAGCTGCCACCTATGTCATGGTTTCTTTAGGAAGAAGATGTTAACTACGTTGACTGGGCAAGTCATTAAAAAATCGGAAAAATGGACGACATCCACAAAAACGATTATTTAACCAATATCGATTGATGGCGATCGATAGTTCAAAAACAAACTTCAAATGCGTGTTCAGCGACCTCGATTACGCCTAGGGCTGAAATTTCAGACGCGTGAACGACATCCACAAGATATCGATCGATATCGATTGCCTCCCCTGCTATGAACGCCTCCCGTCGATGATCATCTAAATGCCCAGGCACGATTGCCGACGTGTTCGGCACGTCTGCGGCATCGTCAGGCACGATGTCGATCTTCAGTAATCGTTTCCAGTACGTTTCCAGTAGTTGTGACGGAAGCACGAACACACGCATGCTTGTTCCTTTGTGTCTAGTAGAAATATTCAAACAGCCTCTACGACATTTCGTGGATATCGAATGTGTGGCGTACCCCACAAACAGGGTTCGATCAATTTCCTTTATCCTTATTCTCGTCGCCGTTTTAGACAGCTCATCTGAAAAACTTTTCTGCGACACCACTCAAATGATATGTGGGTAGGTTCGTCAATCTGAATAGCATTACCTCATGCATCGTTCTCCCTTCATTGTCAGCTGAACCTTTTCAACGACAGCAGGTAGCTCCTAATCTCTAACACTGGGCTGCAACGTGGAGGCTAACGTTCGAGAACTTTGACGAATTCCTCACTGGTTCTTCAACATCCGATCCGCAACAATTTTAAGAGCTCTAAATCAGCGTGCTCTAAGAAGAAAGGGGTTATCAATCAATAAAGAATCAAGTCGCCTAGCAGTTGCTTCGAGTTCAGATCACTTCGCACCCAATTCATCCTCGAGGCTCGGAGATGACGACTGGCATACGCTAGCTCTATGCTTTCTACAGTACCGCCGCCAAACATTCAACCAAACGGCGTTTGCGACTAAAAAACGCGTTTTTTCGGTCGCAACATGATAACTTGTTTCAAAGTACAGATTTCCTAACAAAAATTTGCAGCGACTTATGCGATAGCCTGCGCTATCATATGACATGTGATTACAATTTGAGAACAAGTAGAAGCCTTAAAAGCAGAAGCGAAATTGAGGAGCCAATTAATTGCGTTGACCTGACCTACATCCGTCGTTGCATCTTGCTTAATTGCGCCCTCAGGCAAAACTGGACTTCTTCAATCAAATTTTTAAATCGCTGACTGTGCTAAAATTTAGTTTTCTTGATGTTTTCAAGATTGTTCTCTCTACGACAATTCATTTGATACCCAATTTGACCGTACGGTATCCAAATTGAACTTGCTGCTGCATCACAATCGTCATTTTCTTTTATTTCAGGAAAGAGATTATCAATCTTTAAACTGTTATTGAAGCCTGTCATTTTTTTTCACGTTTTTGGCAGAGAAGAGAGCATAAGAAATCCACATTTGCAGTTCATTTCACCCATTTTGTGGCGGTTGCTAACTGTCAAATTCGCAAGCAAGCAGACTTTCCGTGGACAGTACGCTCTGATAGCGAATTCAGACGTGGAGATCCATCTTTCAACTTAAACTTATAGTTGGACACGAAGTAGAGACTCTGTGCAAGAAGCACAACGAGGCCAAGAGATCAGGTGGCCAAATTTCGACTAGATAAAGAGGCAGCTTTCTCCAGAAATGTAAAAGATGTCCAATAGTGTTTGCCGCCCAGTTTTCGCAAAACAAATCCTGTCATGCTAAACAACAAAACTCCGCGATTTTTCACTTAAAATCTTCAACACCGTTTATTTGTTGCAAGAGTTCGGGCGCTGATGTAGCGCAGTATGCGTAGTAATTGTGCTGACCTGACATGCCCTGAAGAAAAATTGTGGTCGCCTGCCTGTCTACCGAGTCCCTTTTTACTCTTTATTGGACCTATTCCATTGTTTCCAACCTATCGTTTTTTGCTGTCAAATTTGATACGGCTTCATTTCTGAGCTCGTTGGGACACTTAGGAATTAGAAGTACAGTTCTATCCCAATTCACCGTTTATGCCATTCAAACCTTTTGTCCACAGTGTAATTGTAGGCACTCATTGACCATAGAAATCGTGAACACTCTTTTAAGATCTGACTCGGTGCGGTAAAACAAAGCGATAAGCGGAAAAGGTCTAGGCCATTCATTCTGGGGCCGGATTCATCAACGACTTAAGTTGCTTTAACGGAAAATTGTAAGCTTATCAAGCGATATGGTGAGCGACAAGCCGCGTTGTCTGAGCTTTGAGAATGCGAAAATCGCTTGATAAGCTTACAATTCTCCGTTAAAGTTACGTAAGTCGTTGATGAATCCGGCCCCTGGGCGCCACATATTTCGCACCCACTTCGGATCAGAAAGTCAATTGAAAATTGTATTTGGCTACTGCCGTAGATTGGGATGCTCTATCCGATGAACAGTTGACAAATCTATAATGTAACAACGATGTTTTGTTGCGATCGAAACTCTAGCGCCATACGGGACTCGAACCTGCACCTCCTGCTGACCGGGCGGGAACGCTCTACGACATTACACCAGCCTCTGTATTTTATTCCATTTCAACAAATCAGGCGCTATTTCACCCAGACCTGAAGTATGAAGGGTCGATTGTTGTGGCTGCTGTTGTTCACTTCGAATTGTGGTAAACATGAGGAGATCACCTGGTTCTGACTACCCCACGCGAGCCTTGTGATATGAGGAGCACGGTAATGAATTTTAATTTCTTTAACATTCAGGATCAAAGAATTGAAAACAGACGATAGCATATGTTTTTGTTTCTGGCTTACTGTTTATTGTCTAAGGAGCACAACTTGTGCAATAAACGAAACGAATAAAATTAAAAAATAGGTATCTGACATCCATAGAAAGAAATTCTCTCCTGCTATTTTTTCAGAGTACTACGTGGATGTGCGCTGTAGCGCAGTCGAAGGAGGTGCCAGCTGTCGCGTGCACCCGATACCGGGTTCCTGGTTCGGATTTCTTGACCACGCCAACCATGCCTTCCACCTCTCCTCGATAGGTGAATTGGTACCAGACTTGTCTAAAAAGGATAAACCGCTGACTTCTTTAACGGCTGACCACCGCAAGTCATTGTACGGCCGAATACGCATTCAAATCGCCTCCACGACATCCTGTGGGAGTAAAATGTAGAATGCGTGGCGCAGTCCAAAGTGGATAGGGTAGCGCCGTCCTTTATCCTGATCCTCATACTAAGTGGATCATCTACTGGATATTTGTTGTGGTTGCTGATAAGGCTACTCACAAACGAGCAAACATCGGCAGCTATCCGGTGATGTTCGTCGAGCTGTACAAGAGCAAGGCCAAGAAAAAGACCTCTTCTCCTTCCGCTTTTTAAGGGAACTGGCCACTTCCGATTAGTGCTTTTTCTCCGCATTGATGCACAGCTGTACGGGCAGCTGTACCCAGATGTGCTCGGCTGAAAAACGATTTCAGGCTCCATTTCGACTTTTCTGTCAGGTTTTTCACGTCGCCATAAATTCAAAGCGTCACTGCCTAAGGAAAAAGTGTTAGCGTCAGTTTCTATTGCTCCCTACGGATGTTGAGAAAGTGCTGTAATGGTGGAAAGGTCAAACGAAAAAGTCGAGAAATTACGCATAAACGGGCACGCTTTATGACTAAGCATGACTGAGCAGAACACATCGCACAGCTTTTCCAAAAAAGGGTATAACATTTGAATGAGGGAGCTCTTGATTGAACTGGAAACCTCACCTACTCCAGAGGCTACAGGTAGGCCTAGTAATAGACGGCGGACAATTTGGTTCAGTAGGGTACTACTCCCACAACACGTCGATCCACAGTTGGAAACGGATGTCCAACTGATGCATATACCATTTTCATGTAAAATTGAACGTTTTTAGACCAGAGTGGACACTTTTCAAACCGGAATTGGACACTATATGAATCTAGCTCGACGCATCTGAAATCAAAATGAGCAAGCTCAAAACGAGACCTCTTCCAAATCAAATCGGACTCCGCTTAGCAAGTTAAAAATAATTTTTGTTAAAGGAAATTTCTTTAAATTTAGCTGCTCTAAAGAACGAGAATATTCCTTGAGATTTTACACATATTTTATTTTCTTAGGAACACTAGGAAGAACTTGAAGAAGCACTGCATTGTTCCAACGATGTTTTGATGTGAGCAAAACTCTAGCACCAGGCGAGACTTGAACTCGCATCTCCTGCTGACAGGACGGGAATGCACTTCGCCATTACTCTATCGACGCTGTTTGATCGAACGCATGATCGAATAATGTCTAACAAGACCTTCAGCGTTACCAGTTCTATGTTGATCGACTCCCGACACAGAATGAGTGCTGACGGGTCCCACGAGGGGTGGATGTTGTAAATGCGTAGAGCATTCCCGTCCAGTCAGTAGGAGGTGTGGGTTCGAGTTCCGCCTGGCGCTAGATTTTTGATCGCAACGAAACCTCGTCGATACCCAGCCACTTGAGGCTTAAAGAAACTGACCTGAATGAATTAAATTGTGTTTGAATTTTTGATACACTACAAAATCCTTCCTCTTCTTCTGCAACTTGAAATGTATAAACTAATTTTCTTCAAAATATAATTTTTTGGGTATTTTATTTATTTGAATATTACGCAAGTAAGTTAAAAAATTTACGAAGAAAACCTCACCAAGTTTTTCCAAGATAAAAAATGTTTTAAATTTCTTAGAAAATGTCTGGCTTTATTTGAAAGGAGTTCATTTCACAGTTTGCTTTCAGAACCGTCGAGTTTGCTTTGAGGGGTACCCGATTTGGTTCGAAGCATCCAGTTTAACTTTAGAACGGTATATGTTGTCTTAAGGTTGCTCTCGGCCAGATTAATCAAGCCTTAAATCCTGTCTCGGTTAGCTGTTTGATTCTTGATATCTCTATAACTAACATTAGCAAGAATTCGTTAGTTGTGAAGGCCAGCCTTAAATTCAAATCACTTCAGGAAGAAGCGCAATGCTAGGCACTTCTCCAACAGAAGAATTCTTACGTTCTGTCGCCTAACAGCCTATTTCTTGAATGATATTTATTTATTTATTTATTTATTTATTACATGGCTAATATCCATGTGAAGAACAATGTAATTAGAAACGGTATAGAATAACATCCACATGGATTGGCAAACAAACAAGGCCAATATAGAATAATTGGAAGGAACATGCAATGGCAGATATCCAGAGATAAATGAAGAATAAGGATAAGTGTATAAAGGTCGGCGTTATTCAATCCTCTTCGGGATGCGCCACGCATTCTACTTCTACGGGATGTCGTGGAGGCGTTTTGAATGCGTATTTGGCCATACAACGACTTGCGGTGCCCAGCCGATGTACAACTCAGTGCTTTATCCTTCCCATACAAGTCTGGTACCAATTCACCGACTCCGGGATAGAAGGCTTGATTGGCCTGGGCGGGAAATCCGAACCAGGAACCTGGTATCGGGTGCAGGCGACAGCCGGCGCCTCCTCCGACTGCGCTCCACGCGCCCAAATGAAGAACAGAAGGGAGAACAAACCAAGAAGAGCTCTGCCGCAATATCCCTTTATGTCCTAGAATTATTCATGAATCGGTTTGCATTTTCATTAAATGGCTTCAGCTTGTATGGAATAGTTGTGCTTTTCCAAGTTTTATATATTCCGAACTTGTTCTTTTAACAAAGAAATTATGTCGAATTGAGGATTTGCAGTATTTAATGAAAGTTTCTGTCCTCCACTTCAAGATCAAGATGGTCTCGCCATGAAGAAGTGACGTTTATCAAGTACACAGAAACCATGGAGAATTTTGTGAACCATTACGAGGTCGTATATTCTTCGTCTGTTTGAAAGTGTTTGTAGTCCAAGCTGTTTGCTTCTTATTTCACTGTGGGGAATAGCATGGCAATCGAACCAACATTTCCCAATAAATAGTTTCCTAATGAAGCTATTTTAGACCTCTTCAAGTGTACGCATATTCTTCTTCTTCTTAAATGGATGAAATTTGTTGTTCCATACTCAAGAATCGGCCCAACATAAGTCTTACAGGCTTTGACGAGGACAGAGGGGGTTTTGTAGAAAGACTTCTAAAGAGATTGTGTGCTACAGCCATCGCCTTATTTGGAGTTTGTTCGGAATGCGCTTCCAAAGTCAAATTTGCATCCAAGGGCTGGATTCATCAACGACTTACGTAACTTTAACGGAAAATTGTAAGCTTATCAAGCGATATGGTGAGCGATAAGCCGCGTTATCTGAGCTTTTAACGCGGCTTATCGCTCACTATATCGCTTGATAAGCTTACAATTCTCCGTTAAAGATACGTAAGTCATTGATGAATGAGGCCATAGTAACTCACGAGAGCATTGTTAGCATTGGGAAATCAATATCAGCTTCACGCTAGGCGATAGTTCTCTGGATCTGTTTATGCAACAAATCAGTGTTAATGAGCCAACAAATCAGCCGGCATGTTAGGTGAACAAGCTGTAAATCAAATGAGCAACGGTACAGTAAAAAGGTTGTCGGCGGAAATAAGAATATCCGGAACAGAACGCTGGAGGCAAAATGTAACAAAAAAGCGACAGTGGTGTTCATTCAACCGCCCTTATCTCCGAATCACATGATCTTGACAACAAGTTTGACTAAAACCTAACTAAGCTAACAATGGAAGAATACCAGGAGCCAAATTTGTCAACGACACCGCCGGTATCATACCACCGCGGACTCACCATGCCGGATTACGTAGTAATCGATACATTGAGTTCGACCCAGGAATGATCACATGTTGATGAATCGAGATATCAGTACGTTTGGTCTATCCACTGCGCCAGCCGAGCAGTGCAGGCGCAGTGGATAGACCGGATTCATCAACCGCCTTCCATCCGCCGTTACCGGATGGAAGGCGGTTGATGAATCCGGTCACAGGAGACTGCACTTTGAAATGAGATGTAAATAACTGCTTCAAAATCTGATTTCAAATATGTTTTCCATTACTGCTGAACGCTTCTGGGGAACGGAGTTGTGGACCATTTTCAGTTTGTTATCTGTTGAGGTTGATTAGCCACACGAGTTTGGTAAGTTTGGTAATACTGGCCGACGTTTCGACAAAATCGCCTTCTTCAAGGGCCTTTGGTGGATCCACAGAAATGGATGGTTGAGGAGATCACAAGCTAGGCAGTCGGTATTTCAGGTCGTGCCTCATTTTCAGTTTGCCTTCAGAGTCCACTAAACCCAAGAAAGCGAGTTAATGTTGGCTGGAAACAGCGCCTACGATGAGCAGTGCTGGCGCAGTGGATAGAGAAACGGTGCGGTGAGACGGGGTGGTTACTGATTTGAGGTATGAGGTATGAGGTTTTTGCACTTGCTAAAAAAAACCACAGCGATATGTAAAATCTGTAAAATCGCCTTGAAAAAAGTCACCAGAAAGGATACCTGATTCACAGGTACTATTGTTCATTCACGGCTCTAGACACGGAAAAGATCTCTGCTCCCGAACTTCGATCAGTTAGTCTATTCAAAGCGCTGGCCACAAATGTAAGGTCACTTTTTAAAAACTTCTGATTACACTGAGTTAGTGCAGTTATGGTAGCATGGTTGAGTGATCCTGACCCGCCCGTATCTACCGTAACCCACCACAATCAGTTGGAATGTTGAATACGGGTCTCACCCAATTCTGTAGCCTTATTCATAAACCGACGGGAGCGGAAAGTTACGCCAGATCTTTCGGCTCTCGCTCCATCCGCTTCCCGGCTTCCCGGAACGCGGTTGGTTTTCATGCTCTTCGTTTCATGAATGGCTATTTACAGCTCCCGAACCGGTCGCCTCCCGTAGGAAGCCTTTAACGTTCGCGCTAATGAATACGGCCGCTAGAGTCGTGGAGGCACCTATGAATCAAGTTTCTCTTCTGGCGATCTTTCTCATTTCGTTTCACATAGAGCGCTTTGGTTGATTATGGTGACTCTCTCTAAGGACGTGCAAAAACGCCGAACTACGAGAGTCTACCTACTGCTGAACCAAAATGGGAGTGTTTTGATCCATTGTGGTGTCAATATTGTGCCGGATGGGCCATAGAGCCGGTTGTCGACCCGCCTGTGCATTGGCAGCGGAGGTCAGCGCGCCGGGATTGACCACTGTGGACGATCGATTGTGGCACAAAAAAGTCAATAAATAGCGGCACAAGATGCGAGTAATAGTCGTCTATCTTTACCATATTCCGCCACTGCTGTTACGTGGCTACTTCTATTGAATTCCAAATATATTCTCAATCCTACTGTGTCCGGGGTGCGCTTGATTGAATTGGGGGCCAATCCGCGCTGTGAGAAGGACACAGAGCTTCTGCAGCTAGAAACCTCTAGGTTCGCTGCAAATCAAAGAAGAAGAGGTAGATAGAATCCGACAGGGTCGCTACTTGCAAAGAGAGGGCCAACTTGCCTACGAACAGTGTCACTTCTAGTCGAAGGAGGTTTGTACTTTAGCGAGTCACTTCGGAGACACGCCATTTTAGTTTCTGATTAATTTTGCCACAACCGACTGTCGCAACTATTAGTGGTAATTTTCGCAGATACTGTACAGTTCTCATACGGTTCTTGCAGAAATGTGTGACGATCAATACAACGAAGAAATGCTGTTGAAGTCACCGGAGAAAACAAGGATAACGAGTACCGAGCAAGACGTCCTCCATCTTCCAGTAGCAGAAAATGTGAGTGAAGTACAATACCTCACTAGTGAAGAGATTGCTAAGCAGTTTAATAAGAGCTTAACAATGATTGTGGTCGAGTGCGAGAGGATAGAAATATAGGGCCAAGACCCGGTGAGAAATAGTGTTATGAACGCAGTGAGTAGACAAGTAAGAGTTGGAAAAGAAACAATTAAGAATCTTTTGGAACAAGCGAACACAAAAGCCAAACAGCGGGGCGCGGATCTGGGGCGCAGCAGAAGTCAACCTGCCGCGAGCGCTAGTGCCAATACCATTCATGCACAAGGTAACTGTTCACTAACGGCGAGAGACTACAGCCGATTTGCGAATGCTGGTAGTGTGTTGCAGATACAGTCGACTTCCGTAGTGTGACCCACATATGTTCATTGCCATCGCGAACAATATGCTCCGAAAACAAAACAGACAGCAGGTCTTTTGCAGACACAGGTACGGATTCACTCGCATTTAACAGGAATGAGGTGAGCCTACGCGATAGGGAGTCCAGCTCGGAGTTCGCGTTTGTTGAGTATATGAGAACAACGGCCCTGCTTTTGTTAGAGCCATATATGGGTAGTGAGAAGCAAAGTTTTGAACGATTAGTCAATGACGTTACAATAAGATAACACAAACCCAATGGGATGATGGAAGCCTGATCCAGCTTTCTGAAAGCTTCTTGAGAAGGAAAGCTCTCGTAGCTTTCGAAACCCAGCCAAACGAGGTGAAGCAATGTTATTTCGAAGAGGTGGTCCGGACGATGAAAGATAGGTTGCCTGAAGAAGGAAACGCAGCTAGGGTTAAAGCAATCGCTCAACTTCGGAATCTGCCGATTAGGTCCGACCAGCCGATGGAGGAGTTCTGCGTTGTGCTGAAGACCTTGGCTAACCTGGCGTATCCAGATGTGCTTGTAGAGGCAGTTTCGCTGCAAAAAGCGGAAATATTGTTCAAACAGCTGGCCAGGAGGTCGGGTAGCTATTCCCTATCAGAAGCCATTGAAAACAGCGCAAATCATAAGGCGTAGGAGTACATAAAAAGGCGGCGTTAAGGTTGGAAAGGAACCGTGTTGTCACAGCACATGTGAAAAGGAATAGATTCCAGTTGTTCCACGCGAGATGGGACATAAAAGTTCAGCTGGTAAAGTTCCGCTAATGGGTGACGCTAATAGGTCTAGCGCTAGACATTTCCTAACAACGTAGAATATAAACAATGTGGAAGCAGAACCAGGTAGCAGAGAGATCATAACAGACACACCACGACCACGATCGCCAACAAGTAGAGCCTGCTCTTCTTGCGGAAAAAAGGGCATGAGGAAAGGAGTGCCGAAACCCTAGGCAGAAAGAAGCAAGTGATGCTCAACACCGTCCACGAACCAGTGAGGTAAGACAGGGAGGATCGCTCTCAGCATGGGTTGACAATTTGGGCTATAAGTTATTCAGCAGGGTTAAACTGGACCTTTTCCGTTATAATCTAGGTACCCTTCATTGTAAACCAAACACCTCTCAAACAACAATGAACACACCTAATATCAAAATAAGCGCTTCATAACAAAGGCAAAATAATTTTCTGTTTTAAGAGCATTTGTATGAAAAATTCTTTTACAGAGTATCTAGAGAAGAAATATGCATAATTTTCCAACGAGCGTAGAATTTCTAATGCTTTGGTCAATGTAATGTTTCAAGAGGTTTAGAAAAGCTCCGATACAAAGAATTGTTCGTGAGAAGAGACTGTGCCGTGCAGTCGTGCATAGCGTGGACGTGATACTCACGCGCAAAACAACTAAGAAAAGGAAGTAAGTTCTACTAAACAATGTCACAAAACAGCTATTAAACGTGGATAAGAGGCATTCGTAACCCATGAAATAACTAATTAATTCTGAAGTGTTGACGTTCATCCCTTGGAATCACCTTTTTCAGCACGCCGTTTTTTTTTTCAACTCCCAACAATCATTATCCAGAAAACGTTGCGAATAAAATATGATTGTGGTAGATGATTGATAGAACTATGCGCTATTACTGAACAATAGATGGTCAGTTTTAAATGCGTCTCGATATCTAAGAAAAAGCTCACATTTATTTGCTTATTTTTTGATTGTATATTTTTTATTTAACCACATCTCAAGGCCGCGCACCATATGTGATGTAACAAAACAGGCACAAGTAAGCTACGCAATTAGAAAACCGATAAAAATAGGGACAAAGGACGGCGTTATTCTAAGTGATGTCGTGCAGGTGATTTGAATGCATATTTCGTCATACAATGACTTGCGGTGGCCAGACGATGAACCAGTCAGCGCTTCATGCTTCCCAGACAAGTCTTCTATCAACCCCGGACGGATTTAAGCCATGGTTGGGCTGGGCAGAAACCCTAACCAAGAACTTGGTATCAGGTGCACGCGACAGACGGCGCCTCCTCCGACTGCGCTACAGGCGCCCAGTAAAAAGTGGTGTTCGAAAGGCCGAACCAGCCAGCAGTAGACAGAAAGACATAGACAAAGCAGAATTCACACAAGCGGTCCGTCTGAGTTGCGAGGTTCAATATATAGAGCATGCTTCAAAAGTAAGCGGAGGTTTTGGCTCACCTTGAAGCAAGCGCCATTGTTTCCAGAAATCAGCACTGTTTTGTTGCAGGGAAGTCGGTGGAAACGAATCCACTTGACTTCATCAATGACTGGAGTAATTGCTTAGATTCCAAAAGTTCTTGTGATGTAATTTGTGTAGTTTTCGCTAAGGCCTTTGATAAGGTCGATCACGCGAAACTTCTTTTCAAAATTAAAAAGCTGAAACTTCTCCCGCTTGTGCTTGTGCTTGCTGCATCTGGAAGTAAAAAGTGAAATACCCCAACGAGGGGTTTTGTCCCTTCTTATCTTTGCGATTTGTGTTACTGCCTGGAATTGAAAACTACCTCAGCCTCGTACGATTAGCATCCCGTCCTCGACCTAGGAAATTCACGATACGGCTATAGGACGCGGCTGGTAGCAACGAGTGTCTGAGTAGGTGATCACGGGGGGGGGGAGGTTGGGCGGTGGCGATGGTTCGAATGCTCGGGCGCGAACATTCAATTTGGGCGCCAACCAGCTGGTAAGGAGAAGGGTGGAGAGAAAGGGTGGCAGTGGTATTGGGTGCTACCGGGTGGAGTCCGTTGTCTCGTACCGTCCTCTACTCGTCGCGCTTCCTTCGTGGAGTTCGTTAGCATTTGTTGGAAACCCCAAGCAGTTCCTGGTGCAACGCCGGTGTCATGGCAAGCCCCATCTTCTCTTTGTTTATTTTTGTTCCTTCCTATTCATTCGTGTTCTTTGTTTTTTTTTTCAACAATAGATCGTTTTATTCTTGAGTGCTCTTGCCTGTAAACTGCCGTTGCTCGGAAGATATCGACTGTCACCACTTTAATCTATTTACATTCAGCTGACTTGAGGGCCGAACGGTCTAATCGATATCTTCCGGCCAACGATAGTTGGCAGGCACCGACAATCAGGACATCAAATTTGCTGAACGACACGCCGTTGTGAAGAAGGCCATGACTATCCAAATTCGATAATAATTGCTTCGAGACTGTCGCCGGGCCGGCTGTAGGAGCTGCAATGCGTTGGTGTTGCTCGTAAGAGTGGACGATAAACCGTTACTGTGTGGAAGCAGTTCGTCACCCTCGTCGGGGTTCGTATCATTCCGTGGTTACCGTAAGGTATGGTTATTTGAAGTGAGTTAAGTACATAGACACAACAAAGAGAGTATGCGTGCTTTACGTGAGTCGGTGATACACCATGATGTCCACATGGGAACTAGCTAAAGTAACTGATTTCAGATTCCTAATGTCGGTGCACATGGAGAATTACAAAAATCGATGCGAGGAAGGTTTCATCACCCAGGCTTGAGCAACCCACTTTGCTGTTCAATGTCGTATGTTCACGACGCTAGTGCCTCTGCGCAGAAAGGTCGAAACGCTGCTACTCCAGCCGAATCAAGTAAGGTGGACCAAGTCATTGGAACGAAAGCTTCTCGGAGGTCTTTGTGACTCGCAAAGAAGGCGACTAAAGTTGCGCAAAAGAATACGAAAGAAACGGGTAGAGAAGTAGCTGTGCAGCGAAAACTGTGTACTTATGGTAAGGATTCCAATCAAGATGTTGTTGTTCTCGATGACAAATGAATCTACTGCATCTGCGACCAGGTTTCCTACGATCCCATGACGCGATATCAGAATGGAGAAACTATGCGAGCTAAAAGAAGAGATTATGGATCCGACCCAATTGGATGACCGCATTAGGAGGCTTCTTGGGAAACACCCGAAGACGTTTTCAATTTCGGATACAGAATTTAATCACACGGACTTTGTTTTCGTGTCTCCCTGACCCGAGTGTGGCTGCGTTTTACGTTGCTCTGCGCACATTTCTCTTCATAGACGGAGCTTTGTTCGTGGCCTTTCGTAGCCTGCGTGAATTTCCCTCCTAGCTGGAGCATTTCTCTTCCTAGCCGGAGCTTCATTCGTGGCTTGCGTGAATTCCCCTCCTAGCTAAAGCTGATATTCTATTCTATCCGTTCCTTCTGGAAGGCTACCTGAGCTGCATTCCCAGTGTTTTTCTTGTTCTTAACCTACTCTTCTTCACGATTGGAAATGGTCGCCACCATCCGGCCTTCAGCGAAGCAGGGGTCTCAAATCGATTTGGATTCGATCGAAGAAATAATCAAGAGAGTACAGAGGATCGGTCAATGCTTGCGCACGTGAGGAGCTTGTTACTGTATTTGTACAACTCCAATGTGTAGGTACAGAATTTCTTAGTCAAGAAAGTTGTGAAACTTGAAGAAAAGTTAAAGATATCACTGTTGAAAACTTTAAATTGAAGGAATCGTTGTCTACTAGAAATATAGAAATTCCACAATCATCGGTCATGTCTGACCATGTGTTTGTGCCTCGCAATTGACTGGTGTTTCCGTTACTTCATCGCTGATGCAAACCGTGCCAGTTGCTAGTGATTCTGAGTCGTATTGAAAGGTTTACCTGAGCAAATTTCATGGGCGATACGTGAACGAGTGCGCCATGATTACTTTACTGTTTGTAATATGCTTCACTATCTAGGTGTTAATTGTTTTTCATTGCCCGTTTATCGCATGGGTAATTATACGAAAGGGTTATAGGTTGTTGAATATTGTGTTGCCCTATTCAAAGCATAACGGGCGCGTGTAGCGCAGTCGGAGGAGGCGCGACTGTCGCGTGCACCCGATACCAGGTTCCTGGTTCGGATTTCCCGCCTAGGCCAACCAAGCCTACCATCCCTCCGGGGTCGGTGAATTGGTACCAGACTTGTCTGGGAAGGATAAAGCGCTGACTTGTTCATCGGCTGGCCACCGCAAGTCATTGTATGGCCAAATACGCATTCAAATCGCCTCCACGACATCCCGTAGAAGTAGAATGCGTGGCGCATCCCAAAAGGGATTGAGTAACGCCGTCCTTTATCCTTTATCCTTTTATTCAAAGCATAAAAAAACAGCTCTGCGTAATGTATCTCGGCTTCGCTTCTTCCTGACTGTAGGCTCTTTCTCTGAATTCACCGGCCTAGTAGAATTCCGCTTAAGCCTCCATCATTAAACTGAATATTAGTCATCGGACCATCGTGAAAGGAAAAATCAGGTGCTTGTATGCCAATGTAAGATCTGTTGTCAAAAATCCACGTTTTGCAAGGCTTGTTTTGGCGAATTGATATAACGCGTTAATTTTCACGGAAACTGTTAAATTCACCTCATTCAGTTGACTTATTGTTGCCGCTGTTGAGCAGTATATTTCAGGTGATGCGCTGTGATAGAAAACAAGGTCAACGAGGTGTTGTTGTGTTTGCTGAGGGATGGCTTGTCCTGCTCGATTTTCTCAGATTCGCTTGTTAATGCTTTTGAAATTATGGCTTTGGATCAGTGGTGTGCACTGACCTGGCGCCGGTAAATTTTTTACTGCAAATTTTTAGCGCAGAAATTCGCCGGTAAATTCCGGTAAATTCGGTAAATCCGTTAATCTTTTTTTAAATTTAATATTCCTTTAAAAACAACTGGTTTTAAGCGGCGGTAAAGAAGCTAACTAAAACTCTAAAACAGCTTAATTAAACTCAAAAACATTTCTGGAACATCCGACATTCAATCGAATATTGCTACATTTCTTTTTGGATTAACAGTTTAACTGCTTTTTGAAATTATCACATTTATCATCGTTTCATTCGATGAAGGAATGATTTAAACCTTACACTACCACTTTTTTGAACTATTTAGCTGCACTTTGGAGGAAAGCCAGGCACTTCAAAAAAAAGAACGAAATGTGAAATGATAGCGAATTTCTTTCTCTTCTTATATGGGGAAACAGGCTTCCCGCGCTCATCGCGGGCATGCCATAGTTTTTCGTGCCGCGCGCGGTGTTTACCGCTGGTCCTGGACGGATCGCCGTCACCTTGCAGAGCGATGGGCGATGCAACGAGCGCAGAGAGATTCAAATTCTTAAGCGTCGCTCTGCAAAATTCGTCGCCGGGATTCCATCGCGGCGACGGGAAGTATGCATGAGGCCTAGGAGTCCACCAAATCAGGTAGACTAGCGGAGTGCATTCCGATGCCTTACATCTTGGACTAAATTACGGGAACAAGAAATGCGCGTATCTTCCTTCTTCTTATTCCTCTGGCGATCGTCTATTCTGAGAGCTTCAATATCTCTAGTTTCATGTCGTGTGGGGAATGTCAGCGCGAGGTATTGTTCCAGTGGAGCGCGCTTTCACACTATAGCGCACCATCTCCGCCTCCTGGTATGGGCATGGATGTTTTAATGAGGTTGAGGACCACGAACGCTAATAGCAAGTTGTCAGAGAAGATAGAAGCAATCACTTCTAAACTGAGATCGGTTGTATGTTTCCTTCTCCATTCGATAGATAGGAACATGATTTTGTACAAAAAAGTCGTTAAATTTTCCGGTAAATTTGGGAATTTACCGGAAATTTTCGTTAAAAGAATTTATCACGAAAATGCCGGTAAATCCGTTAAACCGGTAAATCGTTAACCGGTAAACGCCCCTGAAACCCCTGAAACTTTGGATATAATTGTTGGTGAGAATATTACAAGGCTGATTGTGGTCTATAAAACTCCTTGTCCTGAGGGCCAATGTGTTATACTGATCAAATATATTTCGGACCTTATCATTTTGACCATTCTTCTGCAATCGTTGGTGACTTCAATTATCCAGAAATAGATAGGATGCATGGGAGGAAACCTTTACCGTCGGCGCCAAATGAATTTGTAAACATTGTGGAGACCCACCGCTTGATGCAGCTAGTGCTGGAGCCTACACGAGGCAAAAATATTCGTGATCTCTTCCTTAGTAATGAGCAGTCCTCAGTCAAAAATGTTGAAGTAATGCCACCGATTAAGAATAGTGATCACCATAGTTTAGGGTTCGAGTTTTCAAGGATGGATGAAGATCAGCAATTACTTACATTATACACATGCTGGATTTGATTCTAGTGGGTTGTGCCACTACCTTGCGTACATTGATTGGAGAAATTCTTTAGAAGGCAGACTCGATTAATGAGCCGGCCGCTGATATTAGCATGAAACCCGTTAAGCTGAAGGCCTTCGTAGAAATGATGTTTTTCTTTTCTTTTTTTTTGCTAAAGCCTAGAGCGGCTGTTATAGAAGATGGAAGCTGTTAGGCTGCTAATCTTAAATGCCTAAACTCCAAGCTTATGACGGAAATAATTCAGCGATGGTACGCCGAGAGAACAAAAACGGGTCGCCGAGCCGGAATGGGCACAGAGAGCGCGTGATGAATGGCCTGTGTCCGCCAGCCACTGTGGACTGCTGCTTTGCAACGCAGCTGCCCTCCTGTAATAAATCGGCGTGATGGGTAATTAATGCCCGCAAAGGCTCCGCTTTAATGTTTCGGGACTTCGTTTGAAATGCGAATGGTATTCAAACAGACAGCTGGTTGGGTAACTGGGCCAGAATATTGCTCATGTTTTATTTGAGGGAAGGAATGGAATTTCGCGATCTGTCCTATTGTTGAGGGAGTGTCGTGAAGCGCAACAAATGTATATAGCGGTCAGAAAAGATTTCCATCTAAATGGTTCCGATTTGCTTAATTCATCTGTTTGCTGATCAGAGGACTTGCTTACAGATCATGCTGACAATAGGGGGATTCCTTTTCTCGGTCTCGACCCAAGACCGTATAAAAGCACAGCAAGAAGACGAGGTGGCAAGTCGCCTGGACCCGATAACTCTACGTCTTCTTCGACCTCAATATCAGCTGCCAGCCTTCGACCGACGACATCAAGAGGATCTTCAAGACTCAATACCATCGACAAGGTAGCGCATGTGTATACGTTTCGCTAGACCCTTAATATAAGGAGAATTTACAGATCTCCTGACTTACTAAAGAAGACCTCTGTCTCCCCCAGTTCGTGATGAAGCTCCTTTGATCGGCCGCTCGACGCCTCAGGATCGGATCCAAGGAAAAGAAATCAGCATCGGCAATCAACCTGTTATTCCGCGGCAGGTTTTGGAAAATAAATATATGGTTATTTTTGGGTATTGGCCAGTTGAGACAAGACTAAGGCGGGCTAACCAACATCCACAGGGGACCTCGTCCTATCCTTTTGGCAATGACGCCAAAATTGAAGATGATCTGTTAGGGGGGGGGGGGGGGGCCAAAAGTAATGAGACACCCCACGCCGTGTCCATATATCTCGTGGCTGGAGTCTGTTTTCGTGCTTGTTGTATTTGTATGTTTGTATGCTACTTACTGAAGCCCAACTGAAAAGTTACCACTTCCGCTCTTTCCAGAAGCATGCCAAAAACCCCAGCCTGTCTCATGCCGAAACCCCAGTCTGACGAGTCGACCTGTGTCGCTCAAATCTCCCCCAATTCCCAACCCCGAGCAGCCTGGGCTCAATATTCACGCAAGATGAGAAGTACGTTTTCTACCTTAACCCTGCCAAGCAGCGAGTCTGGGTGAGGCCTGGTGAATTGTTACCGACCTTCGTTCGGCGAGATGTTCACGGCAAGAAGCATCTCTGGAGCTTTTGGGTCTGCGCCCATGGATCGGTTTACCGGAGGCTGTTTCCCAAGAGCACCGCGATGAACTCCAAGGCCATGGTGAACGAAATAGAGGAGATGGGCGGGCGACTCGCTCTTATTCATTCGCAGCGCTTCAAGAAGGTTCTCCTCTTCGACAACGCAGCACCCCATCGGGAACAAGTAACCACGGATAAGCTTGGCCAGCTGGGCTACGTTCACATGCCTCACCCACCGTATTCACTGGACATCTCTCCATGCGACTACCACTACTACTTGAGCCTACAGGACTTCCTAGTCGGAAGGGACACAAGAACCCAAGCAGTCCTTGACAACCATATCGAGCAGTTGATCAACACCAGGCCCAAGCATTTCTGCAAGGATGGGATCAGGAAGTTGGCTGAGCGATGGCAGCAAGGTCCTTGCCCTTAATGGCAAATACACTCCTCAGCATCGTTGAGTTGTAATTGAGTTATAAGGAGATAAAGATTTTTTTTTCATTTTGTCTCATTACTTTTGCCCCCCCCCTAATATTCTAAAAAACGACTTATTGAACTATGGAACAGCTTTCATTGCAAATTTATTTCTGGATGACCACCATACTGGTGTTTGTTTCACTTTCTTAGCAGTACCGCCGTCGATAGATCAGAAACTTCGATGGTGAATTTTCACAATTTTTTTTTGGTTTCTGCTGTGGCTTAAAGATACTTGAATCAACTTATGCTGTTGTAAATGGAGAAACTTAACAATTGCAGAGGAGATAAAATACTCGCAGTTGAATAGAGTGGAGTAGACAATGTTTGCAGATTTTTGTCCTGCACTGGTATTCAGGTTTTCCGCACACAATAAGGAGAAAGTCCAATTTCTACTTAATTTTCATGCTGCTCTCATAGCTCAACCTCAACCTGTTACATTATATAATATAGGATAACAAATTTTGTTTCAATTAACAAAATTCGTAGATGGTCACTTCCTTTGATGGATGCGCCAGGCATTCTAATTTTACGATATATCGTGGAGAATATGTGAAAAGACATTTCACCTATATACTCCCAAGGACAAACCTGTAGATGATTTAACATGTCGCACTTCCTCAACAGATATGGCACGAACTCACGACCAGAAAACAGGAATCGGAAGATTTCAAAATTATTGTTTTTTTAATTTTATCTGTACTATGCAAACATGCATTTTCGCCAGTAGCAAACACATTCATTTATTTAATTTAAAAGTTTATATAACTATGATATACTGTGTATATCATAGTTTATATTTTAGGTTGGCCCCTAAGTTCGTAAACTCTCAAGAATCTTCAACGAAAGCGTTTATTAACAAATAGCAAATAACAATCTTTAATCAAAATGAGATCCCTTGAACGAAGAAGTGCTTCCCGTTTATCAACTAGGTAGTCTATTTTACGGCTGTAGAATTCTTGTGCTTCTAAGATCGAGAATCCATGGAGGTTCATATTGACGTGGTCCATATCAATAAATCATCTTCCAACCAAGAAGGGCTGCGCCGCACTAAAAAAGTGGTAGACACTCGGTGCACAGTCTGGGCTGTAAGCAGGATGAGTTAGGCGCTCCCAGCCAAGGTCTTCGATTTTTTGAAGTGTCCGATTCGCGGGGCGCTCTCTGTTTGGTGATGTCAAGAACATGTCAACTTCTGGGAGATCATCAAGAGCGGTTCAGGCAGTAATGCTGAAATCTACTCTTCTCAACATGGCCGCGCGCAGGCTGAACTCCGCTAGAATCCGTTCCGACAGTTCTTCAAGAGCGAAATTATCTTTCATCAAGATAACGCCAAATCAGATGTCGCGAGTCGGCCTCTTCAAAAAATCGAAGACCCTGGCTGGGAGCGTCTAACTCATCCACCTTACAGCACAGGCTGTGCGCCGAGTGACTACCATCTCTTAGCTCGGTGCAGCAATTCTTGATTGAAAGTTGATTTATTAACCTGGACCACGTCAAAATGCCACTCCAATGATTCTTGGCCTCCAAAGCAGAAGAATTCTACAGCTGTGGGATAGACCAACTAGCTAATAAATGGGAAGCAGCCCGCGTTCCAAGATCCAAGATTCCGCGATCCTATCTTGATTGAAAATTGCTATTTGTTATTCCTCAAGAAACACTTTTGTTGAAGGTGCTTGAGAGTCCATGAATTTAGTTTCCAACCTAATAACTGGCTTCAAGAACGGCCTATGCAACACTGGCTTGATACGTTACACATGGACATAAAGGAGCTGGTATCCATCCCAATCAAGAATTTGATCGTGCGAAGTGTAGTCACCACACCGGAAGAGCGGACCCCGCCGTTAAGCGGGACAAACGCAGAAGATGAAGAAGAAGCTTAGATAACTGTAGCGAGTTTATCTAACTGGGAGCATGGTCGTACACTGAGGGTTTTACTCTTAGATGTTTATACCATTTTCACGTCGAATAGGATGCTTTTCAGATGGAATATGATACTCTTCTAAGCCAGCTTTGAGACTTTTGAGATTAAAGCGAACTTCTCCAAATCGAAATAATCTTCAGGCAGGTTAAATTACAGACTCAATAAGGTTGTCAGAATAAATTTTTGTTGAAGGAATATTTGGTGTAATATTCTTTGGCATTGTTGCTAGGTTTCCTACCCCAATAAGTCAATAAATTTACAACATTTTTATTTTTAGAGAAAAACTAATGAATTAAAATTTGTCTTCAAGCACAGTAAAAAGGCAAGAATGCAGTGCATTAAAAGTTTAGATTGCGCCATGCAATCGACTAGATTTTTTTTGCGCTCACTCGAGGTGTAAGCGCTTTACGTCTCATTCATTTCACATCTCACTCAGAAGTACGATTCAATCAGAATTAACGCATTTGACACTCATTTTGACACTAATTTACGTCTGGTTTTTGCCAGTTATCTTTCTATTGAACCTGCTAATGCCAACGAGGCGCCATACGTGGACGTTCCTCTTCATTCTGCGATTGCATCTTCTGTTTTCGAACCTCAGTGAAATCAAGAATAGAATTAATTAGAAACTATCAGGATGCGTGGCTAGTTGCTTAAAAATTGCCTAACGATGGCTTTAATCCTTTCTTTTCTTGGAGAAAAAGTAGGAAAAATGCATAGGTATAGATATATACAACTTTCTAGGTAGAGAACAAAGGTGGGAACAAACGCCATTTACCTTCCATCTGGTTAGCAAGTGAATTCGCAAGCAATTATATAACGTTTCTGCAAAGAAAATTACTCATTCAAAAACCTCATCAGGAGCACTGCGCACTCAGTAACTTGCATTGTGGAGCAGATTAGAAAACGAGATGAGAAAAGGAGACGACGGGTGCGACGCCTACACCGCTCACTCAGGAACACATGCTCAAGACGTCGAGAGTGTTCTCGAATAGCCATGTAGGAGGCAGCGCCTGGTAGAAAAAAGCCTCGGAAGAGCTTGCAATAGAGTGCCTGAGGCGGGCGCTAAACTAATTATTCAACCCGACGGCTCGCCCAAAAAGTGTTTCTCTAGAGCCGGCCGTATGTATCAATCATCACGAAATTTCTCTAAGCACTACGCAGCACAAGGCAAGACGTATATGTATATGGTCTGAATTCGCTCCCATCCTACACCATTGGGAAGGGCAGCAGTTAGTCAGAAGAAGAGCGGAGCCGACACGTAGTGCCACTACATGTGGGCCAAAGCTCGGAATATGCCGACGAGAACATAGGTCGTAAAGCGATCGTTGATCGAACGACGGCCAGGTGGGCCGAGCAAAAAGCGAAAGAGGTGGCGAAAAGTGACGAGTGGCTGTCAGCACTCAAGCAACGGAAGGATCCTCCGGCTGCTGTCGGTTCAGTTCTCAGTACGAACGGCTAAGACAACCTCGAAATCAGAAGCAGCTGAAGTTTGAGTTGGTCGTCTCACAAGCATAGGGAATCGAGGCTGATGTGAGCCGACTCTTTCAACATGCGCTCTACTTTTTTGTGATGTCGAAGAGGCTGTTTTAATAAGCAAAAGAAAATCAGAGCGATAACGAAATCCAACATTCGTTTCGTTTCTACCCTTATACGGATGTAATAACAAAACCTTAAAGACGCACAACAGTTTCCCCGGAACTCCTCAAATAGAAGGAAAGCTTTTTCCAAACCACTCGTCCCCTCTCGGCCGGCGATCTTTTTTCGTTTTTATCCTTATTGTCCTCAAACTTGGGTAATTAAACCAATAAGCTTGAATTGCCTGGCAGGAGTTTATTGTTTTACAAGCATAGGGAATCGAGGCTGATGTGAGCTAACTCTTTCGTCATCCGCTCTACTTCTTCGTGATGTCGAAAAGGCTGTTTTAATAGGCAAAACAAAATCAGAGCGATAACAAAATCCTACACTCGTTTCGTTCCTACCCTTAAACGGATGTTATAAGTAAACCTCAAAAACACACAAGAGCTTCCCGGGAACTCCTCAATTAGGAAGGAAGCTTTCTCTAAACCAGTTGTTCAGTCGTCTGCCCTCGTCCGGCGATCTTTTTTCCTTTTTATCCTTTTTGTCCTCAAACTTGGGTAACTAAACCAATAAGTTTGAGGGCGCAATGATACCAAGGGAGGCAGCCCATGGGCTTCGACCGACTTAAGCGTAGCAGTCAGATATGGTGGCGTGGAATTTCCCATATTGTACGGAAACTGACGCTACATACGGGTAATGCAAGTTTCTGCATAAGGGGCTTGAGTCGAACGGGTAAAAACACGATCAAATGTGGGCTGGCCCCATCATAGCAGCATTGCGCCAGTTTGAGTTACCTGATGGATATGGGGCTACATTTGAGCTCTGAAAACTTGCATTCGCATCTCATTATTTTCTTGATATGGTGTGTTAATATCCGATACTATCGCTGCAGAGTTATCAGTCTTCGGGAGAAAACTCAAGGCAGCCCTTGTTTTTATCTCGGGTTTAATAATCTAATTTTTATTACTCATGGCTTTAAAACGGTGATTTCACTGAAACGCTGATGTTATCTACGCTTTACGATTGGACAAAAGCACTTGATCAAAAAGTTGATGTAGATGAATCTCTTTCGATTTTATAAAGGCTTTCAACAAGGTTCCTTTAGATAAGCTAATTATTGAGCTCACGGAACTATGTACGTGTCCATCCTGTGAATAAGAAACTTTATATCTATTAGATCTTTTGTGGTTATGGTAAATGACGAGTTTTCTGAATGCTTTCCTGTTTCAAGCGGTATTCCTCAGGAAGGTATTTTGTCTCCAACCCTCTTTTCTATTAGGTTGTCTGGAAAGTTCTCAGCGTTTGAGTGCTTCACTTTGAACTGCCACGACCTTCCCGAATCTTATCGGATTTAGTCGAAATAAGTAACGTTCAAATCAGTACACCTTTGCCAATGGGCCTTCAGTCGATCTATTCCACCAGCGAAAAAATTAGATGGTCGAGATCCAACAAAATCTACGCAGGCTGTTTTGGCTTGGTCCTGACTGGTGAAGGCTTTACCAGCGAGAAAGTTCTGAAAGTGTTTGAAAGGTGGAAGTTGGTTGATAATAGGTCTGGAGAATAAGGCAGTTGAGGCAGAACTTTAGCCGTTAATTCGTTCAATTTTCGAAAGTGATTTGTGCACTTCGTCGATTTCCCTACGGTAGGACTCTCCTCTGATCGTTTGGTCTGGTGACAAAAAGTTGTAATGGTTCACACGAGCCGCCGACCACCACACAGTGACCATTACTTTTTTTGGTGGAGGTTCGTTTTTGGAAAATGCCTAGGGGTTCGTCGGCGTCCAATCACTGTCCGGAAAGTTTCATGTTATCGTACAGAATCCACTTATTACCACATGTTGTGATTCGATCCAGAAACGTGACAATTTCGGCCGCTCACTCAACTCGTGGGGCGCCCACTTTTCGAGCTCTTTCACCCACCCAAGGCGTTTCAAAGCATCCTCAACAGCAGTTTTACTGACGTCTAGCTCTTCCGCGATCCCGCGAACTGTTTGGGATGCTTCAGCTTCCACCGGTTCCTTCAACTCGTCGTTCAGGGCCGGATTTTATTTATTTATTTATTTGTTACGACTATTTAAGACAGTCGTGTGACAACTAATTGAATATCACTACTCAACAACAAATAGCACTTCAAAACAACAGAACAATAAACATACAATTAGTACTTTAGGAGAGCCTTCTTAGCAACTCGTCTGAAAGGTTCAAAATTTTTTCGAGAGGGGTGTAAATCACTTTTTAATTCATTAACGAGTTACATAACTTTAACAGAGAATTGTGAGCGAAAAGCTCAGATAACGCGGCTTGTCGCCCAATACGTATATCGCTGTATATCGCTTGATAAGCCGCGTTATCTGAACTTTTCGCTTAAAGTCTCCGTTAAAGTTACGTAAGTCGTTGATGAATCCGGCCCCAGGAGTGCTCCAAGTCGATCGCTACGAGGTCACCTTCGAATCTGCCTCCAAATCTCCAGTCCGAAACTGACTGAACCACTGGCGCGCAGTGCTTTCTCCAACACTATTGGGCCCCCACACTTGGTTGATTTGTCGAGCTGTCTCGGCTGCGTGTCACAATTTGCAGTTCAATTAAAATATCGTTCGGAATTGGTTTTTCAACATACTTCAATAAGCCATTCAAGAACAGAAATATAAAACAGCGTTGAGGCATAGAGTATTTAGTCGGATTGAGCGAATACAGAAAGTAGAATTAATGCGCAATGCAAGTTGAATTTTTACTTAATAATAGAATTAATAATGAAAAATAGTAACACAAAACGCAGAGAACTTTCCGGACAATCTAATATATACACATACCGCGGAAATTCCATCGTTAATTACTCAATTTGGTAACTGGATGGATTTTTGAAATTACGTATTTATGCTATACATCTTACCAAACTTCATAAGGCAATACAAAACACTTCTTGACCAGCATGCAGCTTAGTACTTCTCCTCTTTACTATGTTGCCTTTGTTGCTTAATTTGATTTTTCCCATTCACAATAACATTGACTTGCATTTTATTTTTGTCCATGTAGAGAATAATTAAATAAATATAAATAAATGAAATGAACCTCTTGAGGTTCTTAAATGTTCTCATGTGCAACTAGACTTGTCTCTGAAAAGCCAAAGCGGTGATGGGAAGAATGAAGAGGTTGATATGTTGTTACAGGATGTTTTGTTACGATCAAAACTCTTGCGCCAGGCGGGACTCGAACCCGCATCTTCTGCTTTCCGGGCAGCGATGTTCGCCTTACACCATGTTACGTGCGGTCAAACAGCGCCGGTGGTGTAAGGCGAACATCGCTGCCCGGAAAGCAGAAGATGCGGGTTCGAGTCCCGCCTGGCGCAAGAGTTTTGATCGTAACAAAACATCCTGTAACAACATATAGCCTCTATATCAGCCGCTCCAGAAGAGGTTGATGTTTAGATTTCATCTCATATTATACGTTCCTAGCTAAGGCATGTCGCTTGGATGGAAGGTATGGAAATTAGAATTAGTGCCACTTCGGGAAATTGGAGGCTTGGAAAGGTGATGTGTGATGGATAGAGCGACAGATGTGATGGAAACTCCACACGCGTATGAAACTTGAGAGCAGTTGCGCCCACACAATGGCCCGACGGCAAAAGTCGTGGTCGCTTCCGATGACCTCAAATCCCTATGCTTGGAACAGTTGCTTAAAGAACACGAACTCATCCGCATGCTATGCACACTATGCGGGTCCCGTATTTCAGGAACCTCATTATACTGGTACGCACCTGGCGATGGCCCAGGGAGCGGTCGATCAAAACTGTACTAATGGGGCAATACATGATGTCACGTCTTCAAAGCTCTATTTACTCGCAATCATGAAGCACTTTTGCAAGCCAGTAAAACCTTGGTGCGCCCGCTTCTGGAACAGGTACATGATGCGGTCGTGTTGTGTCCCTACAAGGAGAAATCGATTTCAACGTTAGAGTCGCTCAAAACAGTTTTATAAAAAAATGATTATTATAATAGATCTCTAGGAATCACATACGACTTAATTCCAGA
This sequence comes from Heligmosomoides polygyrus bakeri, assembly GCA_947359475.1. Classification (NCBI taxonomy): domain Eukaryota; kingdom Metazoa; phylum Nematoda; class Chromadorea; order Rhabditida; family Heligmosomidae; genus Heligmosomoides; species Heligmosomoides polygyrus. Next base: position 89,423,580 of record OX375868.1, on the reverse strand, counting down.
CAGGAGCGACAAGACCTTTTAGAAACTCATCGCACAACTACAGCTCGCAGATGGCCATGATCAGATAAGGCGAAAATTGCCTCAGTCCAGTAAGCACGGGCTCATATACAGCACTAGCCAATTTTTCGAGAATCTTCTACCAAATTTTTGTAAGAAATTGCCCTAACATGGCCTCAATGCATTTACAGAGAGGAAGAGAAGAGCTGACTAAAAATCCTTTTCCAACTCACTCTCCTATTCATCGTCGTTTGGAGTTCGAGTTTTGCGTAACGGCCAGACTTAAATTCTTTTACCAAGCTCTTTGCTACCCCTTAGATGAAGTAGAATAACGACAACACAATGTAATTTGAACTAAAAAGAAACTTTTGAGAGAAAAGAGGCTTGCGAAAGATAGCATTGTAATAAAAATGAAAGTGCATGGTAAACCCTATCCTACTACATATCATTCCTTAATGTTACGTATCCGTTACGGGAGGGGATTGAAGCCGAGAGATGTCTACACAGTGCGGCGTATGCCAGCCGGGTTTTCTTTCAGCTTAACCATGGGCGATTGCTGGCGAACTTATAACCTTGTCGGGTCACCCAAGTTTACGATAGATTCAGCGGGCAACACGTATGGATGGGGATCAAGTGCAGAGCGTAGCGATACAGAAGACTGCCGCAGAAGTCGTCCAACGTGCGTCGGTATTCAGAAGGCACGCCGAAAACGTCGTCCAGCGTGCGTCGGGATTCATGGGCACCAGTAAAAGGAGCAATATAGGAAGACCAGGAAGAGAGGACAAGTATGTAAACGAGGGGAGGTGGAAGGGAAAAGTAAAGGAACTATTAAGGGAGGGCGAGGGGCAGTAAGGGTGAACAGTATTTTCTCTCAGTATGGTCCAACGTCCGTCGGAGTGGGGAATACGTGTCATGAACACCCTTTTTTTCGTGGCAGCGTCGCGGCACGTGCGTTGGAACTCATAACTTTATCACAGACGTTATGCAATATGCGTCCTGATTCGGAAAACGTGACGTGGACGTCGTACAACGTGCGTCCAGGTCCATAAGACGCGCTACAAATCAGACTTTGCTTCAAAGGAATTAGAGGAGTATTACTGCCGTTGGACATTGAACTATATCAACCGGTCGACCAATGCTGATTAATTTTGTTCATGTCTCTCCTCAAGCCAAGCTTTTCGCAATGGGGTTGTCACCATCTGTCTCTCGCCACGTAGAGAACGGGTACGTCAGAGAATAAATTGCGTATGTTCGACAGATGGTGGACAGACTTCATATGAGCAGTTTTGAAGTTTTCCTGCCCCAATCGTACCTCGCTATCCGATTCTATATAGGAAAACCAGTTCTTTACTGCATGGAAGTGAGAACGCCAAAGAAGAAAAGACGGTCGGGTGTTCTATTCTCGATGTTTGGGTGCGATGCCCCCAACCAGACGTTTGGCCGCCCATAGGCCGCTGAACGTCTGTTATATTAATAAACCGAAATTATTTGTATTTCCAAGGACAGGAAGATGCCAAAATCAAGTGGATGTGGTTAGATATCGTAAACATATCATTATGTACTGATAATGAGAAAGCGAGTCGAATCGAACACTAAGCAGAGCCGGGTCTGCGGAAGATCTGTCACTGTCATGACGTGTTTGCTCGGAATGTTGTTGCTCCAGCTGTTATCACACAATTGATGCACGTAACATACATCTTTTACGTGTGATCAATGGGAGCTATGTATTGAAGAGTGAACTTTGTTAGTGCGACGATGTTGCGATTCGCATCTTTTGCTCGGGCAGGAGTCGAACCCCGCATACCACTCAATCACCACGTTCAAAATCGACTCGTATTAAACAACACCATTGCGCTCCTAGACATGAGCCATTGCTAATGACTTGGTTCAAAACTTGCCTCGGTGCTGGCAAAGCCGTCCTATGGAGCAGGGGTGTGCGTTAAATTTTTTTCGGTAAATTTTTAACGACAATTTTTCAACGAAAAAACTTTGCGTTAAAATCGGTAAATTCGTTAAATTCGTCAAATAAAATTTTTCTTAGCTGCAGTCAGTTTGGCTGTATTTTAGTACGTAGAAAGCCAGATCTTTTTCTTTATTCATTTTTTCGACTCCATGGCAATTATACGCATCACTGTCTTCGTCTTCACAAGAGACAACAACAGTCCACCTATCATCAATAAAATTGCTAAACGAGAAAAATCGTCAAGATTCTAAAACCAAGCAGTAACAACAAGACTTCTAGAGTAACAAATTTCTTACTTACGTAGTTCGTTTCAATGTGGAAAGTCGTCCAGTTTCTGGGGTGCTCTAAAGTGCTATGCACCGTAACAAGGCTGGTCGTTTTTAAATTCTTCTAATAACGTTTTTTATAGAACTTGCGCTTGCTAAGTCGACTTTTACAGCCCAAGATTATTTTATACTACTATAATTGTTTTGAAAATTACAGAATCTCTTAATGAAGAACTCAGATCAGGGAGTGATAATCAATTCTTCGACGCAGTTCGTCTTCGGAAGATATTTACGAAGTCCACAGATCTCTCTGTGAACTAAGAATGGTTCCTTTTGTCAGAAAGAATCAGAGAATCAAAAAGCCACAAACCGTTGACAAATTTACAATCGATTCGAATTTTTCCGCATTGAGTAATTTTGTCTCTGCCACGCTAGTATCGTAGATTTATGGTTAACCTCTTTCTCTCCTGTATTCCAAAGAAATTTATAAGGAACACGCGCACGTGTATACTGACTGCTTCCCCTAAAAGTAACTGCTAGGAGAGCTCTCGAAGAGGACGAAAAGGATAAGCAGAATCGCTGACATGCCAGTATGAAACTCAACGAAAGCGAAGCAGTGACAGTCCCAGCAGCCGCGCCCTAACAGTTAATATAAGTTTTGTTACGTCTCGTCACATTTTCTATGCTTTTTCATTTCCACCTATGAGACAAATATCACAAAAAACGTGAAAAAACTTCCTGGTTGGTAAGTATGAAGAACTAGTACGTAGCACTAACGCGAGAGAAACGGCCTAAGAAATCAAAAATGCGAAACTTCGGCAGGGAAAAGTAGGGGCGCAGGCAAATAAATTGGTAAAGGAACAAGAAAGATGCCAGCCATTCTTGAAATATGAGGACGATATCGACTGCCTATCTCCTAGTAAGTAGAAGACATTTTTGGATAAGCTTTCGCAACGATTCTGCGAAAGCTCATCCAAAAAAATCGTCCAAAGTGCATTTACATGATGAAGAAGTAAATTTTTAAAAATGACGTGTAAAATGTCGTTAATGCCATTTAACGGAAATTTTTGCCGTTCAATTGCGTTAAAAACTTTCAACGAAAAATGTCGGTAAATCCGGTAAATCGGTAAATCGTTAATCGTTAAACGCATACCCCTGCTATGGAGGCACAATTCGTTGAAGGGACCAAATAAGCCACGTTGATAACGGGCTCACCGAGTCTATCCTAGTCGGAGGGAAAGCCATCGCTGGAAAAGCGAAACAAACGTAAACAGTGTGGCCTGTACCGGCAAATTGTAATGAAAATCTCTCTTGTAGGTCAATTCAAGGTGTCGTCTCGGTAAGCCGCACTGCCGACAGGGTTGTCGCCGTTGTCAAAGAGTCAGCAGAGTAAAATGCCCCCCCCCCCCCTTGCTGCGATAGATCCGATTCGTGTACTACTCAAGAAACGACATTTTGATACGCTTTTTAAATGACAAAGATCATCGTTTACTGTATGAAAATATGTATCAAAGCGAACTATTCGAAAGCGCTATCTCTACATTAAACCAGAGACTTCAAAAAGGTTAGAATAATTTTTTATTTAAGGAAAATTTTAGTGACACTTTTTCTTTGAAGTTTTAATGCATCTTTCCAATAAGCAGACACATTGTTTGAATTTTTGTAGAACTTTTATTTTTAAGGACAGTAATGGTTTAAGACTTGCTTCAAAGAGCAGGAAAGCGACCCTTTTTATTGCCAAAAAAAAAGATTGCGCCGTGCCCCTCTTCCAAGACGTCGCGATTTTTATCCGACCCATATCAAATATCTGTTCACATGGCATCTGAACCCTGTTTACGATACAAAAACAATTGTAAGTACACATATATCCTCACTTTGTTGGTTTATGTAAGTGGCGTTTACATTATCAATCAAATAAAAGTTGCGGTGAACTTTTTGAGATCATGGTGCGATCTAATTTTTTAATTTGCTATGTGCCTGCTTCCTTGCTGCGCTTTAAGACAGATTTCACACTATTATTTTTCTCTAAGAACAAAAATTTTATAAAATCTTTACACTTACAAGGGAAGGGTCTGAAGGGTGTGTCTGAACGGGGGGAGCGAGTCAGATAAGGAGAATCCTCACCCCTCAATTGGTTTGAAAATGTGTTTATTTTTTGTCAAGTTGTTAAACCCAAGAAGTAGAGGGTCACAATGGGATACGGCGCATTACGAGTTTGGGGGTCTTGTACGACCGCGATGTTGATTCGTGCGAGAGAGGTCAGGGGTTTGGTTGCCCTGCGCTGCTGCAGTCTTGCATTTCAACCGACTTGTTGAGACTTGGGAGATTCTGACGTCTATACCATTTTCAGACGTTTTCTGCGCATTTTTTCCAGCTGTACGTTGTGGTATTCAATATGGTGATGTATAAATGTTCAACACCAGTGATACACAGGTACAAAGTGCATGAAGCACCACTGGGCACCTTACGGGTAGTGTATAAAGGCTAAGGCTCCTCATAGTCTGTTTCCATACATGGACCAAAGGCCTCGGGAAAAACCATCCTGCTCGGATCTTCAAAGGAGACCATGTTGTGACGTCGGAAGTGGTTCAAATGAGAAGCGAGGTGTGCCAATCCCCCAAAGTAAGCTAAACCGCATCGATACACTCTTTCCCTCATGTCTGCCTGTCACCTGGAAATCAGAGGTCTGTTGAAGGCTTTCTAGAACCTAACACCAACATGTCCGCCGACGGTCGAGTGGTGATCCACCTGCTCACGCTGAATGTGGTCCACCTTTAGACAAGGAATCTTCGAGGGAAGCAATCAAGCTGGTCGAACGGATGGCCAGCATACTCAAGGACTTCGAAGCACAACTTGAAGTTGACGAAGACGAACAGCTGGAAGTGGTGGAACAAGAAGAAGAAAATTGGGATCCGCAAGATGAACTGATGGACGTGGAGAGGCAAGCAAGCAGTGGACATATGATAACGTTTTCGGGTGGAACTCCTGTTTCGGAGGAAATGGTACGTCCTCATTTGGATTTCGGTTGCGTGCTCATAACCATGGAGGAAGACACCGCGATTCACTACACAGGCAATTTGTATCTGTGTATGACTGTTCTGAACGTTTATCACCATGATGAATACCACACCGTGCAGCTGGAAAAATGCGCAGAAAACGTCTGAAAATGGTATAGACGTCGGAATCCCCCAAATCTCAATCAATCAGTTGAAATGCAAAAATGCAGCAGCGCGGAGGAATCAAATCCCGGACCTTCCTCGCATGAAGCAGCCGCACATCCACTGCGCTCCGAGCCGCTTTCCGTTAGGCCCATGTTATACTTCGGCGACGCTGTTGTGGGTGACGTCGGCGACAGTGTTGCACGGGCAGCTATGCAGTGCATAGCAGCCCGCGCAGCACAGCGTCGCCGACGCGTCGCCGAAGTATAACATAGGCCTTTGGTGCATTTCGGTCGTACAAGACCCCCCAAACGCGTGCTGCGCCGTATCCCATTGTGACCCCTTACTCCTTGGGTTTAACGACTTGGCAAAAAATAAGCACACTTTCATACCAATTGAGGGGTGAGGATTCTCCCTATATGACTCGCTCCCCCCGTTCAGACATACGCTTCAGACCCTTCCCTTGTTAATGGGCAGGTAAACTTCAAAAAATTCAAAGTTAGAGTTATATCAAATTTTCCTCGAAAAGATTATTCTAACCATCTCGTTAAGTCTCTAGTTCAACCTGCCTGCTTGAGACTCATTTTGATTTGGAAGAGTTCGCTTCGATTTCAAAAGTCAGTCATAAAACTGGCATAGAAGAGTGTCCAGTTTGATTTTAAAAGTGTCCAACTTGACTTTAGAAGTGTTCAATTTTATTTGAAGAGTGTAAAAGGCGTCAAAATTATATAATCAACTAATAGGCCAATATATCGAAAAATTGAAAAGCTGCACAGTTTCGAGAATATGACGACTTTTTTGGTCAAAATGTCATGTTAAAAAATGAGTCACGAATATCAGATTTTTCAACCTAACCTCGCAGAAGCAATAGGCTACCAGACTTGAAAGGAGACCGTTTTAGCAGCCAAGCTATGAAATGGGATTAAAGCCTGTCAGAAGCAAGCTTCCCGTAAGACATTAACATGTATCACCCGACCGTCCCTTATGGTCCTAAAAAACCCTGAAGAGTATAGAAATTAGGCAGTCGAGTCCCTATAAAGACCCTTGAACAGCTAAGAAGCTGAACGATTCCAAATTTTCATAGATTTTTGTGGCTTGTTACTTAAGTGGGCCGGGGTGGCGCAGTCGGAGGAGGCGCCGGCTGTCACACACACTCGGAATGAATTCGTGCTTCAAGGTTTTCCGCCTAGGCCGATCCAGCCTTTCGCTGCTCTGAGGTCGGTAAAGTGGCTACAGACTTGTCCGTGAAGATAAAACGCCGATCTGCTCTGGTCAACGTATAGGCCAAATACGCATTCAAATCGCCTCCACGATATCTCATTTGAAGTAGAATGCATAGCTCATCATAACAAGGGATTGATTATCCCTTTTCCTTTTGTTTAAGCATCTCCTCACTTGTTGTATCCCTTCTCCTTCAAGGCATCGAAGGAGTAGAAGTTCACGACGCAACAGCTGCATGGTGATGTAGAAAATCTGATCAAGAAACAGACGAGTTTCAGGAGAAGTGTCAGTTGTACGTTGTTAATTAGTACAAGTGGATTGCTTAGAACCTATCCGACTTCGTAGAACTGTATTCTGACCAAGGTGAGCTGTAACGATTCGCGATTCTTGATGAGAAAAAGCTTCCTCTGATGATTCCTAACCAGGAAATGCCGTCAGCTTCCCATGAAACTTCGACTCAGTAGGAACAAAACCCTTGAAGCACTAGACAGCTGTGACTGAGTTGACTTTTTGAGTGTGCTCCCCTAGACAAGGAACAACCATCAAGTGAGCAATATCATGGCGAGTTACTCTTACAAACAAACAGGTTTTGAACACGAAGAGAAACGAGAAAAGTTGGATTTCTACTCAGAGATTGGACTATGAAATTCAATTACCTCCTGCACAACCTGATTTTTGAGATTGATAATGTTGTTAACATTTGTCCGTTTGTCCTCAATTATGCTACTGAATTCCACTTCAGTTTGATAGCAAGTTTCGTTTGGTTCCTATTCTGTTGCCTCCCTCACTAGCATTTTATAATTTGCTTTAGTGCTTTATAGGCACGCTTCGGATGCATGTGATTGCGATTCATGTCTTGAAATAAGTAAATAAACAACCTTGATGACCCCTTCACAGCCTCTGGAGACTATTTAACTCCTAAACTGATGATCCGAAGGTCGCTATTATCTGGCAGGCACTTGGGCACGTGTTGGTCCGGTCAGAGGAGGCGCCGGCTGTCGCGTGCATCTGATTGCAGGTTCCTGGTTCGCATTTGCCGTCCAGGCGAATCAAGCCTTCCATCACTCCAGGATCGGTGAATTGGTACCAGACTTGTCTGGGAAGGATAATGTTGGATTGCCCATTGCCTGGCTAAACCATTGCATAGGTCAAATACGCATTCAAATCGCCTCCTAGACATCCCATAGAAGTAGAATCGGCGCAAATAAGTTGAGGGAGGACATCTTGTACTCGCGATTAGTGGTCATCCGCCTTGGTAAGAAGGCTCATATATTTCCAGTTATATCAGAAGTGACCCAGCTCAGTTCATCGTAGGGGCAGGTCACATCTGTGCTGCCCCTATGAGGAACTAAGCTGGGTTGTGCATAAAACATTTCGTACAACATAAAACGTTGTATAGCGCTGTTCTACATGGTGACTTCCTCGAGCCTACCTGCGCCTTAGAATCCCAAAAGGAATTGGGTAGCACCATCCTTTGTACCTTTATTTACCCACGGGACGCGCAATTTGGTCCATCACATCCATATAAAGGAGTACTGTAGATGTTGCAATGGTGTGCATACACAACAACCGCCTTTCCGTCAAAATCGATTTGTCTTTCAAACCTGTACCACCACTTATTTATGGCCGCCGTCATTGTTTGTTGTCACATCTATTAAGGGTCTAGGAAATGCGTCTCTTACTCGGCGTGAGAAATGGAGGGGCTACGGTAGTTGGGGGGTCACCTTGCAAAAAGTGTCACAGACACGAAAAAAGAAACGGTAACACACTGCTAGTGCAGAAAACAACCAAACAATGCTATAGCTCTGTTCTGTGCTCTCCTCCGCTGACGCTGACGCGGAGGAGAGCACAGAACAGAGCTATAGCATTGTTTGAGAGCTCCAAGGTGTGGCTCGAATGGTGCAGCCGTGCTAGAATTGACTACATCCTGGAGTTCCCTCCATTGCCAAATTCGGAAGCACGTAAAACACAGATCTGTAATCGAAAAGCGAAGATAAGACTGCATTCACATTGGCTGTATGTAGCTACTCGCCGCGGCTGCCCGACGCGGCAGGCCATGGTGACCCTCCCCCCCCAACTACCATAGCGCCAAAATGGATTCGGATTGCAATTGAGGTTGGTTGGCATCATACCCCGAGGCATCTCAAAACGGGTAAATTAAACCAGCCGGGTTGCTAGACAGACATGTGCAGTCTTCATGCCAGCAAAGTATGCGTATCCTGCAGAATTTTGCAGACTGGTTTAGAACGCGGCTCCAGACTCATTCTCTTCCAAAGTGTAGAGAGTTCCTTCGAAACCTTTCGAAAAATGGGTACTATTGTATCTAGTGTACCCCAATTAGTCTTGTTCAAAATAGCTCTACCAGGGGTAATCTGCCATGGGAATAACGATCATCATAATCGTCTTTTCCGGAAATGCTTTATAAGTCCGTCATATTAAGTTCGAAAAGGCCTTGCGAAGCAGTGCTCGCTGGTGAGATACGCAAAGAGGTGCAGTCGCAATCGGAGGGGGGGGGGGGGGGGGGAGTCCATTTGGCACTATTTGGGACTCGAGTACGAGAAGAGGTCGAAAAAATTTCGCCCAAACTTCGCCAGGGAGGTTAGGGCCTGTTCATACTTCGCGACAAGAGCGACAAGAACGACTGGAGCGACTGCGGCGACGGATGTAGTGTGGTGTACGTAAATAACTGCGTACTCCACACTCCGTCCGCGACGAATGTAGTGTGAAATGCGTAACTATTTACGTACACCACACTACATCCGTCGCCCCAGTCGCTCCAGTCGCTCTTGTCGCCCTTGTCGCGAAGTATGAACAGGCCCTTATTTGGGGTACTGATCACATGTCTGACATCCCTTTTTGAAATTTCGGCCGATTACGGTAGGTACGGTTAAGGGGCTGTCGAGGTCGTAATCACCGCTTTCGCCCAAACTGTCTAGGGGGGGGGGGGTGGGGGTATTTGGGGTGCTGATCACGAATATGGCATCTGTTTTTCGTTTTACGCTGGAGTACGGTAGGTTACGGCAGGTACCGGTGACTAAGATATGACCACCAATTTCGCCCAGTAAGGAACGCTTTAGAATATCTGAAAAACTGTCTTTCAAGAGGTCGCTACGCACCGTTTGCATACTGTGCCACTGCCGTAACGCCCCAGATAACCCCTGTAGCCGAAGTTTGTGCGAATCATCGGCAGCCTTAGTCACCCGTACCTACCGTAACCGGCGAAAATTTCAGAAACGGGTGTCAGATTCGTGATCAGCACCCCAAACAACCGCCTAGGCGAAGTTTTGGAAACATTTTTTTCACCTCGGGAGTCGCGAAAGTACAATAGTGCCGTCCATTTCAACTTCTAAAGAAATGCAACATGCACCGCAACATATAAATATATAAATATATGCTTACATTATCAATTGCTCTCCTTCCAATACCAAAATCAGTTTTCTATGCTTACATTATCAATTGCTTTCCTAGTCGGGGGAGGGAGTAATGAAAACGCAGTCAATTGAACAGAAACCTGGAACAATTACATTACTATAAAACCACGAAAACTCGTTAAAACAACGTTAATCAATTAGTACATAGCGGTTTGCGATTTTTTTCCAAAGCAAATAGAGTTTCGGACCATAGCCGTGCTGCCGTCCATAGTGCCCCCCCTCCCTTTACCGTGCATAGTCCCATAATGAAATCTTTTTAACGTTTCAGCGTAACGCTCGGACATTCTCAAGGGAGGGGTCAGGTAAGTTAAGGCATTGCTGTATTGCATAAGACGTTTCCGCAAAAACGACTATTATATTCGTTCTTTCCGTAGCGGTTTACCCCTAATGGACCTATACTGAACAAGATTACGCCAGGTACAGTAAGTATAACAGTACCGACAAAGTCTGAAAATCGTATTTGCGGAGGCTAAAGCAGACAGCTGTGGAAGAGATGCGGAGTTAACTCCCTTCTCAAGTGTTGCACTGCTTTTCTTTATTGGTGTGATTGTTAAAGATTGTTTATGGAACGAAATGTCGAAAGGTGAAGTCGTGTATACCAATGTGGACCCATCAGGTTTGACCGTGCTCCATAGCGATGGCAAAACAAGGAAGTTAGCGCCCTTCTCCCGGAGCAGCTTGGTGGAGCCCTTTAAACAGAGGCGTTGCAAATCTCTGTGTCTACACTGTCTCGTGAGGCAGCCACTGGGCTATGGGGCAAGCCCATGGGGTTGGGGTGGGCGGGCCAGGGGGTAGAACGCTCGTCCTCCGAGCTACTTAGCTCCAAGATGGAGATCAGGGCCGGTATGCATATCTCGCTCGGGGCCTCCCGTCGGGGAATAATTTAAAGGGCGGCGGAATCCCGCGATGTACACCTCCGGGGAGATCCCGTATTCCCCAGCCCCCTCGGGGTCGGGGCGCCACCTACTCCGACGTAAGGGGAATGCTGCGGACAGCGAAGGAAAACACATGATTCGCGCGGAATTTTGCCGGTGAAGTGAGAAAAAGAGGTAGTTGGGTGTACTTTTCTTCAATTCAGAGCTTGATTTTCATTATTCTTACTTTATTGAGCACCACTGAAATGTTCGTTTCAGAGAGGAATTTGCTGCCTGAGTTCTCGATTTTTCTAGGCTTTAAAAGCATTATTTGTTATTGTATTGCAAAACCAATTCATCATGACAAATTATGTTCATCACGCAGTAGGGAACAGTAAAGTCCATTGTATTGCGCTGCCGGGTACATTTAAGTAAGCGATTATGTGCTCTCAACATATAACTTTTCTAGTCAGACTATTTGGTATAAAGCTGGATAGGATTATGATATGAAATTTCTTCGAAATTCAGGGAAGACGAGTTTTAATAAAGCTTGTGTTTCAGAAATGAGAGCGTCTAAAAGCAGTCCTGCATAAAGGAGACAGAGCTTTCAAGAATTTCCGAAAAATCTAACTTTCCACATTTGCTCATGTCAAATTATATTTTCTTTAAGACGAAATAGCAGACTGAGTAGCTTGCGGCACTATTCCTTATAAAATAAAAAACAAATAAACGGATAAACTAAAACTCGCAAACAGACAAACACGCGAATAGTTAAACACAAGTGAAACAGCATGTTATTAGAAAATAAAAAAACATTCTTAACGCTACAACCTAATTCCCAGCCCATTGTGCCTCCCTAACCTCCTTTACTCCCTTTTTTCTTCAAACGCGCATGAATGCGCGACAGCGAGCAGCTGACATTTTCGCCGAGAAATGCAAAACCTAATCCGTGTCTACGTACTACGCATATCACATACGGCTCCGAAGTTCCCCGACCGTGGTGGGAGCCATATGCATCGCGGGTTGGGGGCCCCAAACCTGCTGGGTACGACCTGCAGTTGGGGAGCCCCGAGTGGGGCGGCTGCGGGACATTATGTACGAATGGTCGCCGCGGACGCGGCGAGTCGCGCGGCGAGCGCGGCAGAAGACGTCGCCATTGGGTGACTTCAGCGGCCAGTGGTATCTAGCCCTGCATCAAAAACTTGCACATCAAGTGTTAGAAAGTGTATACAAACTCAGTTTCACTGCGATCGTGTGTCATATTTTCAGCTTTTCCTGAAGAAGCATCATATAAAATTGAGCATTAGAACGTTGCTTAGTTTTATAACTCGAACTCAATTTCTGAACCAGAGCCTGTTTTCCCGCAACTCCTGCAACACCCGAAAGGGATATCAACAACTCAAACCTAACGTCTGCAGCATGTCATGAGGCACAGCTCCCACGACCGCTGCGGAGCTCATCGCGCACGCGACAGTCGTCGTCGCGGGCGCGGCGACCATTCGTACATAAAGACCGCCCCTCGAGTGGGGCACCGCGCCGCTCCGAGATATGCATACAGGCCCGGGTTGCGTTTTAGGTCCTCTCTAGTCCGGGGGGGCACAGAATCAAAAGTTATGCAACAAATTGGGTTGACGCTCACAGAACGGATTGAAGAGAGCAGAATAGGGCCCAAGCTGACAGATTTCACAAAGAAAAAAAGGAAAAAATAATGCGGCTTCACCGCGGTTTGTAACAGACAACGTTATGCGCTCGCTCACTATGAGGGATCCGGGTTATAACATGTCAGGCGGCGGTCAGATGCGTTTTGAATGCGCTTTGTCCGACGAGACTTCTTTAAAACCGCGGTTATTTGTTTGCTTTTTGTTAGTTTGTTCGTTTCGTTCTTTTATTTCTCAGGTCCTGTTCTGTTTCCTTCAGTCCCGCTCTGTGAAGTCAGGTCAATTTGTTGCGTAATTTTGAATTCTGTGCCCCCCCCGCGGAGTAGGATAGATCCTACGCTTTTTCTCAACTTCGTCTACATGGGTGTCCATATAATGGATATCAATATCGAGATCGGTTCTCAAATAACCCCTGGGCAAAATTCGATCTGAATCAATCAGTGATCGCGACTCTATCAGCTTACTCACCCCCAAACTCGCCAATGACAACCGGAAAAAACTTGTCCGAGTTGTCCGGTGCGCAACGCCCCACAGCCGCGCGATCTGGTTTTTTATTAGCCATGGAGCGCCCCTTACTACAAGCTCTATACGTTGGAGCCAGGGATGAGGGACATTTAACGACACTGTATGGGATTTTCTGCCCTCAGAAGCCACTCCCCCGCCTCCCCCCCCCCCCTCCGACCTTATTTGCGCCGTGCAAGCACGCAATTATCACTAGTTGCGGTGACTGATTAAAGGCCCCCACAGACTTCTGCGGCGCCGCTCAGCGATTTCGCTCGGCGGCGCCGCAGAAGTCTGTGGGGGCCTTTAGGCAACTGCAGGGTCCCGTAACGATTTCCCTGAATTTCACCCCGAGGCTACGGTGGAGAACTCAGACGGGTTTTTTCCGGTTGTAATTATATCAAACACCCCACTCACTGTGACCTACTCTACTAGGCCGAAATTTCCAATCAGGATATCAGATTCGTGACCGGCACCCCAAATGACCCTCCTGTGCAAACTTTTAGCAGAAATTCCTTTTCGAGCTCTCATTGATATCTGAAGTCGTGAAGGTCCAACAGCGTCACAATTACAAGCTGATCCCCAGTAGAGGACTAAAGAAGATTACCCCTATTCACTTTGGTGGTTTGTTCCCTCAGACTAGGAATGATTCCGGAATCACTGCAAGAGTAGTGGTCTTGAATGTCCGCGACGTTGCGTAATTTTCAGGGTTTTCGCGTAGAGTCTGTAGTGCTGGACAGCATTCGAATTGGTCCCGCCAACTATTGACAACCTGTTACTTGATTGTTTTTGCTCCGAATTTGAGGTGATTTTTGAAGCTGTTAAGGAATCTCAGTTTCTTCTTGGGTTCTACTCTCCGTCTGCATTTGGGCCCTTATTTCGTTGAGTGCATTCTATTCTGCGCAAATAATCAATGGAATAATCAGGCCATTAATATGAACTTGGATAAGTACATCTCCGTTCAGATGTGTGACGTTGAAAAACCGAGTGCGGAACCGCCAGTGGCGGCGACTCAAGAGGGATCTGTGCCAGCCGGTGATGGCGACAGAAAGAAACGACACCGACGCTTCGACGGACGCCCACGGATCAAGTCCGATTCAGCTGTTCCTTCCAAGGTTTCTCTACGCCCTTCATGTTGATTAGGGTTTTGATTAGTTCCTCCAACTTTCAACGTCTGCCATTTTGGAAGCTTACATGTACTTGTCGTTGAGACCTTGGGGCAACCAAAGGAAGTAGTATTCCAGCGTCTAGTGTAATACCAGAAGAAGGTCTCAGGCGTACGTCTGGGGCAGCAAAAATGAACCGTTGCGAGAATCTCAACTCTTCAAATAGTAGATGAATACGTTCCATTTTCGCAAAGTCCTTGATAC
>OX375868.1:89338075-89408961 GCA_947359475.1 Heligmosomoides polygyrus bakeri | reverse complement strand
ACTCATCCCATGCTATGCACACTATCTTCTAAAGACATTGCGGCTGGCTATTCAGAAACTGCGAGAATGGGCCAATGCACGGAATCTCCCTTTGGCGCCAGAAATGTCGCTATGCATGAGAACAGGGCCACCGGTTGCACACTCTGAGTACTTTGTCTGTGATTATCCGATCTCCAATATTCTGTTAGTAACAGATTTTGGATTCCATTGCGTCGATAGGCTTGATTTTTTGGAACATTACAAAGTGATCCAAAGAAAGGCTTATTTGCGCATGTTCCAATATTTCAAAACTCTCTGCATTCCATTCCAGGTACATGCCTACAAAGCAGCTTAAGAGTGGATCGATCGTGTTCTTTCCTTCTAAAAAGGAGGGCATTACATTTCCAGGCAGGATACAAAATACTAACACAAGGAAAATCCTACTTCGATCAGAAAGCTTCCCATATTCTGAAGCGCCACGCTCTAACAGAACGGACACTTCAATCAGGAATCAGGGACCTTAATCTTACACTCTCCTATCTTATAGTTCTGAAAGATATTTGCGCTATCTCGTAAAATCCGGCAAGAAATCACTGACGTCGATGTTTCCTGTCTGTTCCATGCCCTGTGCATGTAAACGTCAGCAGCATGTGCGACATCGTTTCCTATTCCCAGTGGTGTCCTCACAGTAGACGACAAGAAGATGCTCTACGGACCAGTACCGCTCCGGCCGATCCGCGAACGAGGCGCATCGCTTTCTACACGAGACAATGAAGGAGCAAGTCCCCTCTCGGGCGACGTGCTTCAGTTGGTGCCGCAAATTCAACAACGGTGTCAAATCTCTCGAGGGCTCTCGACGCACAGGTCGACCACCTACACAGAACAGACAGCTCGTACTCGCCACCTGCGGTGCCCGACCCGATCTTTCTGTACGTGAACTTTTAGACCTTACAAATGCTCCTAAGTCTACAGTACACGATGTTCTTCGGTCTTCTGGCAAAGTCGCGAAGTTGCCTCGAGTCGTACAACATGCTTTGACGTCTCACCATCAGGACAAACGGAAGCGGGTTGACATCTGCACTTTTCTCCTCAACCGTCGCCGAACATTTGCTTGGATCGACTCGACCGTTACGATGGAGGAAAAGTATTGCGTCTACGATTATTTGGTGCATCGCAAGCACTGAGTAGACCTCGATGAGTTGCCCCAACCACAGCCGAAACGTCTTAATCACGACAAAAGGAGTTGTTTTCCTTCTGTGGGACATCAATGGACCAGTATTCTGGGAATTGGCTCCTACCGGTTCCACGGTAGACTCGAACATGTTCTGCGCTTAGTTGGAGAAAAGGAGCAAAATCCTACGTCATCGCAATCCCAGAAGAGGAAAAATCCGGATCTATCTTAATCCGGGAGTCGCCACATAAATAAAAAGTATCATATGTAACAAATTCACTTGAGACTTAGGCCTGAGTTATGCTCCCGCGGGAGCATCCGCGGAAGGGCGGGAATCGCGCCGAGACTCCTCACCTGGCCAATCGCCGCGCCTCGCCAAGCCCGCCTCCGCCGTGCACCATTGGTCCGCGGACGTTCCGCGGATGCTCCCGCGGGAGTATAACAGATGCCTTACAGAGCGACTCCTACAGAGCAACACAGGACCTAAACAAGAAAAAGTCACAAAGAAAAAACGAAAAGTTCAATTTGTTGTGGTTGTAAGCCGGCAAGCTTGTGTGCCCTCCTCAGCATGTTGGGTCCTTGTTATAACACGTCAGGCGGCGGTTAGCACGCGGCATGCGGCTTCATGCGCCCTATTCACCATGTTAGATCCTGGTTATAACATGTCAGCCTGCGGTCAGTACGCGGTATTCCTCCATTCCGTCGCTCTTTGCACGCCGAGACGGTTGTAAACCGCGGCGATTTTGTTTGTTTGTTTTTGGTTTCTTTTAGGTTCCAACTCGTTCTCTAAGAGCCGCTCGGTAAGTTTCAATCCATATTGTCACCTACCTTTTAATTATGTGGCCCCCCGGACTAGGATAGATTCAAAATTTTTCTTCCCATGGATAATGCCAGACCACACACAGAAAAGAATACGCAGAAGAAATTGGAGGAACTCGGGATTGAACTGGTACCCCATCCGCCGTACTCATCTGATCTTGCACCCAGTGACTACCACGTTTTCCGGCCGCTGCAGTCTTTCTTAGCTGGAAAAGTGAGTGACAACAACTTCTTGCTGTCCAAGTCCCCAGAGTCTTCGCTCGTGTTATTCGCTCTTTACCGAAAAGATGGCAATATGTGGTAGATCATAATGGTGAATATTTTGTTGAATGATAGCGGTTGTTAGTAAAGTTATTAACTATACAATATTCTCCGACACTAGTTTAAAAACTTTCCGGATAACCTAATAGATCTCTAGAATTTGCATATGGCTTAATTCCAGACAGGAGCGACGACACGTTGTAGAAACTAATTGCACCACTACAGGTAGCAGATGGCTTTGATCAGTTAAGGCGAAAATTGCCTCAGAGCGGCAAGCACGCGCATATATGTACATACTTAGCTCTACTCATTTTTTCAAGAATCTTCTATATTTTGGTATCAAATTGTCCTAACATGGCTTCAAAGCATTTACAGAGAGGAAGAGAAAAACTGGCCAGAAGTTTTTTTTTCAATTCAATCTCTTATTAACGGGCATTCGGAGTTTGAGTTCTGCGTAACGGCCAGACTCGAACTCTTCTAGATATCCAGCTCTCTACCCCTTAGATCAAGTGGAATAACGACAACACTATGCAGGGTAAATTAAAAAGAAACTTTCAAGGGAAAAGGAGGTTGCGAAAGATAACACTGTAATAAAAATGAAAATGCATGTACATGTATTAATAAACCAAAATTATTTGTATTTCGAACGACAGAAAGATGTCAAGATCAGATGGAGGTGGTTAGATATCGTAAACATATCATTATGATAATGATATAATGAGAAAGCGAGTCGAATCGAACACTAAGCAGAGCCAGGTCTGCAGAGGATCTGTCACTGTCATGGCGTGTTTGCTCGGAATGTTGTTGCTCCAGCTGTTATCACACAATTGATGCACGTAGCATACATCTTTTATGTGTGATCAATGGGAGCTATTGAAGAGTGAACTTCGTCAGTCTGTTACATAGTGCAACGATGTTGCGATTCGCATCTTTTGCTCGAACAGGAGTCGAACCCGCATACCACTCAATCACCACGTTCAATGCGTATTATACAACTCGTATTATACAACACCATTGCGCTTCTAGAAAGGAGCACCGAGGAATGACCGTACGGTGGTGTAACCGGTCCCAGCGCCGCAGGATGCCACCGAAGTCCGAGCTGTATTCGGACATGTGCAAAATGTGCCCAAAGAGGACGTATTCACCGTCAATCTCAAGGCCTCGGAGGTGACGAAAAACAAAGATCACTAGCACTCAAAAAAAAGGGCCATTGATAGTGATTCGGTCCAAAACTTGCCTCGGTGCTGGCAAAGGCAAATGCTGTGAGGCTACAATTCGTTGAAAGGACCGAATATGTCACGTTAATAATATGCTCGCCGAATCTATCCTAGTCGGAGGGAGCATCGTTGGGAAAGCGACACAAATGTAAGAAGTGTGGCTTGTACCGGCTGGGAAATCTTACTATTCCAGCCAAGCTGCAGTCACATTTCCCGTCGAGGCGAATCAAACCTTTCATCGCTCCAAGGTCAGTGAATTACTACCAGGCTTGGCTGAGAAGGATTGTCAATCGTGTGGCCAAATCATTCCACAGGTCAAATACGCATTGAAATACGTTTGGTGGTTCGGCGTGAAGGTCTACCTCATCATTATTTCCTCCTTCACCTTAACTAACTCCTTCTCTAACAATCTCTCCCCCTTTTCTACTAATCCACTCCCTTCCCCTTGGTGGATTTTCTCGTTGAGCCACGTTGCGCTCTCCGTGCCACTGCTGCGACTTGCTCTATCTATTCTAATTTACTGCTTCCCTTCTTACGTCTCCTTAACACCTTTCATTCAAGGTTTATTCTTTTCTGGTGATATCTTTATAGCGTTAATTCTCTATAACATCTTAAACTTGCTCCTTTACGTTCAATTGTTGCTCGCGAAGTCCAACTTCAACAGGAGGAGCTCAGGTTAGTTTAAGCAGCAACTCCTTCTTCCTTCCCCTCCCTTACTGACGAGCACAGGAGGAAGGATACTCTGTCCGTTTGGTTTTCGTCTAAGGACCCGTGCGAAACGAAAACCAAATTAATTCTTTGTTTTTCGAAACGAAAACCAAATTAATTCTTTGTTTTTCATACTTTCATAATTACATTATGACAATTATATGGCTTTACTTATTTAGCATTTGAAATCGCCTACACGACATCCCGTCGAAGTAAAATCGGCGCAATTAAGTTGGGGGGGGGGGGGGTCGTCTTATACTCAATGGTCATCCGCCTTGATAAGAAGGCTCATGTATTTCCAGTTACATAAGAAGTGACTCAGCTCAGTTCACCATAGGGGCAGGTCACATCCGTGCTGCATAAAAATGTTAATTTCGTACAACACAAAACGTTGTATAACGCTGTTCTACATGGTGACTCCCTCGAGCCTACCTGCGCCTTAGAATCCCAAAAGGAATTGAGTAGCGCCATCCTTTGTACCTTCATTTACCCAGGGGGCGCGCAATGTGGCCCACACCACATAACTAAAGGGATACTGTAGATGCTGCAATTGTGTGCATACACAACAACCGCCTTTTCTTCAAAATTGAGCGATTCGTCTTTCAAATACGAACCTGTACCGCCACTTATTTATCTCCTCTGTTATTGTTTGTTGCCCAGCTATTAAGGGTCTAGGAAATGGGTCTCTTATTCAGGGTGAGAAACGGACTCGAATTCCAATTGAGGTTGGTTAGCATCGTACCCCAAGGCATCTCAAAACGGGTAAATTAGACCAGCCCGGTTGCTAGACGGGCATATGTAGTCTTCATGCGGAAACATGCCCGCAAAGTATGCGTATCCTGCGAATTCTTCAGTCCGTGGTCTAGGACGCGGCTCCACACTGATCTCTTCCAGAGTGTAGAGAGTTTCTTCGAAATCTTTCGGAAATGGGTACTATTGTACTTAGTGTACTCCACTTGATCTTGTTCAAAATAGCTCTACTAGGAGTAATCTGCCATGTGAAGAACGAATATCGAAGTCGTTTTGTTGCGGAAATGCCTTGTAAGTCCGTTATATTAAGTTCGAAAAGGCCTTGTGAAATAGCGCGCGTCGGTAAGATACGCAGAGACTCCGATAACGGACTTATAAGGCAAATTAACTGTCTTGTAAGGCGTTTCCGCAAAAGACGACTATTATATTCGTTCTTTCCATAGCAGTTTACCCCTAGTAGACCTATTTTGAACAAGATTACGTGGGGTACACTTAGTACAAATAGTACCGACAAATGAAAACGCTGGATAAACAGTATAATTGTAGGATAAAGGATAAGGATAAAGGACGGCGTTACTCAATCCCTTCTGGGATGCGCCAGCGCATTCTACTTCTACGGGATGTCGTGGAGGCGACATGAATGCGTATTTGGCCATACAATGACTTGCGGTGGCCAGCTGATGAACAAGTCAGCGCTCTATCCTTCCCAGACAAGTCTGGTACCAATTCACCGACCCCCGGAGGGATGGAAGGCTTGGTTGGCCTGGGCGGGAAATCCGAACCAGGAACCTGGTATCGGGTGCACGCGACAGTCGCGCCTCCTCCGACTGCGCTACACGCGCCCATATAATTGTAATTGTAGAGAGGTATGAAAATCGTGTTTGTAGAATCTAGCCAGCTGTGGAAGAGGTACGGAGTTAACTCCCATCTCAAGAGCTGCACTATTTTCCTTCATTGGTGTGGTTGTTGAAGCTTGTATGTATATAGGACGTAATGTCGGAAGGTGACAGTCGTGTATACCCATGTGGATCCGCCAGGTTTGACCGTGCTCCATAACGATGACAAAACAAGGAAGTAAGCGCTCCTCTCCCGGAGCAACATGGCGGAGTGGAGTTCTTCCCCCACCCTTTAAACAGAGGCGTTGCAAATGTCTTCACCTCCATTGTGTCTGTCGTAAGGCAGCCACTGGGCTCTGGAGCAAGCCCAGGGGATTGGGAGAGGGCGCGCCAGGGGTAGAACGCTCGTCCCCCGAGCAACTTAGCTACAAAATGGAGATCAGGTTGCGTTTTAGGTCTCTCCTAGTACGGGGGGGGGGCACAGGATCAAAAGTTATGCAACAAATTGGGTTGACGCTCACAGAACGGATCGAAGAGAACAAAATAGGGCCTAAGCTGAAATTTCACAAAGAAAAGAAAAATAACTTATGGTTTCACCGCGGTTGTAAACAGACAACGTTGTGCGCTCCCTCACTATGAGGGATCCGTGTTATAACATGTCAGGCGGCGGTGAGATGCGTTTGAATGCGCTTTGTCCGCCGAGACTTCTTTAGAACCGCGGTTATTTGTTTGCTTTTTGTTAGTTTGTTAGTTTCGTTCTTTATTTTTCAGACTCGCGTCTAAATTGCCACAAGTAGCGACGAGTTTTCCTGTGCGGAGTTGGACGAGTTTTCGCACCGTACGCAGGCAATCGTCGCGGGACCGGCTGCTGGCTGTGACGCGGTTGCAGTTCGCCAGAACCTCATCCACCTGAGCTGTTCCGTGACTCGTATCGTAGTTACCGCCCCATTTCTAGCATTTATCTCTTTTTTCAATGCAGCTTCCACAGATTGCTGCTGAATACAAAAGCATACCCTTAAGGCCTTTGTCATACCATCGCTCACCCCGAGCGACGCCCAATGATATGTACCCGTATCGATTCTATCGCGCCGCCCGATCGATATGGGAGCATATCATTAGGCGTCGCTCGGGGTGAGCGATGGTATGACAAAGGCCCTAAGAGATGCTCGCCGATGATATCAAATGGTGCTTATCAACGAAATGGAGGGAGGTTGGTAACCGTTCGACCACCCCTCGGTGGTTGGCTGGAGCATGATTGCTGATTGTTGGGTCCCCGCGACGACCGCCTGTATATGGTGCGATAACTCGTCCAGCCATGCCCTGAAAAACTCGTCGCTACCGGCGGCAATTTAGGCGCGAGTATTTTTTCAGGACCTATTCTGTTCGCTTCAGTCCGCTCTGTGAGCGTCAGGTCTATTCGTTGCATAATTTTTAATTCTGTGCCCCCCCCCCGGACTAGGATAGATCCTGCGTCTTTTCTCAGCTTCATATACATGGGCGTCCATATAAAGTGTTTGAACTTACAATCGAAAAAAAAACCGTCTGAGTTGCACACCGTAGTTTCGGAGTGAAATTCAGGGAAATCGTTACGGGACCACGCAGTTGCCTTTCTGCCAATCAGTCGCTGCAGCTAGGGATATTTGCGTGCTTGTCCGTCGCAAATAGGGTTGGGGAGGGGGCTTCTAATAGGCAGAAAACCCCATAAAGCGTCGCTAATGTCGCTCATCCCTGACTCCAACGTATAGAGCCTGTAGTAAGAAAGTTCCATGGCTAACAAAAACCAGGTTTGAATCGCGCGGCTGTGGCGTTGCGCATCGGACAACTCGGACGAGTTTTTTTTTTCGGTTGTAAGTGTATCGGCGAGTTCCATATAATAGATATCAGATAGATATCGGCTCCTCAAATAACCTCTGGGCAAAATTTGATCGGTGATCGTGATCTGGCAACCTTACTCCCCCCCCCCCCCACTTACTGTAATCTGTACTCGGACGAAATTTCGAATCAAGATGTCAGATTCGTGACCAGCCCCAAATGACCCTCCTGAGCAAATTTTTGGCGGAAATTCCCTCTCATTGATATCTGAAGTCGTGAAAGTACAAAGGCGTCACAGCTATAAGCTGTCCCCAGTTGAGGACCAAAGGAGATTACCTGACTCAGTTTGGTGTTTGTTCCTTCAGACTAGGAATGATTCCGAAATCACTGCAAGAGTAAAACGGCATGAATGTCCGCGATGTTGCGTAATTTTCGGGGTTTTCCCATGGTCTGTAGTGCTGGACAGCGTTCGAATTAGTCCCGCCAACTATTGACAACCTGTTACTTGATTGTTTTTGCTTTGAATTTGAGGTGATTTTTGAAGCTGTTAAGGAATCTCAGTTTCTTCTTGGTTCTACTCTCCATCTGCATTTGGGCCCTTATTTCGTTGAGTGCATTCTATTCTGCGCAAATTACCAGTGGTATAATCAGGCCATTAGTATAAACTTGGATAAGTACATCTAGTTCAGATGTGTGACGTTGAAAAACCGAGTGCGGAACCGCCAGCGGCGCCTCAGGAGGGATCTGTGCCAGCCGGTCATGGCGACAGAAAGAAACGACATCGACGCTTCGACGGACGCCCACGGATCAAGTCCGATTCAGCTGTTCCTTCCAAGGTTTCTCTACCCATTCACTTTGATTATCTTTTCATTACTTCCTCTAACTGTCAACGTCTGCCATCTTGTCGTTGAGACCTTGGGCAACCAAAGGAAGTAGTATTCCAGCGTCTACTGTAATACCAGGAGAACGTCTCGGTCACAGGCGTATGTTTGGGCAGCAAAAACGAACCGTTGCGAGAATCTCAACCCTTCAAATAGTAGATAAATACGTTCCATTTTCGCAAAGTCCTTGATACGCTCTCAGTTAGGAGTCTCAAGTTTACTAGAATGGACACGTCTAGCGCAGACGGCTGAGGTTCCGGCTGTTGCGTGCATCCGATGCCTAGTTCCTAGTTCGGATTTCCCGCCCAGGCCAATCTAGGTGAATTGGTACCAAACTTGTCTGGGAAAGATAAAGCGCTGACTTGTTGGTCAACTGATGAGCAGGTCAGCGCCTTACCCTTGCCAGACAAGTCTGGTACCAAATCATATACCCCGGAGGGATAGAAGGCTTGACTGGCCTGGACGGGAAGTCTAACCAAGAACAAGGTATCGGGTACATGCAACAACCTGCACCTCCGACTGCGCTACACGCGCCCTGCAACGCAATGATTCACAAATATGCAAGAAAAGGAAGAATACTGGTTCGTAGCCCAGTGGTCAGGTCCATAATTCCTTACCTTACAGTAATCTTGAGTTTTTCTACATGTTCTACACTTGGAAGGCATTGCCGTGCGACTGTGCGGTACCATTGTAAACTACCGGTGGCCGTTAACTAGATAACTACAAGGATGGGCGCAAATAGGGTCCGGGGGGGGGGGGGGGGGGTCACCTAATAAAAAGTGTCACCAACACCAAGAAAACGAGACAACGCACACTAATAGTAACGAGAGCGAACAAACAATGCTGTAGCTCTGTTCTTTGCTCTCCTCCGCGTCAGCGGAGGAGAGCACAGATTTAGGCAGGGGAAGGGACTCCAGGGTGTGTCTCAAGTGACGCATCCGTGTCAGAATCGCCTAGATCCTGGAGTTTCCTCCCTTGTCCAATTAGGGAGCACATAAGACGCAGATCTGTAAGCGGAACGAAGAGATAAGACTGCATTTACATTCGCTGTATGTAGCTACTCGTCACGCCGGCCAACCGCGCCATGCTGTGGTGACCCACCCTCCGAACCCTATTTGCGCCCAAGGATTTTTGTAAATATGAAACATTTTTCTAGTATTTAAAGGGTGGAACTTCTCACCTTGATTTCATCCTCCTCGTTGAGACATAGTTCAGACGGCTGAGACTTCCATGGTAAGATTTCTTTAAGACACACATCAATTTCCTCTTGGACGTGACAGATCACGGCGCTAAACGGCTCGGGGAGGGAGTCACCATGAGGACAAATTTTGCTATGTGAAACTAAAAATTTTATGCAACACCTACGGCGAACTGAGCAGGGTTATTTCCAATATAATGTGGCATTAATATGCGTTCTTACCAAGGCGGATAACCACCCAGCACAAGATGACCCACCTCCGAGCTGCTTTGCGCCCAGGTCACTTTTCAAATCAAGGCGTAAAATTTTTGAAACAAGGTGGTGACTTTCTTTTCTACTGCTAGCTGAGCAACTAATTCTATTACGACTACTCACAGTATAAGAATCTCTTCAGTTCAACAATCGTAACAATCATCAGCAGTTGAGCGAAGTGAAGAAGGGATCAGAGGATCATGAAGAATGCAAGGTAAACCAAGCCTGTACCGGATTCGAACACTATTTCTCAAGATGACGCGACTTGAGTCATGATCAGAATCCGTGTTCCTCAATATAGGATATTAAAAAATCTGAAATTATTACTGCTGATTGCATCATTTTATCACCGTGCTTCTGAAGTCAATCCAGACTGAACGAACATGGTTTTTACATAAGCGCAACTCGTGCAGCGGCGGCATGAGCACCACATTTGACGGATTTTATTCGTCCGTCGATAGCCTAGCGGCGTTGTGAAGCTAGCAATGTTCGATTACCTCCGCTAAGTCTGTGATACACTTACAACCGGTAAAAACCCCTCTGAGTTGTCCACCGTGCTTCGAAATGAAATCAGGGAAATCTTTACAGGACCGAGTTGTCTATCCCTCTGCTAATCAGTCGCTGCAGGTAGTGACATTTGCTTGCATGCTTCTCCGGCGCAAATATGTAGGGTCGGGGGGGGGGGGGTCTGATGGGCAGAAAATCCCATAGAGCGTCGTAGCGTCGCTAATGTCCTTCATCCCTGGCTCCTTCGTATAAAGCCTGTAGTAAGGGCGTTCCATGGCTAATAAAAACCATGTTTGAATCGCGCGGCTGTCGGCGTTGCACCCCGGACAACTCGGACGGTTTTTTTTCCGATTGTAAGTGTATCGGCGAGTCTCCGCTACCTTATCGATACTGCTAGCCTTCATAATGCCGATAGCGTAGAGGTTAAGCATAAGTTTTGTCTATACAAATATTGCACTTTAAGCGAGTAATAAAGGTGCTATCGCGCTGCCACATCTAAGCGCCACTGAAGAACGAACGCTGTTATGGTTGACACTGTCAACGTAGACATTCCATAAGAAGCCGATTCAGACAATTTGAATCAGTCTTTTGTTTTCAAACCGTGGGTAAAAAGGACTGTACGAGCAATGGGATTCTTGAGAAGCCTCTGATCTTTTCAGATAAGGGTAAGTTCAGATCACTGATTGGGAACAGAAATCTGATATCCTAGGCGATTCAAATATCCGATGTGAGATCCGAAGATACATAAATCAGTGATTCTGATCACCTGAAAATTGTTCTTGTTAAAGCTACTATTATCTGAATCATCCGGAGGCTTTAAAGAAATGTCTACTACTCGCACAATCTTTCTAAACGGGCTAAAAGAAACAATGGATTCGACTTATCCAGATCAGCGTCGGATCCACTGTCTAGTTAACAGCCTGTGACTGACTGTATAACTCATGAAGTGTGGATTCAGGATTCACCGACTACTAGAAATCTCGCTTGAAAAATGAATCATGAGCTCAGTATTGGAAACGACTTGTTTTCTTAGCTGCCAGAACATCGGTGAATCCTTATAGTATGAAGGGTGATCATCTGCAGTCCTCATCGTTGAGTTGCTTGTGGGGGTGCCAATAGCATCTCTATCAGCTCTTGTCTCATGCCTTACTGGCTTAATGTGTTCCTTACGCTCAAGGGTCACGAAGAGTAGCATATCTTTCGTTCAAACGTTCAAATAATTTTTACTCACGCATTAATAGACGAAATAAATTACTAATCTTACTATACAGTCAGTCCGTAGGTGACGTTGCCAGCCACGGTGAGTGGTGACCCAAACCAAAGGCTGCCTCCGACACGTGACGTTTTCCAGGCGATCTTTTCTTGAGCTTAACCATGGGCGATTGCTGGCGATTTTATAACCTTGGAGATGCTCACTTAGGTTCACGAATCGGGCAGCGAGTCAGGGTATGGATGGCGATCAAGTGCAGATCGCCAGGATTCTGAAGACGTCGTTCAAAGTGCGTAGGGCTCAGAAGAGTAACCATTAAAGCGGGGTGGAGCAGTAAGGAGGACCAGTTTTCTCTCAGTATCACCCAACGTGTGCCTGGTTTTAGAAGACGTACCACAGACATCGTGTCATTTATTTATTTATCTATTTATTTATGCGCCCATGGAGGGCACGCTAAATTTAAGTGATCCATGGCTCAACAACAAGAGAAAGAACGCAATGGGACAAAACGAAGGTAAACGATTAAACTAGTTAGAACAAACAAAGCGACCAAACAAAAACTACTACAATCGTGGAATGTTCAGATAATGTTAGACATACGCTTAAACCAAGTACTAGTTGGCAGATGAAGGAGATCACTCGCCAAATGGACCGAATCGGTTCACGTGTCCTAATGCGATCACCTTTAGCTACGATTTTTTTCGTGGTTTCCCGGGAACGAGGTTCGAAGATCCTCCATGATTTGACAAAACGTCCCTGTCGTGTAAGCTGAGTCCAGGCAAAAGGTAGGCGAAAAGAAAAGAAGAGAGGAAAATGTCAGACCGGCAACACCCGTGATGGCCGAAAATCGAACCGTGCATAGCAAGAGGTGAAGCCCTCCCCTTGGTAGAGGCTCCTCGGGCGTGACCAGGCTTAAGCACAGGTGCAGGCCAGGCGTATTCAGGACAATGTGTACTGCTCCTCCAAAGGCTAGATGGTTGGCAGGAAGCTGAAGGGATAGAAGACGGTTGCCGTACCAATGTTGTCATGAGTGACGAGATACAGAAGACGTGTCCTAGACGCCGTGGCAACGTTGTGACACGTGCGGCGGGACTCAGCAAATGTGTCACAGACGTTATGTAGCATGTATCCGAATTCAGAAGACGTGACACAGATCAGATTTTGCGCAGAATGAGTTGGATTTTCAGAAAACCTTTTAAAGGCTTCGTGCAACCAGCGTGTACGTGCATGACTCCCATTCCGTTCCTCTACTGGCACATGGATAAGAGAGCATTGGCCGGGATGTTGTAGAAAGAATGACTAGAGGAATCTGAGGATTATGGTTGCCGTCGGACAGTTAACGATATCGATCGGTCGACTAATACCGATTGATTTTATTTAGGTTCTGCAGATTAAGCACTTCGGATTCGGACTTTCACAATCCGTTTATCGCCACGTAGAGAAGTGGCACCTCGGAAATAAATTGCGATAGAGGGTGGACAGGCTTCATAGGAGCAGTTCCGAAGATTCTGCCCAACTTCTTTCCGCTGTACTATAAAGCCATAGTTGTTTGCTCTAATAAAAGTACGAAGAGCTAAAGAAGAAAGAAAGACGGACAAATTGTTTCGTTTTCGAGGCTTGGGTGGGGGGAGGGTCCCCAACCAGACGTTTGGCGGCCTCTAGGCCACTGAACGTCTGGCAATACATAATCCAGTCGGTTTCAGTGGCTGTCATCGCATTATATTAGGTGACCGGCTGTCATAAGCATTTACGACATGACTTAGGTGACTGTCTCTGGCTCTCGGTTGTCGACAAGCTCAGAACTTTGCAGGCTCTCTCTAACGCATCAGTAGTGTGAAACATTCCACTCCAAGCATCGCCTTCTCAAGTGTTGATCGCCTCTCTGTCCTGGGGTAGGATTCATCAACGCTTATACCTGCGGACATGCAGCGTATTGGGGGTAGACGTGCTCACGAAGAGGCATTCACGATGAACCTTACCAGCCACATCGTTGGTATATCAGTAGGTAGCGAATACTCGACCATTGTCGTGGGTATAATCGCATAACCGCGAGATTCCCAGACCTACTGACAAAATAGCGCTCTAGTGAGATCAGCTATCCTCGCGAGAGGCTTAGTAGCCTTGATTCATTTCATGAATACAAATTGCACCCGCTACCCCTGCAGATAGTGGGTATGATTCTCTTATGGCATCTCTACCTGCACCCGCTGCTTCATGAATCCGGCCTCTATTTTCAAAGGACATCGATTTCTGAGTCTTGTGTTAGGCCTGTGTTATACTTCTGCGACGCTGTTGTCGGCGACGTCAGCGACAGTGTTGAGCGGGTGCTACGCAGTGCGTCTCCGAAGTGTAACATAGGCCTTAATGAACCTTATTCTCGAAAATCTGAGGCCGGATTCATCAAGCTGTGGGTATATGTAGAGATAGCTTAAGGGAATCGGTGCCACTACTCGAAATGGGTAAACGGTTCGATTTGTATTCATGAGAGGAATCAAGGGTGAGGTAAAACTGAGCCTCTCGCGAGAGCAGCTGATCTCACTAGAGCTCCATTTCGTCAATGGGTTGCGGAATCCTCGCCGGTATGCGGATATACCGATGATCGCCGAGCATTCTCTACTCACTGATATACTCACGAAGTGGCGGGTAAAAGTTATTCATGAATGCCTCATCGTGGGTACGCCTACTCCTATATCCCGCATACCCGTGGTTATAAGCGCTGATAAATCCGGCCCCTTGGCTCTACGAAGGCAGGTTGAAGACGCGTCGCGCAACGAAGGACTTAGAGAATGGAATGACAGGGTAACGCAGTTGATGATAAGAGTAGGCCTCCGGAGTTCCGAGCTTCATCGACGTTCGAGGGTCAGGGTCGCTTTCGGATGGGCTAAGTTATCGAAAATTCTAGGTGGGTTGGCCACGTAATGCGCTTCGCAGACACTTGGTGGGCGATAGCGCAACGGCTGGATCGGTCTCCTTCGTGACAGACCCGAACGGTTGCACTGAAGCACTCGGTGTGGCTCCAGCGAGGAGGAGCCATTGGGGCAATTTGGCACGCGGTAGAGACGACATTGTTGGCACCCACTCAAGCATTTCAATGACGAACAGGATGATAGGTGGTACAGGTGAAATACCCATTCGTTTCCGGTGAGCTTATTGACTACCGTTTTTCGGTAGGCTTAAGAGTGCTCTTCGCAATCTCAGGGACCTAATCCGATGTCATTACCTGTTCATTACCTTGCTGCAATAGCTTTTCCTCGAAGTAATGAATTCAGGAGAACGTTCGGGAAGGTACTGGGAAAGAACAAGGAGCAGATACAAAGTCCACTCAGGGATCTGAAGGGATCCTCAATAAGGAAGGGCCGAGAAGAAAGCGATTCTTCAGAAGAAGACGTGCTAAGAGCGACTCGAAGGCTTTTCTCGAGGTAAGTTTTGCCTCAAGAGATAGACAAGCGAAGAATTTGATGCGAACGCTACTGGATTTGCTATTTCTTCTGTGAATCTCTTGACTAATGGTTATAGAAGGGCGACAGTATCACCAACACTGGAGAAGAGGTTGCCGCCACAGATGACACGGCGGCGAAGCAGACTGAAGAGTCTCAGATCAGCGACGAAAACAAGAAAGCTGAGCAAAAAAGTCGAAGATCGAGAAGGAACTCGCCTCGAAAGCAGCTTAGCACGGATGTGAAGGTGTGTTCCTTGAGCGTTTCGTTCTTTACTGCTTCAGTAGCCGGCAACAGCGCCAAATTAGATCCGTTCCCTTGAACAGGAATGCGATGAGGGTGGATTCTTGCCGACTATACCGTCAGCGAAATGGGCTTTTTTGAGCTGTCGCTCGAAATGAATCTGAAATCAGGTGGATTCTGACTGCTCATAGAAATGTTGGAGGCCTCGACTGGTACATTTAGGATCTGTCCGCAGGATAGGGATAGGGGCCTGTCCCTGATTCTGCAAGCAGTCCTGTTTGAACGCCTTAAACTTCCCCATATAAACAACGTCAACTTGCGCATGTAACAGGTTGGCGTAAATGGCTTGTTCAAGCCACTCGTCTCTTTTTGCGTCGGAAGACGTCTGCAGCAAATTTGGCACTTATGGTTAGTTCCTCTTACTGTCCTTGAATCTATATCTTCCCAAATATGTGTCTAAGAAATATTCACAGTGTTTTGTTGGTTGAAAAGTTCATACCTTCTTAGCTGCGGTGGAGTTTTTAAACGTATGATAAGGAATCATGAGGCGCTGCACCATGTGCTCGCCCATCGTTCTGTGCTGTTTACTTAACAAATAGTGTGGACATCATTTACTTGTTCCACAGCGACGGATTGTATGGGTTTAGGAATTTAACTTTGACGATCCTTCGCTTCAATGTGTAATTTTGACTTCCGAAACTTTAAAAACTGGATAGCGGTTCCGTTTATTATTCGAAATATGTAGAATTTAGCCTGAGTTAAGCCTTGACGGTCCGTTAGGGCCCGTTCATACTCCACGAAGTGAGCGACGGCAGCAACAAGAGCGACAAAACAAAGCATATTCATATTCATATTGTCTTAAACACACGTATTCAAATAAATAAATATCTCTGGCCTATGTCATACCTTCGCTCACCCCGAGCGAAGGCGACGAACAAAGCGATGAGCGAAGTCTCTTCGCTAGCGTGAAGCTAGCGAATAGGCGCGCAGTTAATAGCGTTGTGTGCAGCTGCGTCGTAGCATCGCTACCGATGCTGCCCGACGCTCTGCTCAGCTCAGCGACGCGGTCGCATCGATAGCGATGCCGTATCGCTCGAAAGTATGACACCCCGCTAGCGAGGCTTCGCTAGCGGTGGATCGGACAACTGCTACAGGCGTCTGCCCCTCCACAACGTCTGATACCGTTCCTTCCCCATTTATGTTAGTTGTCCATCGCCTTCGCTAGCGAAGAGCGATGGTATGACATAGGCCTCTCGATTTTTCCCAGGCAACGGCTCGGCACTGATCGATACGTATCCTTCGTACTGTCGCTCACGCCCCTGCCGTTGCTCCCGTCGCGATGTATGAGCAGACCCTTATTTTCCTCTCCAATGTTAACAGCTTAAGGTTCTTTGCATATTTTTGAGCCACTACTATTGCTCTGAGGGCAGCACAATAATTGGGCAGCCATGTTATCACAAGGCTTCCGAGTGTATTTCAATTTAGAAGTATATTTCGTGCTTAACGGGCTGGTGCCCGCTCCGAGACTGCACATGATCGTGGAGCACTCACATAGGCATGGTCTCTATGCTCTCCCGGCTGACGCAAGTGAAGGAACTCCAGGTCTGACTGATCTGACATACCCATTTAAGATATCTTCCCAGTGTGCAGCGGGCACCAGCCCGCTTAGGGCCTCGTATCTTTATTAAACGGTAGATAGCGCTATAGAGGTTCTGAATCTTTCGTAGTCAAATCACAGATCAAAACGAAGGATTGCGAGGCCAGACCCCTGAACTCATGCAATCCCTCAATGTGGAGCTACATGTAAACGATATTTGCACTGTCTGTTAAGTAAAGATTGCGAAACGATAACCGAGCTCATGGCGCAACGCTTCCTAGTTCCCTAAAATATAAGTTTAAAAACACCACCTGCTTAAAAGGCAGTAACTTTTTGACTAATAAAGCACTGTAAAGGTTTCTGTGACACTTGTATGACATGACTCGAGGTGCCGAAACCAACTAAGCACCTAAACGGCGGCAGATGTCTTTTACCTCAAGCAAACTAGCTGACCTAGCCCGATCAATTACGTCGCTAAGTACATGCGCAGGATGGGATAAATTCCCAAATGTTTAAGGTGGCCCACAAGAAGGCTTGGGAACTCATGGTCGAGTGAATCGCCGAGATTCATCACCTAGCTCACGAGAAGGTCTTCGCTGTTCTTCACCTTATGTTGAGAATATGTTAAGAAATTTTGGTGTAATTAGAAAGGCAGGATTTTGGTGACCTTCAATTTGTGCGTTCGTTTTTTTACTTTGATCACCCTATATGACCCAACATTTTCAGGTGAATGAAAATCTTAATGGTGGTGGCAAGTCTGAAAGAAGAGGTAGGATGGAACAGGAGAGACGAAAGTACTGGGAAGTGAAGCTGATGAACAAGCCGAAAAAGTCACCGGCGAAAGAAAACAACGGCGAAAGTACCGGCACCTCACCACCTCACAAGAATGATCAGGTCAAATCTCCGGTGGGTTTGTGATGCCTATGAGATAGACAGAACAGAACAGAACAGAACAGAACATTTGTTGAGCCAAAAGTTGGCTCTTCAAACACCAGCAAAAGTGAAGAGCAGTTATCGTACCAAAAGGGATACAAAATTGCGTGATCACAAAATATTGCTGCAAAAGATTTTTTTTTGAAGATTTGCAGGAAAGGATTTCTTCCATTAGTACCGCATTAAAGTGTTTTGTTTTTCAAAGAAACTAGCAGTTGACTCACTGAAAAAAGGTACTTTATCAAAATATAACTGATTCGTTTGTAAATTAACTTGCAGTTAATTTTTCATGTCCTATGTGTTTAAGAAAGTTTTTGACTTGTTGTTGAACATTTTCTAAGAATGTGAACCGAAAATCGCTTGCATTAAATCGTTATCTGGAATTTGGAGAAAAAAAATGTCAGAAAAAACCGCTTGGTTTGAGATGCGCTCCGAGACAATCCAGGTAGATGAGCCTTCCCTACAGTAGTTCCTTATAGTTGGATCTTTCTATTTGATCTTAATCTAACCTTCTCATTTTTTCTATTTTAGAGCGTAAATTCCACCGAAACCGCTCACGATCACGATAACGTGGGCAGAACCAAAGATACCAGGGAAGAGGATGTAAGAAACGCCGAGCTGCCTCCTGCTGAGGCAAGTTGAGCTCGTTATTATTATCAGACGTTGTTGAGGCAGACTGGTTGGTTCCTTTAGGATTGCTTGGTGACAGTTGCGCTGCTAGTTGTTTAAAGGGACGAGCTGAATATGGCTGTCACATGCCATAACTGTCTTACTGTTACCTGCCAAGTCTTCCTTGTTAGCATTCAAGGTTTAGGGAAATCTAGAAATGACATAGAACGTCCGGATACTTACCAACTATTTACTTTCGGCCAAAATTGCGAGGAATAGGTTTCACCTGGATTATGGAATGCCTAGGATTCACTGCTGCTGTTAAATGAGAACCATGCGTCACGTGCGCTAATTGTTTAGGTGTGGTATGCGAAGACGTTCCACGTCCGGCTCTCGACGAATCTTGGCGTAGTTCAATACCGCCCAAATTCTGTGAAAGAAAGACGCTTTGTGACGATTTAATCTGCCAGCGTCGCTTTGCCATAACTTGCTCCAAATCATTCTCGTGGATTCCAGTTAATACCATTAGATTCCACTCTACAAGGCGCATCCGACCTTTTTTTTATCGATGTTCAGTTAGGCAACCATGCCCTACTATGTACGGTTTTCTCCAGGAGGGCAATTAATTGATCTTTGACCTCTCCAGAACAACCTTTGGCGTTTCCCTTGGTGATTCCACCAAACGGATCCAGCGAAATTAGCAATTGTCTAAATTCTTGAGCCGATTTGAACTTAGCATGATGTGGTGATCATTGAAACACTAAATGCCACCTAATTTGGTTAATTTTGATCTCGTTGCGAGCTCAGTCCAAGTTCAAGAAATGTCCACACTTGGACCGTCATTGCTCGTTCAACAGTTTCTCCCACTCAAATAGTTACATATTTATTTATTTATTTATTTATACATCCATAGGGATGTGCCACTAATGATCGAGAACAGGCCGCGAAAAAATTGCCCGGAAAGAACCGAATAGGAAAATAAACTCAGAACTCAACTCACAAACAGCGAAAGCACTAAAAAAAGATATCGAGAACATTGAGGAAGGGCCCACCATGTATGAACCTGCGCATCTATGAAGGAGAAATTAATCAGAGAAGGGTAGGACAGCCAATCCACAAGTAACATGATCACTACAGATGATCAGATATGGGGAACTGCAATCCACGAGAATGAGTTGGAAGCAAGCTGTGGGAAAGTGACGCTTTGTGACGGATCAAACCGTCGCAAAGCGTCTGTCTTTCACAGAATTTGAGCGGTATTGTAGTTCACGATATCGAGAGATAATCTTTGCATCAAGCCACTCCAAGATTAGTAGAACAGACAACGCTCAGGCTAACGTTTCGGCGTTCTCTCCTTCTTCAAAGCCTGGAACGACAGGTAATCAATCTGAAAACCCATTCCCCTAAGCGCCATTTCATTTTACTGAAATCGTTCAAGCAGACCATTAGACCAAAGGGTGGTGAATAGAGACCAGGATGGCTAACCTTTGGCAAGAGGACTAGTAACGTCTACCGGGCACCCGCAGCTGGAGCCCTATGAACTCCTAGGACTTCAGCTTTAGTCACTATCGTTAACTTCCAGCTGTGGGAGCCCGGTGGACGTTACTAGTCCACTTGCCAAAGATTTGCCACCCTGGTCTCTATTCACCGTTTCTTTGGTCTAATGGTCTGCTCGAACGTTTCCTGTTAAATGAAATGGCGTTTAGGTTTCAGATGATTTCGCCTTATTCCAGGTTCTGAATAAGGCGATAACGCTGAAACGTTGGCCTATGTGCCGTCGATTCTACCAATCTTGGAATGTCTTGATATAGAGATTAACTCTCGACACAAAGACATTTAAGCCTTGTTCAAGGGCCTTCTCAGGGTGATGAAATTGAATCAAAAATAGGGGCTCTGATTATTTCTTGGAGTCCTCAGCCTAAAGGCCCGCACACTTCTGCGGCGTTGCCGATGCTCTACCAACCCTAGGGCATGGACGCAGAGCGCGTCGCCGGCGGCGTCTCTCCCCTATCCCTCACCATAGCGGCGAGCGGCGTTGCCGCAGAAGTGTGTGGGGCCCTTAAGCTCGAAGGCTTCAGGATATATTCTAGGCGGTAAGAGGTTACACCATTTAAATTATCTTGGAGTGCTTATCGTCCAGGTATTATTATGTTTTTGAATAATCGTCATCGAATGTCGTGTAGAAGGTTGTTACTGTATTTTCGTTGTCGTTTATTTGTTTATTTATTTTGCCAATTCAAATCACATGCTGCAGGAAGGGAAGGATACCAAAAGAGGATCACATTGAATTGGTTCTTAAGACACAAGGGAACAAAAAGAAAAAAGCGAAGGAAGGAGGAGCAGTGAAGCAAAAAGGAGTGCAGGGATTTCTGAAAAAGAGAGGAAAATGGTAAAAAGATGCGTATGCTTTATTAACCCAGGGATGACGCAAGTAAGTATGGAGGCTTTTAGCTCTGAATTGATGACACAACTACATGTGCCAGGGTAGCTGTAACCTACCTGGATTAAAATACGACATTGGATTTGGTACGCACACCGGCACGTTTTCTGCTATTTTTGTTTATGTGGTTAAAAGTAGTGCTGATGTTATGCTCCCGTCTTCACCTCACCGCTCGGCTAGGATAGATCCAAGTCTCTGGTAAGCCATCGTTGTTTCAGGGAACAACCAACTGTTGGTATAAAAGAACGATTAGATTCTGCTCACTCTCACTATTTTTTCCGCTTTTTGGAAATGGGAAACGTCGATTTTCTTAGCGCATGTCTTTTCAGCCAGTCACTGGAACCGAACAGTCAACTACAGGCAAAAACTTAAGGAGGTGGCAGCGAAGAGATGACTACAGGCAAGGCAGACAGGTGAGTGGAGCATGGATAAGTGAGACCGTTGTTGGCTTCGTGAACGAATGATTGGCTCATTCTGCAAAGGGGTTGCAGCTAGCCCCTTGAATTAGTTCACCGTGGTAGTTGTGAATATGTGATATCCTCGAAGGTGAAGGTGATAACTCATCATTCATTGCCTGAAGGGGTGGAGATTAAAATCTGTTCCTATAAGGCGCTTCATGCATTGTTCCCGTTTGTGATATGGATGAGACACTTAGGATGCGTATTCAACAGAGGCGTCGTTAATTTTCGGCTCATCTAATGGGCAGATTTTACGCTTTTCCTACCAATTCGGACACCTTTTCGCGTAATCCATAAGGATGTCGGTTCGCTCTGAAATGAATTGAACTCAAACTAAACAGGTTGCATGCTCTAGGAAAGCCCCAAAGTGCCCATCGGACGTCCTGGGGCTGGATTGATCAACGACTTACAGCAGTTCAACAGAGGAAATACAGCCGAAATCCCTGATAGCGCGGCGCATCGAGCGATGCGCTGAAACATTTCGCCGCGTATCAGGGATTTCGGCTGTATTTTTCTGTAAAATTGTTGTAAGTTGTCGATGAAGCCGGCCTAGGCCTGAAATCTCAGTAAAAGTAACTCGACCGTTGTTTTTCCATTTCAGAGGGATTCGGGAAATTCAAGATACAAACCATACTATGTGGATGGTGAAGGTAAGCGGCAGTGGTTCAGAAGAAGGTCGAATAGCTCAGACTGGCATGGACGTGGCGAGGTGAGATGTGTAGAATTCGATTTTTGATAAGCGTTGCTTCGAATTCCAGTGCACATAGGTGGCTAAATCAATCAGTCAGTTAAGTCCTGTTCATATTTTGCGACAATAGCGACTCGTAGGTAATATTTGAGAACCTTATTATGTTCCAACCTTGCTCTACCTTCCCTAAAATAAGGGCCAGATTCACCAATCGCTTACCGCCCTCTAACGGGAAAATACGCCAAATACCTCCAAATTCATTAGCATCAGGCTTGGCGGTATTTTCACCGTTAGAGGGCGGTATGCGGTTGATGAATCGGGCTCGTGTTGAGTAGTTTCTCGTTATGTCCCACCACCACCACCACTACGTTCAACATCGGCATCATCGGATCTATCCTAGTCCAGGGGGCACATAAGTAAAAAGTATTATTTGTAATAAATCCACTTGAGACTTACCGTGCGGCTCCTACAGAACAACATATGACCCTAACCAAGAGAAAGCTCACATAGAAAAAGACGAAAAATTACATTTGTTGCGGTTGTAAGCCGGCGAAGTTGTCTGCCCTCCTCACCATGTTGAATCCTGGTTACAACATGTCAGAGCGGTCAGCACGCGGCATGCGGCTTCATGCGCCCTATTCACCATGTTAGATCCTGGTTGTAACATGTCAGCCGGCGGTCAGCACGCGGCATGCCTCCATTCCGTCGTTCTTTGCCCGCGGAGACGGTTGTAAACCGCGGCGATTTTTTATTTTTTATTTGTTCGTTCGTTTTTGGTTTCTTTTAGGTTCCAACTCGTTCTCTAGCCGCCGCTCGGTAAGTCTCAATTCGTTTTGTTACCTACCTTTTAGTTATGTACCCCCCCCCCCCCCCCGGACTAGGATAGATTCGCATCATCTCCAGATGGTTCATTGACGTCGTTGTTTGTGCTAATCAGTGCCTTCGTCTCCCGTTCCTTCGTTTTTCGAAGACCCTCCTGATGCCCACAGCGCGGTCTCCCACTTCACTCCAGCGCCAAGTTGACTGCAGGCACCTTCACTTCTCATCCTGGAACGGTCAATCTCAGGCAAAAATCGACATTTTCGATAGACCCTGAGAATCTGGTCGGTATTAGTCACAGCTCGGGAAGCCTTTTTGTCAGAACGGATGATTCCCACCTCTTCCAATGTTATGTTTAACAGGTATTTTTTCCACGCGGAACCGCTATAGCAGTGTCGAATTGATTAATTGTCATCGAAAAACAAAAAAAGGAACATCACTTTTAAGCTACAATTAACAACATCCATCTATATTGGCTCCCCTATCGGAACCTCCCACCAGCTGTGAAGGCCTTCCGTCGACGACCATAATCACTTAAATCCCACTCTGATCGGTTAAATCCAAGAGAAAGTCGATAATGTCGAGCGATATTGATTGTCTTGCCCCTGCTGTGAAGGCCTTCCGTCGACGGCCATCTGAATTCCCAAGCACGTTGGGCTACGTCTTCGGCACGTCTTCTGAATATCCAGACATGTAAATGACGTCTGGCGTTTTCCGCTTTTTATCACTAAATCCTCCCCTCCCTATTTTATGTCTAAATTCTGTATCGCAGCCGATCGATTGCTCTTAGCGCTTTATTATACCGGGCGTCTCAAAAAATGTATACACTGTTTGAAAGGTGTTAATGTTGCTCATAGTAAAGATACTGAAGATGTTAAGGGCTTATATGAAAGCATAAGGAAACGGAAATTTTCTGAAATATGAGCGGCATGGAATGCGCCATGCACTCGTCTGAAGGTTTGCATTTTACTTTCGATTGATTGTATTTCGCTTAAACAGATGTCATAACTTCTTCACACGGTTGACGATTCGATTGATTTGTGCTTCTTTTGAGGTGCAAAACTTAAAACACACTAATACTTACGAAGAATGCAGGATATCCTAAAAAATGCAGGTACTGGTTGAAAGGTTCTAACATTGCTGGTAGTGAAGCTTCTGGAGATGTTTGAGACTCGTATGAAAGCACAGGGTGACGAAATTTCTGCGACATGTAAATATGCAAGATTGCGCCATGATCCCTCCTGAAATCTGACATTTCGGACTCGATTGATTGTGCATGGGCTGAATGCCTGTTTCAATCTTGTTACTACTTGGCCAGATTAACCTGTGCTGTGCTTCTTTTAACATTTTGACTTGTCAATCACGTGAAACACACGTGACTTTAGAGTTTATTGATGGTTCGATTTAAATGTGAGCAGGAGCTCCATTCTACTAGACGGATTCTGTGGAGCAATGAAGCAACGTTCAAGCTGAACGGAGAGGTGAATCGGCATAATTGCAGCTAATGAGCAACGAAAAATGTAAAAACAAGCACAGCGCCTTTTAATGTGGCCATGTAGTAACAAGATTGAAACGAGCACTCAGCCCATGCACAATAAATCGAG
Organism: Heligmosomoides polygyrus bakeri; assembly: GCA_947359475.1. Lineage (NCBI taxonomy): Eukaryota > Metazoa > Nematoda > Chromadorea > Rhabditida > Heligmosomidae > Heligmosomoides > Heligmosomoides polygyrus. The sequence continues at coordinate 89,384,532 of OX375868.1, read as the reverse complement.
TCCGAAATGCAAGGTTTTAAGCGGAAGCATGGTGCAATCTTGCCTACTTACACGTCGCAGAACCCTCGTTACCCTGTGCTTTCATATGAATCTCAAACATCTTCAAAAGCTTCACTATCAGCAATGTCAGATCCTTTCAAATACTACTTGCATTTTTTAGGATATCCTGCACTTTTCGCAAACCGTAGTGTGTTTTTGGTTTTAAACTTTAAAAGAGGCACAAATCAATCCATACGGCCACTTTGTGAAGAAATTATAACGTGTATTCAAGCGAAACGCAATCAATCGAGTGTAAAATGCAAAATTTCATGCGAGTGCATTGCGCATTCCATGCCGCTCATATTTCAGAAAATTTCTGTTTTCTTATGCTTTCATATAAGCCCTTAACATCTTCAGTGTCTTTACTATGAGCAACATTATCACCTTTCAAACCGTGTTTACATTTTTTGAGACACCCTGTGTTGTAGGATGATATTTTACTTGACGGCTTCAGTGAAATCATTTGACGTCGACAACATTGAAGTGACCGTAGTCTTATGGCTTCTGAAACCATGCTAATCTTTGGGATTGAGAGAATTTCACTCACGATGTGTTAAACAAACAGGTTTCAATGTAACTGGCTGTTTCATCGTCGGCTGGTTTATTTCCCGTCATTGGTTCGGTGTCCGACGGTGAAATTTCTGGTGCACACATCTTATTCAGGGCAACTGGAACCGTCAAGATGGCTGGTACAAGCCGCCGTCTAATGACAACGTCGGCTTTGCTCCAGTGTCCAGTTACTTTCAGAGTGCAGAACACTGTGGGTTCAAGAGCTACTGTCTTCTAATTTTCATCGAGCTTTACTCCTTAGATCCTAAACGTATCGCGTTAGCCCCAGTTTATACTTGTGCCATTGCGCGGCGCGGCTCCGTGGTCGTGATAAGGTCCATGCACACTTCTGCGACACCACGGCGCGGCAAGAGGAGCGACGGCCACCTCCGCGAAATCCGGCGGTCGCGGCGCGGTCGCGTTAGAGCATCGTTATAGGCAACGGGACCGACGTCCCAGTGCATGTCGCGCAGCTAGGAATGATTTCAACCATTCCAGCCTGCGGCACTCAGCGCGACATCGCCGGCGATAGCTGCCGCGACAGCCGCAAAAGTGTGCATGCCCCCTCTGTGGCACGTGTCGCTATGTCGCGCCGCGCCCGTCGCAGCCCTATCCTTCACCATGGCCGTGCCGCGCTGTCGCAGAAGTGTGCATGGGCCTATAGATATCGACCGGGCGGCGTGAAAAATCGATATCTATGACGATCATGGTGCCGCGCCGCGTGACAGCGCAAGTATAAACTAGGGCTTAGAGCTGTGTTATGTTAATGGTTCATATTCAGGGAGACCGACGGGATTCCTTCCACACTTCTTCCATCCAAACGACCAGGAGCCACATTGGAGGACGACGTTCTACAGAAAGGAGCGGCGTCGCAATAAGAACCGTAGAACGGTTTCGGAAACGAACTACACCTCTGAATACAAATCCGAATCCGAGACGTCGAAGAAGCAACAGCCTTCGGCATCTGCTTCTGAAGAGGCTCAAACCTCTTCCGGAGCTCCGGAGAAGAATCTGATTCCAGTTGTGGAACGTCATGACACTGCTCCTGTTGCTACTGTTGATTCCACGCATGCGGCTGGCAGTGGATATACGAAGAATTCCACGGAGGATTCAAATTCGCCAAAAAAAGTTGAGTCAGTAGAGAAACCCGAGAAGAAAGACGAGCAGAAGGTTGATATTGCCGCGGTCGTCAACTCAGTGATCGACGATCTTCAGGAGGGCATGGACTACAGGGTGAATCGCGTGTTTCGTGTTATGGTCGACCTTGTTCATCCGGATGCCCGATTCTTCCTAGGTGAGTTGAAACAGCACTGTTCTTTTAGATTGACACATTAATAATCTGTCTAATTATCGATGGAATGTTATTGAGCTGTCCACCACAATTGTAAACGTCTTTTGTTAGGCTGACGTTTGGGTGATTTTACATTCTGCGGAGCCTGGAAAAGTCGGAATATTCAGAATACCACTCGCCCAGACATCGTTTCATCCTACAGAATACTTTTCTTAAGGAAAAGTGAAGCGAGATCAGACATGGAAGTTGTGGAAGACTATTAACCTGGCAGGTGGTTGTCCTCAAGGACTACCGTTCACCTGTAGATGGTGGTAAGTGGGTGAACGGTGATCCTTTACTGCAGCCACCTGCCAGATTAGTCGTCCTTCGCAACTCCTATGTCTGATCTTGTCGCATTTTTTCCCTAAGAAGGTATTCTGTAGAATGAAATGATGATGTTTGGACGAGTAGTCTTGTGAATGTTTCCGTCTTTTTCAGGCTCCGAAGAATGTGAAAACGGCCGTAACGGCAGCCTAATAAGGGACGTTAACTGTCTTGGTGGACAGCTCAATTACATTACATCGATAATCAAGGGCGTCATTCATTGAAAGTGGAACCTGGGCAATCTGTCTAATATTCGACGGCACTCGTGGCACATTGGAAGTCTGGACTATACAAGGATCGATATCATTGAAATTATCCTTATTGCAAATATTTTTAGACGAGTCAGGTGCAATCTTCTATTGTGAATGGGACGACTTACAGCAAAAGGGAATGAAGCACGATCTGAAATTACAATCGTAGCTAAACAAAGCAGGATCTATCCTAGTCCGGGGGTCACATAACTAAAAAGTGTTATCTGTAGCAAATTTACTTGATACTTATCGAGCGGCTCCTACAGAACATCATAGGACCCTAAACAAGAAAAAGTCACAAAGAAAAAAAATCGAAAAATTGCATTTGTTGCGGTTGTAAGCCGGCAAAGTTGTGTGCCCTCCTCACCATGTTGGGTCCTGGTTATAACATGTCAGGCAGCGGTCAGCACGCGGCATGCGGCTTCATGCGCCCTATTCACCATGTTAGATCCTGCTTATAACATGTCAGCCGGTGGTCAGCACGCGGCATGTCTCCATTCAGTCGCTCTTTGCCCGCCAAGACGGTTGAAAACCGCGTCGATTATTTATTTATGTTTTGTTCGTTCGTTTTTGGTTTCTTTTAGGTTCCAACTCGTTCTCTAGGAGCCGCTCGGTCTCCTCTATTCATTTTGTTGCCTACTTTTTAGTTATGTGCGCACCCCCCCCCCCCGGACTAGGATAGATCCACATACCTGAAGTATATATGTGCTTATTTGTGGATGCGCCAACCCCACTTCAATAATTTCTGTGGTTACTCATAGCTAAGCAGAAAAAAGTATTTGTTAGAAATGAGCAAGATGAGGAAGCAACCGAAAGTGCATAGTACGATAATTATGAGCAAAAGGTTCTTAGTGTTGGAGGACGTAACGTTTTAATTTTTAAAGGAATAGGACAGGTTCGACTCAGCATGGAGCCTAAGCCCCACAAATAAGTTGACGGTTTGTTATCGGAGAGCGCACAGTGATCGGCGTAAACATTACAACCATGGTATTTATGGCCTGTTCATACTTCACTACGGGAGCGACGTATTCGATTGGTCGGCCAGGCAAATCATACATGTCGATTTTTGCTGGGCGATCGCTGGGTAGAAATCGATACGCATGATTTGCCTGGTTGACCAATCGCTCCCGTTGCTTCCGCGGCGATGTATGAACAGGCTCTTATGCCTGTGCTAGAACAGATTTTTTGTTTATTCTTGCTTGTTTCAATAATTTTTCAGGAGCACTCCTAATCGGGAGGCTGAGGCCTGCAGTACAAGTAAAGACTAACTATAGGAAGAAAAATGATAAATTTATTGAGAATACAGTCCGTTAAATTGTTCGTTGAACTATGAAAATTTCCCTTAAGTCGTTAAGCCAAATTTTAAGGAATATCCCGTTAATTCGTTAAATCGTTAACCGTTAAATGTGCACCCCTGGTATGAGCAGGCCCTTAGTGATTGTATCGGTGGACACGCGGTACTGAACTTTTACTAGGTGCCAGATCTCAGACTGTACGTTATAGATTGGGTCCAACACCAACTTGGATAATTCGAATCCATAATTTTCTCAGGTCCAGGATAAATGTACTCGACAGAAAATGTCATTTTTGAAGAGCCAACGCTTTTGAATGATCCAGATACGGTTGGTTTTTTGCCAAACATGGTTTTCGTTTTTATTAAGATAACTGGTTTTGATCAGAAATATGGTATTCTATCCGAAGTGGATGTCCGATATCAGAACCGAAGAGAATTCAGTTATCTGAACCGTTCGAAACTCCTCCGCTCTAGACAGAATCACCCTTGTCTGAACCAATCATCTCAAAATTTGGTCTCTTTAAAAATGCCATTATCCGAATGACGCATTTACCCGCACTTTGGGAAAATGTTGAATCCTAGTTATCCGAATCGGCATCGTATCCAGTGCACACCGTATCTGCTGTGAGAAGCGTTGGAGTATTGAGTTCTCATTTATTCAGATGCTCTTGGGATTTCGCTGAGTGAGTTCTATAGCCTCTGCTCACAGCTTTCTAAGGTTGAGTTCAACGGGTTGAACGATTTGGACGTATCAAAGTGTGACAGAAGTCTACTGGAAAGGCTTCTAGAGGTAGGACGTGTTTCTCCCCAGACGAGCACTTCTGTTTCAGTAGACGTATCTCATCTTCTTTAATTCTGCAGAGTATTGTCTGGCTCTGTCGGTCAATCCTGGTAGCGTTACTTGCCCAACAAGCGCTTCTGGCTGATGAGCACATCGATTTTGAACGGCTGGATTTGGATATCGTTGACATGGAGGTAGGCCGGTTTACATTCTTAACTCTGCACCCGACTAAAATTGTTATTTTATGCAGAACGTTGACCCGCACAAGGAACTGTCCATGTTTTTGGCACTGATTGACGATCTCCGAAGTCTGCCAGCGGTGGTGCAGAGCGATGAAACCTTGTGGCTTCGTCAGTGTCAGCTGATTAAGGAGATTTATGAAGCACTACTCGCTAATGACAAAGCAGCTCTCAAGCAGGTACTCCTACTCTCAAACTGTTCCATTGAAAACATTCATGGAAACCGTTAACAGCTTGGCGTTGTGGACACTGCGGAGAGCATTTTCGAGAAGATCGAACTCGGCATGAAGATATCGGATAAGGATATCACAACGGTTCGTTCTATGGTGGCTTGCCTTCCCTATAGAGTCTAGAAAAGCCTTTGTTACTTTATTTAGCTCCTCCGCGAGTCGATGGATGCTGGTTTCGGAGAGTACACATGGCTGGCTGAAAATCATCACGAACTTATAAGGACCATGGAGCATTTCGAATGGTGAATTGTGTTTTTCCTTGATCTTGAGCTACCCAACACTGCACCAGCGAGGTTTTAGGTGGAATTTTCATTTTTGGGCTAACGTTTCCACCTTGTCGTCGTCTTCAGAGGCCCAAAAAGCGGCTCGAGGAGTTAGATTGGTGTTTTACCCTGCGAAGCGCTCCGCACGCGCTAGCTTTTTTGATCTACAGTTGAAAGCACACTACGAAACCCCCGAATTATCAAGCAACTCACGCAGTGTTCCACCGCTGGTGTGCAGCAATTGCGCTATCATCGCCCATTCAGTCACTGACACAGGATGGTAGCGCAATCGCTGCACACCAGCGGTGAAACACTGTGTGAGTTGCTCGATAATTCGGGAGTTTCGTAGTGTGTTTTCAACTGTAGGTCGAAAACGCAGGCGTGGGTGAGCGCTTGGCCGGGCAAAACACCAATCTAACGTCTTGAGCCAATTTTAGGCTTTGAAGGCGACGACAATGTCGAAGCGTCAGGCCAATTATAAAAGTTCCACCTAAAAACCTCGTTGGCAGAAGAACACACCGAAATATACTGCTCACTATTTCTCGTACTGGAAGTCCGTGCTTGATGTGCTAGACTGTCAATCCCTTCAGAGCGTCCGATCGTTGCTGGGGTCGTGAATGAGCACTTCTTTCATTCCCCTCCCTCTTCTTGATCCCATTTGCCTGCTTTACCTACCTTGCTGGTAGGACGAATCAGGTAAACTATGGACATAAGGCATGTTATACCTGTGCGACTTCGGCGACGCGGTGAGGACAGGGGTGAATCGGAGCGGCCCAGAATCTTAGTTGGTTTCTATCCGTCATCGTACAGGCTAAATACAGATTCGAATAGCCTTCAAGATTTCGCGCAGGAGTAGAATGCGTGGCGTATCTATGAGCGCTGCCAATTGCTTCTCTTCTTATGGCTGAGAGTTCCACTTGTCTTTTTCAGTATAATGGAGTCGATTCCAAATATGCAGGATTGCGTGGATATTCGTCCATTGCAGCGAACAATGACGGTACCTTCATCATTTTTATATACGTTTTCCTTTTTGACCGCACTTTCCATCGCCAAAATTTCTGTTCTTCTCACTGTTGCTATTTATTTATTTATTTATGCTTGTACTTATTTGTGTGGAATAGCACAGAGACGATTAACATGGACGCTGCGTAAACAACATAGTGATTATGAGAAAAAATGCTGAACAACTCAACATTGCACTTTAGTGAATGGTGAATGCAAGCTTTAAGCAAGAAATAAAAACAAAGCAATAAACAAAAAGAGACGTCAAAAGCCAGAAATACAGAGAGCCAGGGTTTAGGGAGTGGGCAACGTGACGGAAGCTTCTTCATTTGCGTTTCCTACCAGAGCTTACCAACGTGATACGGTAGGAACAACCAGAGGCCATGTTCATCAACCGCTTACCGCTGTATTTCTATGAAAATACCACCAAACCCCCTGATATGACATTCATCCAGCGTCAGGTTTGGGGCTCTTTTCACCACTAGAAGCCGGTAAGCGGTTGATGAATATGGACCCAGATCAGATTAGCTCAAGGACCGGTTGGAGAATGCTCATTATTGATTTTTCTTATCGTTCTCTAAATATTTCAGGCCAAATATAGTTTCAATAATAAGGAACGACAGGTGTAGCGTACTGTTTGAGACCTTGCCGCAGACGTCATGGGAGACGGATGGTGTTGACCAGCTAGATCTTTCCGTTAATTAATTGCTGTGAAGCCTGTCCAAAGAACGCATTATACTCATTGTTTGCACCTAATTTGTTGAACAATGGACACAAATTGTTGATTATGAAAATATTAGAAGGCTCGAGGAAGGCTCGTATACTCGATTCAACGTCCTTGGTTTGGATTTCGCGCCCAAACTAACCAAACCTTCCATCCTTTCGGGGTTAGTGAATTGGTACCAGGCTTGTTTGTGATGGATAAATAACTGTCTTTTCCATTGGATGGCCACCGCAAACAATTATATAGACAACATACGCATTCAAATAGCTTCGCAACTTCCCGTAGAAGTAGAATATGTGGCGCATCCTAAACAGGGATTGAATTACTTTCTTCGATTATTTATCCGTTTGTCCTTTAATGCAAATATTGAACGAGCAAACGACTTCCTGCTAGTGTTGTTAAACCTACTGCCAATGTTATTTTCTCGCGTCTCCCACCTCCTCTGGTCATATTTTTATCTCTACGTGGTATTGATCGATATTGATCGGTTGAGCGGTGACCGACCGGAGACCATCATATCCGCGCGATTCCAACATGAAATTGTCCGTTCCAAACCGGAAAGGACGTACCAATTCAGTGAGAGTTACCCTTCATACGGCCATTAATCTCGGTTGATGGACGGGCGGGGGGTGGAAAAGGAATGGTGGGGGTGGCACAGCTTTTAGTTTTCCCTTGTAGAAACTGGAGTGCGATCAATAACATCCCTTTGCGACACTGGTTAGGAAAGCGCCTTATACGAGTTTAGTAAAACGGCTTGAGAGAAGTTGGCAAATGGCTGAAACAAGGGCAGATCAACAATGTAACAGCATCTGTGCGAAGGTTTTCGAAAGTCGAACATGGACGGCTCTACGGGAGTACCGTTTTTTTTTCTCGACCAAAATCCACTTCTTAGATCCCGAAGCAGTTGAGTTTGCGAGCGAGCGGTTGTCCAGCGGGGTTGATGGTATAACAGTTTTCTATCACCTCGCTCTTCCAATGTATTTTTCGGGAATGCGAACCACTTCAAGATAATGGGAAGTTGTAATATGCGTGACACATAGTTAGGGAGTTTATACAGAGTTTAATACCACTAGGTTGTAATGAAAGTTTCCCGCCACTCCGGCGCTCTGCCAATTTTTTAAAGTGCTTTGGAACCTTCTCAGCAAGTTCGACTGCTTCTGCTTTACGAGTTCAAAAGGCGAGGCAGTGCAAGAGTCGCGGTGGATAACAGACGCGGAACGATGGGTCCTGCCACTGTCTCTTACAACACGACCAAAGTATGGTTCTGGAAGTTCAGGAACGGAGGCTTTTGCTTACAAGGAAACTGTCTGAACGGTACGTCGGAACGACATTACTGAGCAGGAACTGTGAGGCGATCTCGCAGCAGATAAAGTACTAGCCACTGCTTTAAATTTTTCCGCGTATTGTATGCGTCTCATTGTGTACATGTTTGTCATTGGTGCTGAAGTAATTCATAATCGTTATGTCATATATAATCGCATTTGGCATATTTCGGACATTGCTGGTGAATTACAAGATGTCGACAAATAATACGTAGTAAAAACATTTTACCGTGGCAAACTCCAAAAACAACTTCAGATATGGAAACCTCTATGGAAATCCTATACTATGGTAAAAGTACAAAAACGCGATGTAGCATGGGAACCGATCCCTCGACCTCACGAACATGAGGCGGCCCCTCTACCACTGCTCCACCCAGTCCACAACAGCTGCATCTTGCGCCGTGGTGGTAAACTCGCTCTGCGGACCCTTAATCATTACACCCTCCTCTTCGTTTGCCTCAAGGATTCGGCAAAAACATAACATGTTCTGTTACTATTTGGAGGACGGGGATTCTCCCTATAGTACTCGTTCTTGCCGTTCCGGCGTACCTTGCAGACAGTTCCATTGTTAGAGGACGAACCACGATCTGGAAGGCCAGTTGAAGTAGATGAGGAGCGTCTTCTGGAGCTGGTTCAGAAGGATCCACGGCATCGCACCTGTGAACTGGCAGAGAAACTTGAGTGCAGTCACTCCACCATAGCTCAACACGTGTGCGGCTTTGGGAAGACATATGGACATGGTACATGGATACCGCATGAATACCGCATGAACTTAGTGGTCACCATCTACAGGTGCGTCTGGATGCGTGCGTCAGTTTCTTGACTCTACGGCAGAATATTGCTTGGCTTGAGAACCTGCCCACTGACAACGAAGAGTGGGTGGTCTACCTTATCCACACACGAAAGTGTCAGTGGCTCAGCGAAGGCGAAGACCGCCAACACCAAGACCGGAACTTCATCCAAAAGGGTGACGCTCAGTGTCTGGAGGAGTTGCGAGGAGTTATTCACTGGGAGCTGCTACCTGCAAACACTGCTGTCACTAGCGATGTCTATTGCAGTCAGTTGGATCGCGTTGAAGCAGCTCTTCGTGGGAAACAAGACAAGATCTTCCTTCACGACAATGCGCGTCTTTGCAAGAGAGACTCAGAAAAACTCCTGTGCTTCGTATGGCTTGTTCTTGCCCACCGGCCGCATTCATCGGACCTTGTTCCAACGGACTATCCTCTGTTCCTTTCGTTGTCGAACCATTTGCAGGAGAAACAATTTGACGACAGGGAGCAACTTGAAAAGTGCCTCGCTGAGTTTTCTCGTCAAAACCTCAGGAATTCTCTAGAAGCCGGATCTACAAATTACCCTACAAGAGGCAATATGTTTTAGATAATAATGGTGCATATTATCTAAAAATTATCTAAATACAACACGGGTTCCAGAAGGGAAGATCGACGGTAACTGCTATGCTGCAGGCCTTGAACGAATGGACTCTGTCTCTAGAAGGATGTAATATATCTGGACTTTTCGAAAGCTTTCGATAGAGTCTCGCATGTGAGATTAGTCTATAGGTTGAAAGCAATTGGTATCCATCCACGGATAGTGGCCTGGCTACAATCCTTTCTTTGTGATCGGACCTTTAAAGTACGTGTCAATTCCTGCCTCTCCACTGTCAGGCATGCATCTAGTGGTGTACCACAGGGCAGCGTATTATCCCCTTTATTGTTTAACATCTATACGTATGACCTGCCTTACTTAATTATTAGTAACGGTGTCAAATGCTGTGCTTTTGCCGACGATCTTAAAATATTTAACTCTGTCCGCTCCGCGGATGATCGTGCGGCTCTACAAAATGCACTTAATGTGGTCGATCACTGGGCTACTTAGTGGAAACTTCCGCTTTCCAGAGAAAAGAGCAAAGTTGTTCACTTAGGTGGCAATAATCTTTCTTTCAGTTACAGCGTGGATGGCATTCTTATCGAGGAAGTAGACCAAATACTAGATCTTGGCTTCCTTATAACAAAGGACCTTAGCTTTGACCTACATTGTGAAAGAATTGCCAATGCAGCGAGTAGGATTGTGTACAATTTATTCAGAGCTTTAACAACTAGGAATACGATAACTTATTTGAGAGCATATAAAACCTACGTGAGACCCTTACTGGAATATGGGACGGTGATCTTCAATCCGTTCAAGAAGAAATTTGTATCTAAACTCGAAAGCGTTCAAAACAGTTTCACAAGAAAACTCATGATTCGAGCTCTCGGTTTTGCATATAACAGGATCCCATCGTCTCATGAAAGAAATTCCAATTTTTGTCTCGAGACTTTAGCTTATAGAAGGAAAAAGCATGACCTGATCTTGTTCCATAAAATCCTGCACGACAAATGCGACCTTCCCTTGGATATGTTTTGCGGACTGAGAAGGTCTGTTACTAGAGGAGGCTCGCGAAAAATTAGCTTTCCTAAGGCCAGGCTTAATTGTAGGTATCACTTTTTCACTGTTAGGGCTGGGACTTCATTTCTTAAAATTTCGAAAAAGCATCAGCTCCCCAGCAGTTTGACGTTATTCAAGGCCTCTTTGGATAGATACCTCGGTCCGACATAAAGTTTGGTCTGCAATTTTAGTAACATAATACTCTACATTTATTTTCGGCTGTTCGTTTCCTTTGTAGTTTCTTTCTCTTATTCTTTTCAATAATGCTAGTATATTTTGTGTCCGTTATTGACAGGGTTGCATTGTTTGACATGATGTTATTCATGTAATAAATAAATAAATAAATAAATATATATATATATATATATATATATATATATATATATATATATGTTCGTTGGCTGTAGTTGTTTATATATTTTCCTTACAACCTTATACATCTATTCGATGTTCCTTCAAGGTCATTGTTCGATTTTATTTTTATTTAGGAGAACGTAATAATCACTAAAATCTTAATAATTACTAAAAATCTATCTACAGTTAATCAGTATGGGTGTCCGCGAAGTTTCTAAGTGCAAAGTTCATTTTATTTTAAGATCATCCCCAATTTCCTTGCTGGACTAAATGAGGAGGATCTCGCGGTCTGCGTTTCCAAATACGTTGGGAAGTATCAGCTACTGAAGGCTCCCCGCAGTTGGGTGCAGATCATCCGCAACTGCAAGAATGTTGAAGATGTAAGAATGGAACGTCTTCATTATTGTCATCTTCTGTTCTGTTCTATGACCACTATTCAAGCTGACAATGGAGCTGATCACACAGTTCTTCTTTTCGTCAACAAAGTGTTGTACTGAAGAGTTCCTTGGTGCTCTACTTGAGGATTTGCCAGCTGAGAAGAAGATCACGGCTATCAAGGTAGCGTTGTAAGACTTCCACAACTCGCCGTTTTCTTGTGAAGATGTTCCTTGCAGTGCATTGACCGCTTCCCATCTTGTCTGCGTGATCAGCTGCTCGCAGATCCCGATAATGACGCAAGCCTCTTCGCTGCGACGAAACGAATGGCTGAGGAGATGCGTCTTCCTTGCTTCAAGAAAGACGCTGTCCCTGTGATAGCGAGTGGGTTTAGGCTCTTAATGAATGTCTTAAACACTGCTTTTCATGCGTATGTTGCTTGCAGGTTTATGCGAACACAGCTCAGTCTCACCATCTGGGCTTCTTTCTAAGGTGTTCCTTCCGCTAATGTCCACACCATCGAAGGGAAAAGCTGCTCTGGCGATCTCTTCGTTGATCCACCTGGACAAGTTCAGGAAGGAACTTTCTGAAGGTACGCTAGTGGTAGGCACTATAGTTGTGCTTATTCGTCAATATTTATTCGAATAATTTAGTATATTATGTTATTCGGGGCGCGTGGAGCGCAGTCGGAGGAGGCGCCGGCTGTCGCGTGCACCCGATACCAGGTTCCTGGTTCGGATTTCCCGCCCAGGCCAACCAAGCTTCCATCCCTCCGGGGTCGGTGAACTGGTACCAAACTTCTCTGGGAAGGATAGAGCGCTGACTTGTTCATCGGCTGGCCACCGCAAGTCATTGTGTGGCCAAATACGCATTCATATCGCCTCCATGACATCCCGTAGAAGTAGAATGGGTGGTGCATCCCAGAAGGGATTGAGTAACGCCGTCCTTTATCCTTTATTATGTTATTCGAGGGCGCGTGTAGCGCAGTCGGAGGAGGCGCGACTGTCGCGTGCACCCGATACCAGTTTCCTGGTTCGGATTTCCCGCCCAGGCCAACCAAGCCTTCCATCCCTCCGGGGTCGGTGAATTGGTACCAGACGTGTTTGGGAAGGATAAAGCGCTGACTTGTTCATCGGCTGGCCACCGCAAGTCATTGTATGGCCAAATATGCATTCATATCGCCTCCACGACATCCCGTAGAAGTAGAATGCGCTGGCGCATCCCAGAAGGGATTGAGTAACGCCGTCCTTTATCCTTATCCTTTATGTTATTCGAATTCGAAACTTCCTGGTATTCGAATACTCGATTTTGAACGGAAATCGAACATCAACAAGTTTCGAGTATCCGAAAACCAGGAATTACTCAACAATTTTTTCGAATAATTATCCGAATACTCAAATAAGCACAACTATAGTAGGCATCCGACGCCCCAGGATGTCCGTTCGTGTTCCCGCAAGTTCTAGAAACCGATTTGAGTTCGAATGTTGCCGGTTTATAGCTCGAGCGACTTCGCGCGTATTCATGCAAATCGATTAATTCCAATTCTCGCTGCGCGCGACCGCTCATGGTTATACTCTATCGCTCCCGTGTCAGTGTTCCCTCGTCGTTGGTTGCTGACACTTTCACACTCTATTTGAAATTTGTATCAAATTGTATTTGTATTATAAAGGATGAGGCCTTTGTCATACCATCGCTCACCCCGAGCGACGCCTAATGATGTGCACCCATATCGATTCCATCGCGCCGCCCGATCGATATGGGAGCATATCATTAGGCGTCGCTCGAGGTGAGCGATGGTATGACAAAGGCCTAAAGGATAAAGGACGGCGTATGCTCAATCCCTTTTGGGATGCACCACCCATTCTACTTCTACGGGATGTCATGGAGGCGATATGAATGCGTATTTAATAATAATAATAATAATAATTTATTACGACCATTTAAGATAGCCGCAAAATAGCACATTGTTAACACATTAAATGAGAACAGCTCATTTACATCAGAACATGGCATAACATGACAGTGTAAAACAGAAAAAAAAATAGGAAATGGTTGTTTAAATGTCTTGTCTCCCTAGTGCCTAAGTAACGCCTTCTCCGCTAGACTTTTGAAACGTTTTTAATTTTCACGTGTAGGAGTTATTTCATTATGTAAACTTAGATATTTGGAACCTGCCCTAACCGTAAAGAACTGAGTCCTTAGCTTGGATTTTGGTCGAGGGAACCAGATTTTGAGCAGAGTTCCTCTTGTTCTAGACATTCTGAGTTTGTAAAACTTGGAGAGTTCAACAGTACTTATTCCGGCTATCATTTTAAATACGCAACAGACGTCATTTACCTGTCTTCTTGAAGACAGAGTAGAGATCTCAAGAAACTGTTTCTAATAGTTGATCTTGGAATGCCGGTATAGAAGAAACCGTTGTATCGTAAAATAACCTTCCTTGTAAAGTTATTTTGCACTCGTTCAATCAACAACCGATCTTTCTTCTTGTGAGGGGAAAACACTGTTGTTCCACACTCTACAATAGGCCTGACATATGTTTTATATGCTCTCATTAAAACAGACTTATTTGTAGTGCTAAGTCCCTTAAATATTTGGTAGGTTCTTACATTTGCTTTGTTACAAATCTGTCGGTAGTAATCAGAAAAATCAAGCTTATCATCATACGAATAGCCCAAGTCTACTATTTTATTGACGCGTTCTATTGTAAACCTATCTAAGTAGTAGGTAGGGACAGTAGTTGATTTTCCGATTCTCATGAACTTCGTTTTTTCCGGGTGATAGCGGCAGCTGCCATCTCAATGACCATTCATGCATTAGGTTAATACCCCTCTGAAGACACAACTGATCATCTTCCTTGTATTCACAGTAGATCTTTAGGTCATCTGCAAACTGTTTACATATTATACTGGAGTTTTTAAACATTGAGGGAAGATCCGCTGTGTACAAGATGAAAAGAAGGGCGACAGCACGGCTCCTTGAGGGATACCACTTCTTACTGATCTAACCGTTGAAAGTACGCCGTTAATTTTCACTTGGAACGTCCTTCCTGTCAAATATTCTGCTAACCATTTCTCTAAAAGGGGGTGGAAGCCAACCTTGCTCATTTTGTGTATGAGTTTCTGATGGCTAACCACATCAAACGCTTTAGAAAAGTCGAAATAAATCACGTCGCAACATTTCTTATCATCTAGAAGGGTGGTCCATTCATTTAGGCTTTCGAGCAAATTCGTCTCTACTGAACGCCCTTTTACGAACCCATGCTGATTCTTAGGAATGATCGAGTTCCGTTCTAAATGGTCAGTAATGACCTTTTTGATAACTTTCTCGAATACTCTGCAGAAAAAAGATGTTATACTTACTGGTCGGTAATTTCTAGGGTCAGAGGCTGGTTCTTTCTTTAATAGCGGTGTCACAAAAGAATGTTTCCATCTACCCGGAATTTCGGATCGCATTAGCGATTGATTACAAAGGTAGGTGAATGGTTTGGCGATCACATGCGCAACCTTTCGAAGAAATAAGAAGGGTACATAATCAGGCGTAATGGAATAAGATGTTTTCCAATGATAAATTAAGTTAAAAATATTTTCTTCTTGAAACCAAGGAGTTGATAACATGGGATTTTTGACATCCGTGGCGAACGTGGGCAGGTTTCCGTCATCTGTGGAATGTACCGACTGAAACTCATCGGCTAGTAAGTTGGCTTTATCAAAATCACTAACTGCTCTTTGATTTCCTCTCTTTAAAGCTCCTACGTATGTATATTTTTTCAGTCTACTGTTCAATAAGTGATAGAAACTTTGTCTTTGGCCGGATTCGACCACTTTCTTTTCAATATAACTGTTATACTTGTTCAGCTTTTTAGTAAAAATCTCTGAAAACTTTTTAAACGCTTCCCAGTCCGATGATAGATTACTTCTATACGCAGTATTGAATAGGCAGGACCGATGATCCAGCATTCTTTGTAAGTAATCAGGCAAGGTAGCTCGTGTGGCCACCACTTTGCCCCATGGAATGAATAACTCAATAGCGTGATATAGGATATCTAGAAATCACCGGAATTTGGCCACACAATGACTTGCGGTGGCCAGCCGATGAACCAGTCAGCGTTTTATACTTCCCAGACAAGTCTGGTACCAATTCACCGATTCCGGAGGTATACCTTTGTCCTTGGGAAAAAATTTCGAATTTCGAATGATCGAATAAAATTCGATTTTCAAAATTTCGAATTTCGAATGATCGAATAATATTCGATTTTCAAAATTTCGAATTTCGAATGATCGAATAAAATTCGATTTTCAAAATTTCGAATTTCGAATGATCGAATAATATTCGATTTTCAAAAAGTCGAATTTCGAATAATCGAATTTCGAATAGTCGAATATTCGAATAATCAAATGAACACTATTTTTTACTGTCGTCACCCAGTGGTTGACATTTAATTATTTTTTATTACCCCCTGTGAAGGAAATGGACGGCTGCTCCATCCATTTCCTTTACGAGACCAAAGGACAATAACAGCGGTATAATGGCAATGAAGCACGCTTTGCTTCCCTAAGAATTCGTGCACCGAGAATAGAGAAAAACCTTGGGTAGGCAGAGCTAGATTGTTACAGGTCTTTCTCTATAGGTTGCTATCTTTCCTTATGTTATAGCGAAGCTTCCAGGTGGTAAAAAAATGATTATCATGGGCGGAGAAATGACACAAAGGCGATGTGGTGCAGAAAGGGCGCACTGGAGTCTCATGAATGGCATTCAGTTTGTGTTCTAGCTCCGTTGAAGAGAAACGGACCCGCGTTGGAATCTAATCTGACAAGACACTACGACTTGGACAGTGTTAGAGCGAAAATGGGGATAGCTCACTCTCATAGGAAACGGAGTATGACTGGCTCTTGTACTCCATAGCCATTGCTCTTCCTCTCTTCTTCAACGTCTTTACTGGCAGAAAGCAGGAGCTTTCTAGGCCCCTGAAAGTTCTACCTCCCTACCGCCACCCCTTCGGCTCTAATAGTTCCCTTGTTGTAACTGGGGTAGAAATGCAAACGTCGTCTACAGGGCTAATTGAGGTGCTGATCACAAATCTAGTAAACGTTTTCGCGTGATTCCACATTTTCATGAGTGATCAAGTTTATCAGTTTGAGTACATAGAATCGCTTTCTTCACCTACATATGTGATCAGACTTGCTTTCCATCTTCGACTTTGAGATGGAAAGTAGTGCACGAAAAATGGATAATTTAGAAAAAGAAATGACAGATTCGTGGCAGCAGCCTAAATAATTTCCTAAGGCGAGGAAAGGACAAAATCAGTGGTCATGACAACCCCATCCTTACTCACGAACACACACTATGAAATATCGTAAGCGGCCAAATTGTCGAAATTGGATACCATATTCGTGCTCAGCATCCAAAATAACAGTACAGGCGATGTTTGGGCGAAAAAAATCGACTTCCACTCCACTTTTGGAGTCACAATAGTACAACGCGGCCGGTTATTCTGCACATTTTCTCGCACATACTCACCGTCGCCTATTGTGGTTGACGGTAACACCGAACGCGTTTGCCAGCTTCGTGATAAAAACCTCAGTCAACCCTCAGGACAACATTTGTACGAAATTTTATTATCTACTTACGAAGTCATGGGGATTAATACAAGTACCTACGTTTGCAAAGCCCCCCCCCCCCCCCCCCTGTCAGTGCGGGAGAGCGGCCGAAGAAGAATAGGCTGCAAGAAGACCAATAGAATAAGTTAATCATATATGTAAATTTTAATACTCAAACAGTTTTAAATTCAATGTATAAACAACGAAGTAGAATTAGAAATAACCTGGGGTATACATGAACTCTAAATCACTCTGTACTATAACAAACACAAGTGGAAAACAAGCAACAACTAAAACAAGTAATAACTAAAACAATGGTAACAACAACACTAAACATGTCTTGTTTCGCCTCTGCCTTCATACAAAACATGTTTATAATTAGTCACCCCGAGGCTCGTCAGTGAAGAAGGTGACTAATTAATTTAGTTGTTAGTACTGCAAATGCTACCAATACTACGGAATACAATACTACGGAGTGGGTCAAAAACGATGCATTTTACAAGAGATGCTAAAATTAGTAAAATTTACAAGAGAAACGTTCTCTATAGGAACCCGAAGACTGATCAGCACATCCCAGAGATGGACTGAAGCAACACATTTCGATCATGTTCGTAAATATGGTTAAAATGAGAATATGTTCTACATTTACCAAAACGCACAGCAATCCGTAAACAACTCTCCTAGATTCGAACCTGGACCTCTCCCCGCTATCCACGCCCCGACTGCAGTGAATGATTCATTTGACCTAATAGATTGTCAGATTTCTAACATCTAACTATGATTAAAGCTCTATAGCATCTGCATGTTAATTTCTGAGTATTTCAAGGCCATTCAAAGCGTCACTTTCGCCTTATCAGCCAGCACTGAAGTGCTACAGTTTTTTGTAATTTTTGACCTACCCAGATGCCCGCAGGACATTTGAAGACCACTACGATGCTTCTTAGACACACCCTTATAACAAGCAATAGGTCATTTTGGAAATATCCACGGGAAGTTCATTGACTTCTCTTCCTGATGCGAGGACGGCATCGGGGGGAAACTGAGCTAGTCCAAAAGTCCCGTAACGTAGGCAAGACCCGCGTAGCTACGCTGAATGTGGGTACGTTGACGGGCCGCTCGTGCGAGTTGGCAGAAGCACTGGAGCGAAGACGAATCGACTTATGTGCGGTACAGGAGACGAGGTGGTCCTGTTGTAAGTCGACGGACATAGGCCGAGGCTTCAAGGCCATTCTGTGCGGCAGTCCCAGGACCACCAGCGGAGTTGGTGTAATCGTCTCCGAACGTTTCCGAGACGCGATTATATGCGTGGAACGTTTTAATGACCGCTTGATGAAGGTCGTAGTCGCTGCTGAACAGCGTATGTATCATTTCTTCTCTGCATACGCTCCACAGGCAGGCTGCTCTGAGAGAGCCAAGGATGAATTTTGGACCCTGCTTGATGAAAAGACAGCAGAGGTACCGTCAGAAGACGCTGTCGTTATCGCAGGTGACCTCAACGGTCATGTGGGGACTGCGAAAGATGGTCGCAGCTGTCACGGCGGTTTCGGATATGGAGCACGTAACGCTGATGGTGAGCGAATCCTTGAGTATGCGGACTCGCATAACCTCATCATCGCGAACACCATATTTCGAAAGCGTGACTCCCATCTGGTGTCGTTCTATAGCGGGAGCACCAAGACACAGATCGACTTCATCCTTGTGAAGCATCGCGATCGAAAGCTGGTTACAGATGCGAAGGTGGTGCCGTACGAGACTGTCGCCACACAGCACCGTCCGCTGATATGCACTCTTAAGTTCGCCCCTCCGAGGCTGAGGCATGTCGAGCGATGCGGTCCACCGAGAATCAAGTGGTGGCGATTGAAGGAAAACGCTGCAGCTTTTGTTTCTCGTATTCGGTTGCCGACGGTGACAACCGTCGACGAAACATGGAAAGATGCAACCGATACGATTTTACAAGTTGCATGCTCTGAATTAGGCATGACTAAGCCTGGACGCCGCAAGATCGAGAAGCTGGCGTGGCTGTGGACTAACGAGAAAGAGAAAAAGTCCGAGAGAAGAAAAAATTATATCACGCGTTCCTGCGCGACAAGACTGCAGACAAATGGCGTAGGTACCAGGAGGCGAAGAAAGCGGCAAAGAAGGCCGTAGCCGTTGCAAAAGCCGTCCATTATGATGATCTCAGCGATAAACT
Source organism: Heligmosomoides polygyrus bakeri (assembly GCA_947359475.1). Lineage (NCBI taxonomy): Eukaryota > Metazoa > Nematoda > Chromadorea > Rhabditida > Heligmosomidae > Heligmosomoides > Heligmosomoides polygyrus. Next base: position 89,365,240 of record OX375868.1, on the reverse strand, counting down.
CGAGACGCGCGATGGTGAACGACATCTTTACCGACTTGCCAAGGCACGCCATCGTCAGGCCGAGGACATCGAGAAATTCTTGGGCATCAACGATGAGAATGGCCATCTACTGACGAACCGCAAGAGGGCTATGAAACGATGGCATGACTACTTCGAGAGAATTTCGAGAGAAGAGTTTGCCCGTCCGCCCATCCCTTGCGTCCCTCCTACGCACGGTCCTGTGCAGAAAATCACTGTGGGGGAGACGGAAGCGGCTTTGAAGAAGATGAAGCCAGGCAAAGCAACGGGCCCCGATGATATAGCGGCCGACCTATGGAAGTTGAGGTGCTGGAGTCCTGCTGAGTGGCTAACGAAGTTTTTCAACCAGGTTGTTACGGAAAAGAAGGTACCTGGTAGTTGGCAGGAAAGCACGACGATCCCGATATGGAAGAAGAAGGGCAGTCCTGCGGACTGCACGAATTACCGTCCAATTTGCTTGCTCTCGCACAGCATGAAAATCTTCGAGCGAATTGTAGATGGACGTATTCGCGATATCGTCCAACTTTCCGCCAATCAATGTGGCTTCGTAGCGGGCAGTGGCACCATCGATGCCATACATGCTGCTCGTCTTCTGGTAGAGAGACATCGCGAAAAGCAGAAACCGCTGCACATAGCTTTTCTCGACTTAGAGAAAGCATTTGATCGTGTACCGCGTGAGGTTATATGGTACGCCTTACGACAACACGGTGTTCCCGAAGAGCTTATTGAGTGGGTGCGCATACTTTACTCTGGTCCAAAGAGTAGTGTGCGAGCGCCAGCCGGCACATCGGCGGAGTTTCGTATCTCCGTTGGTGTTCACCAGGGCTCTGCGCTTTCCCCGCTCCTATTCATTGTCGTAATGGATGCCATTTCGAGAGACCTTCAGAAGCCTGCCCCCTGGACGCTGCTGTATGCAGATGACCTAATGCTTGCAAGCGAAGAGAAGAGCGAACTCGAGCGACAAGCGCAAGCTTGGTACGATCGCTTGGCGATGTTCGGGCTCAAGCTAAACGTCAAAAAATCTGAGTACTTGACGACAGACGTAAACGAAGCCGGGTCCATTGAGATCAATGGCACTGCGCTAGTACGAACGACAAATTTCAAGTACCTTGGATCTGCAATTGCGTCTGATGGTAGTCTGACGTTCGAGGTGAACTCGCGCGTGAGCGCAGCGTGGTCCAAATGGCGCTCGATGACAGGCGTTTTATGCGACAGGAAGATACCGGAACGCCTTAAATCGAAGATCTATAGAACCATCGTCCGACCAGTAGCGATGTATGGAGCTGAGTGCTGGCCTGCAACCAAGGAGGTTGAGACTCGCCTCAGCGTAATGGAAACGAAAATGCTGCGATGGAATGCTGGCGTTACGCGTCTGGACCGTATTCGCAACGATGAAATACGCCAGAGGTTTGGTGTCGCTCCAATTGCTGACAAGTTACGTGAAGCTCGCCTTCGGTGGTATGGCCACGTTCTTCGAGCTAGTGATGACACTGTTAGGAAGATTGGCCTTAACATAGATGTGCCCGGAAAACGGCCTAAAGGGCGGCCGAAGCAGCGATGGCTTGATACGTTGCATGTGGACCTAAAGGTTGCTGGTATCCATCCCGATCAAGCATTTGATCGCGTAGAGTGGCGTCACCACACCAGAATAGCGGACCCCGCCTCGAAGCGGGACAAACGCTGAAGAAGAAGAAGAAGAAGTTCATTGACTTCTCTTGTCAGATTACGTACACACAATTCGTCGCACTTTGAGCGACGCGCGAAACTCAAACATCGTTTTTTATCATAAGGTCAGACTCCCCTGGTTTTCGAAGAAGAGTGCCACTAACTTGTTAAGAGATTGATAAAGAATATTCGAATATTCGACTATTCGAATATTCGATGTTCGAAGCCTTCGAATATTCGAATAAACGAATATTCGAATATTGGCCACTTTCGAGTATTCGAATAAACGAATAATTCGAATATTGGACTTTCTCGAATATTCGAATAATCGAATAATTCGAATATTGGATTTTCTCGAATATTCGAATATTCGAAATTCGAATTTATTCGAAATTCGACTATTCGAAATTCGAAAAGGATAAAGGTATACCCGGAGGGATGGAGGGCTTGGTTGGCCTGGGCGGGAAATCCGAACCAGCAACCTGGTGTCGGGTGCGAGCGACAGCCGGAATCTCCTCCGACTCCGCTTCACGCGCGAATTTGTATTATACCATATTATCATACTGTATACCATTTTCACGTCGAATGAGACACCTTTCAGGTCAAACTGAACACTCTTTTAAGCTAGCTTAAAACGATGGAGATCAAAATGAACTCTTCGAAATCGAAGCTTATTCTACATTAAACTTGAGAATCTACAGCAAGGCTAGAATTTTTTGTTCAAGGAAAATTTTAGCATAACTTTCTTTGAAGTTTTAATCCTTTTCCCATTAAGAGAACACATAGTTTGAGATTTCACAATTTTTTATTTTATTTTTGAGGGAAAACAATGGTTTAAAGCTTGTTTTAAAGAGCAGGAAGGTGACATTTTTTGCCAAAATAGAATTCTTGCTATGCCGTCGTCCCAAACGTCGCGATTTTTGTTCGATTGATGGTAAACTTTCTGTTTGCATGGAGTTTCACACTTGCAAACGGTGAATATAAACCAATGTTAAAAAAGACACATCTCCAGACTTCGATGCTCCATGTAAGCCGTATTTTCGTTATCAATCAATTAAACATTGCGACTTGCTTTTTGAGTGCATGGCGCAATCTACTTTTCTTGATGAAATTTATGATTGCCGCTTTGTTGCGGTTTAAAACAAAATGTAATTTATAATTTTTCAAAAATAAAATTTTTATAAAATTATTACACACCTTGGGTAGGTGACCTAAAAAAATTCAATGAAGGTTACACCAAATTTTTCTTGAGCAAAAATTATTGCATCCAATTTAGTGAGGTTGTAGCTTAAAGGTCATTTTGATTTGGAAGAGTTCGCTTTGATTTCAGGGGCCAGATTCATCAACAATTAAACCCGCGGCTTTGCGTGGTATAAGGGGTAGAGTTAAGATAAGAGACAGAGACGCAGGCTTCATCGTGGGCATCTCTATCCCTGTACCCGTGGGTTAGTCGTTGATGAATCCAGAAGTCTTAGGCTAACTTAGAAGAGTGCCTAATTTGACGTGAAAAGTGTCCAGTGTGATTTGAAATGTGTCTAATTCGACGTGAAGATGGTGTAAAAAAGAAGCCGATCTTAGGCCTGATTCATCAACGACTTATAGCAGTTTAACAGAGAGCATTACAGCCGAAATCCCTGGTAACGCGGCTTATAAAGCGATATGGCGAGCGATAAACAGCGTTATCTGAGTTTCTTGTTGTGAATTCTCGGTTAAAGTTATGTAAGTCGTTGATGAATTCGACCCCTGGCCAGTCCGTGTGTCTCTTCGTCCCTCCGATCAAAGTTAATTACCGCTCTATCGTATCTCTGTTTCCAACAAACAGTATTTACACTATCAATCAAATGAAAATAAGACTAGATGAGCCTTCTTTTAATGCGGTGAAATTGCTGTTTTTGCACTTTGTAATATGTGGGCTCTAAAGCAATATTTTCTTCGTAAACTTTTTTTATAAACAGTGTATTCACATATTGGGACAAGCGAATTTAAAAAATTTCAAAGAAAGGTATGCTAAATTTTCCTTGAACAAGAAATTGTACCAACCGTCTTGGACAGTAGGGCCCATGTGAGAGAGGGGTGCCAGCTGTCGCATGCAGCCGATTCCAGATTCATAGTTCGGATTTCCCGCCCAGACCAGCCAAGCCTTCCATCCAGGGTCGATCACTTCGTACCAGACTTGTCTGCGAAGGACAACTGACTTGTTCATCGGCTGGCCACCGCAAGTCATTGTATGGCCAAATCGCTCCCACAGCAGTAGAAGTATTATAGAATGCGCGGCGCATCGCAAAGGGATTGAGCAACGCCGTCCTTTATCCTTTAACTTTATCTCGAACAGTCTCTCTCTGGCCTGGAAGACGCTCGTTTTGATTCGGAAGATATTCAACTTGTTTTCAAAACTGTCAAGTTTGATTGGAAGATTGTACAGTGCGATTTGAAATGTGTCAAACTTATCGCGAAAATGGTAGATATCTAGAGTTGAGCTCGAAAAACAACATCAAAAGCAGATGAGAGGCCTGTTTATGGTCCTATTTTCTCGTCAGTAATTGATTCGCATGCCTTGAATGAACATCAATGTCGTTGTCACCATGGACTATAAAGCGGCCTTCTGTCAGGCGCGCAGCTTCTGTAGCTACACTCATCCGTTCTTGCTCCTTGCACAATAGTAGCGGTGTGGCTATGGCAGAAGCCGTTGTACCTCTGTCGCCGGTGTAATTAGAACAGGGCTGAAATCAACGAGGCTTAAGCCGTTCTCACTACTCACGCAAAAGTCAGTTAGTTACCGGGCATGAAAAGGTTTGGAACAGATTTACTGCTCGGTTTGAACCTTGTCGTGTCTCAGACGCCAAGTTGTTTAGTAAGCGATCGTGAAAGGGTTTGAAACCGAGCACGGAAGGCGGCCACACCTCCAGCAGCACGTGTTGCTATTGTGCAGCGGTGGGCGTGGCTGATTTTCTTGCTTGGTTCCAAGCCCTTTCATGGTCGCTTACTAAAAAACTAGGTGTCTGAGACACGACTAGGTTCAAACCGAGAAGTCTGTTCCAAACCCTTTCATGCTCGGTCACTAATAGACTTTGGTCTGAGTATAAGGTCCGTGAATTGGTTCGAGACTTGTTTTTGTAGTAGGATTCACTCCTCATCCGTCACGCATTCAAAGGACTTTCACAATAAGTTGTGTAGATGTAGAATGCTGTGCGCATTTTAAAGCTATTGATGAAGCATCACCCGCTGTTCTTATATTTAGGATCCGTTTTGTCACCGTCTGAGTTGCTGACGTTTGCGTTGGAGTGCTACGAAGCTCCGTCGAGGTCCACTCCTATCCAGAAGTACACGTTCATAGGTGAGCTAGAGCTAATTACACAGTCAGTCATACGGTGCTGTACAGGTTCACGGTACTCTTATGTCCGATGTATCCAAGCTTTTAGAGTCAATACTAACGACAGTGCGTGATGTTCTCACTGAGAACGAAGCTATCACCATAGACCTCGACGAAATATTCGCTAAAGTACAGGTGAGTTCTTTGCTGCGAACATTACTCCTTTTGAGCAAGAGACTCGAACGAGAAACTTTGCTCTATCATAGGCCTAGTTCCCAGTTGTAGTGTGAGAGCGCTGTGACTGGCTCCATTCGGAGTATGAACAGGCCCTTAGGCCCCGTTTGTACTTCCGACGCCGAGCGACGTGACGGCATGTGGCCAAATTGATCGATCGCGTCGCTCAATCAATGTGGCCGCCCTACGTGGCATGTTGTCGCTCGGCGTCGAAGTATAAACGGGGCCTTATGTGACCTAAACAATGGACGCCGGCGCTTAGTGTTCTCTGTTCTGTCAACACCGCCATGTAAGAGCTAAGAGTCAGGTCTATCCTAGTCGGCGGGTATTATTAGGTTGTAAGGAAGGTTTCTCACCACTCACCAGGATACTATCTCAACGGTAGGTCGGAACGGCCCAAGTGTTGTATATGGGCAGAACCGCCTCTCCCTGGGAAGTAACAAACTGCAGGTATCTCGACCCCAATACAACTCTGCGCGGAGTTAGAGGCAACGGAAGTCGCCGTTGGCGCCCTGTTGATTCACGTGCTCCGCAGCTGACGGGCGCGCGGGGATGAGAGCTGGTATCGCCACTCAACGCAGTGCACAGGTGGCGTAGTAGGGAAGTGGTCGGGCTCGTGAGCAAGGGGTCGGGGGTTTGGATCCCGCAGACTGCGTTTCTTTTGCACTTTTGCAAAATCCATGTTTATCATATAGGTATCCACCTAGGTGTATTATAGTGTGTTATAGAGCAGCCATGCTTCGGTTGATGGCCAACGCGAACTGCATCAGATCTCTGTCACGAAGCGACACTCCTGAAATCAGATGGCCTCATAGCCTCCGCCATCACATCATGCTTTCCATATTCAACCGAATTACGTGACTGATTTTCTCCACAACCTTCCTTTCAAGTGCCTCTGCGATTTGTCTCATTTTTTGCCTTCCGCTTCTTTTTACGAGCCCTGTCATTATTCTGGTTAATATGCTCCAGAAAAATCATTGTTTTACATTTACGAGCTTAAGGTTCACCTTCCAAATAAATCTGTTTTAGCTTTACCCAGTCGCGCTCATTGCGAAGAAATGCAAATCTATGCTGTGTACTCTTCCTGCTGCGAGAAGACTTCCTTGATGTGGACCAGTGATATTCAGCTGCCTCCCAAACCTGAACATATGTTCTTCAGTCAGACCTTATTCCTCAATGGTACCCGCCATATTCTTCAGTTCAGAAACACACCCGCTCCTCTGGAATTTCCTGACCTCCAGAAAAGGTGATTGTTTTTGATCCAGCTGGCTGATCCAGGTTCAGGTCGTCCTCCTCTTCAGTTATGTTCCATTCGCCGTCGACCTCGTCTTCGTCGATTTCCAGGTTCTCTTCATCATGGATTTCCTCCAACTGTTTATCTTCGAACAGCCTCAAAATTCTTGCTATCATATCTGCTAACTTCTTGTGCTCCCTAGATGGAGGCGCATCCAAAGGCGATCCACACTCCAGAGTTAGCAAGTGGATAACAACACGAGCACTGGTGGACATGACTTTGACGACGCTGTACAATTTAGGCTGTTCCCAGTTAACGTATCTCCATATGTAGCAGCTCATCGTATCCAAAGCGGGTAAACTATAGCGTTCAACATGTGTTGTTACGGCTGTGGAGAGTGAAGAACTGCCTCGGTTCTTTAGTAGTAAGCATTTTAGCTAATCTGTAGCTTGTGAAGCATATGTTATATGTAAACATGCTCTATAACACACTATAATACCCCTAGGTGGATTACCTATATGATAAACATGGATTTTGCAAAAGTGCAAAACAAACGCAGTCCGCGGGATCCAAACCCCCGACCCCTTGCTCACGAGCCCGACCACTTCCCTACTACGCCACCTGTGCACTGCGTTGAGTGGCGATACCAGCCCTCATCCCCGCGCGCCCGTCAGCTGCGGAGCAAGTGAATCAACAGGGCGCCAACGGCGACTTCCGTCGCCTCTAACTCCGCGCAGAGTTGTATTGGGGTCGAGATACCTGCAGTTTGTTACTTCCCAGGGAGAGGCAGTTCTGCCCATATACAACACTTGGACCGTTTCGACCTACCGTTGAGATAGTATCCTGGTCAGTCCGGCGTACGCCAAATTTCTGAAAAGTGTTCTGGAACCTTCTCCCATTAACGCATATATAGCCTGACCTATGACCTACATTTACCACTATTGTCGTCATATTCGGTTACGACTGTGTCAGAAAATCGTTCTCGACTGCAAGCGTGTTGGACTGCTTCCGCTTAACGACTTCAAAAAGCAAAGCAGTGCAAGAGTCGCGGTGGATAATATATGTGGAACGATGGGGCCTACCACTGTCTCCTACGACACAGCGAAAGTATGGCTCCGGAGGTTCAAGAACGGAGACTTTTGCTTGGAGGACCAGCTACGGTAGGGAAGGCTAGTTGAGTGAATGAGGAGCGCCTTCTGGAGCTGCTTCAGGAGGATCCCGGCGTTGCACCCATGAACTGACAGAGGAGCTTGAGTGCAGTTACACCACCATAGCTCAACACCTCCGTAGCTTTGAAAAGACACGGAGATATGGTGCATGGATACCGCATGAACTTGGTGGCCACCAGCTACAGGTGCACCTGGTTGCGTGCATGAACTTCTTGACTCTACGGCAAAATATTGCTTGACTCGAGAATCTGGGCATTGGCGGCGAAAAGTGGGAAGTCCACCTTAACCACATGCGAAAACGTTAATGGCTCGGCGAAGGCGAAGTAGGAATTCCCACGTCGAGACCGGAACTTCACCGAAAAAGGTAATGCTCAGTCTTAATGCTTCTGTGCCACGCAGGTTTGTTATAGTGGAACAACTTTATTCGGCCGACGTTTCGACAACTTCGTCGTTTTCAAAGGCCTGAAAGAAGTTCGAAACCTAAGACCAGGCAGTCATTTCGGCAAAAACTCCCTTCTCCAGCCCTGTCAGTTTCAATATTTCCTACGAGTGTCAAGCGAAATCCTACTGAAGCAAGCCGAACTCACCGTTGTTCCACAAGTACTGAGGGAGTGCTCAGCTACGCTATCACCATTGAGCAACTGAGACCTACCAAACTGCGGATCCATACTGATGTTAAGTGTATAGATTGCACGGTCTCATAGCTCGCACAGCAGGATAAACGGCAAAAAACTCACTGGTGATCGAAATGCACTCACTCAGTACTTGTGGCAACTCCCTCAGTACTTGTGGAACAACGGTGAGTTCGGCTTGCTTCAGTAGGATTTCGCTTGACACTCGTAGGAAATATTGAAACTGACAGGGCTGGAGAAGGGAGTTTTTGCCGAAATGAGTGCCTGGTCTTAGGTTTCGAACTTCTTTCAGGCCTTTGAAAACGACGAAGTTGTCGAAACGTCGGCCGAATAAAGTTGTTCCACTATAACAAACCTGCGTGGCACAGAAGCATTAAGACTATTCTCGTAATATGCCCAGGTTTTATGAAAACCGAACATGGAGGTAATGCTCAGTGTCTGGTGGAATTGCAAAGGAGTCATTCACTGGGAGCTACTACCTGCAAACACTAGCGATGTCTTCTGCAAGCAGTTGGATCGCGTTGAAGCAGCTATTCATGGAAAACAAGTCAAGATCTTCCTCCTTTACGACAACACATTGCAAGGGGGACTCAGAAAAACTCCAGTGTTTCGGATGTCACGTTCTGGTCCATCCACCGTATTCACCAGATCTCGCTCCAACGGACTAACATCTGTCTCTTTCGTTGTCGAACCATTTGCAGGGGAAGCAATTTGACGATAAGGAGCAACTTGAAAAGTGTCTCGCTGAATTTTTTTCCTCAAAACCCCAGGAGTTCTATAGAAGCGGGAACTACAAATTACCTGACAAGTGGCAATATGTTGTAGATAAAGAAAAAGAAAAAGATGTGCATTTTCGCTAGTTGTATCTATGACGCGAGAGCAAAAAATTTCAAAGAAAAATTTGCCCAATTGGCAGGACACCTTCCTTACAATCTAATACATATGGTAATGATTAAAAAAGGCTAAGAAAAGTCGCCATCGCACTGCCCTACCGCGCATTGCGGCTGCTACTGGACTTCCGTTGTTGTTACTTTTGATGCAGTTTTGGTTACTACGATTAGAAATACTGCTGGACATATCAGCCTTTTCCACAACCAGGGCAGATCATGAAAGTGCTGCAAACGTTCTGTGGATCTCCACTTGTTAAACTGGCTTTTGTTAGGTGCTTGTGTACTATTAGGGTGTCCAGAAAGTATCTGCAGAAAAATTCGCAATGTTCCGAATTTTTTCTAAAATTTTCTGAAGATTTCATTATAAGTGCTATATAAAGACACTATCCTGCTATATCTGCATAACATATCCTGCTCCGCCTTGCTTGCCTATTTCACTGTACGATGGCCGAACTGCCTACCCATATTGGACACGTGCTCCTTTACGAGTTTGAATCTGGGCACTCCGCAGCAGAAGCCTATGGAAACGTGTGTCGTGTATTCGGCTCTGAAGCTTCTGTATGGCCTGTGTATAGCTGGTTCGAACGCTTCAGAAGCGGGAACAGGAGTCTCGAAAATGAGTCTCGCTCTGGTCGACCGACAACGATATCTTTGGATGAACTGGGGATACTGGCGGAGCAGCATCCATATGAATGTGTGCGCTATTTCGCCTCTGCTCTTAATTGTTACTGGTTCACTGTGGACAATGGACTGCGATCTCTTGGAATGGTTAGAAAGATCGGTCAGTGGCTCCCACACGAACTGACCGACGACAACCGGCGAAGGCGTCTGGACGCATGCACTCAGCTGCTCTCCCGAAGTCGCCGCTTTAAATGACTGGACATTATCGTCACAGGAGAGGAAAAATGGGTCCTATACGTCAAGCACGCTCGTAAACGTGCGTGGTGTCAACGCGATGAAGTGCCGAAATCTTTCGTAAAAGGTGAAATTAATGCGAGGAAAGTCATGCTGAAGGTCTGGTGGGGAGTTTATGGGATCTACCATTTCGAGGAGCTGCCTGACAGCACGACTGTCTCTGCCGAGCTCTACGCTACCCAACTGCAGAGATGGCCGACAAGATGCGCAAGGAACAGCCCAGGCTTGACAAAGTTCGCCTGCTGCACGATAACGCGCGCTCACACATCGCGAAGACGACCTCTAAGAGAATCCTGGAACCCGGATGGGAAGTTCTGCCGCATCCACCGTACAGCCTAGATCAGGCCCCAAGTGACTACCACCTTTTCCGATCACTTCAGTATCATCTGGAAGGGAAGCGTTATGAAGATCGTGACCACCTCGAAAATGACCTCCAAACTTTTTTCGCCTCTAAGTCGCTGGGTTTCTACGCCAGAGGAATTCGAAGTCTTGTGGAACATTGGCGGAGAGTAGTCGATGCTGATGGAAATTATTTGGTTGATTAATAAAATGTTGATAAAAATTGTGTTGTTTTGAAAAATTGTCATATTTCTGCAGATACTTTCTGGACACCCTTATAACTTGGTAATCAATGCGATTAATTGCTATTACTCCTAAGTGAGTTTTGGTGGATCAGTTTACTTACGTTTTCCTTGATACAAACACATACATGAGTCGTAGGTCACCTTTTACCTCAAACTTGGGTAATTTGTCCCACAGCATATACACATCACCTATATCATATGACGAGAGCATCTTCAATACATAATATGAGAAGCTAACATTGGAAATAAATCTAAAATACAATGAGACGATCACAGTGTCGATTTCTCAGATGTCTTACTTTTATAATGTTTTTGGGCCTGTTCATGCTTCGCGACAGCATCGACAAGAGCGACGAGAGCGCAGCGCGTGGAAGTTTGAACAAGCGACAGCAGCGACTGGAGCGACAGCGCCGGCGCTCGAGTATGAACATTGTTCGGCGGCGCGCGCTTGGTTTTAATCGATTTGCATGCTTTGCACAGGCGACGAGAGCAACAACAGCGCAGCGAGCGTAGCGCGCGTGGTGTGCGCAGAACCGGCAAGCATAAACAGGCGACAAGAACGACAAGAGCGATTGAAGCGACAACGTCGGCGCTTGAGTATGAACACTGTTTGTCGGCGCGCGCTCGGTTTTAATCGATATGGATGTTTTGCACGAGCAACGAGTCGCTCTTTCGCGAAGTATGAGAAGGCCCTTTGTTTGACCAGCGCGACAGTCTGGTAATGCTCAAAGTTAAATTCTTTTGCTACATCGCAGAAATCGTCTATGATGAGAAAGTCGCGGTAACGGGAATGGCTACCTGTAATTTTCGCCAGATGCTTTGTGAGAGAATCTAGCTGTGAGAGATTATGCCTAGTAACATGCCGCGTACTCCGCTTGGTTGTCTAACATCAGTGACTCACTTGCTTCTGTTGCAGAACATAACGTGGTACCAGAAATTGATCATCTGTCGTCTATTCTTCAAGGAAAATGACAACATATCTCTAAAGGTCGGTTGGTTATGCTTATGTTATTGATTGTTCAGCTTCTAAGAACATGTGTTACACCTTGTTCTGCAAAGGGAAGGGTCAACGTTTTGCGTCAAATGGATTTACAAGTCGAACATTGTTTTCTAATACATTGCCGAAGTTTTTATCCATTCTACTTCTACCGGCGTGCGTGTGGCGCAGTGGGAGGTGGTGCCGGCTGTCGCGTGCACCCGATACCAGGTTCATGGATCGGATTTCCTGCCCAGGCCAACCAAGCCTTCCATCCATTCGAGATCGGTAAACTGGTAAATAGCAGACTTGTCTGGGAAGGATAAAGCGCTGACTTGTTCATCGGCTGGCCACCGCAGGTCATTGCATGGCCAACTACGCATTCATCTCACCTCCAGGACATCCCGTAGAAGCAGAATGCTTGGCGCATCTCAAAAGGGATGGAGTAGCAGTGCCCTTTGTTCTTTATCCTACTTCTACGTGATAACGTGGAGCTCAACGCGTTAGCTCAACTTATATTTGGCCTGTACAATGATTTGCGGGAGCCAGCCGATGAACAAGTTAGTGTTTTATCTTTCCCGCATAAGCCTGGTAAGAATTAACCGACCCCGGAGGGATGAACGGCTTGGTTAAGAAATCCGAACCGGGAACCTTGTATCGGGTGTATGCGACAACCGGCACCTCCGACTGCGCTACATGCCTCTCACTAATTGATATTGATATTTATATTGGTATTATTTGATATTTTATACACAAAAGTCGGTTAGTGACCGAGATTGAAAGGGTTTAAAACAGATTTTCTGCTCTTTTGAACCTTGTTATTAGCAATCGACCATGAATTGGCTTGGAACCGAGACGAAAGGCGGCCAGGCCTCCCGCATGTTGCTATTGTGCAGCGGGGGGCGTGGCCGCCTTTCGTGCTCGGTTTCAAACCCTTTCATGCTCGGTCACTAACGGACTTTTGCCTAAGAATCTAGTTTTTTCTCTAGAAGTTAAGAAGTTGATTTCTTGCACCAACCTTTCCTCGACGTCTTCCTCTAAAATTGCATGTCAATGTATTTGAATGCCTTTTAGTTTCCGTGGAATAATGAGGGTGCTTCGAAGAGCATCGATACCCTACGTGACTTGCCGCTGATTCTCATCTCATGGCCCGGCGACAACTCCGTAATTTTCAAGAAGTTCTTAACAGGTACGGTTTTCTATATAAACTCACGATTTCGGCGGTTTACAAACGTTGAAAACGTTCAGAAAATTTCGACGCTGAAGATGCACAACTTCTGTCTCGTGTGATGCTTTTGGCGCTTGATCATGACGAAGAACGTGTGAAGGTAGGTTTAAAGCGAATCTGATGCCTGCCGCAGCTTCAGTATCTTCATCTGTTGCAGGAAAGCGTCCACACATTCGCCACTGTAATTGCCGATCTGCTGCAAGACGACCGCAATTGGGACGAAATGTTACGGGAAGCAGAGAAGACCTCGGGCAGTCCTGAGGCTCGTGAGGAGCAGGAGACAGTCGGTCCTTCTGCACTTCACTTTTCTGAGAAGAGTAGCCCTCAAAAGCAGGAAGAAGTCCAGAAGTCACCGGTTACTTCTAAGAGTGAGGAGAACACCGTCAAGGATTGTTCTGTTGGCGCTGGAGAGCCCTCTTTTGTGGCTGCAGTAGAAGTCGTTAAAGTGGATGGTGCAAGCGGTCTTCCGACGAACGATGAGACTGGAGAAAGTGACAGTGATGCTGTGGGTGCTGGAGATTTGCCAACTACAGCTAGCCATGTCGGTTCCACCACTGAAGCATGCGAAGATGCTCAGTCTTCGGAAAAACACGACGAGACCGGCCCAACTGAGGAGACGTCACCAACAAAAGAGTTCCCTTATGGTGCAGAGGAGAATAAGCCGAGTCATCGTAACAGTTCAGAAACCAAGCAAACAGACTCGGAACCTATCTATACGCAGGAAAGTGAGAGTGATGAGATTTTTGCTGCTGGGAAATGTCTGGCAGATATTCTCGACGAGGCCATTGCTGCACAAGAGCCTGAAACCCATCTCCCGATTTATGTGCACGAAGAGGAGAAACAAGAGGACAGACTGAAGACAGACGAGACTGAGTCGAAAGAAGAGCCCGGAGGGAAGGAACAGACCGCTGCATCTGAGGAAGTGAACACTTCTCGCAGTCAGCCTTATTTCGAGCAGTCATCCAAACAAGCGATTGAGCAGTACGAAGACGACTGGGATGCCATGCCTTTCATTCAGCCCGAACCCAGCAGAGATGAGGTTCTTCAGGTATGTAAGTTCTTCTAAAGAAAAATTGCTAGTATTTTGTAGTGGTGTACTTAAGTGAGGGTGAAAGCGACTTGAAATGATCTCGTTGTTGACTGTCGACGTGGAGGGTCTACAATTTGCAGTCGCTCCTATCAAGAAGAGTAGCTCTGCTTGTGGTCTAAAGCTTGATTAAGTCAGTACTTACTAATGGTAGCTTGGGCAGTATCACCCTCGTTACAAGTAAAGCCCCCAAACTTCACCTAAAGATCCTCAACGAGACCTGTATGATGTTGTAGGGCACGAGACGAGGAGGGCGGAAGTGTTTTTCGTTATTGCTAAGCACTCGGTGGTCCGAAAATGACGAAAAACTGTACGCAAGGCAACCCCACTTGATTGCCGGGACAGTAGTGCCGAGTTGGGCGAGTGGGTAGTGTTGACGACTCGTGAGCACGTGGTCGGGGGTTCGGATCCAGACCTATGCAAATCGCTGCAGTGGTTTTGCATCTTCTGCCACTATAAAGAAATCATATATGTTTTTCTCCTTCATTTTCACACTCTCGTGATCCATGCCCTCATGCACACTCCATGCATAAGGATATTTTACAGGGAGGCGTGATTGCGTAGAAACTGCGACCAACAGTTTCGATTGACTTCGACAAGGACAACAACAAACAATGGATAATAACAATAATGGAAATAACACGAACTGTTGGTCGCAGTTTTAATGCATTGAGTGTGCAGAAGAGAATGAGTCACAAATGAGTGGAGTGAAAAAGAAAAAAAAACTTATATGATTTCAAGATAGCGCGGTAGAAGATGCAAAACGACTGCAGCAGTTAGCATACGTCTGGATCCGAACCCTAGACCTCGTCACGAGTCCCCAACACTAACCACTCGGCCAACCCGGCACTGCTGGTGGACGGCATCCCGTCAATTACATGGTGTTGCCTTGCGACAGTTTTTCGTCGGTTTCTAACCACCCAGTGCCCGTACCAAAAGAGAAAAACACTTCTGTGCTCCTCGTCTCATATCTTACAACATCATACAGGCTTCGTTGAGACTCTTTAGGGAAAGTTTAGGGGCTTCGCTTGTAACGAAGGTGATATTGCCTAAGCTATCATTAGTAGGTATTGACTTAATCGGTCTCGTTGAGAATCTTCGGGGGAAGTTCATGGGCTTCCCTTGTTAGTTTTCATAGCTAGAACTCTTTAAGGATTTTCGCACGTTCACCTGGGCGCTGGACACTCTCGAGAAGTGGGAGGACTGTCCGACGTCGGTTAAGAGCAGAGGTTGGTCTTTTCCTGTGTTATGTCGGGGAATTATTGCCATAGGTAGACGTCGATCGATTCCTTTGGGTTGCGCTATGCTTTCCTCTTCCACATGACATCATGGAGGCAGTTTGAAATGCGTATTCAGTTGTAGTGACCTGAAAGAGACCAGATAGTGGAGACGTTGTCTTTGCTCATTGTAAGCGAGTTTCTCACTAACTCACCGAGTCTTCAGAATTGAAGGACTGGTTCGAGACTTGTATGGAAAAGTAGAGCACGGACGTCTTCACTATTTGGGCCGCAGCAGCTCACTGTGTAGACTAAATACGCATTCAAAAACAAACGATGCTGTGTAGAAATGGATGAAAAGCGCATCGTAGCATCTAAGTGGGCACCAACTACTACCAATGCTTCTCTTTCAGTGCTGCAAATGGCGTCCAAATGTCGCTGCGACCTGATTAAAACTCGAGCCCTTGGATTTGAGAAGAATCTCGACAACTAACCGTTTTACAGATGTCTATTTTCGCTGATTTTCAGAACTTTTCACCGGAACTATTTGTTATTCTGTACAGGGTGCGTAAAAAGTATTGACGCGCCTACTTTTTGTTTCAGCTCCAGGTTTCTGTTTCTACCCCTCTAGGTTTTTATGTGTTATTTTTGTTGTCTGTATTGTGCTCAAAAAAACACTCACGAAAAACTTAAGAAACATGATCGTCACCGTTACGGTGGCCCTTTTTTATCTGTTACCCAAAGAGCTGAATGTTTCCTTAACAAGGGAATTAGGCGCTGTTCGAAACGGTTGGTGAGGAAAGAGGTCAGCAACCTACACGTCAGCCACGGCTCTGTCATAACAGATAATGATTACAATATGTTCAAGCACGATAACGTTCAAATCCAAAATTATCAACCTCTGTCCGATAACGGCAAACAGATAACGCGCGCAGGTGTGAACAGCTTCTCAGGCGAGCACAGCTTAAACGTGAATCCGCTGGATTACTCTTTCTAGGTGATTTTGAAGAATGAGGTCTGTGCTACTTTCAACAGAAGTGACCAGTCGCAGAAGGCTACCCTGTTCGAAGCACGGAACAAAATGCAAGCGAATACTTGCGGCGCGTGCTCATGAATTTCTCCGTCGTTTTCGCTCCTGTATTCACAGTAAAGGAGCCGATGTCAATTACGACTTATTCTGTCGTGTTTGCAAGATCATTTTCCATATTTCTGAAGTGAATATTTTAAAACTTACTGCGCAATACTACTTCCACAACCGCCATTTACTGCGTCAATACTTTTTACGCACCCTGTATTTGCTTGCATGTTGCGTAACGTTCAATGAAGGTTTTACATTTAAAAAACTGCCGTTCACTTCAGCGCCGAAGCCGGTCGCGAAAGAGGACGGCGTGTCCCGGACTGGGACAGTCTTTGAAGATGCGTTGATTCGCCGGCGAAGGTGTCATGTTCGGCTCGAAACTTTCGTTGACGCGACTGACCGACCGCAATGCGGGAAGTTTGTGTTCGGGGGGGGGGGGGGGGGGGCGAGACATATGGGGGTGTCGAGGGGCGGAAGTGGGTCAAGAACGTGCGCCTATGTGGGTGGATGTGTGGCACTCACGACTCTGGTTTTATTGTTCGTTGTTCATTTTTTCCGCATTGAGGGTCTTCTCTCAACTACCTGCCTGCCTTCACTTTCTCTGGTTGCCTACCGAATCTATAATTTACGTAACACACACACGCACAGCTCAGAAGACGAGGTTGTAGCAGTGGCGTGGTTCGTGTGTGGGCTAGAATCACATGCTATATTTCATTTTTATTCTACATTTCTTTTTATTCTAGCGTATAATGTGCGTCTGTACGTATAAATGAATGTACCATTTTCAGATCGAATTAGACACTTTTCAAATCAAATTGAACATTTTTCACGTCAAAATTGACACTCTTCTAATCTCCGCTAAGACTTTTGAAATCAAAAGTTGAGAGAACTCTTCCGAATTGAAACAACATTCATACAGGTTGAACTACAGATTCGATAAGATGGTTAGAAAAATTTTTGTTCTACGAAAATTTAGAATAACTTTTTTGATTTTTTAAACTTAAGCTGCCCGAATGGGTAATAATTCTATAAAATTTTTACTTTTGGAGAAAAAATAACACGTTAAATCTTGCTTTGAAGCACAGCAAAGCAACAACCATAAAGTGCACTAAAAGACCAGGTTGCGCCATGCACTCGAAAATCTCGTCGCGAGTTTTGTTTGATTGATAGTGTAAATGCTGCTTACATGAAAGAACAGGGTGGGGATATGCGCGTTCTTCACAATTATAGTTGTTGCATTGTATACAGGTATGTATACATCCACATGTAAATGTAACCATCATATATTAGGTTGTCCCATAAGTCTTCGCGGTTTTTTTCAACGATTCACTGCAGATTTCGCCGGCGGTCTCTTGCATAGCGCTGCGTTGTATTGCATTTCTTTTTTCATCATGAATTTTGTCAATGTTTATGTCGTTGAAGTGAAAAGTGAAAAAGTAGCCATTTGCGCACTTGTTCTCTCCGCCTAGATTCGCAATTTTTTGCACAGTTTTTTAGCATTTGGAAGACAATGTCCTGTACTACAAGATTATGTGTTAGTGCTATTTCCTCATTTGTCCTTTACTGATTTTTAGGTCATCAAATTGGGACGTCTGAAGGAGGATGGTTATTTTTGCCGACAGCTCCTGCTCTGTGGTTGGACTTTTTGGGTTGATGTTATACGTCTTCGAAAGAGAATCTATAAGAATATGTGTCGCGTTTATTGATTTCTATTGAATATCAACAAAATGCCAAGAAGAGAAAAATCGTCTTCACCAACAACCCCTTCTCCTTCTTCAGTTGTTGATATTCGACAGAAATTAGCGTGAGCCAATAAACGCGACACAAATTCTTACTGAGCAAGACATCCTCTTCCAAACGACATATAACACCAAGCAAAAAAGTCCAACCACAGAACCGGAGTTTTGGTGAAAATTCGGACGGAAAAGTCGGAATTCCCAATTTGATGACCTAAAAATCAGTAAAGGACAAATGAGCAAATAGAACTAACACATATTCTTGTAGTACAGAACATTGTCTTCCAAATGCTGTAAAAAACTGCGCAAAAAATTACAAACCTAAGCGGAGAGAACAAGTGCGCAAATGGCTACTTTTTCACTTTTTCACTTTCACTTCAACGACCTAAAAATTGACAAAATTCATGACGAAAAAAGAAATGCAATACATATTCTGATGGAGCAAATCATTCTCTTTCGAAAGCTATGCAGCTCTGTGCAAGAGACCGCCGGTGAAATCTGCAGTGAATCGTTGAAAAAACGGCGGGGACTTATGGAACAACCTAAGGCATAACATAGATCAACGCAAGCAGTATTCCCCTTCTCCATCTCATGCTTCAGTTAGACAAAAAAAAATACATAAGGCGTTAGTCAATTAAAGGTGATTATGACATTAAAGACAGTGCTTCAGCAATGACAGTCAGTACAAAATAACTACAATTGTGAAGAACGCGCTTATCCCCAACTTGTTGTTTCATGTAAGCAGCATTTACACTATCAATCGAACGAAAATCGCGACGTCTTGAACGACTGCATGGCGTAATATCTTCTTTTGTCGCAAAAAATTTCCGGCTTTCTGTTCTTTAAAACGAGCTATAAAGCGTTATTTTTCCACGAGCAATTAGAATTTTATAAATTTTCAAAAAAAGTGTTCACTTATTGGGTAAGTGAACTAAAGGTTTAAAGAAATCTTACTGAAATTGTCCACAAACAAAAAACTGCAGACAATGAAACAAGTACCATTGTTAAGAACACACATACCTCGCTGTTCCATGTAAACTGAATTTACATTATCAATCAAATAAAAATCGCGTCGAGCTTTTCGAGTGAAAGGCGCAATCTGGTCTTTTAATGCACTATGTGGTTGCTGCTTTGCTGCGCTTCAAAATAGAATTTAGTGTGTTATTTTTCTTCAAAAGTAAACATTTTATAAAATTATTACACTCATTCTGGCAGCTAAAGTAAAAAAAAAATTAAAAATTAAAAAATTAAAAAAGTTATTCTAAATTTTCCTGAAACAAAAATGTTTTCTAACCATCGTATTGAGTCTGCAGTTCAATTTGACGTGAAGAGTGTCCAATTCGATTTGAATAATGTCCAATTCGACCTGAAAATGGTATAAATCACAGGCGGAGATATTCCATGCATCTTTGAGTTCATTCTGATCCATTCTTTCCGATTCCTCGAGATTAGGAAGAACTCCTGACCGAATCTTGCTTTCATTCAAAAATTGTTGTTGCATAACAACAAGGAGAGTTCATTTATTCCATTTTCATGTTGAACTGCCGGATTTTAAAATCAAATTGGACACTTCCCGTCAAATTTGGCACTTCTGAACGAAAAAATGAAGCTGACGAAGATAGTCAATGTGGTGACCGTGGAGTTTCTCAAAGCGACCTATATGTATAGTGTTGTAGGGCGTTGTCTGAGAAGCACCATAGTGGTTTCCATATTTCCTGCTGACCTCTGGGTCGGTCAAAATTACAAAAAAAAACTTTCGTTTGAGCCTGGGCTGATGACGCAAAGCAGACGTCTGGAGCTGCCATCTCGTGGTTAGAATCACAAAATTCTGTCCGTTAAATATTTAGCTTTGACGATTTTTTTGACCAGAATTTTTGTTAAATTTTTGGTAAGTCGTTAATTTTCGCTAAAAGATACAATTAGCTGCAAACCATTATTTCAAGTGAAGAAAAATCAAGGAAAACCTTATACGTTTCATCTTCAAGAGGTCGACAGCAAATGTTGATGGAATGGAGTGTAACACTGCAATGTAAAATAAACAATTCAACATCAACAAACGCAGAAAAATAAACAAGCCTTCACCAATAGGTTATCTACTCGGTGTGGAATAAGAATAGGTATGGAATTATCTTTCAAGATGATCACCGACAAGGCGTCTTAAAATGTGCGATCAGGCAGAACTCGCAGTTTCCCTTTTCCTAGTTCTTCCTGAAACCGTTTTGTGAGGGGCTCGACGAGAAAGAGAAACCTCAAACCTTTTTTTATTTTTTGCCGGGACCGTGACTCGACATCGTGTCACACGGTCCCAGCTGCCGAAAAGGTGTGACATGTCGTCAACGTGTTTAGGGAAACTAGCTTTCCTAATTTTTGTCATTAGTTTTTTTCCTAAAATCGTTTAAAATACTCCATGTTCGACTTTTCATAAATCTCGGCATGGTGAATATGTCGTCGTTACTTCGAATGTGTCAGCTAGCCGAGATGGTACAGTTTTATTCGGCTGACGTTTCGGCCTTATCGCCTTCGTCGGAGCCTGGAAAGCCAGAAACGCGTAAAATTATCCCACCAAGCACCATTTCAAACTGAGAGAACAAAAAATACGTCCAGTGGCCGAGAACTTTCGCTCTGTCTCGACTTTCACAGGTGGCGAGCAGGAGTAATCTGGGATAAGCAGCGTCAGTTGAGGATAGGCATACCATACGACGACGTTAGACCAGTGTCTTTGTGGATTCGTTGACGAGCTTGGAGGATCGGCGAAAAAATTTCTAGCTCCAAAAAGCATTGAGTGATAAGGATAAGGAACGGTGTTACTCAATCTTTTTTGGGATGCGCCACGCATTTCACTTCTGCTGGATATCGTGGAGACGATCCGAATGCGTATTTGGCCATACAATGGACTTTCGGTGGCCAGCCGATGAACAAATCAGCGCATTATGCTTCCTAGACAAGTCTGGTGCCAATTCATGGACTCCGGAGGGATGTAAGCTTGATTGGCCCGGTCGGGGAATCCGAACCAGGAACCTGGTATCGGTTACACGCGACAACTGGCACCTCGTCCGACTGAGCTACACGCCCCAAGACGTATTATTTTCAAAAACAAAACAAATTCATGGAAGCATTAAAATATTCTTTCTGGTTTCAATAGTTTTTTTTCAGGAACAGTCCTAATCAGGAGGATGAGACCTGCAACATTGATGAATACCACGGGTAAATGTGATAAACTCACTAAGAAAAAAATCCGTTAAAAATCCCGCTACATCTCTAAAAATTTCCGTTAAGTCGTTAGGTAGATTGTAACGAAAAATGCCGTTAATTTGTTAAATTCGTTAAATCGCTAACCGTTAAATGTGCACCTCTGGTTAGAATTAATCCTGCAAAGATTTTTGTTAAATAATTAAATCGCGATTTGGGGCTGAAACAGTTGCGGTATTACAGCGATCTCACAATC
This sequence comes from Heligmosomoides polygyrus bakeri, assembly GCA_947359475.1. Classification (NCBI taxonomy): domain Eukaryota; kingdom Metazoa; phylum Nematoda; class Chromadorea; order Rhabditida; family Heligmosomidae; genus Heligmosomoides; species Heligmosomoides polygyrus. Next base: position 89,343,822 of record OX375868.1, on the reverse strand, counting down.
TGCTTGTTAGCGGTACAGTAACCGAAGTGCAACATTGAACTGCGCCGCTCAACAGCGAGGCAGCAGCGACTGGATAGACGAGTGGGAACGGGCGGACTTGCAGAAAAGGGGTCAGGGGTTCGAATCCCAACGTTGAGGTTATGCATTGCCACTTTTGCTCTCTCAATTTTTGTCGATGTAAAGTGTATTTTGAACATCGTAGTGTACCATACTGACATTTGAACATCATTTTAACCTGGTGTAGCGCAGTCGGAGGAGGCGCGACTGTCGCGTGCACCCGATACCAGGTTCCTGGTTCGGATTTCCCGCCCAGGCCAACCAAGCCTTCCATCCCTCCGGGGTCGATGAATTGGTACCAGACTTGTCTGGGAAGGATAGAGCGCTGACTTGTTCTTCGGCTGGCCACCGCAAGTCATTGTATGGCCAAATACGCATTCATGTCGCCTCCACGACATCCCGTAGAAGTAGATGCGCTGGCGCATCTCAGAAGGGATTGAGTAACGCCGTCCTTTATCCTTATCCTTATCCTTTAACCTGGATGATACGATTTAAAAACGATGCTCTCCATTTTCTCCCACCACTCTCTGCTAGTGGAAGGTGTAGGGACTTGTACTCCTACGTCTCCAGAGTTCAAAAGCAAGCCTAGAGGGCTAATTGAGGTGCTGATCACAAATCTGGTAAACGTTTTCGCGTGATTCCGCATCTCCATGAATGAATAAATTTATCAATATAGTACACAGAATCGCTTTCTTCACCTATGTGATCAGACTTGCTTTCCAGTGTTCTACTTATACTTACTTACGATTAGTCTGGCCGTATACCTTTATAATTTTTGCACTTCTGTTTTCTACGCGTTGTAAGTAATTCATGTCTGGAATAAGGAAAGCAATTTAAACCATGTGGAGATGTTGCAGATCAGACTTGTTTAATAAGCGAATACCATCAGTCCAATGAAGCAGTAGATTTTAAGAATATGGTTATCAATCATGATTGTTAATTACAATGAGTGTCTTTCTAACCAACATAATAATTCTCGGATCGTAGACGGGTTCATTGTCTTATGGGTATGTATATGTATGTATATATGTAAAAGCGGCGTCACCAAGAGTAGTCCCTGGTTGCATTTAATATTTTTATGCATTTCCTTGCTTTTGTTCAACTTACAGTACCGGACGCGTCTTTTGAATAGACGCCGAAAAAACCGCACTTTTGCGGTTTTTGCGTCTTTTTGTTATAACTCGCCAAAATGGCATCCATTTGGAAAAGCAAGAGTATATTTGAGCTCAGGAGAACGAGCTGTATCGTTTGGTATATACACTTCATATGAAAGTTCAAAAATGGTCAAAATTGAAAACTTGCGCTCCATTGAGAAGGGCGGCCGCGGACGAGTTGTCGGCCGCAAGGCGTCGAAAACCGTTGCAGGCTCACAATTCGTCTAATTTGAGGTTCTTTGAGAAAAGGGTGGTACCGTTCGATTCGTCTTCTCGAGATCTACACAATCATATATACAACTTCGCCAAACCACCTCATTTTCGCTGTGGGTGGTCAAAGATGACTGGGGGAGATTTTTGCTATTGGAGAAGCTTATATTCCGGGGACTTACATGTAGATGAATCCCACTCTCCGCACCGACGTCTTTCGCTCGTGCGTTTCAATACTCACAACTCCCTTCTATGCTATGTACCGCCTGAGGTGCGTACCAGTTAAAGAGACGTTTGAGATACAGGGCCCGCCTTGGGGTCGGGTGCTTAGAGGGTCGTGGGCTTGGCACATCTTATAATTCGCATGCAAGACGTCCTCGCGGGAAGAATTTTATATACGTTTTATGTTCTTTTACGGTTTCAACAGCTTTTGAAAATTATTTCTTCTTCCTTTGTAAGAAACAAGTGCGGGCTACTCTTCGACAAACCTCTTTCCATTTACAATGAACCGGGCAATGAGCTTACAACGATCTCAATTTATCTAATTTCAAACTGGTGTTCCACATCATTCACCAAAGGATTGAAAGATACTGAAACTGAACATAGAGTGTCATGTACATAGTCTGGCTTAATCTACAGTATTTGTTTTGTTTATTATTTATGGCGCACACTTTGTGTAATAAATGAATGAATGAATAAATAAATAAATATTAGATTTGAAATGGGAAATGATTTCAAAGGCATCTTTAACACAATGCGTGGTCGAGTGTGGATAGCCTGTTTTGTCCAGTTCCGCATAGATATTGACTACCACGATCTCCTACAGGTTCTCAATGAGTGCTTGCTCGGAGCATGCGAAGGCTTCATCGGTGAACAGAATGCGCGAGTCGTTCAGGATCAATCGCTTCTTCGATTAGGTGTCGTGGTCGGAGGTTTTGCGATCTGTCGCGCACTGTTCAGCAGCGATCTTCGTCTGCAGCCAGATCATGCCCATCTCCATATCAGCCACTGTCGGCCGACTTTCCATCACTGGATCTCACTTCACTCCATCCTTAATCTTTTCCGCTGCTTCTTTTGCATTGATACCTTTTCCTGGTTGACAAGAACATTCGAACCCAAGGCTCTCTATCATCAAGGCTCTTTCGATTCTGGACACAAGTACATATCCTTCTTTGTTTAGCATGCGTTAGCTTAGCAGCTTCCAAAGCCGGTCTTCATTTGCTTGCTGTGTCTACGACTGGACAATCAGCCATACAGGATTGAGCCATAGAGCATAAGGGAACCATATACTATACCATAACACATAAGAGATGGGCGCATACGAGTATGGTGGGGGGGGGGGGGGGGTAGCCTTACCTTGTAAGCTTGGAAATGTTCCATGTACACATCTGCCAGGATAAAATACATCGCTTTGCTACCGGAGGCCCATGTCCACACTGGATTGTACTAGAATAGTGAGCTCTAGTATAAAAAAAGCAAGTAAAAGTCATCGTCGTAAAGGTCAACCCATACCCATATTGCGTAAGGGATGTATTATAGTTTTGTCGCGTGTTATTTTCGTTAGTTATTTGCTAGCCAAGAAGTGTTGTAGGCCAGAATAATCTTGAACCACAAAAAACCTCACCATTGCGAGGCTTCAAGAGGAGATAAGCTAGAGATTAATCGTGATCTTCGAAAAAAGTTCCATCTTTCCATCACGTAGACGTTTATTTGGCTAACTACGTTACGTCTGGACACAAATACATATCCTTCTTTGCTTCTTCTGGTTATTATTCTTCTGGTTTTTTGGGGAATAAACACAAAGAACAGCTGTTTTCGCCGTGTTCCCATAACTCCCTTCAAAATGACCTTTTCAAAAAAAGATAAATGTTACCCTTCGAATCTAATATGGGCGATCTATCTAACGATGTAGCAGATATCCGGCAGTGGTTTTAGAAAAAATAGATTTGATACTTATAAAGCCTGGAACTTGTCTGTTCAATTATTAATATCTCCCCGCGACAGACGGAGGTCACTGCCATCCAGGTTTTAGGGGTCTTAGAATCTGTTTTTTTCTTAAGCCACAAGATGATACCTATACGATTGGATAGAGTACTCAGATTGGATTTGGATGGTAACATTTATTTTATTGAATACGCCGCTTCGAAATGAGTTATGGAAACACGGCGAAAACGCAGCTTTTTTGGGTTTGTTCCGCCACAAACCAAAAGACAAGAACGGTATTTGAATATGTATACGGTACCATTCTCTCTAGCGGAATAACCAAAATGCGCGAGGAAATCCGAGTTTTATGTAAGGTATCTCGAAAAGTGTATGCATTATACTAGCGACTTATATGTACATTTATTCTACACTAAATGGTGCGCCACAACGAAACACAAAGTGGCACTGTGTAGTAATGAACAAATATACAAATCATCCTTAAAAAACAGAAGAGTGCATCAGCAGTTATATTATCGTCAGGTAAAATTTACTCAAGAGATTTTTACCTGGTACCATAAATTTTTTATTCTACTGCTACAGTAGAATTTATTACCATTTTTCTTGAATAAGAAAAAGAAGGTGATTTTTCGGTCTAATCTGTGCCATGCAGTGCTTAATGTCCAACAATTTCTATTTGTTTATGAAAATGTAATTTATTTTCACTTTAGTGCTTGGTTTTCCCAAACCTGTCGTACATATTTGAAAAATCGTAAGCAAAATTGACACTTTGAAGCCAGACAGCTGGAGCTGTCTTTTACCGCTTTTGTGAAAAATGAAGCTAAGAATTACAACGGTTAACCGTTTAAGGTGCTCTACAGCAGTCAACCCCCATCCTACCGTTATCATATGGAGGACAATACACTTTGTGTAACAGTGCTGGTGATTCATAGCGCAGTTTTCACATATTTCCTGGCTCCCTCGTCGAATTCCGCCGTAAGGTCAAGAAGTCCATGCACGCATCCTGGCGCACCTGTAGCTGGTGGCCGCTAAGTTCATGTGGCATCCATGCACCACATCTGTGTTGCCATGCAGGTGCCGAGCTATGGTGATGTGACAGCACTTGAGTTTCTCTGCCAGCCCACGGATGCAGCGCCGGAGATCGTTCTCAACCAGCCCCAGAAGGCGCTCCTTATTCACTGCAACTGGCCTTCCAGACCGCGGTTGGTCCTCCAAGCAAACTTAACCTTTATTGAACATCCGGAACCCTAATTTCGCTGTGTCGTAAGAGGCAGTAGTGGGACCCAACGCTCCACATGTGTTATCCACCGCCATTCTTGCACTGCTTTGCCTTTTGTACTCGAAAAGCAGAAGCAGTCGAATCTGCGGTCAAGAGCGATTTTCTCTGTCATTTTCAAAACGGAATATGTCGACAACAGTGGTAGATGTAGGTCATTGGTCCGCCTGTATGTGCGTCATTGGGAGGAGTTCCAGATCACTTTCAAGAATTTGGCGAAACGCCAGAGTGGCGTGAAACTTTTCTTGCAGCCTGGTATATCTAAAAATGGAATTCGAAAGAGCAGGCTATGGCTAAAGTGTTACAAAAGTATCCGAGATCCGACGTCGCGAAATTACTTGAAAATAAAACCTTCCTTGTGAAAGTTGGCTCTCTTTTTTCCCTTCGACAGCAGTCTCGGTTGACTTTTCCTCTGAGCCGTCCTGTCGCGCACATCGCTGTTGTTACTTTGCTGTTACTTAACCCATCTTTAATTTAGCTTTCTAGAAGGTAAGTTTTCTCAATGAACTTTGCCTGTTTTACAACGGTTAGCGTAACGCATTTTCGATGAGTTAGCTGTTTTTATCTCACATATAAAGCAGTTTTGGATCTGCTCCAGCAATTTCTGCTCTGCTCGTCGTCAACTCGTCGTGAATCTTTGTTGGAAACCGAAGAACGAGCTTCATTCGTGGAATAAGCTAAACAATCTTAAGGCTCTACATAGTCTACACCTTAAACGGATTCCGGATCCGCATCGATGACCTTGAACCAGTGTCTACACTCGCATCTCTTCGGCATTCCCTTGCGCACGATCATGAAGTTCACATCGCCGGAATCTGGCTCGGACTAGCACCCAACGATCCTCTCCGGAAAGTGAGACGGCACCAAGTTAGGCCTTTCCTTCGTGGACGACTCAGCACGATAGTAGACTTTCGGCTCATAGCGATCGTCTCCAGTCAGACGAGCCAACAGCATCTTCTTCTCGCGACCAGTGGCGTGTCCAAGTGGATCTGGATAGTAACCGTAGTTGTTTGTTGATGTTGATAAGCCACACGAGATTGGTAAATGCGTTTATTGGCCGACGTTTCGGCAAAATCGCCTTCTTCAAGGGCCTAAATGAGACAGAACAT
>OX375868.1:89172830-89337875 GCA_947359475.1 Heligmosomoides polygyrus bakeri | reverse complement strand
GGTAGGAATTACTCAAATTGGTAAAACTGTAAATTCAAAAAATTGTGAAAAATTGATATGTGATTTCTTCCAGCTTCCGCTGACTGAAGAGGTGCATAAGTTATCAACAAAAAAACAGCTGTCAGCTTAATAAATAGAGATGAATATCAGCGATGATAACCGTGTGCGCCGTGCTTTGACTCATAGCCGAGGTTTTCCCAACCGTTTTGGTAGTGCGATTTATGGCTGTCGGACTTCTCGTGACCATGCTTCCCGGCCTCGTAGTGGCTACCGTAGCCAGAGTGGCCAGTAGATAGCTGAAATTGAGCCTCTAGCTCAGGTTTCTTGGCAATTAGGAATCTCAAAAACGGCGTACCTTGTCGTATTTGCTGTGATCTTCATGGTGGTCGGAGCCGTGCTCGTCGTGGCCTTTCTTGAATCCGCCACCGGACCCTCCCGCCGTGTACTTGGACTTGTGGTCGGAGTCTTGGTAGGCTGGAGCAAGAGAAGCGTTAATGAATTTTTCATTAGGTAAATATTATTAATTATTAAATAATAATAATAGGTAATAAACAGATAAATAAATAAATAAATAAATAAATAAATAAATATTAGGTTGGCAACTAATTTCGTGGACTCTCAAGAATCTTCAGCAAAAGTATTTATTAACAAATAACTAATGCCAATCTTTAATTGAAATAAGATCCCTCAGAACGCAGAAGTGCTTCCTATATATCAGGTAGCTGGTCTGTCCCACGGCCATAGAGTTATTGTGCTTTAAGGCCAAGAATCTTTGGAGGTGCATTTTGACCCGGTCCACATTATTAAATCGTCTTCCAATGAAGAAGTACTGCACCGAACTGAAAATGTGGTAGTCACTCGGCGCATCGTCTGGGCTGTAAGGTGGATGAGTTTGACGCTCCCAGTCAAGGTCTTCTATTTTTTGAGGCGTCCGGTTAGCTACGTTCCCTCCGTTTGGTGGTGTCAAGAAGGTATTAACTTCTTAGAGCTCTTCAAGAACGGTTCCAGCATTAATACTGTAATTTACTCTTCTCAACCTGGCCGCTCGCAGGCTGAACTCCGCTGGGATCGGTTCAGACAGATTTTCAGGAGCGGAATTATCTATCAGCAAGATAACGCCAGATCACACGTCACGAATCGGGAGCTTCAAAAAATCGAAGACCTTAGCTGGGAGCGTCTAACTCACCCACCTTACAGCCCAGGTTCTGCCCCAAGTGACTAGCACCTTTATAGCACGCTGCAGCACTTCTTGGTTGGAGGACGATTTATTAATGTGGACCATGTCAAAATACACCTCCAAGGTTTCTTGGCTTCAAAAGCACAAGAATTCTACAGCTGTGGGATGGGCCAGGTAGCTGATAAATGGCAATCAGTCCCGCGTTCCAACAGATCTTATTTTGGTTGAAAACTGTTATTTGTTATTTGTTTATGAGCACTTTTGTTGAAGCCGCTTGAGAGTCCACGAAATTAGTTGCCAACCTAATAAATAAATAAATATGGTTGTTCAAAAAGTTGTCTGTCACTTCTGTATTTTTCATATTTATTTCCCTATTTCTCTTTATTTCTCTTTCAATATATTCAACAACTAATGAGCCCAAACATAAAGATAAAGGACGGCGTTGCTCAATCCCTTTTCGGATGGGCCAAGCATTCTGTGTCTTTCATTCTACTTCTGGATGTCGTGGAGACGATTTGAATGCGTGTTTGGCCGTACAATGACTGATAGTGGTCAGCCGATGAACAAGTCAGCGCTTTACCCTTTCCAAATAACTCTGGAACCAATTTATCGACCACGGAAGGGTGGAAGGCTTGGTTGATCTGGCGGGCAAACCAAAAAATCCGAACCGAGAGCCTGGAGACGGGTGCACGCGGTAACAAGCATCACCTACGACTGCGCTACATGCGCCCAAACAATAAATGTATGCACTATTAACCAGGCTTCAACGGCCTCCAAACGTTTGGTGGTGTATGGTCTTTGCAATTCTCTTCGTTGCATCATTTATAGATGTAAACCTCCACGCAAGCAGAAAGTTTGCTACAAATCGAATAAAAATTGCGACGTCATGGACGAGGGCATGGCGTCTTCCCCTGGCATGACGCACTTTTTCTTTTGGCATTAAAAACGGCTGCTATCCAGCTCTTTAAAATATTAAAAAAGTAATAAAAAATAAAAAACCTTTAAACCATCATTTTCTCTCGAAAATGAGAATTTTATAAAATTTCAAACAATATGTTCGTCATATTTCATAAAGGATAAAGGACGGCGTTATTCAATCCCCTTTGGGATGCGCCACGCATTCTACTTCTAAGGGATGTTGTGGAAGCGAGTTGAATGCGTATTTGGCCATACAACGACTTGCGGTGGCCAGCCGATGATCAAGTCAGCGCTTTATCCTTCCCAGACAAGTCTGGTACCAGTTCACCGACCCCGGAGGGATGGAAGCCTTGAGTGGCCTGGGCCCGAAATCCAAACCAGGAACCTGATATCGGGTGCAGGCGACAGCCGGCTCCTCCTCCGACTGCGCTCCACGCGCCCACATATTTCATAGGGAATAAAAACTTTAAAAAGGGTCATAATACAATATTGCTAAAAGAATAAGTTATTTTAACCTTTTTGGAGAGTCCTTAATTGAATGTGGAAGAAACACATGATGTTGTACATACATATGTATGTTGTCGATAAGAGGTTCCAAACTTTGCCTAATATTTTCAAGAAAAACCTACATTCCGACCCGTAATAACCCTTCTTGTACTCGCCGTCTGGACCCGATCCGGCCGCGAAATAGGAGAACCGCCTCACGCCGTCAGCGTCTGCTCACGAAAAAACGAGCTTAAAATGAGAACTGAAGATTTTCGAAAGCACTCACCTTGCTCGTGCTTGCCGCCCTTCTCGTACGACTCGGACTCGTGACCGTCGGCTACGGCCTTATCGTAGTACTCCTTACCCTCGGTGTGTCCATATACCCCTTAAAGTAAGGAGCGTTTATTCCATCGAGTGCCAACCGTACCTATCGTAGTCCTACCGTATTCGCTGTCGTGGTGGCCCTTATGTACGTCGTCGTGACCGTACTTCCCTTCTAAGTAGCTGCTCTCATGGCCGTCGTGACTGCTGCCATAATTGCCGTGGTGCTCATCCTGAAAGGCCAGGGACCTTCAGAAGGTTTTAGGTCTATGCAACAGTTCTCGGACATTTGTGACTCTTTGAATTTAAAAAGCATTTTTCCGCCAACTTGAACACTCTTCAAAGCATGTGACCAGCAAATCAATAAAGGAAAAAAGCCATACAAAGCTCTTAACGTTCACTTCAATACGTCTACAGCCAGCAATTATGGCTTCACAATTCATGCCTTCTGATGCTCACATCCGCAACGCGATGTTGTTTCTCTTCTTTTCTGGACTCAGCGCCAACCAATCTTACGAGCTTCTGAAGAAGGTGCACAAGGAAGGGGTTCTCGTCCGAAGCACAGTCTACAGTTGGTTCTCTTAGTTATAGAATGGCGACTATTCTATGGAAGATAAAGACAGGTAGGAGCGCCCAAAGGAGCTCGATTTGGACGTGTACACCACCGTGCCCAGTGCGTCAACAAAAGAGATCAACGCAGAAAAGGTCTCGAAACCTGACTACACGTTAGGAAGGTAATGCTGTGCACTTGGTGGAGCGTCATGGAGTACAATATTGGCCGTTGCTGGATGAAGGGTTGACAGTGATGGCGGAGGTCTGCGTTAGTCAGCTGCAGAAGTTAGAAGTCCATCTCCAAATTACACATGGAGAGCAGGCCAAGGCGCAAAGCGGCTCGTAGGGGGTCACCTTGCATTCAGTGGTAATCCACTTTCGTAAGGAGGCACATGATTGCACAACTACAACAGAAGTGGCCAAGCTCAGTTTACCACAGGTGTAGACCATACCAGTGCTATGTTAATTTTTTAATTTGGTCCAATACAAAATGTTTAGTAAGGGTGCCTCACCTGGTGACCCCCTCCGAGCCGCTTTGCGCCAAGGACAAAGTACGCTTTCAGCATGACAACGCTAGGCCACACATTGCTAGGTGGACGCAGGCTAAACTGCTGAAGTACGGTTGGACAATCTCTCCCATCTCCCATACACCCCAGGCCTCGCTCCATCCGACTACCATCTTTTCTCGATCTCCAACGCAATTTGGATGGCAAGCACCTCACAAACCGAGACTACATCGAATAGGCCCTCAAAGTGTTCTTCAGGGCGTAGCCTGCTATCAGGTTTGACCCTCGATGAATCTCGGCATTGAGATAGTACACGCTTTATTGACGACTAACGTTTCGGCGATTTCGCCTTCTTCAGAGTCTGAAAAAGTCCAGACATATGTTGAAGCTACTAGGTCAAACATCGCCACAGACCTTGCGAAATTCGAAGACCCGATGAACAACAACCCTTCCAGCTGAGAGAGACAACAACAGCACAACATTTAGGACACCCGAGGAGACCCTTCAAGGCGAAACTAGCTAAAAGTCGAGACTGATGTAAGAGGTGAGCTCTCGGGTTATATAGACGCATTCCCCCCCCCCCCGCCGATTCAGCCTCGGGCTCTTGGCCTGTATCCAGAACCCCTCCAGGGTTTTGCGTGCGGCGGTATGGGTCTCCCGTGCTAGAATTTTGAATGTGACCCCAAAGTCGACACTGTTATGGTCATTTACCCTGTGGCAGCCCAACGCAGTTGATGGCCATTGATACTATTGGAGCCTACTTCAAATGATTCGCTGTTGTAGTTTAGACATCATGAAAAAATATTTTGAGCTTTAAATGTCCGAAAACCTATGCATCAACCTAATACACCGGGCCATTTCAACTCACCTGCAATCCGTGGTCATAGCGGTGCTCATCGAAATATCCCCCTTTGCCGTGGTTGCTGCCACCTCCACCGTAGTAAGGAGGTATATAGTCGGCGGTGACTACTGCTGTCAGCGTGGAGATGATCAGCAAGGCCAGCGTCATTCTGGCAGGACGTGGTGCCGAGTGAAGTGAATGGAAGCCGGAAGAAGGAGGTGGAGTTGTGAAGCTTAGTGGGCTGTGCGCGGAATCTTACAATATGCCGGGGGTTGAGCCAGTATTTATATGACCGCTACCGGTCTTCGTTTCCTGGCCATTGTGTGCGAGTTTTTTCTCGGCTGATGATCCATCCTACCGCATTTGTTGCCCTGCCTCCCTAGACAATACCGTCACACTCATCAGGCGGATTGCTGCTATTTACCCTGGTCTTAATGATGTACGTGACATTATGAGATGGTACCCTTTAAAGAAGCAAGCAATCCGCTTGATCCACTTGAACTATCGGTCAAAGAATGGTATGTAGTATTGTATGTATGTAAGGAAAAACCCCTCACATATTTCGAATATGTTTACTCCATTACCCATCCTAATCTCCACGTGTTCATTCCGTTCCTTTATATGGATGACATTTTAATTGTCCATAACAGTAGCACCAATGATATTTATAACACATTCATCAACGTCTATAATAATGTCTTAAACGTAGATATTACTGATGACAACGACTACTCGTTTAACTATTAAGATATGAAAATAAAGATCTCGGGCAATAGATTAACTACTAAACTTTAGAATAATACAGTTTCTTTTAACTTTACTATCAAGAGATTTCCTCATTTCAACATCAATCTGTCATCTAATATAAAAAAGCTACGATCTATGCAGAAATTCTAAGAATTGCACGCACTTGGAGCGTTGAAGAGGATTCCGTAAGCTAGATCTTTACATGCTAAGAGGCAGCTGTCCGAGTCGGGTTGTGACAGTAATTTTTTAAATTCCTCGTTATTTAAATATATTCATAAAGTCAAATTTGTCACACATAATTGCCATCTAGGTCACATCGATATTCAAATAAAGGAGTCGTTATGTAGATGCTTTGATTAGTGTTATTTTCATGGTTCCTAATACACAAACTATATAAACATACTCCTAACCTATTGGTGGACTGGAGGGCGTTTGGTGGTTCAGCCTTGAGGTCTTCCTCTTCATAAGCTTCTTCCACCTCCATCGAACCCTTTCCTACCAACCAATTTCCCTTTTCTATTATTCCATTCCCTTCCCCATGATGGATCTTCTCGTTGAACCACGTTGCGCTCTCCATGACACTGCTGCGAGTAGTTGTATCTATTCTACTTTTCTGCTACCCTTCCTATATCTCCTTAATGCCTTTCATTCAAGGTTCATCTGTTTCTGGTGGGATCTTGGTACATGTCGCGTAGGTGAGCAGCATTGGTAGGTGGGAACACCTGAACCAATCAGACTGCATTGAATGGGCATACGGTTCAGAGAGTGCGTATTCAGTCGGTACCATGATGGCCTGGCATGTGTCCGAGCTGTGCTCTGTTTGGTCATTATTGGCTGGCGCGTGTCCGAGCTGTGCTCTGTTTGGTTATTATTGGTTGGCGCGCTCCCGCCTACCAACGCTGCTCACCTACGCGACATATACCATCGCTTCTTAACATCTCCAGCAAAAAAAGAACCATTTTAAATTTTTCTACGCCAAAAATCGAATACGCCTGGTGAAATTCTCCTCCACCTCCAGAGCGATGAATGAAGAGCATGATGTACTTTGTTCGATTTTCTGCTCTGCGATGCATGTGCCTTGATTTGTTCTTATTTAAAATATGTAAAATCTATCACTTGAAGCTGAGTTTAGGAACTGTGCTTTGTTCAAAATAAAATTCCTTTTTTATGAGGCTTACTTAGTGACAGAGAAATGGTGAGAAACTGTACTTGAAGATTAGAGTCAGTTTTCCGTGTTCCAAGTGGCTGGTATCGAGGTTGTAAGCTGTTTCGATCAAAACTCTAGCGCCAGGTGGGACTCGAACCCGCACCTCCTGCTAACTGGGCCTTAATGCTCTATGCCATTGCACCACCGGTGTTGTTTGATCGGACACAATGTACACATTTGTTAGGGCTCGTCAGCACTCATCCTACATCGGAATCGAGGATGGGCGGAATTTCTGTTTCCTGACTTTATGTCGGGGAATTTGGGGAATTTTTGGGGAATTTTTTCGTGTTCTGTTTTCTGGGAAAATTGGCAAAATTTGATCATAAAGCAGAAGATATCCATGCAGCTCAGAGATCATCTACGAAGGGTCTCAGGCGCACGCCTGAATGGCGACAATGAATACCAGTGCGAGAAATCCTCTAAATGGCAGAAAAATACGTTTCTTTTCGCGATTCATTTTCAGTCTTATGTATGTGGCTGGTGTTGAGTATGTAAGCTAATGCAATGATTTCTTGTTGGGATCAAAAGTTTGGCATCAGGCGGGACTCGAACCCGAACCTTTTGCTGACCGAGAATGCTTTACGCCATTAAGTACACCACCGGCGCTGTTTGATAGGACGCAACCTACACATCTCGTGGGACCCGTCAGCGCTTTGCCAATAGCAAACTGGGTATCTTGATAGAATTTTGAAAAAAATATTGAATAGCATCGTATCATTCTTTGGATTCTGGCCGCTATCCTGTATAACTAAAAAACCCAATAAAACTAAATCAACACAAGTGGAACACAAATACGGACAAGTTTTCATACGAGTTTACGACCATGCACAGTCAGAAGTAATCGTCGTGAGATCTACGTAAAGCAAAATCGGCTAAAGTGAAACTCTCTGCTGATAATCGCTGACTATTCTGTGGCCTCTTGTCAGTTCACTATTGAATAAATACTCCTTTGTAAAGAAATGCCATCAAACTGTCGTTATAATGTGGACGGGTGGGCAAACGAGTTTTCTATCCTCTTCACTTCTACTTGTATGTTCTTAGTTGGGGACAATTAACAGAACAACGGTGAATGGTCGCTAATTCGCTCCTAAACGTTTTCGCTCTCAGCTGATTCTCCCATCGCGGAGTGCGCGCTCCTTTCACCAGAGTCCACCGCCGTCAGCGCATGGCAGTGCTCCGGTCTTGGTCCTAGAACACCATTTTCACCTTGATCCGGACAGTATCATCACTTGCAGATGCACTTGCTCGTTACGTTATCCACACAAATCAGCAAAATAAGGTATAATGCCATTATGAACTGTATTTTTGTAGTGTTGAGTTTTACTTTAATTTTTACTTTTTGCCTTCTATTCTCAGATTTTGTTCTTTTCCAGATCCAAGATTCTAGACGACCTAACTTATTTTGCGATGCTTCGCTTTCTCATTCACCAAAATTGTTTGTAAATTGTCTATTCATTGTTCCTAAGTATGTTGTTTATTCTTCTCTTCTTTTTAGGTAATATTGAATGCTCTCGCATACATAGCTATGCCTTCATCAATTCAATAAAAATATAAATGAACTCGCTCATCATTCCATCCATCAGCTGATACAGTCAGTGTTGAGCGCTCGCTCACGAGCCGACCGTATCAGCATCTACGTCACCTTCGCAGTTTACACTGAATCAGAATAAATCATGTGCATTTTGTTTCTCACTTTGGTTCTCAAGGTTACTGTGTCCATATGCCGATGCGCACATTAATGGTGCAAGCAAATAAATAAATAAATAAATAAATAAATAATGTTTTTTCGAGACGAGTTTTTCAAGACTTATCGAGACATCTTTGATACGGTGTTCCTAAGAAGCTAGTGCTCTTCACATGAACCCATAATGCAAACTGAAGGTGAGCTCCAAGAACCGGACCTCCGTTGCAATTTTTTTTACTAGGCTAATGGTGGAGTAAGGCCGCGTGTAGAGCAGTCGAAGGAGGCGCGACTGTCGCGTGCCCCCTAGATCAGGTTCTTGGTTCGGATATCCTGCCCAGGCCAACCAAGCCTTCCATTACTCCGGGGTTGGTGAATTAGTAGCAGGCTTGTTCATGGGCTGGCCACCGCAAGTCATTGTATATATAAACATAGCAAAATGTAAATATCGTAGAAGTGAAGAAAGGTGTAAAATAATAGAATTTTTAAAATTATAATTAATTAAAAGAATGGTATGTCACAAAATATAAACATATAAAAAGGTTCGTTTCGCCACTACCTTCAGACGAACCTTTGTGTTATACTCCTCCCGTGGCTCTTCAGTGAAGAAGAGGAGTATATTTTAAGATTTCTTTAAAATCTGTCTATAAAAGAAAGAGTTAGGAGAGCGAAAATGGAAGAGAGAACAAATGAAAAAAGATGAGAAAGAGTGAAGAAGGAAAGATAAAGAACTAGAGACATTTGAGAGAAGTAGAATTAGAAAGTGAAAATAAATAAGGAGTAAAAAGATAAGTTAAGTAAACCATGAGGTACAATTGAAAGAGGTAATAAAATATGATTTATAAGTTCAATGTGACTACTTAAAATGTGTTATTATAGTATTTATTGTAGTCACCATTATAAAGATTGATCATTATTAGGGTAGTTTATTTATTATTTACTCCTATTTTATTTATTTTCTTTTATTATTTATTATTTATTACTTTTATTACTTTTATCAATTATTTTTATTTATAATAAGAACAGCTTTTTTATATATATAAAATTGAAAGACTTACCATACTTGACCACCGCCATACTCCGTAGCAGTGAATAAGGAAGTGTATAGCCAACTACCCATTCAAACTGCCTCCACAACCACAATAGAAGTAGAATGTGTGGAGCATCTTAAAAGGGATTGAATATGCCCTCCGCGTCGCCGTCCGTCCGTCCCTAATCCTTTTTACTATTTTTGTTATGGACGAAGAGGATGGTATTGAGTTGTTGAAGGGTTCAGACAAACCTTCCTGACTGTCCTCAACTTAAGTTCACGAGTCCAAACATGTACAGACCCCCTCAGTTGTACATACGTCGTTCGTACTCACGGCTAGACTGTAGTCACAATCGTCGCCACAATCGTCTAGCTCTTGAAGGTCATCGCGGCTTGTTATTGGAGTACCGGAGGCGGATCGTATAACAGGCGAGGGATTCACTACACATTAGGCGTGGAGCGATGTCATTCTGCTGCCATCAACTCCTTAGATATTCTCCTCCATACGCATGATTTCATTCGACAATTGCGCATGGGAGTGTCGCGGATGTGGTGTCGTTGTGCTTAGTTTTCGCGCATGCTGGAGGTTCGATCCTCATTGAAGACGGATTTCTTCGTGACGAAACATTTCCTAGTGAAACTTTTCAGAAATTCATTTTAATTACACAAAAATGCATTGGCAGATAAAGGATGGGAGTTTAGGGTGTATACTTACTATATTTATGCTCTTGCAAGAATTTCGAATTTTCGAATTCGAATTCGAATGCGGCATTTTTTGAGTGCTCGAATTCGAATGTTTATTCGATCGAAAGTTGTTTTTCTGAACATTCGAGAAAACGCAATTTCTTTTCGATTGCTCTGCGGACTCTGGTGCCAGTAGAGACTCGAACCCGCTCACTATGCTTACGTGGTGGATTCTGCTCCATTACACCACTGGCGCTGTTTAATCGAACGCCAAATCAGCTGATTGGCTCCAAGAGGCGTTGTGAATATATCGCCTGATCAAGGAGCATCAGTAATGTTAAGGCGTAGAACACCCAACCCGGTAAACAAGGGATACGGTTTCGAGTCCCACCTAGCAGTCATTTGACACCTAAAGAAGATGACATGGAATGAGCTCTATTTCAAACCCTTATTGAACTCCGTTAAGAGGGTCTTTAAAATGTTGACATCTGTTCCAAAATTAATCCCCAGTGTTTGTCGCCTCCACTGCTGAACTGGCGTTGATTATATGGTGGTGGTATCAGTGCGAACAAAACGGCTGACAAACATCGAAACAATTTGCTGTTCGTCAACAGAATTCGTAGTTCGCTCCTTCGTAGTCGTGTCGAAATGTCATCTTTTTTCGTCCACTCTGTTTGAATCCAATTCCTTTTTTTTCAGATTTGCATCATGGTTCAGAAGGACAGGTCGGACCTGAACCACAAATTTCCAGCATTCGAGAACTTCTCACGAGTGCTGCCCGGAGAGGAGAGGATACACGAGAACGTCTTGGTGGAAAGTACGGTGAAGTTTTTGACGACCAACTTCTAGATGAACAGCTTGACTCCCAATATTCCGTGCAGTGAGCCCTTGTTAGAAACCAGCGATTAAGCAGCGCCTTTGAGTGCACTGTGAGTTGTAGGCATGGGTCCTAATTTGAGCAATTAAATTGCTTCCTGATATAGAATATTCACCATGTTAGGTCCATGATATTTCAAGCGAATAAAAGCTCTAGAAAGTTGTTCGATTCTTGTCGCGAATGTGGGCATCACTTCGAGGCGAGAACACACTATCAAGTCAGGTCGTATTGAGTGCGCTACTAGTCAGAGGTCCTGCACGGCTAGTGCCCTTCCTGTTTGGCTAGTGGGTTTTCGGTTTACCCTTAACTGGCTCTGATTGAAATGACAATTTCTCCCCTCCCAATGCTGCCCACATTCTAGACCTGGTCTATCGATAGCCCTAGTCAGAGTTCGAGGATCCCAACTCACTGCTCACCTCAAAAGAGAATTGACTGGAGAGCACCAAAAGGTGCAGTGGCAAAAACTCCGTCCACCATGGCATAGGCTCGTGTTCTGAATGAAGAATAAAAATAGAGGATCTAGCACGACGTTAGTTGACTCGTTCCTGGAATGCGACATACATTCTACCTCCACGTACATAATGTAGTGCCGACAATTTAGCCTTCCTGTGCTGGGCAGCTGATGCACGCGTCAGTGTATTATTCTTCGCAGATCAGTGTGGCATCAATTCACTGACCCAGGTGATGAAGAATATTCGTTGGCCAGAACGTGAAACTAAAAAAATAAGAACGAAACACAATGAAATAAGCTGGTCATTCTAACCAAAATCGTTTCACGAAAAATTCTTTGTTCTATTGATTTATCTTTTTGAAGTCCTTAGTACTTGTATTGAAATGATTCGCTAGAAATGAAAATATCATTTTTTATTGAATAACATTGACAAATATTATTATCCTTTATGATTAACATTGACATGTTATACATATATCTAGAAATATACATATACAATAGAAATAGTGGTAAATCAATGGGTAAAATTGTTTAAATATTTATTATGGTATCATTTATTGAAACTGAAATTGTCTTTTTTATATAGCTCTTCAAGAACATGAAATACAACGACACAGCAATCTTGGTTAAAAGACAATAATATCCAAAACAACGACAGCTAACAACAACTTGGACATGTTTTGTTTCTCCTCTACCTTCATACAAAAGGTATTTATAATCATAATAAACGTTGATCAACGAGTTACTTGAGCGGGCGCCAATAGCGCCTTCATTCGTCCCTGTCGCGTGCCAGAGTGTTCCAATGGTTCCTCCTCGCCCGAGGGACATGAAGTATCTTTTGTTTCGTTCGTTCAAGGCATTCATGAAGAGGTCTCACCAACGCGCTGGTGGACGTTCTAGTGTTCTATTGACATCTCGCGGAATTCAGTCGGTTACGGCTCTCGTCCTGCGCTTGGCAGTGAAATGCATTACTTGATGGGTCCACCTAATTTTCGACGACTTGCCCATGCGACAGCGTTTTTGATCTTCGAAGGTCTACGACGCTCAGAACTCCGTAGTTCCTGTCCCACTTGCGAGAATCGTACAAATATTTACTCAGCAAAATTGAGACAATATTAATTTCGAAGAAACTAGTATAGTGTAATTTGGCAATTTTTTTTGCAGCGAAAATCTCTAATTCACTATGTGGTTAGTTCTTCTGGTTTCTAAAAGATTGAAACTGATTCAGTTCCGTTCGCTTGAAATAAGAGTGTTTTTTAGTGCTTCACTCATTGTTCACTGAAAAAAGATCTCTGCCTGAGGCAAAAAAAGGTTTCCCTAAGCAGTTTATTTCATGTTTAAACAACTAGACCCAAAAGATTCTCGAAACTACCAAAATATAGTTGTTGACAAACGCTAGCGAGCAGTGATGGAATGAAATTTTCACATCGTTACTATCAGAGATTTAAAGGGAGGCGTCAAAAAGAATCGGAGGCATAGAAGGCGCATAGAAGGCTTAGTTGGCCTGGGCGGGAGCTGAACTAGGATATTCGGGGTGCACACGGCAGCCCGTGTCTTCTACGACTGCTACCACACTTCAGGGCTCAACCAACCCTAGTTCAATTTCAGAACCGATCACGGGCCCCCCAGACGAGACGGTTCTTACCGTGTACGATGTCCTGAAAAGAGCCGCTAGCATTTCGTCTGATGGGCCTTTCCTTGGCGAGCTGAACAGCGGGCACTTTGTGTGGAAAAGCTACAGAACGGTTCGTTGAAGGGATCCAAGTGCCTACTACCCTTCTGGGTCATCAAGAAGAACAGCGGTGTTTAAAGCCTCTAACACTTCAGGTACTTCGAGACGCTCAGATACTAGGATCGGCGCTGCTCCACTTTGGAATCAAGCCGGGTCAGGAGACTCGAGTGGGAATAGCCGGTATCCACTCTGTAAGGTGAGGAATGAAAGGGAGTTAGAGGTGAATGGGTGATTAATATCTGAAATTTTCAGGTACATGACGGCTCTACACGCGCTGGTCTCCTACGGTATGGTGCTGGTCCCTCTGTATCACAATTCGAAAATTGAAGTGCTGTGGTAGGTACAGTTATCTTGTTTTACTGCATGTTTTACAGTCATTTTACCATCTTGTTCTCTTCCTATATCTACTCAGAGGTTGAACCAAAAATGTAATATTAGATTGCAAACTAAATCCCGCCGTTATTCAAACATTTTTTCTGGATTTTTTCGAAAGTTTTTTTGCCTGATGTTGTAGCCATTCGGAAGAAAATCTATCGGAAAATATGTTTTGCTTTTCTTCGATTTCTAATTTTCTAATTTTTAGGTCATTAAAATGTAAGGTCAGAAGCGAAAACTGATCCGCGCACACAGTTTCTTCTCCCTGCTTACATTTGATATTTTTTTGCAAAAGATTGTAAACCGTTCAAAAGAAAATGATTTTTTTAGAAAAACATCCGTTGCCTGTTTTCATTCAGTTTTGTTTTCGTTAATTTTCAGGGCATTAAAGTGGAGTATACTAAAGATATAATTTTTTACCAACGGTTCGTACTCTTTGTTTAACGTTTTTTGAACATTATTACATGTCTTTCGAAAGAGAATGTCTTGTTCTGTCAAAATTCTGCTGCATATATCTGCTCATGCTGATTTTCTGTCAATTTTTGTCGAAATATTAAAAAATGCCCTTATCGATTTTTTCGCAGGCTGTCATATGCTATTTGAAAGAGAATGTTTCGTTCTATTAGAATCTGTTTTGTTCCTTGCTCATTGTGAATTTCACTTATTTTAAGTTATCAGGTTCTGGTTTAAAAAAATAAAGAGTAGGGGCTGTTGGTAAAAATACCCTTTAATGCCCTGAAATTTAACGAAAATTAAAGTAAACAAAAAACCCACCATACGTTCTTGAAATGCAAATGATCTTGGTTCAAATGCTTTATAGTGTGAAGCATAAGATCTCAAACATAAAGTAAAATAAAATAAAATAAACGTAAGCAGAGAGAAAGAGCTGTCAGCGGAGCTCATTTATTTTTTATTTTTGACCTAATTCCACTGGCCTAGGAATTAAAATTAAATTATAATCAAAATGGGAAAAGCGAAACATTCTTTGTGATAGAGCAATTCATTTTATTTTGAGCGGCATATATGGAACGTTATGGAAAAAAACTATCAGCGAAATTTTGAATAAAATGTAAAATAACGGCGGAATTTACGATTAGTTCCCAACCTAATATAAAAGCTTTGTTTATTTCAGCGACATCATAAACAACTGTGAGCTGGAGGTGATCTTCTGTGACAACGAGGCTCGTGCTGATGCGTTCGTGAACAAAATGAATGAGGGTGTTATCCACGGTCAGAAGAAGCTGATTCTTTTGACGTCTGATGGCAAGCATTCGAACGGAGCCCATAGCTCAATTCCCGGACTGGAGGTAGGATACCAGCAATCGCATCCGTGGCTACATTGCTTTTTTAAATTTAAGTTGTTTATTCGGCGGTAGATCCCGGAAACAATAATATTTCTTGTAATAATAGCCCATTTTCATTGCTGAACAGTTACACTTGAGCTGCTCACTAAAACGTTGGGAGCAGACTCGATAGATCATCGAGTGGTTAATGAATAAAAGGATAATGTTCAAATTAAATTCACCTTTCTGAAAAGCCCAACGTACTTATTTTATTAGGTTGTAATTAAATAAATGACACTGAACCACTGTAAATTTAAACAGTTAATATTTCGGCTTGTAGGCAAGTTTATTAATCGAAATAAAAACCTTCTGATTCCACACATCTTTGCCAACGTGACACAAGCTTTTTTATCCCAGTAGCATAAAAATCAGAAGTTCTGGAATTGACGAAATCTTCGAAGACACTTTCGGCATCCTGTTGGTATTTGAATATTTTCCCTACCAAGAAGTCGCCAAGGTGCTTGAAGAAATGGTAGTCTGTTGAGGAGAGGTCGGGAGAAAACGGAGGATGTGGTAGAGTTTCAATGCTCAGCTCATTCAATTTCTGCAACGTCATTCGTGCTATATGGGGGCGAGCATTGTCGTGCAGAAGGAGAACTCGCCTTCGGTTTACCAAGGCCGGCCGGATATCCTTCAACTTTTTCATCATTTCTTCAATTTCAATGCAGTGCTTCTCTGCCGTGATGGATTCACCGGGAGGGAGGAAGCTGTGGTGAATAATTCCCAGCGAACACCACCATACTGTCACCATTACTTTCTTTTGGTGCAATTCCGGCTTCGCAAAAACCTTGGGGCTCTCATCGTTGTCCACCCACTGTGCCGACCGTCGCCTGTTGTCGTACATTATCCATTTCTCGTCACAGGTTACGATGCGATCAAGGAATGGGTCCGTTTCGTTCCGTAGAAGCAGTGCGGACGAGATCTCATATCGTCGGTTTCTTTGCTCCTCAGACAGCTCGTGAGGCACCCATCTTTCCAGCTTTTTGGTCTTTCCAATTTCCTTCAGATGCCGGGCAGCTGTGTTGTGACTGACGCCAAGAACCTTCGCTATCTCCCTGGTACCTTTGTGTGGATCCTCCTCTACCACATCCCTCAGCTTGTCCTCATCATCATCACTATGCCTCCCACGACCTTCATGTTCTTCCAAGCTCTCATCTCCATTCCGGAGCTTCTGATACCAACGATACGCCGTCCGAATTGTGGAACATCCTTGACCGAATGCGGCGTTGATCTTCTCGTCCACCTCCTTAGCTGTAGTGCCCAGCTTGAATTCATACAAGTAAATGCCTCGGATTACCCTTTTGTCCATCTGCAAAAAAGTCAATAAAACTCTAAAGTTTTCCCACTTTTACATAGAAAATTTGGTACTCACCGATAGAGCAAAGTTTGCGCTTCTAAATGATATGCCACATGTTGCGGTTTGTTCTTGATCAAACGCATAAAGACGCGCCAAATAATGGCGCGAGCCAGTGCCATTTAATTCGTTACAACCTGATAATATTAGGTCGGGCCGAAAGTTTCGGCCGTTTGAATGCATAAAATTTTCTTATCTTTTCAAAAATTTTGTAGGCCATAGAGAGAGAGGCGATTTCGGAACCTTTATGTATAGAAAGACATGTTGTTTTAAATACATGCAAAACGTATAAAATAAATTTATTAATTAAATTAAATACGTTTTAGGTAAAAAAGCCACAAGTGCAAAACGAAGAACCAAGCAGAATTGCTTCCCAGGCAATCCTCTAGAACCCTCAAAAAGCTCTGGAAAAATATGCAAGCGTGGTAAATTTTAATATGAGAATCGATAGTACTAAATCACCTGTATCACCTGTATCACCTGTCGTCCCGTTGATCATCGACTTGCTCGAGCGGGTGCCAGCAGCGTCTCCATTCGTCCCTGTCGCGTGCCAGAGTGGTCCAATGGATCCTCCTCGCTCGAGGGACACGAAGAGCGTCATATCGGTCGTTCAGGGCTTTCACGAAGAAGTCCGACCAACGCGTTGGTGGGCGTCCTGGTGTAATTTTGACATCCCGCGGAATCCAGTCTGTGACGGCTCTCGTCCAGCGGGTGTCTGCGAATCGCATTACGTGGCCGGCCCACCTAATTTTCGACGACTTGGCCCATGCGACAGCGTCTCTGATCTTCGAACGTCGGCGAAGCTCGGAACTCCGGAGGCCTTCTCTCACTTGCGTGAGTCGTGTCACTCCGAGCATCGTCCTCTCGATTCCACGCTGTGCGACGCTGATCGCGTGTTCATCCTGCTTTCGTATAGCCCAGGTCTCTGAGGCGTATGTTAGGGCAGGAAGAACAGTGGAGTCGAATAGGTGGGCACGGAGTCGGACGTTCTTCGTCTTCTTCGCGACTTCTTCGACGCTCTTGAAAGCTCCCCAAGCCGCTCGTTTCCTCCTGCTCAGCTCTGGTGCTAGGTCGTTGGCCATGTTGACTTCGCGACCCAGATACACATAGCTGGAGCATTCGGAGATGTTCGTTCCGTTGAGCGAGAATGGGGCATCAGAAACCCATCCGTTCTTCATGAACATCGTCTTCGTAAGATTCAGCTGCAGTCCAACGCTTCCACATACACGATCGAAGTCGGCCAGCATTCGCTCCGCCTGACTGATGCTCGGTGTTATGAGAACGATGTCGTCAGCGAAGCGAAGATGGTGCAGTTGCCGGCCGTCGACCTTCACTCCCATGTCATCCCATTCTAGTTCGCGCATGACGTTTTCGAGGGTGGCGCTGAAGAGCTTCGGGGATATGGTATCCCCTTGTCGAACCCCTCTCTTCACGTCAATGACGACGTCGTTGTAGAATGGTGAGATCTTGGTCGTGAATCCACTGTACAGCTCTCGAAGGACTCTGATGTACTGAGTAGGAACGCCCTGGGTGAGCAGGGCTTCCATGACCGCTTCAGTCTCGACGGAGTCGAATGCCTTCTTCAGGTCGATGAACGTAAGGCACAGCGGCAGCTTGTACTCTCGCGACACTTCGATGAGCTTCGTAATGGTGTGTATGTGGTCGATCGTGCTGAATCCTCTCCGAAATCCTGCTTGTTCGCATGGCTGTCCTTCGTCCAGCGTTCTACTAATCCTATTCAGGATGACTCGAGTGAACAGCTTGTAGACTACGGACAACAGGCAGATCGGGCGATAGTTGCCAATGTCGTGCACGTCTCCCTTCTTGTACAGCAAGACGGTCTTGCTGGTCTTCCACTGAGATGGAACCTTGCATTCGGACAGGTAGCGTGTGAAGAGCCGCGCCAAGGTGTTGATGAGCGCTGGCGGGAGGTTCTTCAGGTGTTCAGCTCTGATCCTGTCAGAACCGGGTGCTGTACGTTTCTTCACCGACGAGATGGCGTGTCGGATCTCGGAAGGGAGAACAGAGGGGATGACGTATCCATCCTGCGGAAGATGGCGTAGGGGCAGGTGGACGTGGCTATCGAAGAGATCGGAGTAGAAGTCGTGGATGACTTTCTCCATGGTCCTTCTGGAAGAGGTGACGGTTCCGTCAGGACGTCGGAGAGCGGTCATCTTGGTCTTGAAGTTGGCGAAGTTCCGGCGGGCATTGCGGATGCTCAGCCCTGCCTCTGCTGCTTCAGCCAACACTTCTGCCCTTCTCTCCTTCAGATCTTCCTTTATCGCCGCTCTGCATAGCTTTGCAAGCTCGGACGTCAGCTGGTAGTTGCCTGACGCTCGTGCTGCTCCACGCTGGCGTATCAGCTCGAGAGTTTCCGGAGACAGGGGTCTCTTGGTGGTCTTCAAGCTCTCGGCTCCCTTAGCACTATCGTGGAGATGGTGCACAAAGCGATCGTATTCCTCGTCGACGTTGTCCATGACGGCATCTTCCCAAAGGCCGACAAGAGAGGTGTAGAGATCCCAGTTGATGGTCGTTCTGGGACTCCTCTTCTTGAACTTCGCGGCCTTCTCTCCTTGACGCGAAAAGCGGAACCTCGCGCGAAGGAGGCGGTGGTCCGATCCCGTGTAGAACTTGGGGACAACGGAGACATCGGTCAGGCAATACTTGCTATTGAAGATGATGTGGTCGATCTCGTTGTGGAACTGGCCACCGGGAGATTCCCAGGTCCATCGTAGGGAGGGAGGCTTCTGGAACTGCGAGTTTCCATGGATGGTCTTGGTCGACATGATAAACTCAGACAGCCTTTCACCTTGCTCGTTCCACTCCAAACCGTGGGTTCCGATGTGAAGTTCTTCCGGCGACCTTCGTGGCCCGATCTTGGCGTTGAAGTCGCCGACGATCACCTTGTAGAAGGTGTGATCTTCCTTATAGAACTTCTCCAGCTCCACGTAGAAGGCCTCGACGTCTTCGTCGTCGTAGTCGGATGTTGGGGCATACGCGACGAACACAGTCAAGGCTGGCACGGAGCCACATCGCTTCAGTCGCAGACGTCCGATTCGGCTTGTCAGAGACTCGTACGAATCGATGTTCATGGCCAAGTGCGTGTTGACGAGGACACCAACGCCGCCTACTCCCCTGCTGTCGCATGTTCCGAGGAACAGTTCTTCTCCGGAGTCGTAGGCGGCGTGTAGGGGGTGGTGTCTTCTCGTCTCGGTCAGTCCGATGACGTCGTACTTGATCTTCCTGGCTTGCATCATCAGGTCCTCGACGGATGCTTCCGACGCAAGCGTGCGGGCGTTGTAAGTACAAATCGTCATCCTAGTCCTTCTCAGTTTGCGCAGCCTGGTTAGGCCCTGAGATTTTAGCAGCCTCTCCGTACTCGTCCTTCCCATCGCTGCAGAAATGGGGGCTCTTTCGGGGTCAGGGGAATGAGGCCCTTTAGTGCTGCTGTGTTTGACTTCCATACAACACGGGTAGCTAGTCAGGCTCTGTCGTGCGGGCGGGGTACTCCGGGCAGCCAGCCAGACTGCCCGAAGGGACGGGGCGAGACTTAAGGCGGCCTCGAATCGCCTTACATGTACTCCCAGTCTACCGAGTGCAAGCTTTTGGCCGAGCCGACACAGTTACAATCCGCACAGTCACGGACACATCCACGCACACAGTGCACGAACATGCCGCTCCCACGCACAAGGAACGCATCGACCCGACACAGCAGGAGCAAGGAGTCCATCCCCTGCATCCCACCTGCGTCTCTGGGCAGTACACGGTCGCATTTGGTTCGCGTTTAATTCCCCTATCCACCACCCGGGGACGCGCCACGTGGCCCTGCGACAAGCGGCCCGAGATCCCTCTTAACAAGTACTTAACAAGTACTAAATAGAATGAGTCATTTTACGTAGTGAATGTTTAGAGAAAGCTTTTCAAACCACCTTTCAGCCGAAACGATTTTTATAAGTGGCTTTCAAAGCGTTTTGTAACCCAATGCTATAGCGTCCACACTGTGGTTTCCAACTAGATCTCCAATTATCCTCGATGCCTGCCTAATCCACGATGAGTTTTTCATTCACATTGAGACGGGGGTAATTGACGCGGACTAGAGAAGAGCTCATGAAGATTTTACGATGTTTAGATATACTCGTACGACTATGTGTACGCGATCGGAGAGAAAAACCTGAGACCGGTCGTACCGCCGACCCCATCTTCCACGTACATCATATGCTTCACCAGTGGAACGACAGGTAATGCCCGTGATCAAGTTCAGCCGACAGAGACGGTTGACAATGGGGGACAAATCCTACGGGTTCCCATTCCAAAGGGTGGAAGTGTGACACTTCTACAATGATTTGGTTCAATTCAAGCAATTTTGGAGGGATGGGAGGAAAAATAAAAATGCAAGCGAACATGGGGGCGAAAGAGGTTGACACGGGAAAGAAGGAGATAAATGAGGAAGTTTGACACACAGAGCGAGGGTAAGAAGAGTATGAACGGAGGAGGTTGAGAAAGAGGGAAAAGCGAAATTGGAGGAGGGAAAAGTTAGAAGCGAGAGAAAAACAAAAAAAAGGAAAGAAGAAAAAGGTCGGGAGAAAAGTCGGAGAGAGGGAAATGGAGAAAAAAGCAAGATAGGGAAGAAATAAAGAGGGTGTATTGGAAATTTAGAAAACGAAAGAAAAAAAAATAAGTAGAAGGCGGAGTATAATGAAAGCATGGAGTGAAACATAAATGGAACAAGAGTGGGAAAACAGAAAATGGGAAAGGAACGGTTGAGTGAAAAAGCAAGACATTTGGATGAAACGGGGGAAAGAAGGGGATACAAGAAAAAGTGTGAGAGGAGGGAGCGCAGATAGGAGAGGGATATCGCTGGGAGAGGGGAGCGAGATGAGTGAGAAGGGAGAAAGAGAGGGAGGGAAAGTGTGTGAGAAATATACCATTTCCTTTTTTACACGGTGTTGGGCAGTTTTCAAATCAGATTGGACAGTCTTCTAAGGTAGCTTTAAGAGTTTTGAAACGAAAGCGAACTTTTCCAAAATGAAATGAGCAGCAGTGTGTGTAAACTACAGACTAAATCAGTAAGATGGTTAGTATAATTTATTTTGTTCAAGGAAAATTTTATATAACATTTTTTTGAAATTTATGTTTACCTCGTACAATAAGTGTTATAATTTTATAAAATTTAGATTTTTAAAGAGAAGGAAATAAATGAAAATTTGTCTTAAAGCACACTAAAAAGGCAAGCATATAGCGCATGAAAAGATCAGATTACGCCATGCATTCAATCGAATAAAAGTTCACTCCCCCTCACCTTCTACTCGCCATAAAAGCCGCAACTTTTATTCGATTGAGAGTGTAAATGCCACTCACATGAACCACCAAAGTGAGGATCTGTGTGCTCCTTGCAGTTGTTTTTGTTGCATACTCATTAGGTGTCAAACTCCATGCAAACGGAAATTCTGCAACAATCAAATAAAAATCACGACATCTTGGAAGAGAGCATGGCGCATCTCTTTTTCACACGAAAGAGTGGCCGCCTTTCTGTTCTTTAATACAAGTTTCAAACTCTTATTTTTCCTCAAGAAATAAAATTTTTAAAAATTTCAGAGATTTTCACTTATTGCGCAAATGAATTTAAACTTCTAAAAAGTTGAACCAAAATTTCTATGTACAAAAAATTATTCTAATTTTTGGTATTTTTGGTTTCTAGTTTATTGTAGAAGAAACTCATTCTGATTTGGGAGAGTTTACTTTGACTTCAAAATCTTAGACTAGCTTAAAAGAGTTTCCAATTCGATTCGAAGTGTCCACTTTGACGTGAAATATTTCCAATTTGAGAAAATGGAACAATTCGACTGGGAGAAGGGAACAACGAGGGTAGAGGAGAAGAGAATGAGAGAAAGAAAAGGATGGAAAGAAGGCTTTGGTCTCTCGATGAGGATTAGATAAGAGTGAAAGAGTGAGAAAGAGGGTCCGCGAGAGAAGTATAAATATGGGAGCGGGTAAGGAAGTGATGGAGAAATAAAGAAATAGGAAGCATAGCTGGAGGAAAGGAACGTGAGAGAAGGAAAAGAGAGAAGTAGGGCGAGTTACAAGATCAAATGGTAGGGAGAAGAGAAAAAGATTGAGAGAGGAAGTGAGCAAGGGAAAGGGAGAGTAAGGAAAGTAAGGACTACGTTCAATAGAGGGCGAGAAAGGAGCAGAAGGAGGTAAAAAGTTATAAAAAATAGAAGAGAGAGGGAAATAGAAAGATGAGAAAGAATGCTAAAAAGAGAAGGAGGACAGAGAGAAAAGGGGATAACAGAGAGGAAAAAGTATGGATAGGGCAAAAGAGAGCTGTTTCGGATCGTGAACATTGTCAGGTCAGCCGAAGGGAGTCCAACTGTCGCACCGATCCCTCCTGGCTGCTATGGCCGGTCTCTACGTTCAGTGGGTGCCGCCGCCGAATCGGTTTCAATTCGGAGTTCACGACGTCTACTTCAGTTTCCTGTCACTGGCGCACATCTACGAACACCTGATGCAGGTACATACCAAAAACGACGTCTAGTTTGCACTTGTACTTTCTCAGCCGTAGCTCGCTTTATAGAGCTTCTCCATTTCGACTTGGCTTAGACCTTCAAGTCTGACTTAATCATACAACTATACATAAAGTGGATTAATATTTACAAGAGACAATAGAGTTGGAAATCAATTTCTAAACTTTTTAGCCTTGAAATGTGCATGGTGTTCCGTTAATTTCTTTTTCCAGACGTTCACCATGTATGTTGGTGGACGAATTGGCATCTACAGCGGTGAGGTGTCGAAGCTGCTCTCTGACATCAAGGTGAGAAAAATATGGTTTAAAGGGGAAGTGAAAGCCTAAATCTGCACGAGCTTAAATCAGCGTAAATCTATTTTTTGGAGCGCCACGCTTTTTAGTGTAGGAAATGTTGTGGAAACAATTTCATTGCGTGTTTGGCTTATTTATTTATATATTTAATACGTCAATAAGACGTGCCCAAAATTCTAGAATAAAAGGAAGGAGGAATCAGGCATGCGCAGTAAAGGAAAACAAAAAAATATAAAAGAAAGTTAGTAAAAACAACATCAATTAAAACGATGAAAACATGGCAGCGACGCTTCTTCAATAACCAAAACACGCATAAGACTTATCCACGTAGGTCCCTCACCGTATGTAATACTAAAATGGAGAAAACTGAAAGGCTAGAATGGAAATGGGATCCTATACAACTCCAAATGACGTAAAAATTGGTAAAACAAAATTAGGCTATACAATGAAGTGCGGTGGCCAGCGGATGAAAGAATCAGTGTTTTCCTTCCATGGCGAGTACGGTACGAAAGCAACGACCGCAGACGGATGGGGAGCCTAGCTGGTCTGAGCGGAAATCCGAACCAGGAATCTGGTATCGGTTGCACGTGACAGCCAACACCTCCTTCAACTGCGCTACACGCGTCCAAATAACAAACACATGCACCATTAACACGTAGTAGCGCCAGTGCTCCCAGTATGTAGCACTGGCGCCTTTAGGGCTGCGCCACATATTCTACTTCTGCGGGATGTCGTCAAGGGATTTTGAATGTGTATTTGGCCATATAATGACCTACGGTGTTCAGCCGAGGTACGAACCAGCGTTTTATCCTTCCCAGACAAGTCTGGTAGCAATTCACCGACCCCAGAGGGATGGAAGGCTTGGTTGGCCTGGGCGGGAAATCCGAACTAGGAACCTGGTATCGGCTGCAAGCGACACCTACCCTGCACCCCCGGCACCCTCTGAGCGCTACACGCGCCCAGAACACAACAATTTGAAACACAACATATTAAATAGCGGCTAAAAACTGCTAGTCAATTCAGAAAAACGCAAATCACATTGTAAGCGTCTTCACACTTGCTACTCGGTGTTACTCAGAAGCAGATAGTTTGCATGGCGCTCCTCATAGTGTGTTGAAGTGTTATTGACGTATATCGTTCACGTCGCGAGCACTAGCGCAATGGGAGCAGGTGCCGGCTGTCACGTGCACCCCATTCAGGTTCTCGGTTCGAGTTTCGCACCCAGGCAAGCCTTTCGTCCTCCCTATGTCGATGAATTAGTACCAGTCTTATCCGGGATGACTCAAACACTGATATATTTTTCGGCTGGCCACGTCTGGTCAACAAATCACCCTCACGAGATCCTGTAAAATAAAAAGAACTCGTGCGCATCCCAAATACAGGCTTGGTGGAGTTGTATAAGAGCTCGAAATAGACTCGCGGGACCTGAACGCCTTCTGCCCACACCTCAAACTTGGGTAATTGAACGTTTATTCTTAATATTTTACAGTAGAAATAAGAACTTAAGGCGATTGCAGCGACAGAGAGAATTTCCCTCAGTTCGAATCCCACGAAGAGGAATGAGAGCATTTCTAGCCGGATCGCCATGGTTTTATAAATGGTTCCTTTTCTATGAACTTATCAGGGAAAAATCTCTACGCGAAAAGCATTATAAAGAACATGTATTCGTAGAAACAACTATGCCACAACATTGCAAGGCTAAGCATTTAAAAATTGCAACGTCTACAGTATCCAGAGATCTCTACTAAAGTATGAGAACAACTAAGTCACCACATTGAAGTAGAGGGCCTAAGAAATAGAGATTTTTTCTCTATAAGCGTCGTATTTTACAATTTTATCATTTATATCATTCGCTTAATTACAGATTCTCCAACCGACGATAGTCAGCCTGGTGCCACGACTTCTGAACAAGTTCCACGACCACATTCATGCAGAAATTTCAAAGAAGAACGTGCTTGTCCGTACCCTGTTCGCCCATGCCAAGGAGGTAAGCTCTTTGTTCGTCTGACAACAATAACCTAAACGAGATCGATATAAGTTGAAAGGTTTGCAGATGAAGTTGAGAATGCTGCATAAAGGGATCCAGAGATACGACACCATCTGGGACAAGCTGGTTTTCAAGCAGGTACCTGCGTTTTCTCGCTGTTTCCGTGGCTGGTGTGGCTTTGTCTCGGCCTCTTAAGATTAACTGCCAAGTTGTTTACTTTTTAAACATAATATCCAATAAAAGGTAGTTTATAAACTTTTGTTTGTAAGGGGATTGAATTAGGAGTAATTTAGTAAAGAGAGAACTGAGAACTGTAAAGGGCGGTCCTTCATCACTGAAAGTTTCTTCCTGTTCCGCTTCTTTGGGCAGTGCCACCAAATAAACCCTACAAATGATATTAGACTGATTTTAACATATTATTCTTAATTGTTCCAATTTTAGTGTATGTTCAGGAATGAACACACAGCACACACTTTTCGGGGCGCGTTGAGCGCAGTTGGAGGAGGTGCTGGCTGTCGCCTGCACCCGATACCACGTTCCTGGTTCGGATTTCCCAGTCAGGCCGACCAAGCCTTCCATTCCTTCGCGATCGGTGAATTGGTACCAGAATTGTCTGAGAAAGATACAGCGCTGACTTTTCCATCGGCTGGCCGCCGCAAGTCATTGTATGGCCAATTACGCATTCGTCTCGCCTCCACGACATTCCGTAGAAGTAGAATGCGTGACGCATCCTAAAAGGGATTGAGTAACGCCGTCTTTTATCCCTTTTTGTTTAATCCTATTTAATAATGAATAATTGTAGTTAATGTGATTGTAAATTAAAATGGAATTAGTATTAATTAACAATCAATATTTGTTTGATTGGTTGATAAGGATGCAGTTTCGAACCATCAAAGTTTCAACCACAGAGGCGCTGTAGCTCGGGCTAGTCGTCGAAGATTAGGCGATCCGGCCATGTGAAGCACTTCGCAGACACACGCCGTTCGAGAGCCGTAACCGACTGAATTCCGCGGGATGTCGGAAGAACACTAGAAGCCGGCTTCATCAACGACCTTATCCATGGTTATGTGGGGAGATGGGGAAAATTCAAGCATTACCTGGCATTCATTACAGCGTGGAGGAGGCTTAATTGTGGAGTGGAATTATATCATTCACGGAATTATATCTCATCATGAAACGAAACTTGCCACTGCCCAGTGTCCTCTGTTGGTAAACATATCCATTACCATTAACCTATAACCTTACCAATCGTGAATCCGGTCTCAGGACGCCAAACAGCGCGTTGGTCGGTCTTCTTCGTCAATGCTCCGAGGAGTAATATTGACGATCTTCGTATCCCTTGAGCAAAGAAGACCCACTGGAGCACTCTGGCACGCGACAGGGACGAATCTAGACGCTGTTGGCACTCGCTCGAAAAATTTGGTGACCAACAGGGCATTTGGTAAAATAGGCGCAGTGGAGGCACTTCATCTTGTGTCTTTCGAAAATGACGGAAAAAATTGAAGGTGACATAATTTATAAATATAACTCACGAAAGTAGCTCACGAGAGCGACCACCGTCCTCAAATTTCCTATCCCGTGTGCCACATTTTGTGCGTAACCGTGACTACACTTTCTACTAATGGCTGACCCCCTCCTACCAAGAGGAACTCTTCCTTCCTTCTTCCTTAACTAATCAAAAAAGAGCAAGTCCAGTTGGGCCATCAGTTCGTACATGATTAACCGCTGTCCAATTCAGATCCACAACCAGTTCGGCGGTCGTCTTCGAATGCTCACCACTGGAGGCGCACCGGTTACGCCGGCCGTCATGGATTTCACTCGGATCGCTTACGGCTGTCCCCTCATAGAAGGGTACGAAGAAGTTTGACCGAATTTTGTTGCATGCTGGATGGACAATATTATGTCGAACAGAGAGTTTCCATTGTTTCACTGCCTTCGATATTCGCGCCTTTACTTAAAGATTCAAATATAATTGAATAATATGAAATAATAGTAAAAGCGAACTCTAATGGTTCGTTTCGCCTACTTCAGTCGGAATTAAATCGAAGTTTATGTGCTTACTCAAATTTTGCATTCGACGACTTTATAGGAGGTTTCGATATCCTTTCCTAGGTACGTACAGAAACGCATGTTGTTTTAAATACATTTGAAACATATGTTAGGTTGATGAAGAATTCTTGCACCACAGCGTAATTTTTTTCAATTTTTTATTGTTTCTTTTGTGAGCGACTTTAATCTACAAAGTAGTTACCATTTACATCTACAACCTTCTATCATCTGACGGGGAGATCATGCAATCCTTTCTTCCAGTATGAAGTCATCTGTGACTCGAAGAAGTGCTCCATCTCGGATTCCAGTTCGGTTCGGTCGATGAAGCACCTATTCCTTAGGTGTTGCATGAGAGCTTGAATGAGGTGGTATTCCGATGGCGCAAGATCTGACGAATACGATGGGTGGGGCAGCACCTCCCACCTGAGCTATCGCAACTTCTGGCGAGACGACCTTGCAATGTGGGGGGCGAGCATTGTCGTGAAGAAGGTAGACATGCCTTCGCCCCGCCGTTTAGCGACATCGCTTCGCCCAGCTTCTGCAGTTGCGTAGCGTAGATGTTCGCTGTTACTGCGGTGCCGTCGTCAAGGAGCCATGATAGAGTATTCCTCGAGAATAACTCCAACAGCACAACATTATCTTTTCTGGTTGATGTCCGCCTTGAGGTTGTGGTTCTCCTTGAGGGAGCCACCAGGCCTCCCGACTGTGGTTAACGAGGAGGACCCAGGATTCATCTCCGATGACGACATTCTCGAGAAAGTCCTTATTACGAAAACGAACAAGAAGAGACTGAGCGATAGTCAGTCGCGAAGCCTTGTCCGAGTCTCGGAGTCAGTCAGTCTTCACCGCAATAGTAGTATTTATATGCCTTCAGAAGCGAATTGCCACGTATGCGAAATATTCTAGAATGCTTGTGCTACAACTACGTGGCACCAATCAGTCTCTGGGAGTTTCTGCTAAATCTTGAGAAATTTTTTGGTGCAGACTTTTTCACCAACCTAATAAAATGACTGCCAAAAACTGAAGAGTTTGCGCCTCTTAACCGCAGAAAAAAGCCAGCTGTCGTGCCGTGAAGCTTCATACTTGAGTCTCAGAAACGCGAAGTCGAAATTGAATCGAAATTTAGGTGCTACATTGGAAGGATATTGAATAAAATATGTAGTAAATTATGTCAAATAAAAACAGCAATAAAATGCTCCACGTTTCACCAGTAATTATCAGCAGTGTATTTCTTTATTTTTTTCAGAAGCAAAAATTTCGAGCATAATCATATCGTTCTTTGAGAGCTGCATCTTGTTTCTTGGTACAGGTTGAATTTAATGGCTTAATTACATAATGAGATAAGAGCGCTTCAGATATGGTCAGACGGAATGCGGAGCCGCTGCCACTCTGAACCTTCCATTTGACTGTACATCCGGTCACGTTGGAGGCCCTGCACCATGGGCACAGGTCTGTCCAAAATCGTGTTTAGTATGACAGACCGTGGAGTTTATAGCATTTTCATTTTAAACTGCACCTAAACTGAAGAAAAAAAACTTAAGCTGAATTCAAACCGTACACTCTTCATTGTGTACCGAATAGTTTTTAAGAGAAAATCACCTGTATCACCTGTCGTCCCGTTGATCATCGAATTGCTCGAGCGGGTACCAGCAGCGTCTCCATTCGTCCCTGTCGCGTGCCAGAGTGGTCCAATGGATCCTCCTCGCTCGAGGGGGCTTTCACGAAGAAGTCCGACCAACGCGTTGGTGGGCGTCCCGGTGTTCTCTTGACATCCCGCGGAATCCACTCAGTAACGGTTCTCGTCCAGCTGGTGTCTGCGAAGCGCATTACGTGGCCGGCCCACCTAATTTTCGACGAGTTGGCCCATGCGACAGCTTCTCTGATCTTCGAACGTCGGCGAAGCTCGGAATTCCGGAGGCCTTCTCTCACTTGCGTGAGTCGTGTTACTCCGAGCATCGTCCTCTCGATTCCACGCTGCGCGACGCTGATCGCGTGTTCATCCTGCTTTCGTATAGCCCAGGTCTCTGAGGCGTATGTTAGGGCAGGAAGAACAGTGGAATCGAATACTTGGGCACGGAGTCGGACGTTCTTCGTCTTCTTCGCGACTTCTTCGATGCTCTTGAAAGCTCCCCAAGCCGCTCGTTTCCTCCTGCTCAGCTCTAGTGCTAGGTCGTTGGCCATGTTGATTCGCGACCAAGATACACATAGCTGGAGCATTCGGAGAT
The DNA here is from genome assembly GCA_947359475.1 of Heligmosomoides polygyrus bakeri. Taxonomy (NCBI): domain Eukaryota; kingdom Metazoa; phylum Nematoda; class Chromadorea; order Rhabditida; family Heligmosomidae; genus Heligmosomoides; species Heligmosomoides polygyrus. The sequence goes on along the minus strand of OX375868.1, from coordinate 89,308,515 downwards.
GTTCGTTCCGTTGAGCGAGAATGGGGCATCAGAAACCCATCCGTTCCTCATGAACATCTCTTCGTAAGATTCAGCTGCAGTCCAACGTTCCCACATACACGATCGAAGTCGGCCAGCATTCGCTCCGCCTGGCTGATGCTCGGTGTTATGAGCACGATGTCGTCAGCGAAGCGAAGATGATGTAGTTGCCGGCCGTCGACCTTCACTCCCATGTCTTCCCATTCTAGTTCGCGCATGACGTTTTCGAGAGTGGCGCTGAAGAGCTTCGGGGATATGGTATCCCCTTGCCGAACCCCTCTCCTTACGTCGATGACGACGTCATTGTAGAATGGTGAGATCTTGGTCGTGAATCCACTGTACAGCTCTCGAAGGACTCTGATGTACTGAGTAGGAACGCCCTGAGTGAGCAGGGCTTCGATGACCGCTTCAGTCTCGACGGAGTCGAATGCCTTCTTCAGGTCGATGAACGTAAGGCACAGCGGCAGCTTATACTCTCGCGACACTTCGATGAGCTTCGTAATGGTGTGTATGTGGTCGATCGTGCTGAATCCTCTCGGAAATCCTGCTTGCTCGCATGGCTGTCCTTCGTCCAGCGTTCTGCTGATCCTATTCAGGATGACTCGAGTGAACAGCATGTAGACTACGGGCAACAGGCAGATCGGGCGATAGTTGCCAATGTCGTGCACGTCTCCCTTGTTGTACAGCAAGACGGTCCTGCTGGTCTTCCACTGAGATAGAACCTTGCACTCCGACAGGTAACGTGTGAAGAGCCGCGCCAGGGTGTTGATGAGCGCTGGCGGGAGGTTCTTCAGGTGTTCGGGTCTGATCCTGTCGGGACCGGGTGCTGTACGTTTCTTCACCGACGAGATGGCGTGTCGGATCTCGGAAGGGAGAACAGAGGGGACGACGTATCCATCCTGCGGAAGATGGCATGGGGGCAGGTGGACGTGGCTATCGAAGAGATCGGAGTAGAAGTCGTGGATGACCTTCTCCATGGTCCTTCTGGAAGAGGTGACGGTTCCGTCGGGACGTCGGAGAGCGGTCATATTGGTCCTGAAGTTAGCGAAGTATCGGCGGGCATTGCGTATGCTTAACCCTGCCTCTGCTGCTTCAGCCAACACTTCTGCCCTTCTCTCCTTCAGATCTTCCTTTATCGCCGCTCTGCATAGCTTTGCAAGCTCGGACGTCAGCTGGTAGTTGCCTGACGCTCGTGCTGCTCCACGCTGGCGTATCAGCTCGAGAGTTTCCGGAGACAGGGGTCTCTTGGTGGTCTTCAAGCTCTCGGCTCCCTTAGCACTATCGTGGAGATGGTGCACAAAGCGATCGTATTCCTCGTCGACGTTGTCCATGACGGCATCTTCCCAAAGGCCGACAAGAGAGGTGTAGAGATCCCAGTTGATGGTCGTTCTGGGACTCCTCTTCTTGAACTTCGCGGCCTTCTCTCCTTGACGCGAAAAGCGGAACCTCGCGCGAAGGAGGCGGTGGTCCGATCCCGTGTAGAACTTGGGGACAACGGAGACATCGGTCAGGCAATACTTGCTATTGAAGATGATGTGGTCGATCTCGTTGTGGAACTGGCCACCGGGAGATTCCCAGGTCCATCGTAGGGAGGGAGGCTTCTGGAACTGCGAGTTTCCATGGATGGTCTTGGTCGACATGATAAACTCAGACAGCCTTTCACCTTGCTCGTTCCACTCCAAACCGTGGGTTCCGATGTGAAGTTCTTCCGGCGACCTTCGTGGCCCGATCTTGGCGTTGAAGTCGCCGACGATCACCTTGTAGAAGGTGTGATCTTCCTTATAGAACTTCTCCAGCTCCACGTAGAAGGCCTCGACGTCTTCGTCGTCGTAGTCGGATGTTGGGGCATACGCGACGAACACAGTCAAGGCTGGCACGGAGCCACATCGCTTCAGTCGCAGACGTCCGATTCGGCTTGTCAGAGACTCGTACGAATCGATGTTCATGGCCAAGTGCGTGTTGACGAGGACACCAACGCCGCCTACTCCCCTGCTGTCGCATGTTCCGAGGAACAGTTCTTCTCCGGAGTCGTAGGCGGCGTGTAGGGGGTGGTGTCTTCTCGTCTCGGTCAGTCCGATGACGTCGTACTTGATCTTCCTGGCTTGCATCATCAGGTCCTCGACTGATGCTTCCGACGCAAGCGTGCGGGCGTTGTAAGTACAGTTCGTCATCCTAGTCCTTCTCAGTTTGCGCAGCCTGGTTAGGCCCTGAGATTTTAGCAGCCTCTCCGTACTCGTCCTTCCCATCGCTGCAGAAATGGGGGCTCTTTCGGGGTCAGGGGAATGAGGCCCTTTAGTGCTGCTGTGTTTGACTGGAATACAACACGAGTAGCTAGTCAGGCTCTGTCGTGCGGGCGAAGAACTTAAGAGAAAATAAGCGCATCAAAGGTAAAGATACACACTGTATAGTAGAGACAAAATGAACTTTTGTTCAAAGAAAATTTCTATCAAAAATCGGGATCAAATTTCTATCAATCTATCCTGGTCGGGAGGGGCAACCGTAGAGTGTCAACTGCGTACGCCATCCGATGTCCTAAAACCATTATTCTGAAATTTGCCCCGAAAAATAAATGCAAGCTGTCGCATTGTGGGACAGCAGCAGAAGCTCCTAGAAACTCAAGGAAGGGAATTATTATATATTGCAGACCGCTATTATGTGCCTCCCTCCAATTAGGATAGATCCCAAAAATCTCCTCATGCAAGGTGTTTGATTCAGAAAATGAATGGGCCATGAAATTCATCTATTTTTTAGCCAGTACAGCGTTTTAGGTGTATTCTAAAGTGCTCCGACGCCAAGAATTGTTCGTATAAGAAGTACTGTGCCGTGCACTCGTCCAAAATATTTCAATGCTTATTTGATTTACAGCGTAAATACTGTTCACCTGTAGTTATGCGGTGGAGAATTGTGGTGTATTTTACTAACAGTGATTGATTTTGCTACTCCTAGGCTGATACCCAGATAAACAGCATTTGCACCATTACTCCAGTAGACTATTCAATGTGTAAAGCGAATGCGCAGCATAATCTCATCTCTCCCTGTAAAACACACCAGCAAACACGTTGATTTCCACCACATCGGAATAAGCGTAAAAAAGCGTATTTCAATTAAATGATAAGAATTTTGTGTTTATATAAAAAGTGGGGCTATTTTTTCTTAATACACTTCACAAGGGACAAGGGTGATTTTTTAAACCAAAGAAAATTGCCTAAAAATATTTCGTTGAGAAGAAACTTCGTTAGGCAGTGCTTATTTAAACTTTAGATACGCCTGACTTGCTCTGCAAGATGACCACTTCATTTCTAAAGGTTATGGTTTGAAAAGAAAAGTGTCCCGTATAAAATGAAAATTGTCCAGTTCAAAATGTAAATTACATACATGCATGGTGATAACCCTACCAAAATGAACTGTATAGGTTTTCTATTAGGTTGTCACATAAGTTCTGTCCGATTTTCGACGGCAAATTTGCGGTGTAGTATCTCAGCAGAAAATAAAGTTTATTAATCAAAGTAAGAACCGTTACAATCAATGCACTTCTGCCAACGATATACAAGAGCGATAATTCCATTTCGGAAGAAATCTGAATTTCTAGAAGCAATGAAACACTCGAAGGCAATTTCGATATCTGCTACATTAGTAAAGTTTTTATCCTTGAGGAAACCATCGAGATGCTTGAAAAGATGAAACTCCGTTGGAGCTAGGTCTGGTGAATAAGCGGGATGCGGGAGAACTTCATATCTCAACTGATTTAATTTTTGGGTGGTCAGATGCGAGACATGCGGACGGGCGTTGTCGTGAAGAAGGATCGGTCCTCTTCGATTCACCAGTGCAGGACGCATTTCAAGCAACTTTTGGTGAACCACGTCTAATTCACGACAGTACCTCTCTGCCGTGATGGTTTCACCAGGCTTCAAGAAGTCGTAGTGGATAATACCAGTTGCAGCCCACCAGACAGTGAGCATGACCTTCCTCGGATGGAGGCTAGGTTTGGGAAAGTGTTTCGGCGGTTCTTCCTTATCCAGCCATTGCGCTGATCTTCTTCGATTGTCGTACACGATCCATTTTTCGTCTCAGGTAATTATCCGGTCAAGAAATGGATCGTTTTCGTTCCTTATAGTAAGGGAAGAACAGATCTCCAGGCGACACCTCTGCTGCTCCTCAGTGAGTTCGTGGGGCACCCACTTATCCAGCGTTTTTACCTTTCCTATCGCCTCTAGGTGCCTCGAAATGGTTGTACGACTGACCTGGAGTTCTCTCCCCATCTCACGCACAGTTCCTTGTGAATCGGCTTCCACTCGTTCTTTCAAACGTCCGTCATAACATTTGGCTGGTCGTCCTGAGCGGTCCTTGTCTTCGAGGTCCACGTCTCCAACCCGGAACTTCTGGTACCATCTGCGCACGGTGCGTTCGTTAGCGGAGTCCTCTCCCCATGCCATCTTGATGTTTTGAGTTGCCTCGCTAACACTGTGGCGAAGCTTGAACTCATGAAGCATTATTACCCGCAAGTGCGTTTTTTCCATGCTTTCGTCCAGCACCTAAAACGAAGCAATGCTCAAGACTTTTTAAAAGCAACACACCAAGTTTTATAGAACGAAACGAGCGCTACAAAATAGTATACAAAATATATTCAATTACTTTCTCTATACATGAAAAAAACAATCACAAAGTAACGCCTATCGGGATCGGACAGAACTTATGTGACAATCTAATACATGTCATGATTTTAAAGGGGTCTGCATACATAATTTCTATAGCCTGAGTATAAGTTCCGTTTCAGGCTGGTGCTTCCCACTTTTCTTGGAAGCGAGTTGTCAGATAAATTCTTTCTGCTCTCATACATAGGATAACCAAACCTTGCACCACATCAGGTCATTGAATGGGAAGAATCTCTGCTGTCTTTCGTTTCGCCACTCTAACTGCCTCTATGGTACCAAACGCTTATTCTAGCCGACTGTGATTTCTCAAAAATGGCATGAATGGCGCATTCCAGCTAATCTATCTCTTTCTCCAACTCATCATCTTTCATGTGAAACTAATTGACGTGCCGGAGATGAACTACGCGGCTGCAGACGACAAAGGAGAAGTCTGCTTCCGAGGCGCTGCTGTCATGGATGGATACTTCATGGACGAAGAGCTGTCAAGGAAAACCGTCGACGAAAAGGTAATCTACGGAGGGATTTAAGTCACCATGGCTGTTAGTTGAAGAGGGATGCCGTTGTACGACTGAACTTTTCGCTCGAAACGGTACAGAAGGTAGCAGAATGTTGCAAAGATCATCGGGACCTTGCACAGAACCATTCCTTTTCTTCCTATACCTTCCATTTCTTGCTCTTTCTTCTTTGTTCTTAATTTATTTCCATTCAAGCCAGTTTAATCAGGTCCTCTTGTAATTGCATCTCCTTACAGTGTGTGTAAATAATACAGCTGAATAAATAAATAAATTTATAAATAAATAAAATTTGCCTTTTGCGTATTGCGGGTGAAGCTTCCATATTGGCGTTGGTAGATCTTAAGAGGATGCGCCTTGCGTTCCACTTTTTATAAGCGGTTCCGTGGAAGGTAGTAAAAACGCGTGAGGAAGAGCCACGAGAATTCGGACTTTTAATGAGGCTTTGATATAACAATTAAAGTGATGAATTCGTAATTGTTCTTCCTTGACCTCTAGGGAGGTTCTTATCAGCGTTGATAAGGCTTTTTTGACAACTAAAATGGTTTACATGTCTTTTAAAATAGTACTTAATATTTACTCTCTTTTCCTTGTCTCGTTTTGCATTGTAGAACCGCTACCATTCACCTAATTCTGATATTTCTTTGACATTCGTTCTCATTTTTAGTCTCCACGCCCATTAGTGGCATCTGTCGAGGCTCTTCGTTAAACAACTTCCCACACATTACTTCTGTAATCTTTCGTCGTTTTCGTCATAGCAGCGTAAGCCAGCAGCGTCTCCATTGGTCACGGCTCGTGTCAAAGTAGCCCACAGGTTTCTCCTCACTTGAGGGACAAGAAGAACATCATATCCTCAGTTTAGAGCTTACGGAAAGGTTCCGGTTCTGAAGAGGAAAGGGTTTTGAACTCCCGTGGAAATTCGAGTGGAGAGCAGGGTCGTTAGAAGGAGCTCGGAATGCTGATTATGAAAATGGGTGTCAAATCTGCAAAATAAAACTCTTGAGCAAGTTGTTTGTGACCTGTCGAAGGTTGGTGGGCCGGACTGCAGGCTGGCCGTGTGAAAGAGCTGGCGCAAGAAGGAATAGGGGCACCATAGGAATAGTGAATAGCCCGTTCGCTGGTGTCCTCTCTATAATTTCGCATACCTCCTAGTGCACTCCTTTCAAATAGACAAAAAAATCAGCATTTTTGAGGCAGTACCTTGTTGGAAGTTTTACCGTATTCTGCATGAATTTCTCTCTGATTTTTGCAATTCAGGGATGGCTACACACTGGAGACATTGGCGAGTGGCTGCCGAACGGAGCACTGAAGATCACGGACCGAAAGAATGCACTGTTCAAACTCGCACAAGGCGACTTCGTATCACCAGAACAAATCGAGGCCGTCTATTTAGATTCGCCTCTAATTGAACAGGTAGAGCTTGAACGGATTTTTCCTTGTCGCGTTTAAACGGGTATATAGAGATATCTATTAGGGCGCGTGTAGCGCAGTCGGAGGAGGCGCCAACGGTCGCGTGTACCCGACACCAGGTTCCTGGCTCGGATTTTCCGCCCAGGCCAACCAAGCCTTCCATCCCTCCGGGGTCTGTGAATTTGTCCAGGCGTGTCTGAGAAGGATAAAGCGCTGACTTTTTCATCGGCTGGCCACCGCAAGTCATTGTATGGCCAAATACATATTCATGTCGCCTCCACGACATCCCGTAGAAGTAGAATGCGCTGGCGCATCCCAAAAGGGATTGAGTAACGCCGTCCTTTATCCTTTATAGAGATATCATGTGCTCAGAAATACTCCTCCCATCTTGCGCTGATGGTTTTTTGGTGGCAAATTATCAAAGAGGGCGCAAGGAAGCGCAGTTAGGGGAAGCGCTCGCGTCGCGCGCACCCCAGTTCAAGGTTCTAGGTTCGGGTCCTACTAATGCTAACCTATTCCCTTATCCCTCCGTGGTGGGCGAATTGGTCCCAAACCTATTTGGGAACGAAAAAATACTGAATTGCTTGGTTGGTTGGCCACCGCAAGTCATTGTATACGACTAATATGAATTCAGTTTACCTCCTTGACATTCCGAAAAAGAAGTAGAATGCGTAGCGCACCTCAGAAACGATTATCTAACGCCGTCCTTTATTCCTTCATTATTTTAACTTATTAAACAAAGGCCTTGTTCATTTTCTCAAATTCTCTTTCTCAAATGCTCTATAACGGAATTTACAAAAATATAATTTAAAATTTAAAAAATTTAACTGACGATATCAACAATTTTTTGAAAACTGTATCATGAGGATTGACTGCGAAGTTGGAGGCGATCGTGGTTCTTAAAACAATACCCTTCCAATTTCTACCTAGCTAGACTGCATCACGCTTGCAGTAGAATATATAATAATAGAAAGCATTATATTATTAATACAATGCTATTATTAATATGATAATAATATTGTTAATAACAATATTATAGTAGTGTGTGTTAGCTACATTTATGCGCTACAATAACGGCCCATTCTCTTTCAGATTTTCATCACTGGATTAGCAACACGATCGTTCTTGGTTGGCATTGCCGTAGTGAAGATGTCGCACGTACGAGAAGCCATCGCTGGACGATCTGAGGTTGGGTAATTTGTTTTCTGCCGAATGAAGCTGCGAGCGGTATAGGGTCTTCATGAATCTAAGCTTAATCAGGGAAGCGTCTCTATAAATTTTATTTAATTGCTTTATTTAATTTCTTATTTTTTGCTCGCCTTCGTTAAGCATTTGTATTATTTGTTTCTGCAGTGATTTTGCTCATTATTATAATCTATGGCTCGAAAATCCCTTTTCAGTTCTCGAAATGCGTACCACTTACCGACAGGGAGCTCCTCTGCCATGCTGACATTCGGCAGTTCGTTTTACAGGAGCTGAATCGAACGGCAAAATCGAAGAATCTTCAATCGATTGAGCTCATCAGGAATATCCACCTCATAGCCGAGGTACCGTAGCAGATTCAAGTAGAATCTCGTCTGAGCCAAGCAATCGCCGTCTTCTTATAGGAGTTCACAGCCGAGAGTGGATTAGTGACGCCGACTCTTAAACTGCGTCGCCACCTGCTGAAGCAACGATTCGCCAAAGAGATCGAGAACATGTACACAGAAATACCGACTTTATAGTAGAACGTATTCCAATAAACATTATCTTAGCTGTACATAGAATAAACCTTCGTGATATACAGTTGTTTGGTGACAGCGCCAGCGAAGGATGTGCCGCCTCTCGCGCACACATCAGATCGAGATTCTTCGTTCGAGTCCCATCCGAGTCCAGGTCTTTCATTCGGAACCCATGGAATTAAAAAAAAAGCTTTGTCAATTTTCTCGGATTTATGATAAAAAAAACGCGCTAACGTTCAAGCTTTTCTTCTGGATACCCATTCAGTGTTTTGTGCTTGTACAACTGTATATCGTTAGAAAGTCGAAGGCTTGGTATTTACAAATGTGTTTTCCCAAAGAATCAACGACATTTTCGGATTGTTATAATGTCTTTTTCAAAACACATGTGGTACGGTTTTTGAACATCTAACCGTTATGAATTGTAACTTTGCTGAAATTAAAGCGAGACAAATTCAACCCTAGCAGCTGAAAGAAGAAATATCGCTGAGAAGAAGAACACTTCCAGCTGCATGATTCCACTTATTGTTCATGGAACTTGGAAGTGAGGAAAATGCGCATCAGATGGGTGTCACACGTAAACTGTGGATCCCACTCCTCAATGCTTCTGGCATCGCCCACTGAATGAACGTATGGCGCAATCCCATCGTATGACGTACAGAAAGATCCCCGTTTTTCTACACTTTGAAATATTCAAGAGAACGTTCCCTGACGGATATGAAACTTTTGGCAGCCGAAACAGTAGCGTTATATTTGTTGGACAGCTTTTCTCGTCGCTCTTAAATGGGAAGATTAACGATTAACGCGTATCTTCCATGAAACGCCTTCAGTTTGATTTCATTGACCACCTTTTCCGCCTTAAAAGAGCCTTGAAAAGCATGCAAAAAAAAACAGATAGGCCACCACCGTCCTTCACAGTACATATGGCCTACATCATGGGCCAGTGGTTTAGCCCTGCACTTTGCTAAATGTCTCTTTACTAAGACGATGTATAATCCTACTATATATAAAGGAGCAAGCGTGTGTGTGTGTGTGTGTGTGTGTGTGTGTGTGTGTGTGTGTGTGTGTGTGTGTGTGTGTGTGTGTGTGTGTGTGTGTGTGTGTGTGTGTGTGTGTGTGTGTGTGTGTGTGTGTGTGTGTGTGTGTGTGTGTGTGTGTGTGTGTGTGTGTGTGTGTGTGTGTGTGTGTGTGTGTGTGTGTGTGTGTGTGTGTGTGTGTGTGTGTGTGTGTGTGTGTGTGTGTGTGTGTGTGTGTGTGTGTGTGTGTGTGTGTGTGTGTGTGTGTGTGTGTGTGTGTGTGTGTGTGTGTGTGTGTGTGTGTGTGTGTGTGTGTGTGTGTGTGTGTGTGTGTGTGTGTGTGTGTGTGTGTGTGTGTGTGTGTGTGTGTGTGTGTGTGTGTGTGTGTGTGTGTGTGTGTGTGTGTGTGTGTGTGTGTGTGTGTGTGTGTGTGTGTGTGTGTGTGTGTGTGTGTGTGTGTGTGTGTGTGTGTGTGTGTGTGTGTGTGTGTGTGTGTGTGTGTGTGTGTGTGTGTGTGTGTGTGTGTGTGTGTGTGTGTGTGTGTGTGTGTGTGTGTGTGTGTGTGTGTGTGTGTGTGTGTGTGTGTGTGTGTGTGTGTGTGTGTGTGTGTGTGTGTGTGTGTGTGTGTGTGTGTGTGTGTGTGTGTGTGTGTGTGTGTGTGTGTGTGTGTGTGTGTGTGTGTGTGTGTGTGTGTGTGTGTGTGTGTGTGTGTGTGTGTGTGTGTGTGTGTGTGTGTGTGTGTGTGTGTGTGTGTGTGTGTGTGTGTGTGTGTGTGTGTGTGTGTGTGTGTGTGTGTGTGTGTGTGTGTGTGTGTGTGTGTGTGTGTGTGTGTGTGTGTGTGTGTGTGTGTGTGTGTGTGTGTGTGTGTGTGTGTGTGTGTGTGTGTGTGTGTGTGTGTGTGTGTGTGTGTGTGTGTGTGTGTGTGTGTGTGTGTGTGTGTGTGTGTGTGTGTGTGTGTGTGTGTGTGTGTGTGTGTGTGTGTGTGTGTGTGTGTGTGTGTGTGTGTGTGTGTGTGTGTGTGTGTGTGTGTGTGTGTGTGTGTGTGTGTGTGTGTGTGTGTGTGTGTGTGTGTGTGTGTGTGTGTGTGTGTGTGTGTGTGTGTGTGTGTGTGTGTGTGTGTGTGTGTGTGTGTGTGTGTGTGTGTGTGTGTGTGTGTGTGTGTGTGTGTGTGTGTGTGTGTGTGTGTGTGTGTGTGTGTGTGTGTGTGTGTGTGTGTGTGTGTGTGTGTGTGTGTGTGTGTGTGTGTGTGTGTGTGTGTGTGTGTGTGTGTGTGTGTGTGTGTGTGTGTGTGTGTGTGTGTGTGTGTGTGTGTGTGTGTGTGTGTGTGTGTGTGTGTGTGTGTGTGTGTGTGTGTGTGTGTGTGTGTGTGTGTGTGTGTGTGTGTGTGTGTGTGTGTGTGTGTGTGTGTGTGTGTGTGTGTGTGTGTGTGTGTGTGTGTGTGTGTGTGTGTGTGTGTGTGTGTGTGTGTGTGTGTGTGTGTGTGTGTGTGTGTGTGTGTGTGTGTGTGTGTGTGTGTGTGTTTCCGTCACAACTGGAATGGAGTCACTGAGTCGGCAACTATGCATGGCGAGCCGTCGACGTGCCGAACACGTCGGCGACCGTGCATGGCGAGCCGTCGACGTGCCGAACACGTCGGCAACTATGCATGGCGAGCCGTAGACGTGCCGAACACGTCGGCAAGCGTGCCTGGGCATTTAGATGATCGTCGACGGGAGGGCTTTTGGAGGCAATCGATATCGATCGATATTATCGATTTTTTGAGGATGGCGTTCAAGCGGCACGAAACTTTAACCCTGGGGGTAATCTGGGTCGCTGAACACGAATCTGAAGTCGACCAATCGATATCGATCGATATTATCGATTTTCTGAGGATGACGTTCAAGCGGCACGAAACTTCAACCCTGGGGGTAATCGAGGTCGCCGAACACGAATCTGAAGTCGACCAATCGATATCGATCGATATTATCGCTTTTTTGAGAATGACGTTCAAGCGGCACGAAACTTTACCCCTAGGGGTAATCGAGGTCGCTGAACACGAATCTGAAGTTCGTTTTTGAACTGTCGATCGCCATCAATCGATATTGGGAAAATAAGCGTTTTTGTGAATGTCGTCCATTTTTTCGCTTTTTTCTAACTTGCCCTTTGCCCTTCCAAACAGGTCTGGCTTCATTTCGCAGTCCTTCGAGGGGTGGATGGCTTGGTAGACCTGGCCGGGAAATCCGAACCAATAACCTGGAGACGGGCGTACATCAGAGCCGATATCTTCTCCAACTGAGCTCCCACGCCGCTGCGACCATGCTGAAGTCGGTAAGTCGTTGTTTTCTAGTGGTTAGTGCAAAGTTAAAGTCATTTTCAGATTTTCTAAGGTTGAATGAAGTCTTAATAAAACTATTTGCTTATATGCAGCTGATCTAACTTACATATTTACTTTACTTTGATACTTTGATGGTCCTTTTGTCGGCTGGAGGTCTTCTCAGCGGGGATCATAACTCTTCCAGACCGCTCGATCTCTGGCTGCTTGCATCCAGTGAGGCAGACTCCGCTCTCTGAAAGATCTTGAGAATGAGTCTGCCCATCGCGTGGCGGTGGTCCCAGTGGTCGCTCATGGTCTCTCGGGAGCCACTCTGCGACAAGGAGACTCCACCTATCGTCCGTTCATCGAAGCAGGTGTCCGGCCCAGCGATATTTGGCCTTCTTCATGTACTGCAGCGGGTCTGCTAGTTGAGACTTCTCCCGTAGCTCCGAGCTTCGTAGGCCTTCTTGCCATTGCTGACGAAGGCTTGTCCTCAGAAGACATCTCTCCAGTGCACGATGCGTAGTTTGCATCGCTCTGGCGATTGTCTTGTTGTCGGGCCAGGTTTCCGCCGCGTAACACATCGCAGGCAGTACAGAGGCGTTGAATATCGAGGCCCTGAGGCCGGCATCCTTGACCTGATCGGTGACTTCGCGAATCGAACTGAAGGCTGCTCATGCTGCGCGTCTCCTGTGGGGATTTCAGGAGCGAGGTCGTTATCCATGTTCAGCTCTCTTCCCAGATAGACGTAGGAGTCGACCTGTTGCAGAGCGACCCCATTTAACCTTACGAGTCCCGCGTCACACCACTGGTTGACCATAAATTGCGTTTTGGACATATTCATGTCCAATCCAACCTTCATACCTGCCACATTGAGCTCGTTCAGCATTTCCTCGACTTCTGCCGTGCTGGTAGAGATGAGAACAATATCGTCGGCAAAGCGAAGTTTGCTGATCCGTTTACCATCGACAAGGTAGCCTTTATCGTCCCAGTTCAAGTCCTTCATGGCATCCTGGAGTGCCGCTGTGAATAGCTTGGGAGAAATCGTATGTCCCTACCGTACTCCTTTCCCGATAGGAATTTTAAGCTTTCGATCGAACAACTGGATGGTGGTCGATGTGTTCGAGAAGCATTCGTCGAGAAGTCGGATGTAGGGCGATGGTATACCAGCATGCACAAGTGCGTTCAAAACGGCGTTGAGTTCCACAGAGTCGAACGCTTTCCTGTAATCCACGAAGACAAGGACAAGTGGGATGTGGTATTCGCGACTCTTTTCGATGAGTCTGAATATGGTCCATGCAGGAGAAATCCTTGCGAAACCCTGCTTGCTCCACTGGCTGATACTCATCCAAGCAACGCTCCATGCGGTTAAGCAGTATTTTGGTGAAGATCTTGTACACAACCGAGAGAAGACTTATGGGTCGATAGTTGTTGATATCCTCCTGCTGACCTTTTTTGAAGATTAGAACTGTTTTCGACTCCTTCCATGAGTCCGGAGTCCTACCAAATCGAAGGTTGTGGTTGAAGTGCTTGGCAGGAAGTGAGCAGAGGGCACTGCAACCTGCACGAAGGAGGTCAGCAGAAGTGACGTCCGGTCCGGGAGCAGTGCCTGGCTTCATCCTTCTGACGGCATGAGCAACTTCTGATTCCAGAATGGGAGGTAATTCCTCAGTTGGTGGCATCAAGCATTTCGGGACAGTGCTGGAAGAACGGAACATATCTGTGTAGAATTCTTGAACGATGGCTTCCATCGCTGTTCGAGACGTTTGCGTTGTTCAACTTACATGTAGCAGTATCATTTAAGAAGTGGTATTAAAGCGAGACATCGTTTATTTCCTTTGATATCTTTTGAGGGTTTTTTTGCAAAACAGTTTAATTAAAAGCAACAATCACACGACAGGTATGTAAGAAAAGTGTGAAAACAATGACAGTACTCGTTAGAAACCGCAGTCGTGAGATTATTATAGACCGTAGATCTTCATGTTCTTATACGGATTCGAGAACATGTACATATAGAACAACCAAAAACAAGAAATCAAGATGAGGGGGAAATTAGGCCCATGATGAAGAACGCTGACAGGCCCAAGATACATTAAAGTAGTGCAGATTATGAGGAGCGTGATGAATTCAGTCCTTTTTCTTGGTCCAAACTTGTTTCGTGCTCCATTTGCAGTCTGAAAACGAATAATGTTAGCGCACAAAGTTGTATGAGAAAATCCTTGTCGACTGGAAACGTAAACCATAACCAGGGACAATCATGTTTTCTTAATGCAGAGTGTGTTGACACAACATTCTATCTATCGATGACAGTGTGTGACTTTCTTGGTTAAAGCTTCGGGATGGTTGCCAGTGGCAAAGAAATGGGCAAAAATTCGTTCACGATCTATTGGTAGGAGTACAAATGTATGAATTTAAATAACTCAGAAAATCAGGGATCGCTTTTCTGATTTGCTTCTTATGGAGTGGAAGGAAACTCCATATCCCACACTCTTCTGTTCTTGTAGTCATTTCTAGTGCTCTACAGTACGAAGGATTTATACCCAGCGTGAATTGATGCTTGTTATATCCGTTCCATACATAAAAAGCTACGAACGAAGCTACTAACGTCTGTAATTAGAAGACGTGTTACTGACGTTGTGGAACGAGCGCCCAGATTCTGAAGACGTGCCACAGACGACCTACACCGAGCGTCAGCACTCAGGATGGCAAGAAGTTGGAATAGCGGATTACTACTACAGGAATAGGCCATATACTAATTTTGTCTAATTTTCCGCAGGTATCTATTTCATTTTCTCGTCAAACTGAACACTCTTCAAATTAAAATAGACACTTCTCAAGCCAAAGTGGGCGCTTTTTGAAACAAATTGGACATCTGCCAAACTAACGTGATGCTTCACCAAAATCATCGAAATCAAAGTGAATGTCTTCTGAATCGAAACCAGTTTCTTACCGGTTAAGCTACAGACTCTCCAAGAAGGTTAAAACATTGTGTTCAATGAAAGGTCTGTGTAATGTATTCTAGAAGTTTTTAGTTCAGTTGCCCGAGTGAATGTAATAATTCTATAAAGTCTTCATTTTAAGAAGAAAAAATAATACACTAAGATTTGTTTTAAAGCGCAACAAGGCAGCAATCATTTAATGCGTTAAAAACCCAGATTGCGCCGTGAACTCGAAAAGCACTTCGCGATTTTTATTTGACTGTTATGCAAATGCTGCTTACATGAAGCATCTAGCCATAACTGAGGTTGTGTGTATTCTTTACCACTGTTTTTCTTGCAACGCTTACAGATGTGAAACTCCACGCAAGCACAAATTTTGCCATCAATCGAATAAAAAACGCAACGTCTTGGACGAGGGCATAGCACGATCTCGCCTTTTAGCACAAAAAATGACTGCCTACCTGCTCTTTAAAACGAGATAATTTTATAAAATTTCAAGCATTGTGATCACTTTTTGGGTAGATGAATTAAAACTTCAACGAAATCATACTAAAATTTTCCTTGTGCTAAAAATATTATTCTCTTCATTTCGGAGAGTCTGCTGCAGTTAAATGCAGAAGAAGCTGATTTCTATTTGGAAGAGCTCGCTTTGATTTCGAATGTTAAAGTTGAACTTGACGAGAAAAGTGTCAAATTCAACGTGAAAATGCTATATTTCCCATTGCCGCGCTGCTATGATACAGCACAGGTTAATATACCGAAGATTCACATACCTTCAGTAAGCGTAACCGAGTTGTTGTGAACGATGTCTGCGTAGAGCTTAGCTGACGCCTTCGGAGTGCGGGTGCGTGCCGGCGATGTGAAGTCGACCTAAACTTTGCCATTCCATCCAAATGTCTTCCATCAGTTTGAGAAGTGGTTTCAGAAGGAGTAGCCCACTTTGCTACTCAGTCATGCATACTTTTCATATACTTAAATATGCTTTTTTTCATCAAGTTCACTCTGCAAGTGATCACACCCATTCTATTGATCCTGTCGAGCCTGTATGCAGCTTTTTTAGCGATTTCCAGTTTAAAATGAAGATATGCAGCTGTTGAACTCAAATTTAAAATCTTCTTAAAAAAGAAACAAATTTGGAGAAAGAAAAAAAGAAAACTTAGCGTGTTGACGATTTTCACGTGTCTGACGTGTGGGACGAAGCACGCCGCACAACTGTGACACGGCATACCGTGACCCAAACCTCGTCTAAGGATAAATTTTGGATACCAAATGCATGCTAATGTTCGTCTCAACAGCTACGGCCGGTTACCCTTATAATTCCATATTTTGTTTTTATTTTTTATATTTATTTTTTATTATTTTTTATTTCTAGAAAAAAATATTATTAAGTTTGCCTCAAAACACAGCAAATAAGCAAGCATGTAGCGCATCAAAAAACCTGGTCGCGCCATGCACTCAAAATTTCGCCGCAACTTTTATTCGATTGATAGTGTGAATGCCAGTTACATTAACCATCAAAGTGAGGAAATGTGTGTTCTTTACAGGGTTTCTTGTTGTATCGTTAACGGATGTCAAACTCCATGCGAACAGAAATTCTACTATCAATCGTATCAAATTTTCGAGGTCTCAGAAGAGAGCGTGGCGCAATCTTGTTTTTGGCACTAAAAAATGGCCGCCTCCTTGCTCTTTAACACAATTTTTAATGCATCACTTTCCCTCTAAAAAATAAAATTTTTATAAAACTTCGAACAATCTGTTCACCTACTGGGTAGCTGAATTGGAAAGTCGGTGATCATGACACGACTACCGATTAAGAGGGAAATCGGCCGCAATCGTCGAAATGAACATCGGCATCGTGTTCAGCCTCCTGAGTAACCTCTCTGGATGAAGTCTGGATGGATCGGATATCATTCTTGTCAAAATAATATACCATCGCGCACCGTTGAGCGACATTGCCGTCAACGTGCTAAAGAAGTTATTTAAAAAGGCATTTTCTAACCCAAAAACCGCAGATGCTGTTCTTGTTCATTCTTTTTGCCAAGTCCAAAAAGTGCGGCCTATATTCTAGCCTTACTCTGTGAATAAACCTAATTGTATGATTCATGATTTAGTACCTTATGAATTCCAAATAGATTCGTGTAGCCATCCGCCCATTCAAAGTTGTCTATGAGGCTCCACAGGGTGTAGCCGACCACATTGCAGCCGTCAGTGATTGCTGTAAGGATCGAGATGATTTTACGAACCTCCAGGGATTCCTAGCTCAAAAAGAGTCGAACCTTTCGAAACAGCTGCGATGTGATCTCTGAGGTAGCGCATCCTTGTGACATCAGCATCGCCTTCTCCAGGGGTGTCTATGCAGCCGTTTTCAGTTATGAACATCTGAAGAGTACACTCAGCACCAACCTAGTTCATACCTCACTTTAGAAATAGAAAGAAGAATAATTACGGCTTTATTAGTGATTTTTTCTGTCGTTGCATACGAAATGACCGATTTTGTTATCTCAATTTCTTATCGAATTTTCATGGCTACGATCGTTCCCGTATCAGGCATTGTATATAGTTTCTGGGAGCGCAGAATCTCGCTTTCTTGCCATTTATAGTTTTTGTGAATAACTGCCTCTTGCCGAGTCTTTCTCATCGTTTTTACCGTGTGAATCAACGTGATATTCGGCTTCTATAGCTGTATGAATGGAAAAGTGGACACGGTGCAGTGGCTGCAGCTCGTAACATCAACGCTGCATTTGGGGAGGATTTCGCTAAGGAACGCACGATTCAGTTCGAAAAATTCCAATCTGGAGAAGAAAGTCTCGAAGATGAAGACCGAGGTAGGCCGCCAGCACTCTTTGACGATGACCAACTCAAAGCCATGGTGGAAGCGGATCCGCGTCAAACGAGGGAAGGGAACCAGCACAGCATTTCGGCGTTGACGGCAGCACTACCAGTCGCCAATTTAAAAAAAGTCGGAAAAGTAAAGGAATTGAACGAATGGATCCCGAACGAACTGACCGCCGGGCAGATGCTGAAGCGCAACGACACCTGTGCTTTTTTGAGGCTGTGCAATCTAAGGGAGCTTTTTTTGGGCAGGATCGTGACAGTCCCAAGGAGACCAAGTCTTCATCTAAAGAAGACCATGTCACCGTATGGTGGGCAATGGCTGGTATATTCCAATACAAGTTCTTAAAGTCTTGAGAAACTATCACAGCGGAGAAGTGCCGTGCCGAAATTGAAGTGATGCGTCAGAAGTTGATTGAAAAACAGCCGGCTTTGGTCAACTGAAGAGGCCCAATCCTACTGCATGACAACGCGCGTCCGCACGTTTCAAAAATTGTCGTCCGGAAACTGCATGAATTAGAATATGAAACTCTGTGGTATCCAGCATATTCATCAGGTCTGTCCCCTACCGATTATTGTTTTTTTCACGCATTTAAATCGTCATTTGAAGGATAAAAAATTCAGCAGCCAATATGATGCCAAAAATGACTTCTTATGTTTTACAAAATATTGTGGTACTGATTTTTATAAAGATGGAATATCTAAGCTACTGTTGCGTTGGGAAAACTGTAATAATTGTAATGCTATAGTATTTCGTTTAATAAAATTGCTTCCAAGCAAAGTTATGATCTGTTCAAATTTTCAGTCAAAATCGGTCATTTCTTATGCAACGATCTGATAATGGTGTTAAGTAGGTCCTTCGTTTCCTGCGTTCCTGAGCGGTTTCCTCATCCATGTGCTCTATGTACATGAAGAGTAATTCAGAGATGCGTGCAAAGCAGCCGTTGTTCAATGGTGAGTTTTTATAATGAAAACCCACAAAGCTTTTTTTACAAAATCTTCTATAATGTAACCAGTATCTAGGCCAGCGCCCCGCGAAATGAGTCTACTCACTTCTGGATTGTTGTAGTTTTCTCGAATATAGTTCAGCACTGCACGAAGTCCAGATGGATGACTGCTCAACCAAGAATCCTTGCGACCTACTCTGAAAACATGGGAAATATGTTTACAATTCCTGGGTGAAGCTGAACACTTTTCAGAGCAAATTCAACCTTTTGAAAGCCAACTGAACTTTGAAATCGCAACGGTGAGATTGGAAGGAAGAATTGGAACGAAGAAAGAATACTCCATTAGATGAACAAACTAAATTCATCAGTTTAAAAAGTTGACTATGACTTTTTTTCGAAGATCTGCTATTCATTTTCTTGAAAGAAGTGAGGCTCATAATCATCGTCAATTAAATCTAGTTTGGAATGTACCTTGCACCCCAGCTCTACAGGACATCATAGAGATGACTCGAATGTGCAGACAATCCTGAAGACCTTAATACATGCGTGGAGCTGAACAGCTTATTTATGCTCTGCTTGAAGCATGAAATTTTCTAGAAAATTCCAAATCAAGCTCGTAGTTTATACATGTTCTGAAGAGCAATGAAAAAACGGGGAATTTTATGTTTCAAACTAATAACGTTGAGAATAAGGATAAG
The DNA here is from genome assembly GCA_947359475.1 of Heligmosomoides polygyrus bakeri. NCBI lineage: Eukaryota > Metazoa > Nematoda > Chromadorea > Rhabditida > Heligmosomidae > Heligmosomoides > Heligmosomoides polygyrus. Next base: position 89,289,480 of record OX375868.1, on the reverse strand, counting down.
AATAAAGAACGGCGTTAATCAACTCCTATTTCGGATGCGCCATGAACTCTATCAGGGTACTAGGAAGGTCTTGGACTATCAGACACCTTTTATTTTTTATTTTTCAGATTCAGCATGCAATGGAATTCTCTCAACAATTTAGTCACTATCTTTAGTGTCACTACAGTGTGCCACTTAATAAGCAGGTGAGCTATTCCCTTCTCCCAGAATTCGCTGGCCACCCTTTCAACAATTCTAATTTTGTGATTGTTGTCTTTGCTAGGAATGCCTTGAGGAGACGAAATAAGTGATAGTCAGAGGGCACAATATCATGGAAGCAGGATGGGTAGGGAATCGTGTACCAGCTCAGCTCCACCAGTTTTTCACGTGTCTCTTCAACGACATGTGACCTAGCCTTGACGTGAAGGAAGTGGACTGAAGCTCCTCTCAGCCGTTTTTTTAAACATCGTTTCTGAAGTTGGTTCGCGTAAACACTGCCAGCGACTGTGTGTCCTTGTGGGAGTATCTCATAATACAACATTTCTCGCGATTCCTCGAAGCAGTAAAGGAGACACTTCTTGGGGTGAATGCCTAATTTGGCTGGCTCTGGCGGTCTTCTCCTCGAGGAAGTCACACGGCTCGATGCGTGTTAGAAATGTAGAGGACTCAACTCTCATCTACAGTAACAGTTCTTTAAGAAACTCCTTTCGGTGCGAGCGCAGAAGAAGAGACTGACAAATGGATGCTTGGGTGAATTGCATGCTATCGGTGAAGGCAAGGGGGATGCGTCGAGTCGGCACAGGCAGCTGACGACTGTTGACTGGGTACATCTGAGTTCAGTCGCAAGACTCCGGATTCTAGCGTCCGGATCCTCCTTGACAGAGTGGAGCGCCGAGAACGGCGGAGTCTTCCACCGCTTGAGGGCGTCATGACCGAGATCACTCTTCCAGTTCGTATCCCCTCATCTGAAGCGAACAATTCAGCACTCAACAGCGCCGATGGAAGTGGTGTACTCCATCAGAGCGTAGCTGATGTTTCGAACAGTTGCCGTCGCTCCAGTGGCGCGACGTGATTCACAGAAGATGATGGCTCGAAGGTGCATTTGTTGGATTAAAGTTATGGACGGCAACTTGGCTATATATGCCTATCACGGAGAAGCTTCGAGAATGGCCTACAACTTCCACGTCGATCTGGGAACCGATCAATAATGGAGAGTTAAGGATTTAAAAAACCATATCTAGGCTATCTTACCATCCTAATAGTATACTTCTGCAGGATGTCTTGGAGACAGTCTGAACGCGTAGTTAACCAATACTAGGGTAATCGGCAGTGACATCCGTTAGACAAGGCACTGCTTTATCTATCTCAGACAAGTCTGGTGCCAATTTTTCGACTAACGATGGATGGAAAGCTTAGTTCATCTAGACGGACCCATACTATTAGGTTGTAACGAATTAAATGGCACTAGTTCGCGCCATTTTTTGGCGCGTCTTTACGCGTTTGATCAAGAACAAACCGTAACATGTGGCATATCATTTAGAAGCGCAAACTTTGCTCTACCGTAGAGTACCAAATTTTCTATGTGGAAGTGGGAAAGCTTTAGAGTTTTATTGACTTTTTTGCAGATGGACAAAAGTGTAATCCGAAGCATTTACTTGTGTGAATTCAAGCTGGGCACTACAGCTAAGGAGGCGGACGAGAAGATCAACGCCGCATTCGGTCAAGGATGTTCCACAATTCGGACGGCGTATCGTTGGTATCAGAAGTTCCGGAATGGAGATGAGAGCTTGGAAGAACATGAAGGTCGTGGGAGGCATAGTGATGTTGATGAGGACAAGCTGAGAGATGTGGTAGAGGAGGATCCACCCAGAGGTACCAGGGAGATAGCGAAGGTTCTTGGCGTCAGTCACAACACAGCTGCCCGGCATCTGAAGGGAATTGGAAAGACCAAAAAGCTGGAAAGGTGGGTGCCTCACGAGCTGTCTGAGGAGCAAAGAAACCGACGATATGAGATCTCGTCCGCACTGCTTCTACGGAACGAACGGACCCATTCCTTGATCGCATCGTAACCTGTGACGAGAAATGGATAATGTACGACAACAGGCGACGATCGGCGCAGTGGGTGGACAGCGATGAATGAGAGCCCCAAGGTTTTTGCGAAGCCGGAATTGCACCAAAAGAAAGTAATGGTGACAGTATGGTGATGTTCGCAGGGAATTATTCACCACAGCTTCCTCCCTCCCGATGAATCCATCACGGCAGAGAAGTACTGCATTGAAATTGAAGAAATGATGAAAAAGTTGAAGGATATTCGGCCGGCCTTGGTAAACCGAAGGCGAGTTCTCCTTCTGCACGACAATGCTCGCCCCCATGTAGCACGAATGACGTTGTAGAAATTGAATGAGCTGAGCATTGAAACTCTACCACATCCTCCGTTTTCTCCCGACCTCTCCCCAACAGACTACCATTCCTTCAAGCATCTTGGCGACTTCTTGGTAGGGAAAATATTCAAATACCAACAGGATGCCGAAAGTGCCTTCGAAGATTTCGTCAATTCCAGAACTTCTGATTTTTATGCTACTGGGATAAAAAAGCTTGTGTCACGTTGGCAAAGATATGTAGAATCAGAAGGTTTTTATTTCTATTAATAGACTTGCCTACAAGCCGAGATATTAACTGTTTAAATTTACAGTGGTTCAGTGCCATTTATTTCGTTACAACCTAATATTAGGTCGTCCCATAAGTCACCGCCGTTTTTTTTTTGAACGATTTTTGAACGATTTTCATTGGGGATTTCGCCGGCGGCCTCTTGCATAGCGCTATACAGCTTTCGAAAGAGAATGATTTGCTCTATCACGCATTTCTTTTTTCATCATGCATTTTTTTAATTTTTAGGTTGTTAAAGTGAAAAGTGAAAAAGGAAAAAGTGGCCATCTGCGCACTGTTTCTCTCCGCTTAGGTTTGTAATTTTCTGCGCAGTTTTTATAGCATTTGGAAGACAATGTTTTGCACTACAAGAATACGTGTTGGTCCTACTGATTTTTAGGCTATCAAATTGGGACGTCAGAAGGAGAAGAGTTATTTTTGCCGACAGCTCCTGCTCTGTGGTTGGACTTTTTTGTTTGGTCTTATATGTCGTCCGGAAGAGAATGTCTTGCTCTATAAGAATCTGTGTCGAGTTTATTGATTTCTGTCGAACACAAACAAAATGCCAAAAAGAGAAAGATCACCTTCACCAACAACACCTTCTCCTTGTTCAGTCTGCTTTGCTCAGTTTTATATGACTCTCGAAAGTGGATGTCTTGTTCTATCAGATTGTATGATTTGTTCTTCGGCCATTTAAATTTTTGCTACTTTTCAAGTCATCAAATGGAACAGTGCCAGGTTGACAAGGATGAGTACTTTTGGCACCTTCTTCTCTTTGCTTTCAACCAGGGTTCTAGTGCAGCTAAGGCACTAGAACCCTGGTTGAAAGCAAAGAACATCAGGAACCAGAGAGTGACGATTGCTGCAGGCCTGCTTGTCCGTCACCATTCATCACACGGACATATTCAACGATTTTTGTAAAGAATTGTAACTGACGATGAAAAATAGTGTTTGTACGGTCAGCCGCCTTAGCCGCACTAGAACCCTGGTTTATAGCAAAGAGAAGATATCATTGGACATATAAAACTGAGCAGGACAGACTGAACAAGGAGAAGGAGTTGTTGGTGAAGATGATTGTTCTCTTTTTGGTATTTTATTGATATTCGACAGAAATCAGTATGAGCCAATAAGCGCGACACGATTTTTTATAGAGCAAGATAGTCTCTTCTGAACGACATATAACACTGAGCAAAAAAGTCCCACCACAGAGCAGGAGTTTCGGTAAAAGTTCGGATGCAAAAGTCGGACGCCCAATTTGATGGCCTAAAAATCAATAAAGGACAAGTGAGCAAATAGGACCAACACGTATTCTTGTAGTGCAGAACATTGTCTTCCAAATGCTATGAAAAACTGCACAAAAAAATTACAAACCTAAGCGGAGAGAAGCGGCTGCGCAGATGGCCACTGTTTCACTTTTACTTCAACGACCTAAAAATTGACAAAATTCGTGATGAAAAAAGAAATGCAATACAAGTTCTGATAGAACAAATCATTCTCTTTCGAAAGCTGTATAGCGTTATGCAAGAGACCGCCGGCGAAATTCGCAATGAATCGTTCAAACAAACGGCGGGGACTTATGGGGCATCTTAATAAAGACCTCAGTTTGGGGTAAACGCGACAGATAAATTACGCCCTTGAAAATATGAGTACTGGTAAATGAAATTTCATAAAGCTCTTATCCTGTTGGCTACAAAACGATCTACGTTTAGTCCAGCAATTTGGGCTGGCTATAAGAGGAGTTCGCGCCGTGCATACAAATATCCTGTGGCTAACTCACGGCATGTCCTTCTCGCTGAGCCTGCCTACACCATCGATGTCGATGTCAATTGCTGCGAGATGACTGAAAGATGTGATTTTTTGGCACAATTTTGCTTTATTAGGAGCGGAAGGGGGGGGGGCAAAAGTAATGAGACTTTCCAGTTCGTGCCCATCTCGTCAATGGAGTCCGGTTTCGCGCTTCTCGTGTTTGTATGTTTGTTTGCTACTTAGTGAAGGTCACTTGAGGAGTTACCACTTTCGCCCCTTTTAGAAGCATGCGGAAATCCCAGTCTGTCTCGGACCACCAGGACGAGATTGTCGCGATGGCGTCGCCCTGGCGGTCGCAAGGATGAGAACCACGTCTTCTACCTTAACCCTGCCAAGCAGCCAGTCTGGGTGAGGCCAAGTGACCCGTTAGCGACCTTCGTTCGGCGATATGTTCACAACGAGAAGCACTTTCTGAGCTTTTGGATTTGCACCTATGGACCGGTATACTAGAAGTTGTGCCCTAAGAGCACCACGATGGACTCCAAGGCCCATGGAGAATGAAATAGAAGAGTTGGTCCGTCGAAATAGGAGAGATGGACCGGCGACACTTGTTGGGTCGCAGTGCTTCAAGGTGCTTCCCTTCGACAACGTCGCACCACATCGAACAAAGACGACCGCGGATAGACCTGCTCAGCTGGGATACGTTCGCATGTCTCACCAACCATATTCGCCGGACATCTCTCTATGCGACTACCACTCTTTCTTAAGCCTACATGACTTCATGACTAGTCGGAAGGGACACAAGGAACCAAACAGACCTTGAAAACCATAACGTGCAGTGGGTCAACACCGAGCCTAAGCAGTTCTGGAAGGATGGGGATGGCAGTTCAAGAAGTTGGCTGAGGGATGGCAGCAATTCAGTGGCCTTAATGGCGAATCATCAGCACCGTTGAGTTGTAATTGAGTTACAAAGAAGCAAAGAAAGTTAGTTGAATTTGTGTCTCATTACTTTTGTCCCCACCCCTCATTGAGGAATAGAGTGTTATAGGGAAGAATTTGACAAAAAACCTTTTTTCTCCTTGTTTAAATGGACGAACCATCGACGTTATGTAGTAGTTCACTCCGAGGAAATCGACTGAGCCTGCAATTAGGACTGCACGCTGAGGAGAGAGACTTGCACAGGTGCAGAAAGATGATACATCCACCCCAAGAAACAAAATTACTACCTAGAGACATCTGAGGACCTAAAAGACATGTTCAGAAGGCTATTAAATCTGCAAATAGTTATGTATCCACCTTTCAGAAGTTCTCGTTCATAGGCGGTGAACTGCGGCAATCGACTGCTGGCCCTAAGTTCAGCCTTTGAGTTCTTTTCCACAGCTGCCTTCATTGCTGGAGGATAGTCACCTAAATAAGCTTTGGAGTATATTGCTTATCCAAACTCGGTCTTCAATCCGCGACTATAAAGAAGATTGTAGAAGCGAGAGTGAGAAACCGCTTCCATTTCTGACGGGTCGTCTTAAAAACATCAAGAAAGCTTTTAGTTTTTAGTAGCAAAGGAACTGACACAAATCTGCTTGAGCTATACCTTCAAAAAGTGGATGGGTGAACCATCCCACAAACCACTGTCGTACTTCATCGACGAATTCTGCACTCGCTCCATCATCTGCCTCTGCCCAGGACACTGAGTTTGCCATGCCGACCTTGCCTGAAGGGCTATTCATATATGTACTGTCCACCTAATCCAATGCTAGGAGTGCGCTTGTCACCTTTCGTTTCAGTAAAGAGACCGTGGTAGCTGCGGTAAGCATGTGCGTGAGCGAGAAGCATATGATGGCCGGCAAGGTATTGCGTCCAGGCGCAGTGCTCCTGAATTTTCCTTCGCATCATGACTGACTGTGGTTGACAACTTACAACCTCGATACCAGCCAATTGAGGCTTAAGGAAACTGATTTGAATTGTTTCTATCCAGACCATCACCGTAACTGGTTCCATGCTGATACGGTTCATCCCGGTATACGGGTGAGTGCTGATCGGTCCCATGAGGTTTGGATGCTACATTCGATCAAACGGCGCCGGTGGTGTAAAGGCGTAGAGCGTTTCCGCCCGGTCAGAGGGAGGTGCGGGTTCGACTCCCGTCTGGAGCTAGAAGCTTTGCTCGCAATAAACATGGCTGTTTTTAACTTTGACGAAGGTAGGAAATGGAGGTGATTATTTAACAAGGGAAGGGTCTAAAGCGGAGAGGGAGTCATATAGGGAGAATCCTCACCCTCAATTAGTATAAAAATGTGTTCCTTTTTGGCAAGTCGTTAAACCCAAGGAGTAGTAGGGGAGGGGGGTTGGAGTGAGCGGCGGCATTTGCTGTGATCAAAGTAAGAAGGCCTAAAGAAAAAAAAGAAAACACACTCGAGGTATTCTATACTTGGGGTTTAGAGGCTAATTAGCCCCCAACAAGATGGTTGGGGGTCGATGGCCGCTGAACGTCTGGTTAATATAAAAATGTGTTTCTTTTTTGCCAAGTCATTAAACCCAAGGGTTAGGTCCTGATCCCTGAAGATACAATGGAATCGGCGCCTCACGAGTTCGGGGGTTTTGTATGGCCGCGATGCCCTTGCAAGAGGTACGGAGCGCAGTGGATAGTGACGTTGCTCCAGGGAGGTCGGGTGTTCGATTCTTTTGCGCTGCTGCATTTTTGCATTTCAACTGATTGATTGAGACTTGAGGGATTCCGACATCTACAGCATTTTCAGGCGTCTTCTGTGCATTTTCCAGCTGTATGCTGTGGACAGTAACCTTCTTGCGATCTGGTTTTTACTGACCGGTTTTTTAAGCAAAAGGCAATGAGAAAGCCACTCTACCTAATGATGTATGTATAAGCATTCAACATCAGTGATATATAGGTACAAAGTGCTTAAAACAGGAGCACTGTTCGCAGTACGGACAGCGTATGTAAACGCTATCGCCTCCTCAGTTTGCTGACACACATGGACCAATGACATCGGCTCCATAGACGAAATCCGTTTGAAGACGTACCTCTCCGAAACACGAGTTCCACCCGAAAACTTTGCCATATGTGCAATTCTTGCTTGCATCTCCACGTCTATCAGTTCATCTTACGGATCCCAATCTTCTTCTGGTTCTTCCACCACTTCCAGCTATTCGTTTTCGTTAACTTCAAGTTGACACTCTTCGAAGTACTTGAGTATGCCGGTCATCCGTTCGGACAGTTTGTTGTCCTCTCTCGAAGGCTCATTGTCTAAAGGTGGACTACATTTCAGCGTGAGCATGTGGATCACCATTCAATTTAGGTCAGTCAGCATTTAGCTGTAAAATTAGGCAAAAACCTCTGAAAATAGCACAGATGTCAGAATCTTTCAAATCTCATCCAATCAGGTGAAATGCAAAAGTGCAGCGAGAACGAAAGTCGAACCCCAGACCTCCCTCCGCTGAAGCGGCGTCACTGTCCACTGCGCTCCTAGCCGCTTGCAGGCGAATGCATCGCGGGCGTACATGCCCCCCCCCCAACCAGGCTCAAGCGTAGGCTGCGATTTCTCGCAAAAATTTACGACCCCCCCCCTCCAGAAGGGTCTTGGTACGACCCCTCCCCCTCATCGAGAAAATTTATGGATTTCAATGTTAACTTGTCTCTTATGTTGCAAACACATTTAGAAAATGTGAAAGAAAGAAAAAATAATTAATAAAAATGAATTAATGAAGTTATGACGCAAATAATTTAAAAAATGAAATTTCTTAGGCATGGCAACGACATGGCAACATTCTGAGCACCGCTTCTTCTACGGAAAGACGACGTCATTTGGATATAAACGCAAAGAGGACGTCATTTGGATTTGCATGTAATAAAAATTGAAGTAGTCATTGTATGTAGATAATACATTTTTAAGCATTTTCCAAAACAGCTGAAATGCATCGATTGCTGCTCAGTTTTCGCAGTCATGGCACGACACATTTTTTAATTGAGAGATGTGACTACCGAAGCTGTAGCAGAAAAAAAAAATCAGCCCTTTCTAAAGCCACCTTCCATCCGATCAGGTGGAGTGGTTTTCCTATCCTGGATTTTTCCAAAAACAAAATATTTCCTGAGCAAGGAAACCACTGCAGCTGAAACTGGAGTTCTCAACAGTACAGCTTTTATTTAGTTACTTGTTCAAAAAATCAAGTCTTTCCTATGCCTTGCGATCAGGTGAGATCATGCACAAATTTTTTTTCAAAAATAATCATTTTTCTACCTGAACAGATCGATGTAACGCTGAAATGTAGCATTAGGAAAGCACAATTTTTGTTTGATACATATCAAAAACGCAGCTCATCAGGAGCCATTTTCGATGTGATCAAGATGGATCGCTGGTCGATCGCTCGTCGATATGATTGGAAGGTGCTATACTTGTTCTTTGTTCATCCGGTCGTAACTCGTTCAGTTTTGAGAGCTGTGCGAATTCGGGTAGCATTAAGAATACAGGAAGAAATTCTCTTTCTTATGAGCATAAAACCACTTTTTGGAAAAGGCATCTTCATGCGCGGCAGGGAGAGTGCGATTTTTGCTCGAAAAAATTGGAGTAGTTTTACAAAAATGGACATAACTCTCCTAATTTTGAGGATTATGCAAACGCGGGCGGAATTCGGAAAACTAGACGAAATTCTCTTTCTTATGAATATAAAACCATGTTTTGAAAAAGGCATCTTCATGCGCGGCACGGGGCTGCGATTTTCGGCAAGTATTTCCGCAAAAATCGCAGCCACGGTGCCGCGCATGAAGACGCCTTTTTTGAAAAGCAGTTTTAACATCATCAGAAAGATCATTTTCTCTAGTTCTTCAAGTGCCAACCGCTTTTGCATAGCTCTAAAAAGTAAGAGAGTGATGTTCATTTTTGTAAAACTACTCCAATTTTTCCGAGCAAAAATCTCACCCCCCCCCCCTTCCGCGCATGAAGATGCCTTTTTTGAAAGGCGCTTTTGCGGTCATTGAAGTTCTTTCTAGTGAGAATTTCTTCTAGTTTTTTAAATGTCACTCGCATTTGCATAACTCTCAAAATTGAGCGAATTACGTCGGTTGGAAAAAGTACATGTATAGCACCTTCCCATCACATCGAGGAGCGATCGACCAGTGATCCATCTATCTCGATCACATCGAGAATAGCTCCAGATGAGCTGCATTTTTTATTATTATGTACCAGTAAAAAGTTAAGCTTTTGCGAAGCTACATTTCAGCTCTAGAGATCGTTTCGTTCAGGTAAAAAATCTTTATTAAAAAAAATTTGGGCATGACCTCACCTCATTACAAGGAAAATCGTTTAGGAAAGGGCGGATTCTATTAGGTTGTAACGAAATAAATGGCACTGAACCACTGTAAATTTAAACAGTTAATATCTCGGCTTGTAGGCAAGTTTATTAATCAAAATAAAACATTCTGATTCTACACAACTTTGCCAACGTGACACAAGCTTTTTATCCCAGTAGCATAAAAATCAGAAGTTCTGGAATTGACGAAATCTTCGAAGGCACTTGTTGGTATTTGAATATTTTCCCTACCAAGAAGTCGCCAAGATGCTTGAAGAAATGGTAGTCTGTTGGAGAGAGGTAGGTAGAAAACGGAGGATGTGGTAGAGTTTCAATGCTCAGCTCATTCAATTTCTGCAACGTCATTCGTGCTACATGGGGGCGAGCATTGTCGTGCAGAAGGAGAACTCGCCTTCGGTTTACCAAGGCCGGCCGGATAGCCGTCAACTTTCTCATCATTTCAATTTCAATGCAGTACTTCTCTGCCGTGATGGATTCACCGGGAGCGAGGAAGCTGTGGTGAATAATTCCCAGCGAACACCACCATACTGTCACCGTTACTTTCTTTTGGTGCAATTCCGGCTTCGCAAAAACCTTGGGGCTCTCATCGCTGTCCACCCACTGTGCCGATCGTCGCCTGTTGTCGTACATTATCCATTTCTCGTCACAGGTTACGATGCGATCAAGGAATGGGTCCGTTTCGTTCCGTAGAAGCAGTGCGGACGAGATCTCACATCGTCGGTTTCTTTGCTCCTCAGACAGCTCGTGAGGCACCCATCTTTCCAGCTTTTTGGTCTTTCCAATTTCCTTCAGATGCCGGGCAGCTGTGTTGTGACTGACGCCAAGAACCTTCGCTATCTCCCTGGTACCTTTGTGTGGATCCTCCTCTACCACATCTCTCAGCTTGTCCTCATCAACATCACTATGCCTCCCACGACCTTCATGTTCTTCCAAGCTCTCATCTCCATTCCGGAACTTCTAATACCAACGATACGCCGTCCGAATTGTGGAACATCCTTGACCGAATGCGGCGTTGATCTTCTCGTCCGCCTCCTTAGCTGTAGTGCCCAGCTTGAATTCATACAAGTAAATGCCTCGGATTACCCTTTTGTCCATCTGCAAAAAAGTCAATAAAACTCTAAAGTTTTCTCACTTTTACATACATAGAAAATTTGGTGCTCACCGGTAGAGCAAAGTTTGCGCTTCTGAATGATATGCCACATGTTACGGTTTGTTCTTGATCAAACGCGTAAAGACGTGCCAAAAAATGGCGCGAGCCAGTGCCATTTAATTCGTTACAACCTAATTGAATGTATACAAAATAGAAATAGTTGTTTTCTAAAGCTTCATGCCAGCTTTAGAGATCGTTCCATCCAGGAAAAAACTTTATTTATGAAAAAAATTGAGCGTGACATCACCTGAACGCAAGGAAGACCGCATAGGTAGGATTGATTTTTTGAGCAAGTGCTAAATAAAGTCTGTGCTGTTGTGAACTCTAGTTTCAGCTCCAGTGGTAGCCTTGTTCAGGAAGCATTTTGCTTTTGAAAAATTTTAAGAAAAATTCCAGGAAAATCACTCCACCTGATCGGATGAAAGGTTGCTTAGGAGAGGCCTGATTTTTTCCTGCTACAAACTGAAGCTTAACTTTTGATGAAATCCATACACAAAAATTAATACAACAACTATTTAAATTTTTATTTAATTATTATTAGATTCGAATAAAAATCACGTCTTCTTTCCGTAGAAGAAGCGGTGCTCAGGGTGTTGCCATGTCGTCGCCATGCCTAAAAAAATCTTCATTTAATCGATTTATTTGCTTTAAAACTTTATTAATTGAATAATAATAATTATTTTTTATTATTTACAAACCTCTTCTGACAATGCTTGCGAAAAAACCAGTAGCGGTGGTTGTGGCACTGAGTTGCTTAGAGCCTGAACTCGATCCTGGGAATAATTGCTATTTCTTTGCTGCTGATTCTTGAAGCGGTTGGGTTGCGACGGTAGAGAAGACGTTTGTGGTTGATGAGAAGCTGAACTTTGCGGTTGGTTTTGCCTCCTTTCGGCTTGACCTGTTCTACCGCTGGTTCCAATACATAGATTTTGGACACTTTCCAACGGTTGTACAGAATTTCGAGCTGTGTGACCGATCGAAGCACTTCCAGCATACTCCTTGTCGTCTAGCTTCCATTCGTCGTTAACTTCAGGTGTTGGAAATTTGTCGCAATACTGAGGAGGATGGGATCCTCCACACAAGCAGATCCTTCGTTTGGCGACATGCTTCGTTTGTTGAGGGGTGGTGTGTGACCTCACAAAGTTGTTTGATCTGTGATTGTCGGATCCAGACAAAGTCCTCGTTGTGAGTTCGGTCGTTTCCTGTAGCGTGATGATATCGTCAATTGCGTCCATGATGTCGCCTACTTCGAACGGAATGTCGGCATTCCTTTCCTTTCGTATCACTGTACTGCAAATGTGTTCCGCAAATTTCGATAAAATTAAACGGCGCCACACTCTGTCTGCGTTAAGTGATACTCCAGTTTGCTCCAGATGTACGACTCGTGAAGAAATTGATGACAGTGTTTCACGACAGCTTTTGGGAGTATTATTAGCTCGAGGTATGCGCTGGATTTCGCTGATGAGAATATCCGCCATGCTTTCGGATCTGTCGTACTGCTTTTTCAAGATATTCACTGCTACGCTGTATTTTTCTCCAATAACTGGAATGCTGTTGATTGAAGCTGCTGCTTTTCCTTTGAGCGCTTGCTTCAAGGACAGGAATTTGTCTTGGTCAGATAGGTCAACGTCGTCATGTATCAACGACTGGAAGACTGACCAGAACGTGGTAAATTCCCTGAAGTCTCCTGAGAATATTGGGACCTCAAGTAGTGGACGTCTGATCCGCTGGCTTCGGTCGCCTGTTGGTAGTAGACGTCCTTCATGATCGTTTGTACCGTTATTGTGACTTCTAGTGGCCTGGTGACTGACACTTGAAGCCACATCCGCTGTGAGGGCGGCTTGCTGCGCCAGTTCCTCTAAACGGGATTCTATTTTGTTGAGCCATTGACATGTTATGATGTCCAGACTGTTTGCATCATCTTCTAAATGCTTGTTCAAATCCATCATGAGCTTTCCTGCTCTTTTTGTCGATCCTTTCGATGGCTTCCTTAACGTATTTGTCCAGTAACTGCTTGCCTTGTGATATTCCTCGTGAAAGGTAGTTCAAGTCAGCAGTCTTTCTTCTGATATACTCCTCGCATTGCGCTTTCTCCGGTGGAAATTCGAATGGGTTTCGGAGTTCTTCGATTTGACCATTGTTGGATCGAAGGTGCTTACATGTGCTGGAGATCTTCGTCTTCAAGGCTTGAACATCGGCCATTTCTATCGCGTTTTGGTGAATTTCTCACAAATATCTAAGATTTCGTGACGTCTGAAATTCACCCGCTATTTGAAATGGTTCGAGTAGTTCTACGCTCAAGGCTTTTCCTGCCACCCGCTTCTTTTTCTTCTTTCTTAGGATCCTCGTAGAAAATTCGCTATGAAATTTAGAATTTCCTTCTGGTTCCTCGGTAGAGGACTTGCGAAGAAGGTATTCTTTCGATTTCCTTTCCTTGGTCGGAATAAAAATTCGTTTGCTCTCTGGTTTCTCCGAGGAGAACTCGCATAGAGAGCTTTTTTGTTTCCCTGGTTCCTCGTGAGAGGACCCGCAAAGGAAAATTTAGATTTGTCGGCTGCTTCTCAAGAGGAGAACTAGCTCAGATGACAATCAAGTCCTGGTTTCTCCGAAGAGAACTCGCGAAGGACTTAGGGTTGCTTTCTGGTTTCTCCGGAGAGAGCTCGGAAAGAAAGCTAATAAAAACCCGTCTGTTTCTCACTGAGGAGAACTAGCGCAGACTTGGTGTTTTCCACGGTCAATGCACCAATTTTGTGTATTACCAATGGGGTGGCTTTACTATTCAGTGGAACAAAGGTTTATTCTCACGATTTTATAGTAGAACCGCCAATAGTGGTACACGCATCGTATACATATATACACAATTTCAGTGAGCGTAGCCACGATATGGCGACATTCTGGTCGCAATCGGTATCACATGTGTAAACCAAAAAGGCGATGCCGCACTCGAGCCGGGAGATTACGTTCATGAGTGCCTTCTTACGGTATCGCTAGGTTGTGCCTGTGGATGATATTCAATGGTGCTTATCTTATATTGCTTAGCCAGGCATCTTAAGTCTCATCATTCAAGTCAAGATGTCCTATATATGATAATACATTAATACATAATATATGTAGATGTAATCCCTGGTTGGGTATTCACAACAATGCTTGCGAAAAAAACCATCCATCCAAAAAATTTCTTCCTTCGGAACCATGTCGAAGTACGACCCCCTCCCCACCTTGAGCCAAAGTACGACCCCCTGCGGCACCTGTCCAAGCTCTTTGAGATTAAAGAAAAAGCATGGCTGGACTACCAAAAAAATCCATGTCTTCAGGCTAGTGAACGCTTCAGGCTTATTAAAACTAAATTTGATCGCCTTATCAAAAAGTACAATAGCTACATCGAACGAAAACTTTTGGACAATCCAAAAAAATGCTCGTTATATAAGTTGTTGAACTTAAGACTGAAGCAGTCAACTAAGATCCCTACGCTAGTTGATGATGAGGGTAACTCAGCTGTCAGTGATTTTGAAAAAGCCTCCATGCTAGCCGCACATTTTAAAAAATTATACTCCATTGAGGCTGATAATGAAAGCTGGTCTGAGTTAGCCTTTTCCACTCAAAGTGCCTCACCTGATAGCTTTGTTTGGTTTCACAAAGAGGACATTTTCAAGCATCTGAGTAACTTACCGCTATCTTATACCACTACTCCTGATGAAATACAATACAATACAATACAATATTTATTGAGCCAAAAGTATTACAAAATCCGTTTATCACAAAAGAACACAGCAAAAATTGGCTCTCAAAAGACCAGCAAAAGTGGAGGAAAATTATTGATTCGAAAGTGATGTGAAAACAGATGAGCACTAAAAAATTGCAAGGAAGGTTGCTTTTTGGAGATCTGCGAAAAATGGTTTCTTCGATGAATTGAATCGAGACGCGAAAAGTGCTTTTATTCAAGCTGTTCACTCACTGAAAAAGGTACTTGTACCCTATCAAAATATTCAGTTTTTTGAGTGTCTTATTGAATTTGGTAGTGACAACTATTTTTTACAAGTATTGATGTCCAATAGCCGAAACGTGCACAATAGTTTATCAAAAAAAGTTAAGCGCAGTCTCATGTAAGTAAAAAGTTATTTTTAAGGGAAATCTTCATTCTACCGGTCTATCTCCAAGACATAGAGACTGATTTGCTATCTGAGATTTAGGGAAAAGAAACATCAGAAAAATCCGCTTTGTTTGAGGTGTGCTTCAAGTTTGTGATTGAAGTTAGCAGGGGTTGACGAAGAAACTATTGCGTTAGGCAAGCTATTCCATGTTCTTACAGCTCGTACTAGAAAAGATCCTAAGAACTGTTGGGAGCGAACTCGACCTATGAAACTGATGACCTCTAGTTCTATCAGTAAAATCTAAGAAATTAAATATTTCTCTTTTATCAATATCTAAACAGCCAGAGAAAATCTTGAATACGAGATTTTGATCATACAAAATTCTTCGTAGCTTAAGTGAGTTTTCACCAAGCGTTGCAAGTCTTTCTTTATAGCTTACATGATACAAACCGTTTCTTGAGAAAATTGCGTTCGTGAATCTTTTCTGCACTTTTTCGATTTTGTCTTTGTGGACGATCTTAACAGGTGACCACAGTGGTGTGCAGTATTCCAAAAGTGGCCTTACATACGTGGAAAAAAGTTTGAATAGGGTAGACATACTGTGAGTTTGAAATGCTCGCAAAATGAAGTTGGATCTTCTGTATGCCGTTGTTATTGTTTCATCAATATAGTCTTCGAAACACAGCGAATCGGAGTATTTGATGCCCAGGTCTCTCACAAATTTTGTGTTCCTCAAAGTTTCATTTCCTAAGAAAAACGAAAGATCTCTTGGGTGAGAGCTCCCGATGCACATAACTAAAGTTTTTTCGTGTGAGATGTCAAGCATCCACTTCGTTGACCAAGCATGTAAAGCATCTAGACCTTGCTGAAGTGCATTTGGATTATTAATGGAATAGATTTTGGAATCGTCAGCATATATGGAACATGATACTCCGAGAGGAAGGCAATTAGGCAAATCATTGATGTAGAGCAGAAACATTAAAGGTCCCAAGCATGTTCCTTGAGGAACCCCGCTCAAAGTTTCGTATTTATTCGAAACAGCATCGTTTACCATAACCGTTTGAGTTCTCTCGGTAAGAAAAGATTGCAAAAACCTTAGAAGGCACCCTTCAATGCCGTAGGCCTGTAGTTTTGAAAGCAGAAGGCACAATTTGAAGGAGTCAAAGGCTTTTGCGTAATCAATATAACATGCAGTAATGTAGCCTCTAGTATCCATTATCCTTTGCCAAGCAGGAATAGTTGAAATGAGCGCTGTAACAGTTGATCTCTTTTGAAGAAAACCATGCTGAAAGTTTGTGATAAGATTATTTGTTTTCATATAATTATAGATCTGTTCGCGTGCAATTCTTTCGAGAACTTTACTAGTTGAAGAGGTAAGACAAATGGGCCTGTAGTTTTTGAAGTCAGTTTTGTCTTCCTTTTTAAATACTGGTTTAACGAAACTCTTTCTCCATAATGAAGGAACCTCACCATGAAGTAGAAACCAATTGAGTAGAAGCGTCAGTACTGGAGTTAATCCCACAGCGGCTTTTTTAAGAAAAATATATGGAATATCATCAGGTGAGGTGGAGTTTCGAGTAGGCAAGCTAGTTAATGTTCTGTAAACTAGGTCACTGTTAATATCAAGAAAATCTAATTTTGAAGAGGTAAATTTTGGGCAATGGTAGCCTACATCCGGATGTTTTTTGTAAACTGATTTGAAGTATGAAGCAAACACGTTTGCCTTTTCAAGATCGGATTTACAAAGTTCACCGTTCTCTTTGAATATGGAAAGAATGTTGTTTTTTGACTTGAGCCTACTGATAACGAAGTTATAAAAAGCTTTTGGATTCCTTGAATCAGCTATCCTTTCCTCTCTTCGTAAGCTAAGGCGGGCCAGCTCTCTTTTGAGTTTTCTTGAGAAACGATTGTACTTCTGGGTACCAATAATTAGTCGAGCCTTGTACAATTTCTTTACTTTAAGGGCAAGATTTCTTATCCTTATTGGATAGCGAGATTCCTCATCGTTGGTATGTTTCAATGGGATGTATTCTCTAATAAGACTATGACAGTGTTGCAAGTAGATAGCGTAACACTGATCTGCTGATTCACATTGGGAAATAAGGTTGCGCCAGTTGGTTTGTGAAAGATTTTCACAAATGGCAGTATAGTCCCCACTAATGAAATCGTAGTAAGCGCGACTCGAGCTTTTCTTGAAGCCGTCTAAATTGATTTTAAAAGAAACCGCGTTGTGATCAGAGGTGGAGAAAGGAGCAATGGTTTTCACTTCGTGAACGATATCGCTTTGATTAGTTAGAACTATGTCTAATATGTTGCATCCTAAAGTAGGATCATTAACCAGTTGAGAGAGAGCATACTCATTACAGAATTGCTGAAATTCGCGAGGTAATCCATAAACTTTTCTTGTACAGGTGGTTTGAGACCAATCAATCGTGGGAAAATTCATATCTCCTACAATTGTACAGTTCATGCCCTCATCAAGGATATTAGCTATATATGCTAAGGTTTCGCGGAACGCTAAAGAGTCACAAGCGGGGCTCCGGTAAATAAGTATGAAATACGTGACATTTTGTTCATTGTTGACAACTAGGGTAAGGCATTGGCAGTAATGAGTGAAGTTTCGTGAGCAAAGTAGATGATGAGATAACTTATTATGTACCAGGGCTACAACACCTCCACCATTCATCGTACCTTCGCGGTCGCACCTGTAAATGTTATACGACGAATACCTGCCTACTTCATCAAAAAAGTAGCTGTAGCCTTAGTAGCTCCTCTCGAGCACATTTTCAATTTTAGTTACATGCATAGCGAAATTCCAAATCGATGGAAGCATGCATTTGTCACTCCTATCCCCAAAAAACCACCACACGGCTTAGTATCTAATTATCGTCCTATTAGTATCACATCAGTGTTTTCCAGAATATTTGAGAAAATTCTGAAAGTGGCTCTTGTAAACCATATAGAAACACATGAGGTTATACCTAAGAGTTGGTTTTAGAGTCGGAAGATCGACTGAGACCTTGATGCTATCTACCTTAGATGATTGGACCAAGTCACTGGATGATAACACTGATGTTGATGTGGTCTTTTTTGATTTCAGCAAGGCTTTTGATAAGGTGCCCTTCAAAGAACTTACTTTCAAGCTTCAAATTTTTGGAATTCATCCCAGAATTGTTAAGTGGGTAAAGAACTTCATCACAAATAGATCCTTCCAAGTAAAGGTGAATGACAAATTTTCGCGCACGTACTCAATAACAAGTGGCGAACCCCAGGGGGGTGTATTGTCACCGATTCTTTTCATCATCTACACTTCCGATTTACCTGTCTTAGTTGAAAGGCGTGGCGTTAAGTGCAAAATGTTTGCAGATGATATAAAAGTATACAAGAATATTACCAGTGAAGAGGATCACCTTGCTCTCCAATGTGCTGTTTCAGATGTTGCCGATTGGTCGGACAGGTGGAAATTACCTATCTCAGCTCAAAAAACTCGGGTTTTTCATCTAGGCAATTCAAATTCGGTTAAACACATTTACAGCCTTGGTGGTTGCCAACCTACTCAGTGAAAACAGTCTGCGTGACCTGGGCTTCATCTTAGACAAAAAACAGTTTTTCAGAGCATTGCGAGACAATTGCAAAGAAAGCTGAAAGAGTTACTTACAACATTTTTAGAGCGTTGTCTACAAATTCAAAAACTCATTTGCTTCTTGCATACAAATCATATGTTCGCCAATACTGGAGTATGGCACCACTGTGTTCAATCCTCACCTTAAGCGCTGCATACAGAGGCTAGAATCCGTTCAGAATAGCTACACTAGAAAGCTATGGTTACGCTTAAATGGCTACGACTATACCTCCGTTCCATCAGCGCCTGATCGTAATAAAATATTCGAGCTGGGATCACTTGCTATTCGTAGGAAGCGAAACGATCTAATTATGATTTTCAAGATGATGACTGGAAAGGTTGCACTTCCACTTACTGAGCTTTACACAGTCCATCATTCTACCACTAGGGGCTGCAGATCTAAAATTCACTATTTTACGGCCAAAAGTTGTGTTCGTGCCTCCTTTTTCACTCAAAGGTTTACTAAAAATGTTTACTAAAAAACATACTTTGCCATCTTCGATTAACCAATATAAAAAGCTCGTTGGTAGTTATCTTAAGACTCGCTAATTCGCCGTTTCTTGTATTTTTGTGTTTATTACCAATGTGTTGTCTTGCTAGTCTTTATTTCGTCGCGTGTTATCATACACGTATAAATAAATAAATAAATAAATAACGGGCAAGAAACAGATGCAATGGCTACAATACCGCCCGCGTCGCGCGGTCAAAAAGACGGTTTGCGACGGAAAAATCCGTCGCAAACCGTCGCATGCTCATAACTCCTTTATCTAGAGTTGTTTCAGAAACAGTTGGTACCATTCGATTTGTCTCCTCGAGATCTATAAAACCATGTATAAAACTTTACCCGGCCGCTATGTTTTCGCCGTGGGTGGCCTAAAAAATAACTGCAGCGGGCTTTTGCGATTGGAGCACCTTATTTTCCAGGACGTGCAGTGTTTTCGGAGTATCGCAAGCATGGCGTGCGTTGTCAGTGCTCTTTCATGTCTGGAATGTTCCGAGAGTGCGCCGTGCAAAATGCATATAGGATCGAACCTATCAATCGAATGGGCGGAAGCATGCCCACTGGGTTTCTATCTTCACTTACTGGAAAATGTAAAGCCTTCAAGAATATTTCGAGACGTTTAGAGAAATTTTTCAAAAATTTCCAGACGCTCTACTCGGGAATTGCTTCAATCTGTCCCCGCGAGACTTATGAGTACACCGTGAGCAATATGTGTAGAGATGAACCTATCAATCGAGTGAGTTCGACAACAGGTAGAGTGAGCGTTTGGAGAATTCTGTCATAAATTTCTGGCAGCCCTACTAAGGAATTGCTCTAATGCTCTCCAGCTAGACTTTAGAGTGCGTCGTGAACAACGCATATAGATTGCACGCGCGGGAGTGTTCGGAGCGCAATAACTCTTTCGAGTTCAAATCGTTTCGGCTGTAACTCGTGGGTGTTGTAGGCAGTAAAACGTTGTAGTAGCACACTAAAGTAGAACGGTGTAGCTTAACTAGAGGCAGCGTTACATGGGTGCGAAAATGCAGGTGAGGCTTGTGTGACGCATTTTTTTCCCGATTTCGGTGGACCACTGCGGGAAGATCCGACGAGCAAACGGCCTTGAAACGCGCAGACAAACAGAGAGCTTAAGGTGCTTCACTATGACGTGCTCAGAACTCTTCAGCTCCCTAAACTCTCTTAGCCTCAGCTGCCAGTGTAAAGCGGCGGAAGATAGCGGTTAGAGTTTCTTGCGCACTTACTCGCCCAGATGTGAGTGTTCGGCATTCGCAATGGTACCATTCTGTTTAGCATTAAAAGCGCTATCGAACGGTACCAATCCCGACCGATTCTGGAAACATCGATTTTTTGACAGTTTCGCATCGAGGGCGAGGCCGCGGCAGACAGACGATGACGTCATCGAAAACCGATGTTTTCGAAATGGGTCATGCTTGGTACCGTTCGATAGAGCTTTTCATGCTGAATTGAATTATGTTACTGAGAGTAGAGAAACCTGTATTCTGAGAGAGTAAGAGCGAGGAGAACGTCGACCGCTGTTGTGCTAAATTGCACGCGCGGGTGTGTTCTGAGAGCAAAACTCTGTCATTTGTGAACCTTTCCGGTTGCAGCTTATGGGTTTTGTAGGCAGCAAAATGCTCTAGTAGAGCTCTAAAATACAGCGATGTAGCTTATGATTGGACAAAGTTACAGGGGTGCGAAAATGCAGGCGAGGCTTGTGTGACACGTTTTTTTTCCAAATTCAGTCGACCCCTCCGGGAAGACACAGAGAGCTAATGGCCTACAAAAGCGCAGGTGAGCAGAACGCTTGAGATTCTTTACGAAGGCATGCTCGCAACTCCTTAGCTGGTTAAACTGCCTTAGCACCAGCTGCCATTTTAGGGCGGCGGAGTTGTAGTGTTGAATTTACCTGCGCCATTATTCGCCCAGGTTTGAGTATTGCACACTCACAGTTTTACCGTTCTGTTCGGCATGGAAAAACGCTATCGAACTTTACAATTTCGACCGATTTTGGAAACATCGATTTTTTGACAATTTCCCATCGAGGACGGCGGCGCTCCAGGCCGAGCCTGCGCGGACGACGACGTCATCGAAAGGCGATAATTTCGAAAATTGGCCAAACTTTCTCGTCCAAAATCACCTAGGGATTACGAATCCGACGCTCGTTTTTGAAAATTCCGCCGTCTTCAGCAGGTTACTTCCCGTTTGAGGGTGGTCGTGTCAGGACCCCCGATCACCCTCAGTTATCGGTATGGGCGGTCTCCTGCCGTAAGCGTCCGAATGAACTTCGGCATCGTGTTCGGCACCCCGAATAAGTCCCCGCCCCTATACGAAGTTTGAGCAAAATCGGTGATCCTGACCCGACCACCTCCAATTATCCTGAAGAATATCCAAAACCTACCGAAATCGGCGAAACTTTCAAAAACGGACGTCGGGTTCGTAATCAGCGCCCCAAATAACCCCTAGGTGATTTTGGACGAGAAAGTTTGGCCAATTTTCGAAAATATCGATTTTCGATGACGTCATCGTCCGCGCAGGCTCGGCCTGGAGCGCCGCCGTCCTCGATGGGAAATTGTCGAAAAATCGATGTTTCCAGAATCGGTCGGGATTGGTACCGTTCGATAGCGCTTTTAATGCTAAACAGAATGGTACCATTGCGAATGCCGAACACTCACATCTGGGCGAGTAAGTGCGTAAGAAACTCTAACCGCTATCTTCCGCCGCTTTAAACTGGCAGCTGAGGCTAAGAGAGTTTAGGGAGCTGAGGAGTTCTGAGCACGTCATAGTGAAGCACCTTAAGCTCTCTGTTTGTCTGCGCGTTTCAAGACCGTTTGCTCGTCGGATCTTTCCGCAGTGGTCCACCGAAATCGGGAAAAAAATGCGTCACACAAGCCTCACCTGCATTTTCGCACCCCTGTAACGCTGCCTCTAGTTAAGCTCCACCGTTCTACTTTAGTGTGCTACTGCAGCGTTTTACTGCCTACAACACCCACGAGTTACAGCCGAAACGATTTGAACTCGAAAGAGTTATTGCGCTCCGAACACTCTCGCGCGTGCAATCTATATGCGTTGTTCACGACGCACTCTAAAGTCTAGCTGGAGAGCATTAGAGCAATTCCTTAGCAGGACGGCTGGAAATTTATGATAGAACTCCCAAACGCTCACTCTACCAGTTGTCGAACCCACTCGATTGATAGGCTCGATCCTACATGCAGTGTGTGCGGCACACTCCAAAGGCTCGTCGGACTGCCTGGAGCAAATCCTAAGTAGGGCGGCCGGGAATTTCATGTAAAATTCTCCAAACGGTGCAAGATAGTCTTGAAGGCTTTACATGTTCTGTTAAATGAAGATAGAAACCCAGTGCGCATGCTTCCGCCCATTCGATTGACAGGTTCGATACTATATGCATTGTGCACGGCGCACTCTCGGAACATTCCAGGCATGACAGAGCACTGACGACGCACACCATGCTTGAGATATTCCGAAAACACTGCACGTCACATGCACGTCCTGGAAAATAAGGTGCTCCAATCGCAAAAGCCTGCTGCAGTTATTTTTTTAGGCCACCCACGGCGAAAACGCGGTGGCCGGGTAAAGTTTTATACATGGTTTTATAGATCTCGAGGAGGCGAATCGAATGGTACCAACTGTTTCTGAAACAACTCTAGATAAAGGAGTTATGAGCATGCGACGGTTTGCGACGGATTTTTCCGTCGCAAACCGTCTTTTTGACCGCGCGACGCGGGCGGTATTGTAGGATACTGATTTAGAACGTGAGCTCCTGTGTTATATTGTGACACATGCACGTGTCTTTCTATCAAGGTGAATATCCACTGAATACATCGTGACAACACTCCCCCCTTGCTAAGGACCCGTTTATACTTTGACGCCGTGCGACGCGACGCGAAGTACAGTGGCCACATTGATCAGGTGATGGGATCCACCAATATGGACACCATGGATGCCATCGCGTCTCTCCGCGGCGGAAGTATAAACGGGTCCTTAGACGCGAGTGGGGAGGGGGGGGAATGGGGTCACGATCTTCACCATAGGTGTAGAACACACGGCTACTGCATAAGTCTTTTTCGTTTCGTTCAACACAAAACAATAACGGCTGGTCCACATATTCACCTCCTCCCGTGACCTTACTTGCGCCTGGGATTATTTAATGATTATTTAATGTTGATTATAATGATTATTTAATGTTATAAAAATGATAATATCAAAAAATGATACAAATAATTGTAGGTTTTAAAAGTAACCCGAGACAAGTCGTAGAGCTCAGAAGAATATTGACATATGCTGGACATGGACGAGATGAGCAATCCAGCCTTTACTATTAGGTTGGCAACTAATTTCGTGGACTCTCAAGAATCTTCAGCAAAACTCTTTATTAACAAATAACTAATAACAATCTTTAATTAAAATAAGATCCACAGAACGCAGAAGTGCTTCCCATATATCAGGTAGCTGGTCTATCCCACGGCCATAGAGTTATTGTGCTTTTAAGGCCAAGAATCTTTGGAGGTGCATTTTGACCCGGTCCACATTATTAAATCGTCTTCCAACCAAGAAGTACTGCACCGAACTAAAAATATGGTAGTCACTCGGCGCAAGGTCTGTGCTGTAAAGTGGATGAGTTTGACGCTTCCAGTCAAGGTCTTCTATTTTTTGAGGCGTCCGGTTCGCTACGTTCTCTTCGTTTGGTGGTGTCAAAAAGGTATTATCTTCTGGGAGCTCATCAAGAACGGTTCCAGCATCAATGCTGTAATCTACTCTTCTCAACCGGGCCGCGCGCAGGCTGAACTCCGCTGGAATCGGTTCAGACAGATTTTCAGGAGCGGAATTATTTATCAGCAAGATAACGCCAGATCACACGTCGAGCGTCTAACTCACCCACCTTACAGCAAAGGCCGTGCGCCAAATGACTAGCACCTTTACAGCACGCTGCAGCACTTCTTGGTTGGAGGACGACTTATTAATGTGGACCATGTCAAAATGCACCTACAAGGATTCTTGGCTGCAAAAGCACAAGAATTCTACAGCTGTGGGAAGGGCCAGGTAGCTGATAAATGGGAAGCAGTCCCACGTTCCAACAGATCTTACTTTGGTTGAAAACTGTTATTTGTTATTTGTTTATGAACACTTTTGTTGAAGGCGCTTAGTTGCCAACCTAATATCTAGACGTGCTGTTCGAGGATCATGCGGTGCTTGTCGCCGCCGTTAAAGCCCCGCACATTTCCGTGGCAACGCCGCGGTCCTTAACCATAGGGCAAGGATGCAGCTCGCCGCTGATTTCGCGCCGATTCGGCGCCGGCAGAGACTATCTGCGCCCTAGCCTTTCGCGCGGCGGGCAGCGGACAGAGCGCGTACGAATAGCAGCAGTAGGTCCCGGCTAGAAATACTATACCTCACGGACCCGTGCCTCTGCGGCTTGCTGCCGGCAAGAACGCGGGAACATCATGACTCATCGTTTTCGCCGCCCTCCGCCCGCAGCTCGCCACCTGTATGCTATTTCGCGCCGTTAATGTTCTTCACTTCAGGAAATGGGTAAGTGTATGAATTCGAGCGTCTTATCTGGAACGAGGGTGGGATATGTATTTGAGCACCTCTTCTGGAACGACCGAAGAGGTATGAAGTAGTGCTGCCTGATGCTTCCATTCAGCTCGTTTTTTCTTCAAGAGTCAGCCACAGAACAACGGAGTGGAAGCCGCTATAGAAAATCTGCTAAACGGAGTCGACTGGAAGAAGGTGAGCGTACACATTTGAAAAGAGCATATTTGTTCTTGACGAGTGCAAAACGGACGTAAATTACCGTGATGCTAAACAGCTGTCACGTTCAGCGTACTCGTCATCTGCGACGCTTCCTCCTTAGAGCGTTTAAACGTGGTTAATTAGCATGGTGGAGTGATGTAGGCATCCTATAACTAGATCACGTTACGGTGTTCTGTGCACGTCCTGTGGCGAATGTATCAGCTGCCGTCCCGGTGATCATCGAGTTGATTGAGCGAGCGCCAGCAGCGTCTCCATTCATCCCTTTTACGTGCCAGGGTGCTGCAATGGATCCTCTCCCTCGAGAGCCACGATGAATGACGTCAAGTCGTCTCTATTGAAGGACTCCGCGCCCTATTCGCCAATCGTGCGACTGTGCGCGTCCGGAGAGCTCTGTTTGAAGGGGTTCTTCATGCTGCACGTGTTTGGGTCCTGGTTTTCTTCCTCGTACTCCTTGCGCGTGTCTTGTGGGGTTCGATCGTTCATAACATGTCGTTTCTCACGTTTCTCATGTATCTTGTGTGTTTACTCGTGTTAGCAGTGTTGCTATCCCTTATTCTGTTGTTGCCATATCTTGCTATTCTCCGGATATTCGTCTGTCATGTTGTTCCCTGTTCAAAATGTTCTTGGTTTCCTCTGTTTGCCCTGCCATTGCCTTAGGTGGTGTTTGGCCTCTTCACAAAGTGTTTTCTTTTTCTATTTCGTCAGTATTCGTGTCCTTTGCTGGTTCACTTATCCGGTGTACATCTCATACAGTGTCGTTCTCTTCCTATGAAGTTCATTTTGTGTGCTTCATCATATCTCTTTGCCATCGATGCTCCCTGTCGATACTCGTTATTCGCATGCGTGTTATTTTATGTATATTAAATGTAAAGGTTTAACCACCCAAGTTTAAGGTGATCTTCATCGCGTGTGGTCGCAACTATATCTAAATTCCGCGTGGCAGTACAATTTATGTTGGTTGTAGATCATTTCAATGAGCATCATATAGTTCGTTCAGGGCTTTCACGAAGAAGCCCAACCATCACGTTGGTGGTGACCTGGGGCCGGATTTATCAACAATTAAACCCGCGGGTATATGGGTTGATCGGGATGGGTGCGGAAGACGTGGATATGGCGGCCCTTGTTACAATAATAAACGCAAGACGGTAGTTCAGATTTATTATGAAAGGAAGGAAAAGATTAGTGGAACCCGACCGGTGCACACCACGTTACTTGAGAGAGTGCGGCCAATCGCCTAATCCAGTCCAGCAGCCGCCCCCATTAGTGGGAACGGTGCCTTACAGAGGGAGCAAGAAGTCGTAGACGACACTCCGCGGGGCAACAAGTATATTTCATACATAATTATCAATACAACCCTATCGATTTGGCTGTTGTGGTTGAAGCGGCGGATCGTTGAACATGAGTGGATACGGATTGGGGTGCAACTTTTCGAACATGGTGACGGCTGAAATGGATCTGCTCGATGTTCAGCTCGTGAACAATGAAGACAGTTTGACGTTGGGTCGGTGTGAGGTGCGGCTCATTGAGAATGATCATGACGAATTAAAAACGAGGACACTTCGTGGTCGCCCTTGGTGACACAGCAGCTGGTTGTGACCGAGGCCACATGTCACCTGGCGGTCGTCCCTGTGGGACAGTTTCAGGCACCGTCGTAGATACGGGGTCAACATATTTCATTTATCGGCCAGAGTAATGCGAATCGCAATTCTCCTCGACCGCGCAGAATGTGCAGTTCGACTTGGGCGCTGTCCTCGTAAGTACCACATCGGTTCACTTCACAACGATGTTCGTGGCCGTTTGCAGGTACTGCAAACGGGGGAAGACTGACACAGCTGATGTGTCCAGCTGCTTCACTGCTTTTAGCAAAGCTGATATCGCTGCAGTTCCATGGCTTGATTGAGCTCGGGAGTGATGATCGAACGGTTGGACGACATATTAGCTGACAGTTCAGTTGTGATTCTGGAGCTCATTTTATACGCCGGGGTCGTCAACCGTATCATTCTAAATCTCCTAAAACATAGCTGTAGCCTAACGAATAATAATTTCATTGACGTTGTGATTCTGGAGCCCTTTTATACGTCGAGTTCGTCAACCGTATCATTCTAAATCGCCCTAAGACATACCTGTAGCCTCACTAAGCACTTCGTTGTAGATTCCAGTTATCATCTCATCGGGCTCTACTCGGTTGGTTACTTAGGATGCGACCAAGGACTGGGGCCGCCGAGCCACGAGATAGTGGAGTAGCTGTTATTGTGGAAGTTCTGTGAGATAATTGACTAATATGTGCATCAGATAGACATTTGTACAAATAGTTGTATAGATATAGAATTTTTCGATCTTTTGGCCTAATTGTGGGATTCCTGGCCAGTTTTGAGGGAATATATGTAACTGATCAATGTGCTTGAAGGCTTGGTGTAATTACACAGAATTTTTCTGATTATTCCCGCCCTGCTCTTAAAATGCATATAATGACATCTGGGCCAAATACATATGTTAGTGTGCCTAGGGTTGGAGCGGTACCCAACGCACCTAGTGCAAATTTCTAGTGAAGTTTAATGGCTTTTATCAATGGTTCCGTATCCGGTAAGGTTATGTCTGAGAACCACTGGTTATTGATTGGCACTGTATGTGCATCGACCTCAAAAATCAACCAATTCGGTTCAATGTGATAATTAAGTATGTCTTCCGTTATGAATGACTTCCCAATGGACCACAAGGAGCAGTACAATGTTCGTGATTATCGATTTTCGAAATTCCAAAGGAATACAGTTAACTTTTGTTGACGTTTCGTAAGAAAAAGAGAACTTCTATGTTCTGCGAACTTTTCGTGATTACTCCATTGCTACCTGTCGTACAAGTGGCCATAAGATTTGCTCCTTGGTGGTATTTGCGCATTTATAACATCCCTTAAATCTTTTAACCTATAATTTGCGTCCAGCCTTTCTACCAATCCAGCGGATTCCTTAATTATTTTAGAATCTATTAGTAAGATTAGCTCTACTTCTTGGGATATTGTTATGATATCGTCCCCTGACCTCCTAATCCTACCGTAGGGTGTCTACGGAGGCATCATGACCTTATAAGGTGCGAACCGAATCCTCGGAGCATTGACAACTCTATACCGAGGTCTCGCCTTCACATCTCATTCTCTTCGTGCATGTAACGAATTGCTCTGCGGGCTGTTGTTTAGTGTTGAAATCGGCCAGAACCTTATTATGGTTTGGTAGGGCAAAGGTCTTATCATTTGCAATAGCTAATCTCATATTTACTATTGAACTCGCAGATTTTGGAGTGATGCCGTTGTGATATTAAAATCACCTATATTTTCTAATATGTATGGTTTCATAGACCGCGTTGGGGTTTTTTTCTTTCCAAGCAATACTAATTCGATATCGTAAGTGAATGTAGGTATCCGGTGCAGACACTGAACGATTTCGAATACACTTTTTGAAATCGGCCTGTGGGCTACCCTATGAAAGCAGCAGGCAGGCAATGCCACGAAACAACCGCACATATGTCTGCCGCAACTACTAAAGCATCCAGAGTATCCGGGATAGTTTTGGGATTGTTTTAACTCTGGTATACTTTCGTTATGCTTTAGGGCCTTACACTTTTCTACAGTGGATGACCCTGCATGCTAACATCTTTCAACATTGTAAACTCGAATTTTTGTTGCTCTAGTGAAACTTTCTGTTCTTTTGGACACTTGAATTCCACGTGTCTTACAAATTTTGCGCATGCAATGGTCTCACGCAGAGTTCATTTTGCAGCTTGTTGAATAAAAGCTCACGACTGTTTTCGAAGTGGCACTGATTTTGTCCACTGCACAAGAGATCAGCGTTTTGCCTGCTGTATCCGCGTTGACATTCTTGAGTTGTAGCAGCATTTGCACACAATATTATGCGTACTGCTAATATTACTGAGCCCGAAAGCCGCATTAGCTTGAAGGTATGTGCATGACCTCCAGAAGTGCAACTTATTGGTTCTCGCGCTCTTCTAGTTTTCTTTCCTGATTTCCACAATTTTGCGGCTAGACAGGGAATTGTGATTAGTAGTACGATGCTATGTGGATTATGAATGCTGTAGTATCTATTGCTTCCCTAGGCCAGGAATGTTACTTTCCTAGTAGCGTTTTTGATGGGAGGTGGTGGTTATCACAGAACTAGTGTCTTTGGTAGATCACGAACTGTTCGTGAAAGCCATTATTGGGGAGAGTCGTACCACCACTTTATTATTGGTAGGTGATATTGGTAGGTAAAAGATGTCGGATTTTAATTGCTGTGTAATGCTTTGACAGTCATCATTGGAGCATAATTCAAACGTTCTTCCTTTCAACGAAGTGTTGACCTTGCCCAGTTCACATCTTATGTTTTCATTGCGCATGCGGGTGAAACGAGAACTGCTGCTGCAAGCAACATTAAAGGGGTGCTTGCGATATTTGATAGCTGAAAACTTTCTGTTTTCAAAGTTTAAATGATATCATATGCAGCTGTTTTCAAAGCAAGCTGCAACACTTGAAGTGTATTAGGTTGCAGGGATCTCGTCCACTATTATTTCCAGGGGTAGCGAATCTTCTGCTACACTTCGGATTTCTTGAGCAAAATGTTTGTTTAGCGGTTTATAAATGGTTTTATGGTTAGGCATAAGGACTTTTGCTGACTTAGTGAAGCCATCCGCTAATGTGACTATATCCGTTGCTTTACCGTATTGTCAAGACCCCCTTACAATAAGGTCCTGTTCGACAATGTCAATCTCTCCTAGTTCAGGGCCAACTTCTAGTTAGATGCCTAGGCGGCCTTAGATGAATTTTTTGATTCTCTCTCGTTGATACTAAGTACTCTGTTCTCCAAATGCCAGAACTTCCTCGTGACTTCTTCGGAAAAACAAAACGCTTCAACTGCTTGTTTTTCAGACTGATTGCACTCAGGATTGTAGTCAAGATCTGTTTGATCGATATCTTCCTCTTGTAGGAGGGAGAACCTCAAATTCCCTTGCAAAAAGTCTACTGGTAATGGAATTCTTAACACGTCGTCAGAATTCGCCTTTATCAATGACCTGTTGTTAAGCGTAGCTTCGATTTGGGCTAGTGTTGTGCACATTCCGTGAATGTTAACTTTTTGCATCCTATTGACTTACTGAACGCTTTCTTTACTGATCTACGCTCCATCCATCCAGAAGGCTCCTGGTGGATTGAATAGCCACCTATTTTTTCAGTAGTGCAATAAAACACTTAAGAATTGCCGGTAATGTCGTTTTATTCGAACATGGTAGAGATAATTTTTTCTCCATGTTTAAAAAAAGTTTCGCAGTCAGTGCGCTTTAGTTTAGGCACTTCTCTTCGTGAAATGAATCTTACGAGAGAGTTGAGAAACTACCCTGTCGACAGGATTTCAACTTCTAAGTGCGCCGCTCCAGTGCCTAGGCAGGTGAATAAGCACACATACATTTTTCATGTGCGTTTGAGGAGAACGGTCCCATATAGTCGCAACCAATGTTTTCGAATGGTTTCATAGATTCGACAGGGTCTTTTGGGAGAGAGGGCACGTGTGGTGCACCCAACGAGAATCCCTGATAAAGCCTATGGTATAGTCCCGCGGAAGTGTCCGCGGAACGGGACTAATCCGGCCGGGACCCAGCGCGCGTTCAATAGCCGCAGTCCGCAACACCCATTTTCCGCGGACTCTCGGCGGCGGTCGGTGGACGGGCTGGTATACTTCACGTCCGCGGGACGACCCCGCCGACCGAGACAACCTGTCGCGGTGCAACGCACCGCGGGAGGCTGTCGGTCGGCTGCCCTCCAACAGCTGATTGTGCTCTAGTTTTCTAATTTCTTTTAGTTTTTGAGTGCACCGACTTTCTAGGTGTTTTAGCTTGTTTTGCACAAGAGTGGAGTTTGCTGTTGTCGTCGGTTTTGTTCCACTTATTAGGCTCAATTTTTGTTCGGCTGTGATATGGCGATTGTTGTTCTCTCCTGTGCGAGCTTGTGTTTTCGACCACGGTAGATGTATATCTCTGGCAGATTATTTTTGCATGTCGTGTTTCAGGAGTTGTAATCGAATGCAGAGAATCAGTGATGGCGATGTTCTAATCTCAGTCGGACGTCGTGGTCGTGGCGCCATGCCCTCGACCACGACGCCACGATTTTCATTTGATTAATGGCAATATGTCTCTTTGCATGGAGTTTCACATCTGTGAGCATCACTACATAAATTTTTACAGAGAACATACATATCCTCACTTTCATGATTCACGTAACAAGCACTTAAACCATCAATCAAAAAAATTCGCGACTACATCTTCGAGTGCGCTGTGCGATCTCGTCCTTTAATGCACCGAACGATTGCTGCCTCTTCGCGCCACAACAAAATTTGGTTTTTTTATTTACCCTCAAAAATAATAATTTTGCAAAATTTTTCACTCTTCCGGGCAGCGGAACTGTTTAAAAATATTTCAAAGAAAGTTTTGCCACATTTTCCTTAGACAACAAAAATTCTGACCGTCTTTGGAAGACCTATTTAACCTGTACGAAGCTTGCTTTGATTTGAAAATCGTTCACCTTAATTTCATACGCGTTAGGCTTCCTTAGAAGTGTCCAATTTGATTTCACTACCAAAACTTGACTACGAAGCGACGAAATCTTAACCAATAAGGGCGGGTCGACGCAAGTTCAAAAACTTGACTACAATTGAATTAAACTACAAAAAGATCAATTAACAGGAGACTTGTGGGGAGAAGCCATCTTTTGTCGCCTTTCCGTGCGCTTGGCAACGGTCCAAGTTGGGCGCCGAAAACGCGCTCCAATGCAACCCGTCCGCTGACCGTCCCGGGATGACGCGAACGTCCGCGGTGCTCTTTCCCTCCGCAGACGTCCCGCGGGCACTCCCGCGGGACTATACCATAGGCCTAACGCTTGCATATGGAACGGCCACTAACTAAATTTTTGCAGTCATATGATAAACGCAGCATACAGAAACGCTAATGAGCTATAGCGATAGCGTGATCTTTGCCACAATGAGCACTATGGCCTATGGCCCCGTTTATACTTCGTCGCGGCGCGACGCGATGGCCATGCAGTGAGGCCAAATTGATCGATCGCGTCGCACAATCAATATGGCCACTATACGTGGCGTCGCGTCGCGCCGCGACAAAGTATAAACGGGGCCTATGGCATACCACCGGCGACGAGGATAGCGACGGCACTGCCAACTGACAAGTAATAGACTATTCTTGTCGGGACCCTATCAGAAACAATGGGGAAAGAGCGCGCCGGTTGTCGCTGCCACGTCGGCACTGCGTAAGTTGGAGAGGGGGCATACCGCCGGCAACCGGTCGTCACTGCGCTTCGCGCGGCGGTCAGCTGTCGCTCGACCCCTTGCACCCCGCACGCACACACGCAAGTGTCACCAACCGCGCTCTAACGCCAACTCTCGCCCCAGCCCAACACCGTCGCTGCTCTCGTCGCTGAACCCCAGCGCTCTCCAGTCGCTCCGCTCCCCTCGCCGGCCTCGTCGCCGGTGGTATGCCATAGGCCTATCATGCTGTCTTTGTCTAATGATTAGGCGAGTTAATTCTGACTGCTGAGGAACATATATTGGTGACTTGGTATCGAGAGGTATTGCAGCATTCTGCATGCAGGATTCGTGACGAATTGTTTTTTCGTGCAGTATAATTTTCTTGTCGTGAAATCGCTTTTGCAGCGTAGGAACCTCTACGCTATTTTGTTCCTGCATGATCAGAATTTTTTTCCGAAAGTACGATATCTTCGGAAGAAATTTCAGTATTAGTATCATTAGTATCATATTTCGAAACAGTCCTGTGGTTAATGTTTGTACCTCTTTTCTTTGTTGGTTTTTATGATCCTGTTGTGGATGGCTTTTCCTGCTATACACAAAGATCGTAAAGCCTTATTTAAATGAGAGAATCTGAAAAGATCCATTATTTTAGCTTCATTTTGCTGCCCGATACCAGCTTGTGTATGTACCGGAGAATTTGGACGTGAATTTTTTTCTTCACATGGAGTTTCCATACGTCCACTGAGCGCAACGGCCATGTAAGGAAAGTATTTTTCAAGCCAACGAGGGCCTCTTAGCCACTCGTGATTACTGATTTGGCGAGCAGTTAGACCTCTCGTACCGGCGTCTGCCGGATTATGGGATGCGATAACGCGTGAGAATGACACGGAAATACCATCCTCTTGAAATTGGTTTTTAATTCTTAGAATTAGGCCGCGTTGGTTTGATACAAATACTGGAATCTGTTTAGCCAATATAGTGCAATTTCACTATCTTATACGATGGACATTCGTTATATTTTGATATTCTTCGAAGCTAGTAAGGTAAGGCTAGAACGGTCTTCGAGTCAGTTCTGATGTCGAAAATGTCTCGCATCATGTTTCTGAGGCGAACTAATAGTGATCCAGCGAGACCGATTGTGTCGTAAACAGTGTTTATTTGATTTACGACGCCCTTTTGGTTAGTCTGGACATTATTGGGAAATGCCTGAACACGTGTGTCGAAGTCCGTGTTATGGTCGATTCCGAATAATCTAATTGGCCCACTTTCAATTTTACCATTATAGTAAAAATTGTTTACATCGACGGAATTTGGTACATATTTTCACAAATTCATTCCTATTTTTGCAAACAACATCACGATATTTCTGAAGAGCTTCATTTATAGCATTTGCACTTGTTAAAATATTGTCAACGTGAAGACTTTTTGAGATTTCCTCAGCTAGCTCCGTGCTTTTGGGCAGTTAAATATGCCATTGCGCCATATTTAGGATACTTTGTGACGCTGTTACTCCGAAAGGTAGTCTACTAAATCAATAATAAATAATATTAGGGTCTATCATAGTCCGGGGGCCACATAACTAAAAAGTATGTAAAAAATCGACTTGGGACTTACCGAGACTCCTACGGAGCACGATAGAACCTAAAACAAAGGAAAAAACGAACGGATAAATAAAAAAAATAAAATCGCCGCGGTATGACAACCGTATCGGCGGGCAAAGAGCGACGCAATGGAGCCGTGCCGCGCGTTGACCACCGCTTGACATGTTAGAACCAGAACATAACATGGTGAGGTGGGCGCATAACGCCACCTAGCGCGTGCTGACCGCCGCCTGACATGTTATAACCAGGATGTAACATGGTGAGGACGGCAATAACTTCACCCGCCTACAACCGCGGCGAAAAGATTTTTTTTCGTTTTTTGTTTGCTCGTGAATTTTTCTGGTTTAGGTTCTATCGTGCTCTGTAGGAGTCGCTCGGTAAGTCCCAAGTCTATTTTTTATATACTCTTTAGTTATATGGCCCCCGGACTAGGATAGATCCTAATATTATCTTTCGCTGGTGGATGATTGATATTTTCCAGCCAGAAACCTGCTGAGGTCCTTGTGAGGCCTCAACTGATCTTGGTTGTCTCCATACCGTACATAAGTGCGTTTTTACTGGCTCGTGAAGTCAATAGGATGTCATGTATTTTATCCATAAATGAATCTCCTTTCTCGATTACATCATGTAAAACTCGTTCGGTCCAGCTGCACCGCGTGTGTTGTGTGAATGCACACAAACACCGATTTGACGACACCGCCGTAGAAATGCACCTCAGCGGCCACGGTGGCATCTCTTCTTCCTTCGCCAAGCCGCATGCGTCGCGTCGTGTCGACGTGGCAACTTCCGATATCCACCGACACCTCGGTCAGTCGATATGGAGGAAGATCGTTGATCGGTCGATGGCGGATCGCGGCTCTTCC
Organism: Heligmosomoides polygyrus bakeri; assembly: GCA_947359475.1. NCBI lineage: Eukaryota > Metazoa > Nematoda > Chromadorea > Rhabditida > Heligmosomidae > Heligmosomoides > Heligmosomoides polygyrus. The sequence goes on along the minus strand of OX375868.1, from coordinate 89,254,903 downwards.
ACCGCCGCTACTATTCTTCTTTTTTATTGTTCCATACATTTCCATCAGCTGTCATTAAGTTAAGCTGGGAGGAAGTCGAATCTTTATGTGAGGTTGATTTATTGTCTTTGGGACACATCTGAACATTGCTTATGCTCGACCTAGTTTGTTGTCCTTGATTAGGAAAACTGTGAAAAACTTCTTGTTCCCGCTGAGGCCTGTTTGATCTCTGATTGTTTGATTTTGTTTGGTTTCTTGGATTACTGCTTCAAGGTGTTCGATTACCAGCCTGACTACCTTCGTTTTTAAAGCAGAAGTTTATATGATGTTTCTATCCACGTTTAGGACAGTTCTGGCAATCGAAGCTGTCGTGATTTGAAGAACAGCACTTCCAGCATCTGCGGTCGTCTCAGATCCTGGGTTTCGTCCTCACTTTGGGTTTGGTGGGTAGAGGTGTGCTAAGGTCGGCTACCAAGGGTCTATGCTGTGATGCCTCGTCTTCTTCAGGAATAACCTTCACAGCCCGGGCTGTTTTCAGGGCAGGCCTTCGAACCAGGATGTGGTCAACTTCCGTCCTTCTTCCTCCGCTAGGATAGCTTACCTTCTGGCTCTCCCTCTTCGCGAAGAAGGTGCTACAGACAGCCAGGTCGTGGGCGATAGCCAGATCAAGAATTCTTTCTCCATCTGGGTTTATCAGGCCGATCCCTTTACCTCCATGAACCCTTTCCACTCCTCATACTCCCCATATGCCCATTCATGTCCCCTTCCATGGAGAGGTAGTCGCTTTCTGGTGCGGACCTTATAGCCTCCTCGAGCGTGAGGTAGAAGTCATTCTGGTCGTGCTCGGAGCGTACACAGACATGATAGCCCAGTAACCCTCCATCTTGTCCAGCCGCAGTGACATGGTGCGGTCGTTTATTCTTTGGAGAGCAGCTACTGAATCCTTGAGGGATTCCGCGACGGCTATTTCGGGGGGGGGGGTGGAGGCTAAAGGAACAGGGCGCCCGAAAGTTTCCGCGCTCCGTCGCGAATCGTCGTAGGGCCCAGATTGGTGCAATGCAGTTGCACTCACCTTTTTCGCATGGAAGCCGTGGATTTAATTGAAGATGGTCAGATCGCCTCCGATTGCGTTACGAAGCGTTCTATGTAGTGTAGACGTGGGCAATTGGAATTGTATTTATGTAAAATCCCTTCAAGGGAGAGTAGTCTGGGCACGAATCGAGTTTAACCAGGAAGGGTCTCGAACCTACTTCTTGGAATTTTCGGTGGTACATACTTTGTTAAGCTTAAAATATATAAAAATTGCAAGAAAATAACAGAAGCAGTTTTTATTCCCAATGATTGAGTTCATTACATAGGAGGGTTTGTATTTCAGGTGACCATGAAGCAGTTTTGCCTTGCGGTGCTCGAGAGCTTCCCCACAAGGGACATCGCTGTGCTCGAGGCGTATGTTGGGAAGGTAAATGGGATTTCGATGGAACACAGATGCTGCACTACAAATCCATGCCATCTCCGGTTAACATCGTTTGTCATATTTTTTTGAGATCAAGTCCGATACTTTACGTGTATCTCTTTTGTAGTTTTGCCATTAATGATCTATACACTACTTATCAGGTTGTTCTTTCGAATTGTATTGAAGTTGACATTCTTCTTCTTCTTCAGCGTTTCTCCCGCTTAGTTGCGGAGTTCGCTTTTCTGGAATGTTGGCGCCGCTTTTTCCGATCAAAGGCCTGATCAGGGTGCAACCTAGTCATCTTCAGGTCCTGATACTGCGTATCAAGCCATCGCTGTATTGGTCGCCCTCGTGGCCGTCTATCGTGCACATCTAGACCAGTCCTTCGGACAGTGTCAATTTTTTTGGGAAGGACGTGGACGTACCATCGCAGACGAGCTTCGTGCATCTTCTCAAATATCGAGGTGACACCGAACATCAGCCGTATGGAGTCGTTGCCTACTTGATCCAAAAACGTAACTCCGGCCTTCCACAGCAGCATCCTCGTTTCCATTACGCTGAGGCGCCTTTCAATTTCTTTGGTAACGGGCCTGCACTCAGCTCCGTAAATAGCTACAGGTCGGATGACTGCTCTGTAAATCTTCGACTTTAGGCGCTCTGGTATCTTCTTGTCGCAGGGAGAGCGCCATTTGGACCACGCTGCACTCACCCGCGAGCTGGCTTCAACAAGTAAACCGCCATCGGACGCGATAAGTATTTGAATACCGAAGCACGTCGCAGCTCAATGTCATTTATCTTAATGGAGCTGGACTCATCTTCGTCGGTCTCATATACTCGGTCTTCTTGATACTAAGTTTCAGTCCAAATCTCTCCAAGCGATCGCAACAAGCTTGTAGCTGCCGCTGGAGTTATATCTTATTTTCGTTAGCGAGCATTACATCATCATCATAAAGCAACGTCCAAGGGACTGGCTGCTGGAGATCACGCGATATGGCATCCAAACGACGAGGAAGAGTGGAGGGGAGAGCGCAGACCCTTGATGTACGACGTACCTGCAACAGCTTGCACCCGACTCTTTGGACAATAGCACAGTATTCGTACCCACTTTATGAGCTCTTCGGGGACTCCATGCTCTCGTAAGGTATACCATATCATTTCACGCGAAACGCGATCAAAGGCCTTCTCTAAGTCCAGGAAGGCAAGGTGCACCGGCTTCTGTTACTCCCGGTGTCTTTCTTTCTGAAGACGAACGGCGTGTATGGCATCAACTGTGCTTCCTGGACTACGAAGCCGAACTGGTTGGTAGAGAGCTGGACGATATCACGAATGCACCCATCGACAGACCGCTCGAAGATCTTCATGCTATGCGAAGGCAATCGGATTGGACGATAGTTTATGCAGCCTGCCGGACTGCTCTTCTTTTCTAAATTTTCTAAAACTTTTCTAAATCGTCGTGCTTCACTGCCAAATATCGGGCACTTTCTTCTCCGCAATAATCTGGTTGAAAAACGTCACCAGCCACTTTGTTGGGTACCAAGATTTTGACTTCCATAAGTTGGCCGCCAAATCATCTGGGCCCGTTGCCTTGCCCGGCATCGTCTCCTCAAAGCCGTTTCTATCTCCTCTACGGTGATATTCTGAACGGGACAGTATACAGGAGGAGAAAGTGGAATGCTCGGATGAGCAAACTCTACTGTTCAGACTTCCTCGAAGTAGGTGCGCCATCGGTTCGCAACCATCTTGCGGTCCATGAGTAGATGACCGTTCTCATCGTTGATGCCAAGCAATTTCTCAACATCCTCAGTCTGGCGATGAGGGACTTTCGCAGGTCAATAAATAAATCGCTCGCCATCGCGCGGCTCAAGCTTCCCGTTGACACCATCGTGTTGAGTGGCTCTTGCAACGGCTACCGCCTTCTTAGCGGTTTTCTTGGCTTCCTGCTACAGACGCTATTTATCGGCTGTCTCATCGCCGAGAAGTGCGTGGTATAATCACTTCTTCTCCCGGACTTTTTCCTTAACTTTGTTAGTCCACAGCCATGTCTGCTTATCGACCTTACGCCGTCCCAGTTTCGTAGTGCCGAGTTTGGAACGCGCAACATTGAGAATCGCGTCGGTGGCGTTTGGCCATGTCTCTTCGACGGTCGTGACCGTCGGCAACCGAATCCGCGAAGTCACAGATGCTTCCTTTTCTTCCCGTCGCCACCCCTTGATCCTTAACGGACCGCTCCGTTCGAGCTGCCTAAACATCGGTGGTGTGATCTTAACAGTGCAGATCAGTGGGCGGTGTTGTGTGGCGACCACACGGCACGACCTTCGCGCCCGTGACAAGCCTTTGGTTACGATTTCGCACAAGGGCAAAGTCGATCTGCGTTTTAGAATTCCCGCTGCAGAATGAGATAAGTGGTCCTGGGACTGCCACACAGAACGGCTTTATAGCCTTGGCCTATGTCCCTTGACTTGCTACAGGACCACCTCGTCTCCTGCACTGCACACATGTCAATCTTCATTCGCTCCAGTGCCTCTGCCAACTCAAAGGAGCGGCCCGACAACGTACCCACATTCAGCGTTGCCAAGCGGCTCTTGCTCACGTTGCAGGACTTTTGGGCTAGCTCAGTTTCCGCCCGACGCCGTTCTCGCATCAGGAACCCTCGCATACCTTCCACTCTCGCCGGGCTTTGCGAGTGCGCGTGGCTCCCGCGGACGCCCTAGCATTATCTCGTGAAACATTCAGCACCATCAACCATATGATGTGACATGGACTGTTCGTAGGCCGTCCTGTCAGTAGGTCCTGTCGCCTGCATTCGAGTATCCGTGTTCAGCTCGGCTTGCAAAAGCGAACAGTTTCCAGTGGCACCACATGGAGGAACGGACATCGTCACCATTGAAGTTGACATTGTGTAGTTGAATAAAAAATTTAAAAAAATGCATCGTGAGCAGAGCGAGGTTCAGTCCTGACAGTAACCTCGTCCCGAAGGCTGTGCGTCGATAAAATTTGAAACTTCGTAAACCGTAAGTCGTAATTACGGAAAAACCGTTGTAAGTCGTAAATCGTAAACCGTAAATCGTAAGAGTCACCTTACCTGTAGTGTAGTACACTAAATTTCCAGAAAGATTTTCTGCTAATGTTAACCAGATGTGATTCAGTATTTATTTCTCGCATTATTTTGAATTCAAGCCGAACAGTTTTCTTACCAAGCTACTTCCCCTTTTCACGATATCTTACTATTAGGTTGTAACGAATTAAATGGCACCGGCTCGCGCCATTTTTTGGCGCGTCTTTAAGCGTTTGGTCAAGAACAAACCGTAACATGTGGCATATCATTTAGAAGCGCAAACTTTGCTCTACCGGTGAGCACCAAATTTTCTATGTAAAAGTGGGAAAACTTCAGAGTTTTATTGACTTTTTTGCAGATGGACAAAAGGGTAATCCGAGGCATTTACTTGTATGAATTCAAGTGGGCACTACAGCTAAGGAGAGGACGAGAAGATCAACGCCGCATTCGGTCAACGATGTTCCACAATTCGGACGGCGTATCGTTGGTATCAGAAGTTCCGGAATGGAGATGAGAGCTTGGAAGAACATGAAGGTCGTGGGAGGCATAGTGATGTTGATGAGGACAAGCTGAGAGATGTGGTAGAGGAGGATCCACACAAAGGTACCAGGGAGATAGCGAAGGTTCTTGGCGTCAGTCACAACACAGCTGCCCGGCATCTGAAGGAAATTGGAAAGACCAAAAAGCTGGAAAGATGGGTGCCTCACGAGCTGTCTGAGGAGCAAAGAAACCGACGATATGAGATCTCGTCCGCACTGCTTCTACGGAACGAAACGGACCCATTCCTTGATCGCATCGTAACCTGTGACGAGAACTGGATAATGTACGACAACAGGCGACGATCGGCACAGTGGGTGGACAGCGATGAGAGCCCCAAGGTTTTTGCGAAGCCGGAATTGCACCAAACGAAAGTAACGGTGACAGTATGGTGGTGTTCGCTGGGAATTATTCACCACAGCTCCCTCCCTCCCGGTGAATCCATCACGGCAGAGAAGTACTGCATTGAAATTGAAGAAATGATGAAAAGGTTGAAGGCTATCCGGCCGGCCTTGGTAAACCGAAGGCGAGTTCTCCTTCTGCACGACAATGCTCGCCCCCATGTAGCACGAATGACGTTGCAGAAATTGAATGAGCTGAGCATTGAAACTCTACCACATCCTCCGTTTTCTCCCGACCTCTCCCCAACAGACTACCATTTCTTCAAGCATCTTGAAGACTTCTTGGTAGGGAAAATATTCAAATACCAACAAGTGCCTTCGAAGATTTCGTCAATTCCAGAACTTCTGATTTTTAGGCTACTGGGATAAAAAAGCTTGTGTCACGTTGGCAAAGACGTGTGGAATCAGAATGTTTTATTTCGATTAATAAATTTGCCTACAAGCCGAGATATTAACTGTTTAAATTTACAGTGGTTCAGTGCCATTTATTTCGTTACAACCTAATATTAAGACATCTTTCAAATCAATCTTTACAAGTTCCAAGAAAGCCGACAAAACTGGAGATTCAAAGACTTTACCTATGCATGGTATTCCAACAGAACCCGCATCATTTGAATATTCATTAAATTCCTAACTTTAACTTACTCCCATTTTTTTAGCTTGCGTTTAAATCTAGTAACAGCGAGAAGTCGCTGTCAAAAGTAAAAAATTAAAAAATCATTTCACCACTGACCAATGCGGAGAAACAGCAACTGTGCATGTAGTAATCCAGCAAACATCCTGAGTCATACGACGAGATTGCGCCGTCAGACAAATCAGTGTTTTATCCTTTCCAGACAAGTCGGCTATTAATTCACCGACCCTCGAGGGATGGGAGGCTTTTTCTGGGCTGGAAGGTACCCGTATCAAGAACCTGGAATTGTATTCATTTTTAAATAGAGCTCGCGACCGCCGGCGCCTCCTCCAATTGCGCTACCACGCGCCCATCTGTGCATAAAAGAATATGAAAAGCTCACACCGTCAGTTCCGGTTAGGACGAAACTCCCACTATAACGCTATTTCTCTCGTTCCCTTGAAAAGCCTTACAACGGGCGAGAACTGTGCTTCCTAAGCAGCTCAAGGGGTGGCGATTTAACTGATGATTAGCCCTTTGACGGAGGAATGGTAAGTGCCCTTGGAGGGTTGTGCTTACAAATGCAAGGGAGGAATGTAACCCGACCCAAGATTCTCGGTCGGACCGGTTCAGGCAAACCAAGCCTTCCATTCTTCTCGAGTCAGCGGTTTGGCCGAAGACTTGCTTGGGAAAGATCAAATGCTGACGATCCTTTATTTCTCGCATGTAATTCGGCCGCCTTATGACGCCTTCCAGAAGCAGCAAATGTGTCCAACAATGCAACGGCACTTCTCACCTGGAATCCACCAGGAGCGTGTTCACCTCCAACGCCACAGTAGCCTTGATGCACCTGGGTGTTGGGCTCGTTCAGTGTCAACCAGTACTTCACCTGAACACCCTAGCATCAGATTACGCTTTCATTGCCCTTTTCCTGGTCAAGATGTAGACGTCAGACCCTGGATCCGTACTCCTTGAAGCAATACACCGCATAGAGACGGAACCATTTGACGATGTCTCGATTCAGCCAGCCGCCGAGGTCTTGAAGAGACTGCGGTAGATCCCAGTGGTACAGGGTGACCTACAAATAGGGATTCTAGAATTGGATTTTTCCTGCTGGAATAGTTCGAACTCACCATCGGCTTGATATCGTTCTCGAGTAGTACATCAATGAGGTCATGGTAGTATTGCACTCCTTTCGGATTCACAGAACCAACTCCTTGAGGGAATATCCTCGACCAAGAGAAGGAAAATCGGTAGTGCGAAATCTAAACGATTCAATGGCTTAGATCTCTCAGCGAGAAAATCATACGTTATGCTTGTGCTTACTCCTAGAGCCTTCATGAGCTTGACATCCTCCTTGTAGTTGTGATAGCTATCACTTGATACATCGGCTGTTGAGTTGTCACGAATCTTTCCCAGTTTTCGCACGAATTCATCCCAGATGGATGGCCCACGACCTACAAAACTGAATTCCTTCTTCAATGAAGTACAAGCTCCTAATTCCTAATATATTAAAAGATGACCACAGGGAATTAGCTGCCTGAAGACAAAACATTGCCACTCACCATCCGCTCTCGTCGCTCCCTCGATCTGATAGGCAGCGGTGGCCGTTGACCATTTGAATCCAGCAGGAAAACGATAGGTCTCAGGCTTAGACTTCTGAAAGGAAGAATTTTATTGAAACTGTATTTTTTCTAAAATTTAAGGTGTTTTCTATGTCAGCTACCACGAACCGGGTTCGAATTCTGCAATTGTCAATATCGCTTCCAATCTCCAAAAAGTTTCCTAACTGAGGCACTTTTCTGCACCTTCTCCATATCACACTTAGCAAAAAAAACACAAACTATTTGTGCTGATCTACCGTGATTTTTAGCTATTAAACAGGTTTGATGGGTATGAACCGCAATAATTATGATTTTTATTATTTATTAATTTTTATAATAAATTCTCCATAATTTTTATTATTTTTTGTTTATTCACTTATTTGTGGCGTTGGATCTCGGAAATCTGTTGAACAAAGGTTGGTGCGGAAGGTTTATTCGGCTTATGTTTTTTTTTTAGCGCAATCGCCTTCTTCAGAGTTTGGAAAAGAAGTTGGGAAGTTTCTCTCCCAGAGATCTTTTCAAGTTACAGAGATTTAAAAGTTATAATATTTACTTAGTAATTCATCAATCATGAGTATAGTTATAAGCTGGATAAAAAATGGCATCTAAACAAATGCTGTGAAGCTCAAATGTGAAACGCGATTAGGATAAAAAGATGAAAGACGGCGTCGACCAGTCCCTATTGAGATGCTCTAGTTCTAGGCGATGTCATCTAGGCAATTCGAATGTGTATTTGGCCTACACACTGACCTGCCGTGGTCACCTGAAAGGCACGTTAGTGTTTAAACCTTCCCAGGCAAGTCTGGTACCAATTCAACAACCCCGAAGGAATGGAACACTTGGTTGGCCTAGGCGAGAAATCCGAACCAAAAACTTTGAATCAGAGTGCACACCACAGTCAGCACCTTCCCCGACTGCTTTATCACGCGCCCTGTCGGTGACGCACGAAGGATTACATCTTCAGAACGGAATAAAAGGTTTTTTAGCGGAGCATACGGAGTCCACTGATCATTTTTCTTTTTGAAATGCAATGCCGTCAAATCGACCGATTTCAGACTTTTTCTTCCAATAATTCGTAGACTGACTGTATCTACATGTTGGATCTTGCGGCGGCACAAGAAACAGGGGTAGGTTACACAATATACTAAGAGGCATCGATCGAGAAGACATCGGGAAGATTCTTTTCCTCAGTTTCATTTCTAGCATCTTCCGTAAGGTTTGATCGCTTAGTGTGGATTTATTACATGTTCGTTGATAAAACGTTTTTAAATACTCAATAAACGGTTTAATTACCCAAGTTACCTGCTGGAACCACCGCGTGGCACTGAGACTAGGGCGAGCTGAAACGGATGCTCAACGGGCAATTCGCACTGATGTCATCTCAAAGACCGTTGAAGGCTAGCGCAGCGCTCAGGCTAATTTAGAACAGAATCTTTGAGACCTGAAGCTTCAGAAGCTAGTTTCAGGCTTGTCGCCGACTGCTAGGACACAGTCTGAGAATGTGAGCTGATAAATGATTGTTTTGTCGCGATCAGGAATTTTCTGCCAGATGGAATTCGATGTAGCTGGGTAAAATAGGTGTTCAGCATTAGAGACGTAGGATCTAACCCACTCAAAGAGGGGCATTCCGTCTCATTTGTTTAACAAGAGTTGTAGAATTAAAGATAAGCAATCTAATTTCCATCGTGGTTTTGTTCTGGAAACGGGATGAACTGGCCTACTGGTGGACATTAATCTGCAGTTTCCTACACGGAGAACTCCCACGTGCTTCATTCAATTTTTTTTTCAATTTTCTAGCGGTGCCCTCTTCCTACTAGGATAAACCCGAGACCTATGATTATAGATGGTGGGTAATCGAGTCTCATGCAAGAGAAAACCTTTGACCGTCGCAAAAATATTCGAATCATGCACCTTGTAACCTCTAGAACAGCTGCCTGTCAGCTGAAATATTAGATTGGCGGGAAAGCTTCGGCGGTTTTTGTGTGGCCACTTTTCGTTCGTTAGAGTACAGTACCGGACATGTCTTTTGGTCATTGGCCGAAAAAGCCGCTCCGGCCAACATAGGCCGCTTTGGAGCGTTCCAAAGCGGCCTTTTTGAATAACTTCTTTAGAAATCAAATACTTGGGAAAATAAACATATACTTCAACTCAGCAGCTTAAGCTCTATCTTTTGGTATATAAATCTCAGTAGAGTTGAACAATGCATATAGGCCCGACAGAATCAATCGAGTAGGCGCGGCGCGACAACTTGTAGAGCGGACGTTTGGGGAGTTTTATCGGAAATTCCCAGCCGTCTCAATCAGAAATTGCTCTAAGACTGTCCAGATTGCATTTGGAGTGCGCCGTGAACAATGCATACAAAATCGGACCTACCAATCGAGTGGGCGCGACAACTTGTAGAGCGGGCGTTTGGGGAGTTTTATCGGAAATTCCCAGCCCTCCTAATCAGAAATTGCTCTAAGACTGTTTAGCTTGCATTTGGAGTGCGCCGTGAACAATGCATACAGAATCGGACCCATCAATCGTGTGGGCGCGACAGCTCGCAAATTGCATGCGCGGCCGTGTTCGGAGCGCAATAACTTTGTGGAGATCGAATCGTTCCTGCTGCGGGCAGTAGAATGGTTTTGTAGTCCCCAAAAGTACACCGTGGTAGCTTCTAAACGGGCGAAATTATTGCGGTGCGAAAATGCAGGTTAGCCTTGTGTGACACGATTTTTTCCAAATTCAGTCGACCACTGTGGGAAGACGTAACAAGCTAACGGTCTAGGAATGCGTAAGCGAGCAAATCAGTTAAGGTACTTTGCGAAGAAGTGCCCAGAGCACCCCAGCTTCCTAACCCGCCTCACTCCCGGCAGCCATTTTAGAGCGGCGGAGGACAGCGGTGAAGTTTCTTCCGCCCTTACTCGCCCCCGTTTGAGTTTTCGAGTTCTAATGGAGCCGTTCTGTTCAGCTCGGAACGCTCTATCGAACGGTGTCACTCCCAGTCAATTCCGAAAACATCGATTTTTTGACAATATCGAGGACGTGGGCGCCCTAGGCCGAGCAGCGCAGACGATGACGTCATCTATAACCGGTATTTTCAAAATTGGCCAAATTTCCTCGTGCAAACTTCGTCCAAAATCGTCTAGGCGTTATTTGGAGGGGGGGGGGGGGAGCTGATCACGAATCCGACGTCCGTTTTTGAAAATTCCGTGGACTTCAGCAGGTTACTTCCCGTTTGTGGGTGGTTGGGTCAGGATCACCGATCACCCTCAGTTATCGGTATGAGCGGTCTCCTGCAATAATCGTTCAAATGTACTTCGGCATCGTGTTCGGCACCCCAAATAAGTCTCAGACCCTACACGAATTTTGAGCAGAATCGATGACCCTGACCCGACCACCCTCAATTATCCAGAAGAAAATCCAAAACCTACCGAAGTCAACGGAATTTTCAAAAAAGGACGTCGGATTCGTAATCAGCGCCCCAAATAACGCCTAGACGATTTTGGACGAAGTTTGCACGAGGAAATTTGGCCAATTTCGAAAATACCGGTTATCGATTACGTCATCGTCCGCGCAGCTTGGCCTAGGGCGCCTAAGTCCTCGATGTTGTCAAAAAAAAAAAAATCGATTTTTTGAAATTGGTCGAGAGTGACACCACTCGATGGAGCTTTTGGTTATGAACAAAGCGGTGTTACCGGAAGTGTCGGAAACCCAAATATGGGCGAGTAAGAGGGCAGGAAACTTCAACCGCTAAGTCCGCCGCCCTAAAACGATAGATGGGGCTAAGGCAGTTTAGGCAGCTGAGAAGTTCTGAGCCCGCCACCGTAAAGTTCCTTAAGTGCTCTGTTCGCATACGTATTTTGAGGCCGTTAGCTCGCGGCGTCTTCTCGCAGTGGTCCACCGAAATCGGAGAAAAATGCGTCACGCAAGCCTCACCTGCACATTCGCGCCACTGTTACTTCGTCCATTCACAAGCTATATCGCAGTTTTTTACCACACTACTAGAACGTTCTACTGGCTACAAAATAAACAAGTTGCAGCCAGATCGATTCGATCCCGATAGAGTTACTGCGCTCCGAACACGCCCTTGCGTCATATTTGGCACAGTAAAGGTCGATGTTCTCCGCGCTCTTATTCGCCAAGATCACAGTTCTCGATACTTCTAGTAACATTATTGAAATCAGCAGGAAAAGTTCTATCGAATCGTATCAATCATGGCCACTTTTGAAAACATCGATTTTCGATGACGTCATCGTCCATCTGCCTGGAGCGGTCTCGTCCTCGATGCGAAATTGTCAAAAAATCGATTTTTCCAAAATCGGCCGAAATTGCAACCATTCGATAGCGCTTTTCACGCTGAACAGAGCAGTACCATTGCGAGTGTCGAAAACTCAAATCTGGGCGTGCAAGAACTCAAGAAACTCTAGCCGCTATCTTTCGCCACTCTAAATTGGCAGATGGGGCTAAGGCACTTCACGAAGCTGTGGAGTTGTTAGCATGTCATCGTAAAGTACATTAATTGTTCTGCTCAACTACGCGTTTTTAGTTCGTTACGTCTCCGCGTCTTCCTGCAGAGGTCGACTGAAATCCAAAAAAATCGTGTCACACAAGGCTAACCTGCATATTCGCGCCCCTGTAACTTTACATAATCATAAGCTACACCGTTCCACTTTAGCGTACTACTACATCGTTTTACTTCCTTTAAGTCTCACGAGCTGCAGCCGAAACGATTCGGAATTGACAGAGTTATTGCGCTCCGAACTCGGCCGCGCGTGCAATTTGAAGCGGTCGCCCTCACTCGATTGATAGGTTCGATCCTATATGCATTGTGCACGGCGCAAAACAAAGGGTTGCTGGACAGTCTTAGAGCAATTCCTGAGTAGGGTGGCTGCAAATTTGTGATAGAACTCCTCAGACGCTCACTCTACAAGCTGTCCCCCTCGATTGATAGGCTCGATCCTATATGCATTGTGCACGGCGCACTCCAAAGGCTCGCTGGACAGTCTTAAAGCAACTCCTAAGTTGGGCGGCTGCAAATTTGTGATAAGGCTCCCCAAACGCTCACTCTTCAAGCTGTCGCTCGATCGCTCTACAGGTTGTCGCGGCCACTCGATTGATTCTGTCGGGCCTATATGCATTGCTCAACTCTACTGAGATTTATATACCAGAAGATAGAGCTCAAGCTGCTGAGTTCAAATATATGCTTATTTTTGCAAGTACTTGAATTCTAAAGAAGTTATTCAAAAAGGCCGCTTTGGAACGCTCCAAAGCGGCCTATGTTGGCCGGCGCGTCTTTTTCGGCCAATGACCAAAAGACATGTCCGGTACTGTAATTCCGAACGATATTTATTCCAATTCAAACTGTGCGTCAATTCGCCATCGGAACAACCCGGCAAGTCAACCATGTGTGGAGGCTGAGTAGAAGCTGGAGAGTGGACAGTTCCACGGTGGTTTAAGGAAATTCGTTCTGTAACTATCAACCCTGAAGAAGCACTCTGACCTACAGAAATCCAGGACGGCCTTCGTGGAATCCAATCCATCGCAAACAGTCCATGAGATTGTGAAAGGTCTAGGAGTCAGTAAAAGTGCTGCCATAGATGGTTAGGAACGCCTGGAAAGGTGAAAAAGCTCGGAAATTGGGTGCCCACTATTTGAGTGATCGCCAGAAATTGTCGTGTTTCGAAATCTGTTCTTCTTCGCTACTCCGGTATCAAAACGACCCGTTTTGAATTTTGGAGAGTCGTCACATGTGATGGAAAGTGTATTCTGTACGATAACCGAAGATGATCAGGACAGTGGATCGATGTCGACGAATCCCCCGAGCACTTCTCAAAGCCCAAAGCCCACCAGAAAAAGACGGTGGCAAGAGTATGGTCGTCGGCGGCTGACGTGATTCACTACGACTTCCTGGAACCAGGCCAAACTATCATACGTAGTAGAGTCCTATTAAGACGAAATCGACGAGATGCACCGCAAATTGCATGAGCTGCAGCCGGCGCTGGTCGTCGAAAGAGGTCCCATTCTTCTGCACGACAACGCCCGCCTAACCGTTTCGCAAATCACCATACGAAAGCTAAACGAACTGGGAGTTGGAGTTCAGCCTCACCCGCCATACTCGTAAGACCTTGCGCCGATCGACTACCACCTTTATAAGCACTTTCAGAACTGCCTCGCTAGTAGAACCTTCGCGAATCAGGACCATGCGAAAGCAGCCTTTGTCGCATCTCGGCCTACCAGTTTTTTCGCTGACGGAACCAATCAACCAGTGTCGCATTGGAAAAGTGTGCTGATTCGAACGGTGCTTATTTCGACTGAATCCGATGGGTACGAAGACAGTTATGACCATTTGAAGTGGACCAGTCAAAACAGTCAGAACTTTCCGTCCAACCTAAAACCGTCACAGTCTGACCAGGAGATTATTGTGATTGTGCAGAAGAGCACATTTACTTTTGTCTGCGCCAGCACACTTTCTTGTGTCCGCAAACAACGCTGAACTCGGTGACCTCTGCGGTAGATAACAATAAGAACGTACGGGTATGCATTCGGAGCTGATAAGTGAAGTGTAGGCGGCCACAACAATCAGGATGGAGCACAAACATCTGGTCATCGGGACTGAAAATCAAATGGAGCATAACTTTAATGACGATAACATCAAGACGGCTGCAAAAGAGATGAGCAGAAAGTAGCCGAAAGAATAACAAAGAGCAATCACAACTATAAGTTACTTCGGAAGCTATACTATCCAAGATGACGCGTTAGATCCAGGCCAAAGCATAAAAAATATCTATTTATCTATTTATTGCACTCCAAGGTGAGCACAAACTTTCACACATCGTCATGCAAGTCAATGTCAAATCCAGTGCTAAAAAACGGAAAACCAACAAAAATTGAACATCCTTCAAAAAACAGAGTTGAAGAAACAAAACAATGAAAAAAATCGTAAACAATATAGAAAACCGAAATACTAAACGTGCTAGAATACCTCCTCCCAAGCAACAGAAATCCGCTTGCTGTTTTCCCTTCAGTGCCCTCATTTTACACTTGAAAACTGTGACATTTCTAGTGCAATGATTAGGAGTAATAAGTAGCACCCCTATAGTTTATATTGCAAGAAATCGTAATATGAACTACAGGAAAATTTAGAATTGATATCCCTGTAGCGTTTATTCACCTGACGCAGAAGTGGGTGACCAATTTGAGCAGAAAATATCAGTGGCAAGGGGTATGAATAAGAACTATGTAGGGTAGTAATGTAAAACCAGCCGCGTCCATGACCAGATAGCATTACTGATGCTAAGAAGTAACCTGCATCAGTCTGCTATAATGCCTTATTACACACGGAAGACACAAAATTTGGTGTGTAAACAAATTTTTGGCAGCGAAGTTAGGTAAAGTAAAAGAATAGCACACAAGAAATTAAAGAGAATAGAATGAATCGGCTTTTCAAAACCCAGCCCAGCTATAGTGTGGTTATTTATATTACACCACTCTCAAGCAACATTCCTGGCTGGTCAACACCTAAGCGACAGGTTGTAGCCTTCCGTACCTAGGCGAGGCATGCTTCTTCCAGTGACAGCCATTGTTCCTTCTATAGCTGCGATGGTTAAAGATAAAAACCGAAACATCCTTTAAAATGACAAACTTTTTCGAAACCTTTTTTGATCAAGTCTAAGCTCTGTTGCCAATCAACTCACTCATCACCTCTAACAACCCGGCCTATGGCCACAAAGTGATGTGATAAAAGGAAATCGTCCCAATATTAAGACAATAGCGTGGCATCGCTTCGGGGACAATCGTTCACTTTGCACGAGTTTTTAAGGAGCTGCAGCCTGTGTAATGCTGTTTTTGTTTCTCTGAAGAAGAAAAAACAGATTAAACTCCTAGAATCTACGATTCTGGCAGATAAGGCTCCGGGTGATACAAAGCCTCTGGAAAAGTGTGCTCAGAAGTTGCAAGGCTACATATCAATGCACACAACGACCCCGTTGGGCGCAGCTGAACGTTCTGGATGAAGAATGGAAGGCGAACGAAAACAAAGCTGCAGAAGAAAGCGGCTGGCCAAAGACTATCAGCGGCGGCAATGACGAGAGAGGAAGGAATGGCCTGATAAACAGCTGCTCGAGGTGAATGCTGGTCCAACGCTGGAAAAAGCCATCGCATAGCTAGGTGTTTGTGAGTAAGCATGGCAGTTGAATATAGGCTTCAACCAAGCTTTTTGAGATGCGCCGTGCATTCTACTTCTACAGTATGTTGTGCGTATTTGGCCTTTGCATTGAGCTTTGGTGGCCAGCCGATGGGCAAGTCAGTGTTTTATCCTCCCACGACAAGCGTGCTATCAACTAAGGGAGCCCGAAGAGATGGAAGGTTTCGTTGACCTGAGAGAGAGAAAGAGAGTTCCAAGTCAAGAACTTGCAATCGGGTGCAGGCGACAATCGGGGCTCCCTCCGACTGCGCTACCGCGTCCAATACAGTACAGTGATACAAAAATTACATTTAGCACCCTACTTTTGCTGAAGATATCAACGAATAATTTCGAATCGGTCACCATACTATTTTCCCAAGAGGTAAAACTTCTACAGGCTTATAATGGGATTCAACTTCGTGTTTTGACAATAATAATCTTTTTGCAGGGCGCGTGTAGCGCAGTCGGAGGAGGAGCCTGCTGTCGAGTGCACCCGATACCAAGTTCCTGGTTCGGATTTCCCGCCCAGGCCAACCAAGCCTTCCATCCCTCCGGGGTAGGTGAATTGGTACCAGACGTGTCTGGGAAGGATAAAGCGCTGCGTTGTTCATCGACTGTCCACCGCAACTCATTGAATGGCCAAATACGCATTCAAGTCGTCTCCACGACATCTGTAGAAGTGGAATGCATGGCGTATCCCAAAAGGGGTTGAGTAACGCCGTCCTTTATCCTTTATCCTAATCTTTTTGCCACCTTCCTTCAGATGAGCGCAATCGTTACAGCACATCCACGGTGACTCATTAGTGAGGAGACGAAGGCGCATAGTTTCTTAGGATTATACACAGTGTGGTCTACTTTTACATATAGGAATGAATTTTTGTATTGTTTTGTATCACCTGTATCACCTGTCGTCCCGTTGATCATCGACTTGCTCGAGCGGGCGCCAGCAGCGTCTCCATTCGTCCCTGTCGCGTGCCAGAGTGGTCCAATGGATCCTCCGCGCTCGAGGGACACGAAGAGCGTCATATCGGTCGTTCAGGGCTTTCACGGAGAAGTCAGACCAACGCGTTGGTGGGGGTGCTGGTGTTCTCTTGACATCCCGCGGAATCCAGTCGGTGACGGCTCTCGTCCAACGGGTGTCTGCGAAGCGCATTACGTGGCCGGCCCACCTAATTTTCGACAACTTGGCCCACGCGACAGCGTCTCTGATCTTCGAACGTCGGCGAAGCTCGGAACTCCGGAGGTCTTCTCTCACTTGCGTGAGTCGTATCACTCCGAGCATCGTCCTCACGATACCACGATAACACGCTGATCGCGTGTTCATCCTGCTTTCGTATAGCCCAGGTCTCCGAGGCGTATGTTAGGGCAGGGAGAACAGTGGAGTCGGAAAGGTGGGCACGGAGTCGGACGTTCTTCGTCTTCTTCGCGACATCTTCGACGCTCTTGAAAGCTCCCCAAGCCGCTCGTTTCCTCCTGCTCAGCTCCGGCGCTAGGTCGTTGGCCATATTGACTTCGCGACCCAGATACACGTAGCTGGAGCATTCGGAGACGTTCGTTCCGTTGAGCGAGAATGGGGCATCAGAAACCCATCCGTTTTTCATGAACATCGTCTTCGTAAGATTCAGCTGCAGTCCAACGCTTTCACGTACACGATCGAAGTCGGCCAGCATTCGTTCCGCCTGACGATGCTCGGTGTTATGAGCACGATGTCGTCAGCGAAACGAAGATGGTGCAGCTGCTGGCCGTCGACCTTCACTCCCATGTCTTCCCATTCTAGTTCGCGCATGACGTTTTCGAGGGTGGCGCTGAAGAGCTTCGGGGATATTGTATCCCTGCCGAACCCCTCTCTTTACGTCGATGAGGACGTCGTTGTAGAATGGTGAGATCTTGGTCGTGAATCCACTGTACAGCTCTCGAAGGACTCTGATGTACTGAGTAGGAACACCCTGAGTGAGGAGGGCGTGCTGAAGCCTCTCCGAAATCCTGCTTGTTCGCATGGCTGTCCTTCGTCCAGCGTTCTGCTAATCCTATTCAGGATCACTCGAGTGAAAAGCTTGTAGACTACGGACAGCAGGCAGATCGGGCGATAGTTGCCAATGTCGTGCACGTCTCCCTCCTTGTACAGCAAGACCGTCTTGCTGGTCTTCCACTGAGATGGAACCTTGCATTCGGACAGGTAGCGTGTGAAGAGCCGCGCCAAGGTGTTGATGATCGATGGCGGGATTATTGTTTTGTAGATTTTTAAATTAATTTGTTAGATTGTATATCTCAACAATTACAAAACTGCAACTCATATCTATACTTCGCAAATCCACTAATCCCATTCTCTTTTTCTTTAAAAGTGAACCTCATCATTATAATATTTATTAGGCTATCGCAAAATTAATCTCCGCTTCGAGGCATGTATAAATAAGTTTTTTTACCCTAAATCATTCCGTCTCAGGGAAAGCCACACATACCGTTTGGTAGGTTTTTTCCTGTTCTTTCAAACAAGCATGTTTATTTCGCTCTAATTAATCCAGCTGACCTTCTCCAGGGCTCCATAATATCATGAACAGACGCGACTATCAAGTCATCAGGCTTTACGAATCTGAATTGGGACATTCTGCGGTAGAGGCATCCCTTAACCTTAGAAGCGCTTTTAGGACGGTCTGACCTTGCGAGCGAATGGTGAGGCTCTGCTTCGAAAAATGCACTTCCGGCGATATTGATCTCGAACAAAATCCGGGTCGCAGGCGCAGGTCGTCGCCTGACGGTAATTTTTGTAGAGAGCCGTCGAAGCAAATCCGGAGACGAACACACGTACGTTAGCCGAGAATCTTGGCGTATAGCATAGTACGGTAGCAATACATTTTGCGAGAATCGGCAAGGCGAGGCAGTGGTGAATAGAAGAGGGCCGCTCCCTTGCAAGATAACGCAAGGCCACGAGAAATGATCCACTTAGGTATCGAAGTTTTCCCTCACCCACCGCATTTTTCCGACCATTCCCCCACTGGCTATCGCTTTTTCCGAGCTCTCGATTCCCATCTGCGTCAGAAACAATTCACTAATTTGGCCGATGTTGAATGTGCCCTCGTTGATTTCGTTAATTCCTGTGATCTCAGTTTCTACTGGGCGCGTGTAGCTCAGTCGGAGGAGACGCCGACGGTCGTGTGCACCCGATACCAGGTTCCTGGTTCGGATTTTCCGCCCATGCCAACCTAGCCTTCCATCCCACCGGGATCGGTGAATTGGTACTAGACGTGTCTTGGAAGGATAAAGCGCTGACTTGTTCATCGGCTGGCCACCGCAAGTCATTGTATGGCCAAATACGCATTCATATCGTCTCCACAACATCCCGTAGAAGTAGAATGGGCTGGCCCATCCCAAAAGGGATTGAGTAACGCCGTCTTTTATCCTTAATCCTTTATCCAGTTTCTATTGTGAAGGATTAGATTCATAACCTCCCGTTGGAAAAAACGTGTAGTTTCTGGTGGTTCTTATTCCGATTAATAAAGCTGTTGGTAAGCTGACCAACTTGTGAGCTATAGCAGTTTAAGGTAGGCGGTCCGTTTTGGCGATTAATCTTGCGACAGCCTAATATCATCACAATGGACAGCTCATTAGGACATGGTCTCAGGCATATATTTGAACAGAACTGAGCTGGCCAAAAATCACTCCGATGAATAATAGCATATAAGTGTCTATACAAACGAAAAGTGCACAAAAAACGCAGATAAAAATGTTAGAAAAAGCGTGTACGTAACGAAGTGCTTTGCATTGAAATCCCAATTATTGATATTATTGAAGCATTAACCGCTGACATAGTGGTAGTGAGTGGCAAGGAGAGTCATAAACAAGAACAAATTGCCCTCAGTCTGTTAGCAGTAACAGAGGTGAAATGCATGCGAAAGTGTCCTTGCGTTCTGTGCAGACGAGGTTTGATACATGCACTGGTCGTGTCTACGGTTTAATTTACGGAAACTTATAATAGATAGCATCCAAAAAATTTTTGCACTGGCAGCTCTAACAGCTCAAATATTTATAGGGCAGAATGTGAACAACAACTGAGTCATATGAAGTTACTGGGGTGCCTTAGACGATTGTGATTGTTGTGATTAGTTAGGGAACCGAATACTCTCGGAACTCACCACAATCTAATCATTCACGTCTGTGCAAATTTAGCTGCTGCAAGCAGAACGCCCTTCTCGAACAGATCAAAGGTTTTCAAAGTTTAGGACCATAAACAACAATTATTGAAGAGGCATCTGTGCTCTTATGCAAAGGTTTTCTATTCACGCGAAGTCCTCGAAGCGCATTGAATGTGTATAATACGTTACCAATCACTAAGCCAAGGAGAATCAGCTCAGGCTAGCCGCTCTGCTTATGCAGTTTTGTTCCCTTCCAACGGTGCAAAATGCAATATTTGAGAACCTTACCATGTCCCAACCTTGGTCTTCCTTCCTTAAGATCAGGTGGGTAGCTTCATAGTATGAAGCCATCCAGACCCCCACCACCATCATCAGTACGCCCAACATCGACATCATCTCCAGTTGGTTCAGTGATGCCATTGCTTGTGCTAAGCAGCGTCTTCGTCTCATAGGTCCTTCAACCCTCCTGATGCCCCTTAGCACGGTCCCCCATTTCACTCTAGCGCCAAGTTGACTGCAGGCACCTCCACTCCTCATCCTCCAACGGTCAACTTCAGGAAAAAAATCGACATTTTTGATAGGTACTGAGCGCATGATCGGTCGCACGATGAAAAGCCTTTTTTGTCAGAACCGAGGATTCCTACCATTCCTAATACTTTGTTGAACAGAAATTTTTTCCAAGCGGGACCGTTACAGCAGTGTCCACGCCTTTTAAATCTCCTGGCACTATGAGCGACGTGTTCGGCACGTCTTCTGAATTTCCAGCCACGTAGAAGACGTCTGGATATTTTCCGCTATTTATGCACCCCTTAATTTCCCCTATTTTCCCCTATTTTCGCCGATCGAAACGACAACGACATCCACGAAAAATCGATATTTTTGTTCAATATTGATTGACGACAGTCGATACAACAAGAGCAAACATCGGCTTCGTGTTCAGCTACTTCGACTAAACCTTGCAAGTGTTTCCTTGACTGATAGCGTAAATGCCGTTTACCTCAAATTTTTCCATGGAAGATGGTGGCGTATTTCTTCTATTGTGATCAGTTTTAGGTGCACTCTACAGTTGCAGTTTCTACAGTTATAACCATGTATGTAGCAATTATGTACATTACTATTCCAATATACGACACATTGTATAGAGTGCGCGACGCAATCTCTCGAAATAACACACATGCAAATACAACGCGTCAGGATAACCCTAAACTATTTGTTTGAGGTTAAACGACAAAATTTTTGGGTTTGTTCAAAAGGCTTTTTCAAACTTGAAATTTCTATAGTTGCGTGTTCCATCCTGGGTTGTAAAGCTTACATGCGTAGTGCCCGAGCTGAAGAGCGTAGGGCTGAAGATGTCAGCAGGTATCAGAAGAAGTTATGCAGAAGTACAAAAAGCAGAAATGATTGGAATATGTATTGCAGTGCATCTTAAGGAGAGAATTCATTGAAAGTTGCGACTTATGAAGTTCTTAGCTTATTCAAATAACTGTGGTGTCGGAGTGGCCTGCAATATACGTTAAAAGAACTCCACAATATCTGTAAACACACTGTTTAGAATGGTTATCTAACCAACTGTTAGAATCAATTTTAAGCTCGGCTTCAAGATTTTATAATGGTAACACCGCTACATAAACTGAAATGTACCCACAAATTTAAAAACAACCACTTGTAGTCAGGTACAAATGGTGGAGGGAGTGGGTTGCACATTCAAGGTTGCCAATAAACACTGCAACAAAAGAAGTCAGATGAAAAGGGAAGATTGGAGCCAATTTGCAGATTTTAAAACAATATCTGGACATGTTTTAAACATCCCGGCGAAGCAGTCGTATTCATGAGGACTCACTACTAGCCTAACGAGAACTTTTCAGTCCAGGCTACCTCCTACCGAACTCCTCATTTTTATTTTTTTATTAGTCAAAGATGATATCAGGCTGTGTTTCTTCTATGCTGTGTGGAGCAGCAATACAGCCACCGCTGAAAAGTTCGGGCATTTCTTCAAAGTATTTCAGCAGTACGAAAAAACTACATAAACGCAACAGATTTATAAACAAAAATAATAGCAACTTCATTAGATCAATAACAATTGAATGCAACAGAAAAATTCACAACGAGTGCTCAAAATTGCCTCCTTTAGCTTCGATGCATTTGCTATGGAAAGCCGCTGACGATGATCGCGCACAGATCCGCCGTAATTTCGTCTCAGGGTCGCTTTCATCAACTGCTACAAAGTGGCATATATTGTAGTAGAAATCTGCATGATGGACCACACCAGATAATCCATCGGGTTGAGGTCATATGAGTTGGATGCCAGATGTCTTTGCTTCAAAAGTATGGAAAGAGCTCGTCGCAAACGGCAATCGCGGGCTTGGCGGAATGCAGAAGTGCCCGGTCCTGCTGAAGAGAGAATCAAGTTTCGCCATAATGGCACGTCGCCCACAGCTCCGGTACGACGTGGAGGACAAATTTCTGGTAGCTGGCGGCTTTGATTTTGACGTTGTGTTCCATGAAGACCACTGGACCACTGGCGTTTTCCGGGTAGCGCATATCCCAGCCCACACCATCACCGAGGCCGAAAAATGACTGCGGCTGAAGGTCCTTGCGGCCGTCGTCTTCTGCTGACCCTTCCTGAGCAGCTGCCTGCGATTCTGACTGCTGTGAACTAGCTGGACCGTGAAGATCTTCTCGACGGATCAGTGCGCGACTATCGTCAACGTCCTAAGCGACTGAGAAAATGTATTGAAGCCAATTTTAAGCACTTGTTGTGAACACTTCTGCTGTGTTCTGTTGTTATTGACCTAATGAAGCGGCTGTTATTTTTGTTTGTAAGTCTGTTTCGTTACGTAGTTTTTTCGTACTGCTAAAATACTTAAAAAATGCCCGAACCTTTCAGCCACACTATATTACTAAGGTGAATCAAAATTCAAATTTTAACGACGGAGGAATTCCATTGCTAGTCATTTACAGGTACATTTACAGGTACGAGGTTGGGCAGATGGATTATGAAATTAGGAAAACAACGATTAAGAAATTAGTGCTTCATTGGAAACTTCAACCTGTCGTTCAACATTCCCTTTTCAAAGCAGTTCTTACTATCCTTAATGCCAATTTTTTTAAGAAGAAAAACAACACCTGTGTTGCATTCAGCCACGCCTTCTAATGTAGGTTGGATAAGCCGGCCGCTTCTATTAGGCTGTCGCAAAATTAATTGTCGCATTTCAAGGTATATGTTAATAAATAGGTTATTTTTACCCTAAATCATTCCGTTTCAGGGAGAGGCACACATACCGTTCGGTAGGTTTTTTCCTGTTCTTTAAAAAAAATTGTGGACGTCGCTCTAATCTTATTTATTAATTTATTTGTGGCGTAGATCAAAGTCTAGCGTCAACGATGTTAAAAAAGGAAAAAACGAACAGCAAAAACATTTCCAACACAGAAACAGAGCAATCATTGGTTAACGATGCATGAGCAGTAGCATGTCTTTAAGCAATTAACTGTGTTCAGCATATAATAAATCTTCTACACGCTTGCACAGACAGCCTTGCCATATCCTCGTACTTGCCAAGCAACAAGTTAAATTCTTTGAGAATCCTGTAGGTTAAAAAATCTGACCTAATCCGTGACTTAGCAATCGACAGTCGAGGCTTAAGCTTGAGCTTTCTCGTAAAACTGTTTTAGACGCTTTCCAGAAGATCAGTATCTCTCTTCCTAAAAGGATTGAATTCTGTTGTCAGGCCTTCAACGATAGGTCGCACATAGGTTTTGAAAGCCCTTATGTACATCTCGGGAACACAGGATTTCAAAGCCATGAACAGGTTGTTGATGCGAAAACTGGCCTTCTTAACCAGAAGTTTGCAGTGCTTTGAAAAACATAGATCACTTGTTATAATATAACCCAAGTCACGAGCTTTGTCGACCTTTCTTAGAGTCTGACCATTAATTCGATACGTCGGTGTTTGGCTGCGATAGTTAGATCCGATCATTAGAAGGTGCGTCTTTTCAGCCGCAAGTGGCAGCTCCCATCTTTCTGCCCAAGAACTAATAAAATCTATTGCCGAAATAAAATAAAATAAAATAAAATCTAATTTTTCAAGCCAACCTTTCCAAGGCTCTGTAAAATCGTGACCCGACGCGATTATCGAGTCATCGGGCTTTATGAATTTAAATTGGGACATTCCGCGGCAGAGGCATCCCATAACCTTAGCAGTGCTCTTGTGAAGGACTGTCCTTGCAAACGAACGGTGTGGCTCTGCTTCGAAAAATTCGCTTCTGGCGATTTTGATCTCGAAGAAACACCGGGTCGCGGACTCAGCTATTCTCTTGATGATGAAGTTTTGAGGAGAGACGTCGAAGCAAGTCCGGAGACAAATGCAGGTACGTTGGCAGAGGACCTTGATGTACCATACATCACAGTACGGTGGCAAGACATTTGGAGAGAATCGGCAAGGCGAAGAAGATGTTGAAATGAATGCATCATGAGCTGACCGATGAGCAGCCTCTGTCACGCTTCGACACTTGCTCTAACCTGCTAGTTCGCTTTAAAATGAGCCTTTTGTAAGCCATACTATAACTATAGATGAAAAATGGGTCCTTTACAATAACAGGAAGCGAGGAGTAGTCTGGGTAGACAAGAATGACCCTCCAACGTCCTTTCCTAACCCCGACCTTCACCATAAAAAGTTATGCTTACTTTGTGGTGGTGTTATAAAGGTGTAATCCATTACAGCTTTGTGCAACCTGATCAGTCAGTCACAGCTGAGTCTTACCGCTGTGATTCAGACCAAATCTTTGAGAAGTTGCAAAAATTGTGGCTCCAGTGACGAATAGAGGAGGGCCGCTCCTGCTCAAAACGCAAGGCCTCACAAGTCGCTAGGCGAAATTTGACCCATTTAGGTGTCGAAGTTCTCCCTCGAATACCATATCCTTCGAACCTTTCTCCCACTGACCATCATATTTTCCGAGTTCTTGATTCTCATTTGCGACAGAAACAACTCACTAATTTAACCGATGTTGAATGTGGTCTGCTTGATTTCGTTAATCCCTGTGATCTCAGTTTCTGTTGTGAAGGATTAGATTTATAACACTTTCGTTGGTAAAAGGTGGTTTTTACTTCGACTAATAAGGTTGTGTTTAAGCTGAGTTATAGCAGTTTGAAGCAGGCGGTCCGTTTCGGCGTTTAATTTTGCGACAGCATAATATTAGGTTGACCGAAAACCGCAGGCCGTTTTTGTCTTTTTATTCGTTTACTACTGAATCAATATTCAACTTTGCATTTTTTATATCACATCTTATACAGAATTCCTCGCTTTATCTGACGGAATAATCTGTGTTCCACCTACGCTTATAAGTTATGTTTATTCGAAGACTTGTGGAAGCATGTCGAAGGAGCAATTCCGAACGATATTTCATTTCAGTTTCAAACTGGACCTCCGTCGAGCAATCCGGCAAATCGACCATGTGTGGGCGCCGAACAGTGTTGGGGAAAAATCGTGCAACAGTGATTCGACAAACTTCGTTCTGGAGATTACAACCTTGAAGGTGCACCCCGAAGCGGCAGACCTGTACCAATCCGGACGACGATCTGAAATCTGTCGTGGAAACTGATCAATCTCAAACAGTCCGTGAGATTGCGGAAGATCTAGTAGTCAGTAGGTCTAGGAGTCAGTAAGACTGCTGTCAAAGATGGTTTGAAAAGCCTAGGAAAGGTGAAAAACTCGAAAATTGAGTGCCCCATGATTTCAGTGATCACCAAGGATTTCGTCCTGTCAATACCGGCATAACATTCCGCACAACCTAATAGAAGTCGAACATCCCTCTCCATAGCTCATACTGAAGCATTCTGTCTGTGAATGGACGAGAACACCGAACACATAAATATCTTTATACATTGGTACACTACAGACAGCCATTCTGTAGCTAATGCTGAGACGGTAGCGATCACTCTAGCCGAGCTGTCGCCCTCGAACATTGTAGAGGAAGCCGGCGAACTCGTCCATTTGAGCGATTCGTCTGTTGTGTAGAAAGACGTTCGGATAGCGGTCGAACAGCCACGGGCAGTGGTAGATGATCGGATTGAAGAGGCACGCAACCAGCAGGTCGCACCACGTCATCTGAACACATGCTCATGTAGAGTAGAGCTCAGACGAAGTGTGTATAGCGGGTCATTAGGCTAAAGAACCGGGCGCAAGAATGCGCCGAACATACCACTTTTGGAAAAATATGGGAACCTTGGCGCGAAACATTGCTTTGTTCGATAATTAAAGTCGTTGTTCTAATAGATGGCTAAGAAAGAGGAAACGAACCCGGAACCTGGAATCGGATTCTCGCGACAGCCGGCGCCTCCTCCGACTGCGCTACTGACGTCAACAGTAATAGAAAGATGCTAAGGAGAAATAAGCCTCACCTTATGTGAAGAAAGCCACTGCGTACGACTATGTCGCAGAAAGCACTCGATTGTGGGCAGAATGCTCGACTCCAGGTAGGCGATGGCATCGTCTGTATTACACGTCTCCTGCAACAAGCGGCTGTAAGCGATGTGCAGAGGAGAGGTCTTATGTAAGGCAGTGTGACCCAGTGATGGGTCACACTGCCTTACATAAGACATTCGAGAGATAGGAGAATTTGAAAGCATCGAGAAGAAAAACTGTCAAAGAAGAATAGGAAGCGATGCGGTGCACTTACGTCGCACTCGTGGTCTTCTCGGTGATCGAGATGATCGAGCCAGTTCTTCAGACGTATTCTCGCCTCGAATGCCTTCTCGGCGATCATGTCCACTTCGGAATCATCACCGTGCTTCTGCCCACTCAGCTCTGAAAAATCAGTGCTGTATATATTTCATGTTGATCAATGAGAAGAAGTAAGGTTGGACGTATCAGTCCAATAGTTAGCATTCCCACATGAGGGGTTTAATGGAATCTGCGTTCTATGGAACAACGCCATAAGTGTACTGGGGTAGGTATCCTTCCAGGATTGTATAGGATACAGGTTCTAGTTCCGCGTGGTGCTAAAGATTTGATTGTGACTAAGCTTTTCAGGGAAAGTCTGCCTTCTACCATTCGCCGACAACTCTGGCACCCATTTCACCGATCTGGAGAGCTGAAACGCTGCACCGGTCTGGGCGGACCCAAACCGTTGAGAAGCTCGCGAGAGAAGTTGCCTCAGTTAGCCGAGCTGAACGCGTATAACCAGCGGACGCCGCCAACTCACCTCTGGACTTTTCTGTGGTTCAATTACCCAAGTTTGAGGTGCCTTCACCTACTCAGCTGGACGTTGTGCAGCTTGTCCTTCCCATGCGTAACTTTTGTTGCCTTTTTGGTTGTGGCTTTTTTGTAACTCTTCCGGCCTCACTGAGCAGATTTTACACTGGTAGGGTCGTTTGCAAATGGTGTTAAAACCGTCCTGTTTCCTACTCCTGTTCCTATTTCTTGCGTATTTTCGACGGAATGCATCATTTTTGGTGACTCGCCCCAAGTCTCTATTCCGCATTTGGATTCAGTACTCTGAGAGTACCAGACAAGGTATGTCGCCTTGAAAAGTCAGGCAGTAGGTCCACGAAATTCACTGTAGGATACGTCCCGAAGATACTGCTCGTTGTGATGCAAAGATAACTATCGACAGAAGTGCTTTTCTCAAGTCAGGTGCAAGACAATTACTGTTGTGGGCCAGAGCTTTTTCCTTTTTTCTTTTATAACCAAGGTCATCTCCATTAACTTGTCGACCTTTCAAAAAATATATTAATGAAAATTAGGATGTCGTTGTTCATTTTTTGTGATCTTTTTGGTTTTTACCATGTTCACATAAAATTGGACATTCTTCTAAAAAAATTTGATGCTACCGGAGTCAAAGTGAGCGTCTTCCATATCGAAATAAGCTTCTTAAATATTAGACTAGATATACTAGACCAAACCCTTCTAGTTGGTTAGAACCATTTTTTGTGCAAGAAAAATTTAGTACAACTTTCTTGAAAATTTTTAAAATTCATCTACCCGAATGAGTGCAATAATATATTTTTTATTTTGAGAAAAAAATAGCAAAGTAAAGGCGCAACAATGTAGCAATCATTCAATGCAGAGACAAGATCGTGCCATGTGCTAGAAAAGCTCGTCGCGATTTATATTTGATTGATAGTGCAGATGCTGAGGTGAGGATATGTGTAATCTTTGCAATTGTTTTTACCATTTACATCTGTGAAACTGCATGTAAACAGAATTTTCGCTGTCAATCGAATAAAAATCGCTACTTCCTGGACAAGGGTTTTTAGCACCAAAAGTAACCGCATTCCTGCTCTTTGAAACAAGCTTTAAACCACTGCTTTTCCTCAAGAAATGTTAAGGATAAAGCCCTTGGGAAGCGCACCGCATTCCACTTTTGCGTAATATTGCGGAGGCGATTTGAATGCGTGTTTGGCCATAGGAATAACTTGGGGTGGCTAACCAATGAACAAGTCAGCGTTTTATCCTTCCTAGACAAGTCCGGTACCAATTCATCGACCCCGGAGGGATGAAAGGCTTGGTTGGCCTGGGCCCGATTCATGAACGATTTACCGGCGGGTAAATGCAAAATTTACAAAATTTACCCCCACTCCCCACTTACGCGCGATTCGTGAACGCGCTGTGGGAAAAATCCGAGGTGAGTGTTGAGGTAAATGCTACCCCGTCATCGCGTTGGGGAGCATTTACCTCCAAGGGAAGGGATTTGCTCCCCGGCCAACTTCTGATCCAATGCATGCCTCCGCTGGCCCTTAGCCAGCTCTGAACTGGCCGCCAGCCGCAAATTCAATGCCTGGCAGGGGCGCCTAGTTGCTGTTGTCATGCGCACGTCTTTCGCCGCACTTCGGTGAGTTGTTTTACCTTTTGTTTTTCTCTATTAGGCTTGCATTCCATGATTTTTTGGGCTCTGTGGACCATGGCGGCTCACAGTGCCACTTATTTTTAAGTGAATTGCTTCCTTTAGTGGCATTGTGGGTCGGCTTGGGCCACCATGAGCTAGTCCACCACGCAAGTCGTAATTTACAATTTGCGTGGGTGGACTATGCCCGTCCGCCACCTTAGCCTTCCTTGGCATATGTTGTCTATGGAGGCCACTGTGGTGGATGGCACCCATTATTAGTCATGTAGGCCCACATTTACCATTGTTTCTCTACTTCCTGCTATGCTACTAGTTTCCACCCCTCCCCTTCCCTCCCCCCTCGCCCAACCCCACATTTCACATTTCCTTTCCCCTAAATACGATGCTGCTAGTATCGGTGGCAGCGACGTCCCAGCAGCAAGTGTGACTGCTTGGTTTCGCTGTTAGCTGATGCCAGCGGGCCAGCGGAGGCATGCACATTGGATCAGAAATTGGCCGCGGAGCAAAACCTTCGCCTTGGCCGTCATGAGTTAGAAAACGGGTAAGTTCGGGGAAAGTGGCGGGTAAATGACCGTCGAGGTAACTTGAAACAATGTGTTCAGTTCCAGGGTAGGTGAATCAAAACGTCTAAGAGACTCATACTAAAAAGTTCCTTGAATAAAAACTTATCTTAACCTTTTAGGAGTCCCTCTAGTTTAATGTGGGAAGTGCTCGCTTTGATTTGGAAGATCTTCAGTTTGAAAAAGCGATAGGCTTCGATAGAAGGCCGTCTAGTTTTACGTGATAATGCTACACCTACATGGGCTTCATGAACGTTTTTAAAAAATAGGTAAATACAAACAAGACATGACGCTCTACTCACCATATCTCCAACCCAACTGCCGACAGATTGAAGGGACGTAGCCGAGTTTACGATCGTTCACTTCCAACACGGGGAGTGTGTGGAATGGGTAATCTGGAAAATGCGAACACAATAATGGATTGATTCCCAAGATCATAAAGAATAGCTAAGGATGACGATGATTTAATCTTTTATCTTCTACATCTACATGTTTTTAACTTTTAAATTGTGCTATTCCGCATCGACATGTGTACTCGAACATGCGTGCCCCCCTTCCACGCCATAGCCCGGGTGCGTATCAGTTTAAAGAGGCCCTTGAGATACAGGACCCGCCCCGAAATCGTGCGTGTAGAAGGTTGTAGTCCAAACGCATTTACGGCCAAGATGTCTTTACGGAGGTTTTTTGCTTTGACCTTTTATGTTTATGTTTATGTTTTTGAAGGCTTTTATTAAAAAAATGCTTTTATTAAATCCAAACAAAGCAGGGATACTCTTGGTGAAACAAACAAACAGTGGTCGTGAAATCTCTTAGAGCACGACATTTGCTGCATTCCTAAAAAAACCAAATCGCAGTCTGTGCTTTCTTTTTTCTCTTTACTAGAGTTTTATTCATGATTTTGTTCCGGATGTGTAGCTTGGTTAATAGTTTGCCATTATTAATCTCGTTGTGTTCTAATGTTTGTATATAACGCTTGGTATTGAGCGCACAATTACGTGCTTGAATAAATAAATAAATAAATAAATAAATAAATAAATAGTGTAGTCGCTTTGAAATACATACGCCGCACATCCCACTTATATAAGATTTCATGGAGACTTTTAGATGGTCTAGGGGTGACACGTGTAGAAAGAAAACATTTAAGGCCTGCAAACACCAACTTGAGGAAGAGGGACGGAGAGTTTCATCGTGAAGCAGAAGTCAGCGAATTTCCTAGCATGCATGTACTTAAAATTAAGAATAATAGAGGAGGTCACAAGAAAACAAGTGGTCAGGTCGGCTTCAAACATTCCCATTTTATGGAAGCCAGGTGCTCGCGAAATTGCACGGTGATTTATTTATTTATTTATTTACGATGCTAGGAGCAAGGAATGGATAATCTAAAACGGAACATCAAAACCACAATGTACTATTGTGCTAAAATGCCATTTTCACGTCGAATTGTTCATTCTTCTAAGCAAGTCTAACGCTTTTGAAATCAAAGCGAACTCTTCCAAATCAAAATGAGTTTCTCCACATTAAACTAGAGATTCTCCAAAAGGGTTTTACGAAACCTCTGAGATAAATATAATGAAAAATAATAAAAAACGGTATCAATCAGTCCCTAAATGGGATCCGCTACGCTTGCCAGCTATACGTAATACTCTACAGTACGGCGCATATAAAGGACAAAAAAGGATGAAGGATGGCGCTACTCAATCCCTTTTGGGATGCGCCATGCATGCTACTTCTACGAGATATCGTGGAGGCGATTTGAATGCGTATTTGGCCATACAATGACTTGCGGTGGCCAGCCAATGAGCAAGTCAGCGCTCTATCCTTCCCAGACAAGTCTGGTACCAATTCACCGACACCGGAGGGATGGAAGGCTTGGTTGGCCTGAGGGGGAATCCCGAACCAGGAACCTGGAATCGGGTGCACGCGATAGCCGGCGCTTCCTCCGACTGCGCTACAGGCGCCCACAGCGCATATGATTCGGTCAATTGCCGAAAAGAACGCTTTGGAGCGTCCAAAGCGGCTTTTTTAAATAACCTTTCTTTAAAGTCAAGTACTTGTGAAAAGAAACATATATTTTAGACATAATCAATCGAGTGGGCGCGACCGCTCGATTGTATCTACACAACAAACTTCGCTGACAAACCGATATACACATTTTTTTCCGTCAAATTGGGTATTTTTCAAACCAAATTGACACTTCTCAAAAATTATCCACTCTTCTAAACAAGAGCAACGCTTTTGAAGTCAAACTGAAAATCTTCCCTATAAAAACTAGCTCCTTCCGCATTAAACCGGAAATATTAAAGGGTAGAACGAATTTTTGTTCAAGAATGATTTAGTATGACTTTAATTAACCTACCCAATAAGCAAACATATTGATTGAAATTCTACAAAATCCTCAATTTTTAAGGAAAAATAACGGTTTAAAGTTTGCTTTAAACAACAGGAAGGCGGCAATTTTTTTCTTGCTAAATAAGGGATTGCGCCATAGCGTTGTCTAAGACGTCGCGATTTTTATTCGATTGATAGTAATGCATGGAGTTTCAAACCTGTAAACGATATAACAAAACACCTGTAAAGAACACACATATTCTCACTTTAATGTTCCATATAAGCAGCATCTACGCAATCGATCAAATAAAAATTGCGACGAACTTCTCTAGCGCCTGGAGCAATCTCGTGTTTGTGCATTAAATGATATTTGTTTTGCTGCGCTTTAGAACAAAATTTTTTCGAGCACTGAAACCACCGGCCTAAATAATTTCAGAGAATGTTACACCAAATTTTTCTTGAACGAAAAATTGTTCTGAATGCCATGGACAGTCCGTAGTTTAATCTGTAGAGAAGAGCGTTTCGACTTATTGTTCGGTGGAAGACGCTCGATTTGATTCCATCATGTTTGTTCCAAAAAGTGTCCAATTTGACGGAAAATTTGGGACCAAAAGGGAGCGAACGAATTCAGCGATCAGCTGTTCACCGATTCACCAGGATTTCTCGCTAAATTTTCCCCACGGATTTTGACGCAGATATTTCCGACAAATTGTAATAGCGGAATTTTATCTTGCATCCTGGAATAGCAGCCGTAACACATATGTATGTACTTTCATATGCCATGCATATCGATGGTATTTAAAAGCGTCAAAGGATTGATAAAGTACCTTCCAGAATGAAATCGTCGCGATTGATGACCTTGCACTCGTATGGTATCCGAGCGTAGGTGAGAATCATTCGAATCACCTTCGACTCTTCACCATCGCTGAAGTCGTGCAGCACAAAGTGCGGAATCCGAAAATCCATCTGAAAGCACTACAGCTTGAGGACACAAAAAAGAAATTGTGAAGCACGACCAGTATTTTCTAAAAAAAAATAGAAAAATTGGTTGACTCACATGTTTATTGAAGTTCTGAACGGACGACGAGACAGTCACTGCTATGTGTCGATAGTTCGGTAGCTTCTGAAACACCGATGATAAGGCGGTAAGTCTTTTCTGTGAACCACATGCATGTACTTGGAAAATCATTGAATGTTGTTAAAACGACAGAAGTAGGAGTGTTGAGAACGAAAGTTGCACAGAAATATTCATTAGCCTTAGCGCGGAATCGAACCAGGATGCAGCCACGTGTCCACGGGTAGCATCTGCTCCAGCACGCCAAACTATCTGCCACCAAAAATAGAGAAAAGTACAAAAGGAATGGCTCTATTTATCGGTTAAGCATAGAAAGCATAAGAACGCTTGAATCTAAAAATGCATCCCGACGTGGCAACCGGAATAAAAAAGGTCAAAAATGGCAAGAATGGTAAAAAATCTTAAAATACGCTCCCTTACCAAAAAACCGTTTAAAAATATAAACATAAAAATAAAAATATAAAAATATAGCCATTCAAAAAATTAAAAAATTAAATGTTAATTAAAATTCTCCTTAAAACTGGGAAAGCAGCACTTATTTAGTGTTCAAAAAAGAGATCGCTATGTACACTCGACTAGAAAGCAAAATTTATTTGATTGTTTTTCCTTGAAAAATGCAATTTTTATAAAATTCCAAACAGCACCTTCAGTTACTGAGTTCTGATAAAATTTATTTCACTATTTTTCCGTAAAAAATAGAAAATAAAATTTTTAATAGCATCTTCAACTATTGAACCAGAAGAAAATTTTTAAATAAAAATAGATAAAAAATGATAAAAATTAAAAAGGATCATGTTAAAAACAAAGAAATTCTATAAAATTTACAAAATAATTTGATAAATTGTAAATAAATCTTAAAATACGCTCCCTTACCAAAAAAAATCGTTTAATAATATACACGCTACACGCTTTCCGCTCTTATTTTTAAAATACAAAACAACATGTAATATGTATGTCGTAACTCCTTAACAATCATACAGTAAGGGTGCATGTAGCGCAGTTGGAGGAGACGCTGACTGTCACGTGCACCTTGTCATCAAGATCACTGGTTCAGGTCCTGGCTATATGTCGCGAAGGTGAGCAGCATTGGTAGATCGGAACGCTCCATCCAATCAGGACGCATTGAATGGGCGTGCCATTCAGACCTGGCGCATACAGACGACACCCTGATGCCGGCATGCGTTCGGCCTGTGCTTTGTTTACTAGGGAATGGTTTCGACCTCCACCGGAACTTCAAGAGGAGACAGGAGTCTTTAGAAAGATCTCGGGATGCTGATTACGAAAATGGGTGCCAAAATTGCAAAATGAAACTCCTGAGCGAGTTGTGACTTGATGAAGTTGGGTGGGATGGACTGCAGGTTGGAGCTGGCGAGGGAGCGTTGATGGATGGGGGCTTCTTAAGAATGCTTCTCCGGCGGTGTCGGTGGCGCCGGGGTAGTGCTCCGATCTGTCGAATATGAGGTCATTGCTTCGGTTTCCCTCACTGCCGTCTCTTTTGCACCTCGTGATTTATCTTCGAAATTATCTTTTATTCTGAGTTGACTCCACTTGTGCAAAATAGTAAATAAAAATATCACCGTGGCAGTTTTTTTTTCGCCTTCAAGCATTTTTACAAAAGTGTATGATAGTTTCACCGGCTATCTAATCAAAAATTTGTCATAATTCAGAATAAAAGGAAATTTCAAAGATAAATCATGATGTGCAAAATAGACGACAGCGAGGGGAACCGAACCAATGGCCTCATATCCGACAGACCGTAGCACTAGACCTGCACCACTGACACCGTCGGAGAGCCATTTTTGAGGAGCACCCATCCCTCACCATTCCCTCGCCAGCTCTAGCCTGCAGTCCGGCCCACCCAATTTCAACAGGTCACAACTCGCTCAAGAATTTTATTTTGCAGTTGAGACAACCACATTTGTAATCGGCATTCCGAGCTCTTTCTAGTGATACAGGTCTAGACTTTAAGTTCCTTGGGAGATCGAAACCCTTTCCTAGTTAGTTATTATTGGCTGACGCGCTCCCACCTGCCAATGCTGCTCATCTTCGCGACATGTACCGGATAATACATTAACTTGCCTGGCCACAGCAAGTCATAGTATATGCCAAATATAAACATTATATATGCCAAACATTGTATATGCCGAATATACACTCAAATTGCTTCCAAACTACCCCGTAGAAGTAGAATGCGTGGCACATCCGAAAACGGATTGAATAGCGATATCTTTTGACCTTATTCTCTAGTAATCCGTCGGTATCCAGCACCTGTAGAAGTGGACATAGGTGGTGCTGCTCATACTATAAAAATGGTCGTCATGATTATTTTTGACCAGAAAAGGGTTAAAGGTTATGAACGTCAGTAAATATTTGGTTCTTTGTACCCCACTATTAACAGGACGAAGATACAAAGAAAGAACTTGTTCACAATGTCTCGATAAATAAATAAAAGTTGGCAACAATAACAAGATCGGTGCATTTTTAACTGGTAGAGCTGGCACAGAGTTCTTGAAATTCTAAAAAAAAAAACACACAATGCCATACTCAATGTCTGAGTACAAAAGACTTGTCGGCCGGTGGGGCGTGTCTTAGAAGTTTACCGTTTTCTATTCTTCACCGTTTTTTTTTTTCGTACTTACTCCTGCATTCGCAAGGTTTTCAAACTAATTTGAATTGTTGTAAAAAATGTGCTTCATTCAAGCTACAAATAAACTCTTAATGAACACTAACCTTAGTCGATGGTGCGATTTATAGTGTATTGAACAAAGTTCGCTTTCTATTATTCGACACTTTCGTGAAAGGTTATGGTCGCATGGTAGCGCAGTCGGATGAGGTGCCAGCTGGGACGTGTCCCCGATTGCAGGTTCTTGGTTCGGATTTTCCGCCCATGCCAACCAATCCTTACTTCCCTCCGTCGTAGTGAATGGGAGCAGAATCGTCTGAAGAAGCAGCGCCGAAGCACTGAATCGGTTGGCCACCGCAAGTCATTCTATAGGAATACCCCACCATGCACGTAAAAATGGATAAGAACATAAAGGTCGACGTCGGTCAATTCTTGTTTGGGACGCGCCGCGAATTCAACTTTTACTGGATATCGTGGAGATGATTTGGTTGCATATTTGGTTTAACAATGACCTCTGAAGTAAAGCCACTGCTCCTTATCTTCCACGTAGACTGTTCCTGAAGCAATTTAAGCGACTTCGGAGAAATGGAACGCTTGGTTGTCCTGAACGGAATCCGAAGAAAGAACCTCTATGTGAGGTTCACGCGCAGGTTAGCGCCTATTTTTACTGCTACTACGCACTTAACACATAATAAAGGATAAAGGATATTGGATGGCACTGCTCAATTTCTTTTTGGGATGCGCGACACATGCTGCTTCTACGAGATATCGTGGAGGCGATCTGAATGCGTATTTGGCCATACAATGACTTGCGGTGGTCAGCCGAAGTCAGCGCTCTATCCTTCCCAGACAAGTCTGGTACCAATTCACCGACCGCGGAGGGATGGAAGGCTTGGTTGGCCTGGACAGGAAATCCGAATCAGGAGCATGGCAGCAGGTGCACGCGGCAGTCGTGCCTCCTCCGACTGTGCTACACATGCCCATATCCCACTTATATCCCACATATGACTAGTAGTGAATTTTGCCGACAAAAATTGGAATGATTTTTTTCTTTCGAACAAAAGGACTTCATGCTCGTTGAGTTAAATTATGCGTTGCATTTTGTCGCCTCGACCTCTTGTTTCTTTTTCGTTATTTGTAGAATTCATGGGTTACACGGCGCAATAAATAAATAAGGATTTAGGATAAAGGATAAAGGACGGCGTTACTCAATCCCTTCTGGGATGCGTCACGCACTCTACTTCCACGGGATGTCGTGAAGGCGACGTGAATGCGTATTTGGCCATACAATGACTTGCGGTGGTCAGCCGAAGTCAGCGCTCTATCCTTCCCAGACAAGTCTGGTACCAATTCACCGACCGCGGAGGGATGGAAGGCTTGGTTGGCCTGGACAGGAAATCCGAATCAGGAGCATGGCAGCAGGTGCACGCGGCAGTCGTGCCTCCTCCGACTGTGCTACACATGCCCATATCCCACTTATATCCCACATATGACTAGTAGTGAATTTTGCCGACAAAAATTGGAATGATTTTTTTCTTTCGAACAAAAGGACTTCATGCTCGTTGAGTTAAATTATGCGTTGCATTTTGTCGCCTCGACCTCTTGTTTCTTTTTCGTTATTTGTAGAATTCATGGGTTACACGGCGCAATAAATAAATAAGGATTTAGGATAAAGGATAAAGGACGGCGTTACTCAATCCCTTCTGGGATGCGTCACGCACTCTACTTCCACGGGATGTCGTGAAGGCGACGTGAATGCGTATTTGGCCATACAATGACTTGCGGTGGTCAGCCGAAGTCAGCGCTCTATCCTTCCCAGACAAGTCTGGTACCAATTCACCGACCGCGGAGGGATGGAAGGCTTGGTTGGCCTGGACAGGAAATCCGAATCAGGAGCATGGCAGCAGGTGCACGCGGCAGTCGTGCCTCCTCCGACTGTGCTACACATGCCCATATCCCACTTATATCCCACATATGACTAGTAGTGAATTTTGCCGACAAAAATTGGAATGATTTTTTTCTTTCGAACAAAAGGACTTCATGCTCGTTGAGTTAAATTATGCGTTGCATTTTGTCGCCTCGACCTCTTGTTTCTTTTTCGTTATTTGTAGAATTCATGGGTTACACGGCGCAATAAATAAATAAGGATAAGGATAAAGGATAAAGGACGGCGTTACTCAATCCCTTCTGGGATGCGTCACGCACTCTACTTCCACGGGATGTCGTGAAGGCGACGTGAATGCGTATTTGGCCATACAATGACTTGCGGTGGCCAGCCGATGAACAAGTCAGCGCTTTATCCTTCCCAGACAAGTCTGGTACCAATTCACCGACCCCGGAGGGTTGGAAGGCTTGGTTGGCCTGGGCGGAAAAAATCCAAACCAGGAACCTGGTATCGGGTGCACGCGGCAGTCGCGCCTCCTCCGACTGCGCTACACGCGCCCCAATAAATAGATAAATAAATAGTTAATTTAGAGCGACGACGAGTAACGAGTATGTAATTGAAGAAACAGAAAGGAAGAGGGCGAAATTCCGTTATTTATTTATTTATTTTGGTGCACGCGAAACTGCGCCTTACAATAAAGGTTTGAAAAAACTCAGAAACCGGAAGCAATTCAAAAAATTCAGAATTATAAATAACCTCCTTCAGAGGAACCCTACAGAGCAGCGCCACACATTCTACACAACTTCAAAGGGCTATCGATATTGTCCAGAAGTGGTCTTCAGAATGGCAGCTACCACTTTCGGAGGAAAATTGTAAAGTGCTTCATCTAGGGGCTAGAGGTAATTACACCAATACACTATCCATAACTCATCACTCATTTGAGCAGACAACGTTAAAGACTTAGAGTTCCTAATCACGAGTAATCTAAATTTTGACAAATACTGCCCACTGGTTTCCAACAAAGCCGTGAGAGCAATGTACAACGTGTTCAGAGCTATATGATCTACAGTGTGAACCAAACTAACGTGGACAAGAATTTTTCGTCATAATTATAAAAAAACCAACAATTCGAGAGAACGTCAACTAAACTACAACAATACAGACATTAGAGTACGTCATGTTCAAGTGGTTTCGTAGTAGCCTCCCTTGAAGCGGATGCAGAGGGCCAAACGTTCTGCGAATTTTTCGACGATGGGCCGCAGGTCCTACCTGGGAACAGATTCTGTTCACGGATAAGAATCTGTTCACCGTGGAGCAGGTGCACAATCGCCAAAATGGTAGGATGTGGTCTATAGGAGCTCCAAGCACCTCTGCTATAGTTCAGAACGCACAATCTGTCATGGTTTGGAACGGGATCTGCGCCCAAGACCCCTGGTTTTCGTGGATAAACAGTGAACATCGACGAAGATATGTACCAGCGAGACATTCTTGAGTCCGTAGTTCTTCCTTGGGCCCACCAGTACTTCGGTGATGCCCATTGGACGTTCCAACAGGACTCTCCACCCGCACATAGCGCGAAGAGCGCGCAGGCGTGGTGCAAAGTCAATTTCCCCGACTTCATCACGCCTTCGGAATGGCCGCCGTATTCTCCAGATTTGAATCCGATGGACTACAGTGTGGGAATTTTAGAGGCTAGGGTCGGCGTCAAACGCCACCGCAGTCTCGAGTCCCTGAAGGAATCCTTGCGCCAGGAGTGGGAACGGTTGTCTCCTGAAGACCTGCAGCCCATCGCTGAAAAATTCGCGAAACGTTTAGCCCTCTGCATCCGCTCCCAGGGAGGCCACTTCGAAACCACTTGAACGTGATGTGCCCTAATGTTTCTATTGTTGTAATTTAGTCGCAGTTTTCTCGAATTGTTGGTTGATTTATAATTATGATAAAAAATCTTGTCCACGGTTATTTTGGTTCACCCTGTAATGATAATAAGTTAATTCTCCAAGTAGTTAAAAATTTATCAGACCAATTCTTGAATACGGTACCCCAGCTCGTAATCCTTACACGCGTAAAAGCATCACAACGTTAGAAAGCGTGCAGAACAGCTTAACAAGGAAGGTCATTACACGAACACTCGGATATCAATACGATCAAATACCCACGAGCAATGTGCGAAATAAGAATTTCGGATTGGCGTCACTTGCTCTTAGAAGAAAGCAAAATGGTCTATTACTATTTCACAAAATTGCAAAACAGCAAATTGGAATCGAAATTACAGATCTAGTGTCGATAAGAGCATCTAACACCCGAGGTGGTGGTGTTAAGTATGACACTAATACTGCCAAACACCGCCGTTTCTTCTTCACACATAGTACACTCTCGTTATATGAGAAGTTTCGCAAAAAGCATTTCTTGCCATCAAACCATAACGCCTTCAAAAAATTTCTCGGTAAACATATACGTTCCCATAGTAAGATACTTCAGATGTGGCGAACTCTTCATTAGACATTATTGACGGTGTTGTAGTTTTTATGTGTATTAATTGTGTTGTATTTCCATTGTAAATTTAGCACACGAACATAGTCGTGTAATAAATAAATAATTAAATAAATAAATAAATAAGATAGAGACATTCGGTTGAAGAATCAATTCATTAAGTTTTCGATTAAAGACGAAGCGAAACATGTGGAAGAGCAGCCTTTCCAAGTCTACACATACAGCGGAAACTGCTGACGATACGCAGCTTACAACAATGTGGGCGGCGAGGACACGATCAGCTGCTGGCCATTCCGGATGAGATCAGCATTAGTCATCACCGCGAATCAGAGTTGGCGCTCGTGTTTGGATGCAGAGGTGTGCGTTTCCGTTGAATCGTCAAATTTTATTTAAAAAGTATAGATAGCTGCGTCGAAAAACATCAGCGAGACCGTATTATATACCATATTCACGTCAGACTGGGCACTTTCAAATCGGAAATTTTTAAAACGTCCTGAAATTTATTTATTTATTTATTTATTTGACAACTTTCGGAATGAAACAGAACGTCTTTCCAATAAAAAGGAACGAATTCTAAATTTCCAAATTAATCAGGGAAGGGTCTCAGGCGTAGGTCTGTACGCACTGCGTCCGTTTTTGCTGAGTCCTTGAACCAAAAGAGCTACAGGCCCTCGAAGGGGTGGTGTACAGTATTGCACCGTCACTCTACCTACCGTAACCTACCGCAGTCGGCCGAAATTTGAAAAACGGATGTCAGATTCGTGATCAGGGGCCGGATTCATCAACAATTAAACCCACGGGTATGCGGGGTATAAAGGTTAGAGATAAGGTGAGCGGCAGAGACGCAGGCTTTACCGTGGGTATCTCAAGCCCTTATACTCATGGGTTACTCGTTAATGAATCCGGTCCCAGCAGCTCAGAATAGCACCCCTGGGCGAGGTTTTTGCGAAACCTCGCCCAGGGGTGCTCTCCTCGACCTCTGGAGTCGACCTCTGGAGTCGTGAAAGTAAATACTGCCTTGAAGACGGTTTAAATTAGCTTACTTCCTACACATCTCCTACACGTTCATTTCATTTTACTTTAAATTCTCAAATAAGAGTTACTGCCATTCACGTTCCCAGTTTCTGAGTTATACAATGTTTTGTGTTTTTCAGCGAATGTTAAACAATGACGTGGCCATAATCGTCATAATCACCGATTTCGCCCAAACCTGGCCAGGGAGGTTATTTGGGGTGCTGATCACGAATCTGATATCCGTTCTTCAAATTTCGGCCGATTACGGTAGATTACGGTAGGTACGGTGACTTGGGCTGTCGAAGTCATAATCACCGATTTTATCCAAACTTCTCCCAGGGGGGGGGGGGGGTTATTTGGGATGGTAATCACGAATCTAACATCCGCTTTTCCGTATTACGCTGGAGTGCGTTCCGTACAGTAGGAAGAGGTGATTAATGATAAGCGAATCTGACCCTTATTTGATAATTTAGAGTGAAATCAGTGTGTAATAGATGTGCAGAGAGCAAATTGGTAAAGGAGGCGACAGTCATGAAAAAAATGCAAAAATAGTGCATGGCGCTAGAATCGAACATCTGACCTAGCACCTCCGAAGCGCCCTCTCAACCTGCTGAGCGACAGACTCGCTTCCCGTGGAGCCTTTCGCCACGTCCCATACGTCAGTCTGCACACATATGCACGTTTGCACGAGCTGGCGATGCGATACTGTACCCCGCCTTTGAAGGCCCGTGGCTCGTTTGGTTCAAAGACTCAGCAAAAACGGAACATGTTTTCTACTTTGCGAAGTGTGGAGATTATCGCAGTACTACACATTTCCCTCGCTCAAACCTTTCGCCTGAGGTAAGTTACTAATTTATTAAAAACTAGATATTTCTAACAGATTTCAAGAGTCATTCTTATACTATTCCATAACGCAATAATATTGAAAAATTATCAAAGAATAGGAAGTGCTGATGAGAATAATTTATAATCTTTAGTAACTTAATAATTTGGGCGCGTGTAGCGCAGTCAGAGGATGTGCCGACTCTCGTGTGTATAAGATACCAGGTTCCTGGTTCGGATTTCCCGCCCAGACCAACTAAGCCTTCCACCCCTCCGGTGCCGGACTTGTCTGGGAGAGATAACGCGCTGATGTGTCACCGCAAATCATTTTCCGGCCAGATATGCATCAGATCGTCTCCACGACATCCAGTCAAAGTAGAATCCATAGCACATCCCTAATGCCGTCCTTCATCCTTTAATAATTTAATTTGGAAGGTGTTGGATTATAGTTGAAGGGTGCTCAGTTTGATTTTGAAGGTTTTCAAAGTAGGGGTTTTCAACGTTCAAGAAGTTTTAAAGGTTTTATTTTAAAGTATCCAGTCTGTTGTGAAGATGGTATATATAACGGTCCTACTGACATTTTTTTAATAGCCGTACGCAGCTGTCTATATTTTTCAACGAAATCTAACAATTTAACGGAAACGCACAACGCTGCTAGGATGCTTTTATGACCCCACGTCATCTAGGACGGCATATATCTCGACACTCGGACCAAGTTCGCTATTCTGGAGACACCTTTACGCCTTCTAAAAGTAAGCAACACAGCAAAAACTTCATCTGGGAGTCAATCGAAGTCGAATTTGAAACGGATGCGTAAAGCGTTGAAAACGGTCTGCGTCAAAGCAAACAGTGAAGTTCACCAGACAGCCGGCTCGGCTGCAGCCTCTCTAGCCAAATATGGAGGGGCGGGGGTCACGGCTTGACACGAAGACATAGAAGAAACCCTCGACAGAACCGGTAACGCTGTGGTGGTCGGCGGTTCCGCGAAGGAGAGCGAACTTTTTGACGCGTCAGACGGCAGGAGAAAACGATTGACGCTAATGAATCGGCGCATGTTTCGGCGCTTCGGTAAGCGGCGAGAGGCATCAGTGAGATCAGACCTGACGTCTGTTGACTTTTCGGTTTTGGTGACCACGTTAGCCGGCTTCGTATCGCTACGAACAGTCTTCCATCAGGGGTCAGAGGAGAAGAATGTGAAGGCTCTGTAGGGGAGGTGCTTAGTTAGGCGTCAGTTCTTCTTAATGAACCCCTTGGGAAGGTCTTATAAACCGAATTAGGAAGCAACTGGATAAATTAGGAAGTGTAACGAGGTAAAAGTACAGCAGGAAATGGAAGCAGAGAACAAAGTACAGCTGTCATCCTAAATGGACTTCATTGGTTAACAATAGAGAGAAATCACCGCAGAAAAACCAGTTCCGCTTCAGAGAAGGCACGTCTTCCTCTAGGTAAAGAATAAAGGTCAACGGAACTCCTCCTTCGGATGCGTCGGGCATTCGAGTATTGTTCTATTAGGGGGGGGGGGAGCAAAAGTAATGAGACAAATTGAAAAAATCTTTGTCTCTCTATAACTCAACGATGCTGAGGGATGTGTTTGCCATCAAGGGCAAGGAGCTTGCTGCCATCGCTCAACCAACTTCCTGATTCCATTCTTCCAGAACTGCTTGGGCCTGGTGTTGATCAACTGCTCGACATGGTTGTCAAGGACTGCTTGGGTTCTTGTGCCCCTTCCGACTAGGAAGTCCTGTAGGCTCAAGTAGTAGTGGTAGTCGCATGGAGAGATGTCCAGCGAATACGGTGGGTGAGGCATGTGAACGTAGCCCACCTGGCCAAGCTTATGCTTGGTTATTGTTCCCGATGGGGTGCGGCGTTGTCGAAGAGGAGAACCTTCTTGAAGCGTTGCGAATGAATAAGAGCGAGTCGCCGGCCCATCTCTTCCATTTCGTTCACCATGGCCTTGGAGTTCATCGTATTGCTCTTGGGGAACAGCTTCCGGTAAACCGATCCAGACCCAAAAGCTCCAAAGATGCTTCTCGCCGTGAACATCTCGCCGACCGAAGGTCGGTAACAGGTCACCAGGCCTCACCCAGACTCGCTGCTTGGCAGGGTTAAGGAAGAAGACGTGCTTCTCATCTTGCATGACTATTGAGCCCAGGCTGCTCGGGGTTGGGAATTGGGGGAGATTTGCGCGACACAGGTCGACTCGTCAGACTGGGGTTTCGCCATGAGACAGGCTGGGGTTTTGGCATGCTTCTGGAAAGGGTGGAAGCGGTAACCTCTCAGATGGGCTTCAGTAAGTAGCATACGAACATACAAATACGACAAGCACGAAACCAGACTCCAGCCACGAGATATATGGACATGGCATGGGGTGTCTCATTACTTTTGCCCCCCCCCCCCTAATATATAACTGTAAAGAAGGCTTGTGTATTCGGTTGGAAACTAATCATAAGTCCCCGCCGTTTTTTGAGCATTTCATTATGAATTTTTAAAAATTTGAAAATTTTTTGCTTGATGGCACATACCGTTCGCAAGAGAATTATTTGCTTTATCAGGAAAATTTTGCAGAATTTGTATATTTTTAGGTCAATAAAGTGGAGGATAAAAAACAATCTTCGCCGACAGCTCCTTCTATCTGTTTATGCTTAAGATTCTTTGCACAATGTTAGGAACTATTCGAAAAAGGATTTACTCTACAAGAATCTGTGCTGGTTTTTCTTTTAGTTTGATTTTTATTAATTTGTAAGGTTTTCCCGTCCCTTCGGGCAGTCTGGCTGGCTGCCCGGAGTACCCCGCCCGCACGACAGAGCCTGACTAGCTACCCGTGTTGTATTCCAGTCAAACACAGCAGCACTAAAGGGCCTCATTCCCCTGACCCCGAAAGAGCCCCCATTTCTGCAGCGATGGGAAGGACGAGTACGGAGAGGCTGCTAAAATCTCAGGGCCTAACCAGGCTGCGCAAACTGAGAAGGACTAGGATGACGATCTGTACTTACAACGCCCGCACGCTTGCGTCGGAAGC
Organism: Heligmosomoides polygyrus bakeri; assembly: GCA_947359475.1. Taxonomy (NCBI): domain Eukaryota; kingdom Metazoa; phylum Nematoda; class Chromadorea; order Rhabditida; family Heligmosomidae; genus Heligmosomoides; species Heligmosomoides polygyrus. Next base: position 89,210,310 of record OX375868.1, on the reverse strand, counting down.
ATCCGTCGAGGACCTGATGATGCAAGCCAGGAAGATCAAGTACGACGTCATCGGACTGACCGAGACGAGAAGACACCACCCCCTACACGCCGCCTACGACTCCGGAGAAGAACTGTTCCTCGGAACATGCGACAGCAGGGGAGTAGGCGGCGTTGGTGTCCTCGTCAACACGCACTTGGCCATGAACATCGATTCGTACGAGTCTCTGACAAGCCGAATCGGACGTCTGCGACTGAAGCGATGTGGCTCCGTGCCAGCCTTGACTGTGTTCGTCGCGTATGCCCCAACATCCGACTACGATGACGAAGACGTCGAGGCCTTCTACGTGGAGCTGGAGAAGTTCTATAAGGAAGATCACACCTTCTACAAGGTGATCGTCGGCGACTTCAATGCCAAGATCGGGCCACGAAGGTCGCTGGAAGAACTTCACATCGGAACCCACGGTTTGGAGTGGAACGAGCAAGGTGAAAGGCTGTCTGAGTTTATCATGTCGACCAAGACCATCCATGGAAACTCGCAGTTCCAGAAGCCTCCCTCCCTACGATGGACCTGGGAATCCCCCGGTGGCCAGTTCCACAACGAGATCGACCACATCATCTTCAATCGCAAGTATTGCCTGACCGATGTCTCCGTTGTCCCCAAGTTCTACACGGGATCGGACCACCGCCTCCTTCGCGCGAGGTTCCGCTTTTCGCGTCAAGGAGAGAAGGCCGCGAAGTTCAAGAAGAGGAGTCCCAGAACGACCATCAACTGGGATCTCTACACCTCTCTTGTCGGCCTTTGGGAAGATGCCGTCATGGACAACGTCGACGAGGAATACGATCGCTTCGTGCACCATCTCCACGATAGTGCTAAGGGAGCCGAGAGCTTGAAGACCACCAAGAGACGCCTGTCTCCGGAAACTCTCGAGCTGATACGCCAACGTGGAGCAGCACGAGCGCCAGGCAACTATCAACTGACGTCCGAGCTTGCAAAGCTATGCAGAGCGGCGATAAAGGAAGATCTGAAGGAGAGAAGGGCGGAAGTGTTAGCTGAAGCAGCAGAGGCAGGGCTGAGCATCCGCAATGCCCGCCGGAACTTCGCCAACTTCAAGACCAAGATGACCGCTCTCCGACGTCCTGACGGAACCGTCACCTCTTCCAGAAGGACCATGGAGAAAGTCATCCACGACTTCTACTCCGATCTCTTCGATAGCCACGTCCACCTGCCCCTACGCCATCTTCCGCAGGATGGATACGTCATCCCCTCTGTTCTCCCTTCCGAGATCCGACACGCCATCTCGTCGGTGAAGAAACGTACAGCACCCGGTCCTGACAGGATCAGAGCTGAACACCTGAAGAACCTCCCGCCAGCGCTCATCAACACCTTGGCGCGGCTCTTCACACGCTACCTGTCCGAATGCAAGGTTCCATCTCAGTGGAAGACCAGCAAGACCGTCTTGCTGTACAAGAAGGGAGACGTGCACGACATTGGCAACTATCGCCCGATCTGCCTGCTGTCCGTAGTCTACAAGCTGTTCACTCGAGTCATCCTGAATAGGATTAGTAGAACGCTGGACGAAGGACAGCCATGCGAACAAGCACGATTTCGGAGAGGATTCAGCACGATCGACCACATACACACCATTACGAAGCTCATCGAAGTGTCGCGAGAGTACAAGCTGCCGCTGTGCCTTACGTTCATTGACCTGAAGAAGGCATTCGACTCCGTCGAGACTGAAGCGGTTATGGAAGCCCTGCTCACCCAGGGCGTTCCTACTCAGTACATCAGAGTCCTTCGAGAGCTGTACAGTGGATTCACGACCAAGATCTCACCATTCTACAACGACGTCGTCATTGACGTGAAGAGAGGGGTTCGACAAGGGGATACCATATCCCCGAAGCTCTTCAGCGCCACCCTCGAAAACGTCATGCGCGAACTAGAATGGGATGACATGGGAGTGAAGGTCGACGGCCGGCAACTGCACCATCTTCGCTTCGCTGACGACATCGTGCTCATAACACCGAGCATCACTCAGGCGGAGCGAATGCTGGCCGACTTCGATCGTGTATGTGGAAGCGTTGGACTGCAGCTGAATCTTACGAAGACGATGTTCATGAAGAACGGATGGGTTTCTGATGCCCCATTCTCGCTCAACGGAACGAACATCTCCGAATGCTCCAGCTATGTGTATCTGGGTCGCGAAGTCAACATGGCCAACGACCTAGCACCAGAGCTGAGCAGGAGGAAACGAGCGGCTTGGGGAGCTTTCAAGAGCGTCGAAGAAGTCGTGAAGAAAACGAAGAACGTCCGACTCCGTGCCCACCTATTCGACTCCACTGTTCTTCCTGCCCTAACATACGCCTCAGAGACCTGGGCTATACGAAAGCAGGATGAACACGCGATCAGCGTCGCGCAGCGTGGAATCGAGAGGACGATGCTCGGAGTGACACGACTCACGCAAGTGAGAGAAGGCCTCCGGATTTCCGAGCTTCGCCGACGTTCGATGATCAGAGACGCTGTCGCATGGGCCAAGTCGTCGAAAATTAGGTGGGCCGGCCACGTAATGCGATTCGCAGACACCCGCTGGACAAGAGCCGTCACAGACTGGATTCCGCGGGATGTCAAAAGAACACCAGGACGCCCACCAACGCGTTGGTCGGACTTCTTCGTGAAAGCCCTGAACGACCGATATGACGCTCTTCGTGTCCCTCGAGCGAGGAGGATCCATTGGACCACTCTGGCACGCGACAGGGACGAATGGAGACGCTGCTGGCGCCCGCTCGAGCAAGTCGATGATCAACGGGACGACAGGTGATACAGGTGTAAGGTTTTAAGTTGGATTGACCAGAAGTCATATATTGCAATGTCTTTATCAACAGCGCCTATTCTTTGGTTGATCTTTAACCCGAACCCGATGATCTAAAAATAAGCAGCATTCAGGATGACCAAAAAACAAGACATCCAATCTGATAGAGCAAAACGTTCTCTTTAATGGTGCGTGGAAAAATTGGTAAGGGTAATATTTCTCTTTTTTCAACATTCCGCTAAATCTTGGCAAAAATCAACATGAGGAAATAAACGCAACACAATCTTTTATAGAGTAAAACATTCTTTTTTGAAATACAGGTAAAATCATGAAAATTATCGAAAGAATATGAGCTATTGGTGAAAAATCTATATCTTCTAGACACTCCACTTTAATGCTCTAGAAGTCAACGATTATCAGAGCAAACAAAAAACTCAACGCAGATTCTTATGGAACAAATCATCGACGTTCGAGGGGTGCATAACCTTGCGCAAAAAATCTCAAACTTAAACAGAAAGAAACAGCTATCGACGAATTTTCTTTTTTCAACCTTCCACTTTATAAAAAAAATATAAAAATTACAAATATAAATCTGGGTCCAATAAGTAGTTGGCACAATTTCTATCGGAAGGGTTGTAAAGACTCAAATTCAAGACAAAAATAGAATTTTTTAACTGAATCGGTTACTACTAGGCAACGATCATATCTGAAGAAAAATAATCGGGAATTCGCATTGTAATTTATAGATAAGAACTTTAAAACACGAAAAATTCGGAAGTGACTCAAACTAGACCAAAGTAGTGATCAATCAATCCCGGCGAAGGATTTTATGTTAAGAAAGTGAAATCAGTACTCCAAGCAATGGGGCTTCGAGGACAAAACAAGAAGTAGAGCTCGGCTGCAAGCAGTCATGTAGACCCCGTACACTTCCAGCAGTAGAATAAACATGTGCTGCTGAATCGATTATGCACACGGCAGGAGGGTGGATCCGGATTCCGCAACAGCCTACAGATAGGAGGAATAAAGGGAGCCGAATCAATACTTTTTGGGTTGCGCCATGCATTCTACTTCTACGAGATGCCGTGGAGGCAAACTGAATGCGTATCTTGACTATAGATTGACTTGCAGTGACAAACCGCTGGATAGCTTAGCATTTTGTCCTTTGCAGACAAAATTGAGGACAATTCTTTTACTCTTGGAAGGATGGAAGGCTTGGTTGGCTTGTGCAGGATTCGAACCAAGAGCCATTGGTTCCGAGTGCAAGCGACAACCGGCGCTTCTTTGGACTGCGCCACCACGCGCCCCATGCCGGGGATATGTTAATGAGGAGAGCAGAAATATCTATCTGGAGAGGACAATCAAGTTACTCAGCACTGACTAGGGAGGACCTAGAGCGAACCTAGAGCGACAATCAAAGGAGTTCGATTCCAGCCCTGGCTAACTTATCTTCCGTGCTTACAGAACCGTCGATCCCTTGGCCTTGGATAGCATATTATTTCGAGAAACATGGAGTATTTTCTCATAAGAAAACATCAACATTGAAGGTTCACTAGTCAGAAGGTTTTTTTCAGAGCAGAAGTGAGGTGCGCGGTGAATTCCAGAATGGATTAGTTAACGCTGACCGATATCCTACATACATGCGAGGCCTTCAAAACCTACGAATAGAACAAAACATTGATTTTTTCTTTTTTTAAACTTTTCTTTTTTTCTTTTTTTTCCTAGTCGGAGAGAGAGGACTCTGCTATAAAAGCGAAACAAACACAGTCTAGGTGGCCTATCCCAGCCAGGAAATTGCATAGAAAAGTACTATTGTAATTTAGGCAATGTATATCCTCTGTTATATAATACTTCACTTTCAATGTTACCTTCGTTCGCAGAAAAAAATCAGCTTAAGTGCCCCTCCCAACGCTAGGATAAAATCCAAGCTTCTCAATAGGATTATTGATTCAGCAGAATGTGAGCAAGAATTTCTTTCGCGCGGGTATTCCCAAGCCTTCAGAAGCACCTGCGAGCCATTCTGATGACAAATTCAACTTCGCTTTTACTTGTACTATTTCCGGATTAAGCATGTTTTTATGTTCTGTAGATAGCATGTCAATATGCAGACACTAAGCAAATAGACACAAGGACTGGTCCAGGAAGCGCACTGGTTTACAACACCCAGCCGTTTCACCTCGAATCAACGAATGAAACAACGGAGCCAAACTGTCGGTGCTAATTCATGCGCTTCTCCGGCCAGTTTATGGGGCGTTTTTTGCTTCCGTTACACCAAGACGTTCACGAATTCTGTTGCTCAACTCCCATCCGTTCTAAAATATGGGCACCATTTCACAGTAGAAATGCGATGATACGACAGCAGTTGGTGTGGAAAATGCAATCGGACAGGGTTTCCTACGGCTCACACAATAACATTCTTTCCTCTCACTTCAACACCCTTGCGACCCCGACGTTCCGTGATGGGAATCTAATAAAGGATAAGGATAAAGGACGGCGCTGTTCAATCCCCTTTGGGATGCGCCACGCATTCTACTTCTACGGGATGTCGTGGAGGCGATTGAATGCGTATTTGGCCATACAATGACTTGCGGTGGCCAGCCGATGGACAAGTCAGCGCGTTATCCCTCCCAGACAAGTTTGGTACCAATTCACCGACCCCGGAGGGATGGATGGCTTGGTTGGGCTGGGCGGGAAATCCGAACCAGGAACCTGGTATAGGGTGCAGGTGACAGCCGGCGCCTTCTCCGACTGCGCTCCACGCGCCCCAGAAACAACATACTAAATGATAATGCGCTGATCAATTCCTCTTTGGAATGCGCCGGGCACTCCACTCATACTCGATGTCACGGAATCAATTTGAATGTGTATTTGGATTAAAGAACGACTTGTAGTTACCGGCAAGTTTGCAGTTCAAAGTTTTATCCCTTTCCTAGACAGGTTTGGTAGCAATTTATTAAATCGAAGGATAAAAAGCTTAGTAGATCTGGATGGGATCTGAACCAAGAACCTTTGTATGGGAAGCAGGCGACAGTCGCACCTCATCCCATTGCTTTACCATGCCTTAAGAAGTAGAAATGAAGGCCACAAGATCTTTTTCCCAATTTGTAGCAGTATCACCAGCATTGTTTCATTACTATGAGCGGTAGCAGCGCAGTCGGAGAAGGTGTCGACTGTCGCGTGCACCCGATTTCAGGTTCACAGTTCGGATTTGCCTCCAGGCTAACCAGCTCTTCCATCCCTCTGGGGTCGGTAAATTAGGAGTAGAATTCTGAAAGGGAAACTGTTCGGGAAGGATGATGACCTTTGGCTACCCACCGCATGTCAGGCCAAATACGCGCTTCAAACTGCATCCAAGAGATCTAACAGACGTAGGTATGCAGAACGTGTTGCGCATCCAAGGGGATTGATTAGTGCCGCCATTGATTCCGCAATGGATAAAGGTCGATGATGACCAACCCATTTAAAGTGCGCCACGCATTCCACTTCTGTGGATGCCGATGTCGCGAGATCACGTGCATACTTCTCGAACGAGAGCGCAATTGCCTATTTTGTGAGAATTTGCAGAATTTAGGAGTGATTCGAACCGGAAATCGATTCGTGAAGCATACAAGACATCCGCCTCATGCCAGATGCGTCACTTTCTATCGAAAGCGCCTATAAAATTTCTTTCAGAAGACGCTAAAAACGTCACGACAGTAAATGCCTCAGCGAACTCGGAGGATCTAGTAGCGACTGTTGCGCATACTGTTTCGAGCCTACATAGGAACCCCGACTCCCCGATTTCGTTTGTGACCAGGGCCTTTGTCCGACTGCGCTATGTATCCTGTAAGACTTTGGTCGAAGAAATAGTAATTGGTTAAATATATGACTGTGAAGTAAATTTAACTTTTTATTTTGCTGCAGTGCAAAGGCAAACTCAATAACTCTGGGAAAAGCCACGCGTTTTTGGGGCACTACACTCGCTGAAGATCTCTAAGGAGTCAAACCTGTCAGAGTATCGTGAAAGCAAATCCAGCATAAATCCAGCTGAGATACAGAGGTCTGAGAAGGAAGGAAGATGGCCAGGTAAGGCTGGGATTAGAGTTCGAAGCACTCAAAGCACCCGGACAGCGACAACAACAGGAGCCTCGGAAGAAAGGTGAACGGACGGCATCTGTAGAGATCTCACTGAAGTCGGCGCCACATCAGAAGGAAAATGAAGAGGTAGAGAAATAGAAAGAGGAAAATATAGAATATAGGGAGAAAAATGAAGGTAACGATGATGAAGCTGGTGAAAAAACGAACGAAAATATGGTGAGGAAGACGAAGAGAATATGATGATGATGAAGACAAGGAAAAGATCAGAATGAAGAAGAAGAGGGAAAAGGGTGGAGAAAATGATAGGAGGAATATGAAGAAGGATAACAGGGGAAAAATGAAGAGAAAGATAGACGTGAACAAGAGAAGGGGTAGAGATGATGTGGAAGATGAACAACAAGATGGAGAAGGAGCAGACGGGGGAAAATGAGGAGAGGAGTAAAAAAGGAGAAGAAGGAAAGAATGAAAAGCAAGAAGAAGATAAGGAATAGGAAAAGAAAAAGATGGGGAGAAATAGAAGGAGGGAGGAGGGAGAAGGAAACATGAAGAGAAAAATAGATATGAAGAAGAAAAATAGGAGAGATGAGAAGGAAGATGAACAAGAAGACTGAGAAGGAGCAGACGAGGGAAAAGATAAGGAGAATGGTCAAGAAAATTGAGGAGGAGAAAAGGAAAGGACAGGATGCATATACACATGATACATGAGCAGTTGACGTAAAACAAGGGGTCATAAAGATGAGGAGGAAGATGAAGAAGAGAACAGGAAGAATAAGGAAGAGGTGGGGAGGAAAATGAAGATGACAAAGAAAGACAAAAGAGGTGGAAAGTTAAGAACAATAAAAGAATAGGAAGAAAAGATGAGGAAGAAGGTAAAGAGGAATTAGGGAGAGGAAAGGATAGAAAGAAGACGAAAATGGAGGAGAAGAGAAAAAGATGAAAAGAACGAGGAGAATAGGAGGCAAATGAACGAGGAGGAAAAGAAGAAGAAAACGAAGAAGGAAGAGATGACATGTGAGATAAAGATAACGAAGAGGAATATGAGGAGGAGGAGGAAGAGGACGAAGGAGTAGAAAAAGCGGAAGAATAGGGAAAATATGAAAGGAAAACGAAGACGACAAAGCTGGAGATGGTGAAGAAAAAAGGAAAGAAGAAGAAACAAAACGTAGTGCTTCAAGAATGAAGTTTTTAGCTGAACGAAAATCTATACGAAACTTCCATCAGGACCAATAGCTGACGTTCGGTCGAGTAGTCGGAAAACAAGCTTCAGTGACGTGTGTGACAACAATAACTGAGCGGCTTCGGACTTTGAATCCCTCAGCACGGCCCGAAGATTGTTTTGGAAGGCGGAATGGTATCGATGACACGGATTCTCCTAGAAGAGCTGAAGACGGGAATAGTAGCATGACGTGGAAGTCGTTCTATCGTGAATACAGCTCCAGGTGGGAGAAATGTGTCACGTGTTACAATCAACATCTTCTGCCCGACGGACTGAAAACAATACTCCTTATCGACCAAAAATGCCCATATCTGATAGCAGGGAAACTGACCGAACACGCTAATGCAAACGGGATAGGAATGAACCACATACATAGAAGTCGCAATTAAATGAATGGTAACAAAATACAATACAAAATTAATAGAGATAGCAATCAGCTGTAAATGTGAAGACGTTAATGAAATTTATTTTTTATACATGGAAAGCCATAGAGCAAAACAAAAAATAACAATAAGAACCCTTTGCGAATGCAAGAAATTTTTGACTTCGACCTTCTAGAAGTCTGCAAAGGACCTTGGACCTTCTAGAGGTCTGTAAAGGGTAGGGAAGAAATGTTAGAGAATTGGTGTAGAGAACGCAGAGAACTAAAGGCGAAAAGGAACGTGACAACTAAGGGAAGGACATGGCGCTTCTAGGGGATTCCGATGAATAGGGTTAGCATGTATGTAGGTGAATGAGATTCGGGAGAATCCAGGTCATGTTGGAGCTGAAAAAAGCGGAAACGATGGCATCCATCGGAGCGGCGATGCACATCGAATCGCTTTATGAAAAACAATTCGAATGTCAAGGCGCTGGACTTCAGGAAGAAAAGTCGTGGGAGGTGTGGCTTCAGTCTTGGTACAACTTCGTCTCTTGGTAGTTCATCACAAGTAAGGGACAGAAAAATAGAGAACGACGTTAACCAATCCTTGCTTGGAATGCGCCACGCATTCTACCGAGTATAAGTGGAGACAATTTAAAGCGCATATTTGGCCTATGTAGTGACTACTGTTGTTCAGCAGCTGGCCAAGCCAGTGTTCTATCCTTCCCAGACCCCGTTCTCCGACCCCGTGGCTCAGGAGGGATCTTTGCGGGACCCGAGCCTTCAATCTATTCAAAGCGCTCTATGCAGCTCCCTTGCTCTTCCGACCGCGCCACCTCACGCCTTATACTTGCACAGATAGAGGACAAAATAGCTAGCTAATAGCTACTCGGAATCAATCGCAATGGACAAACCACAGAGAAGTGATATTTCTGCATCAGAATGGCAGTAGCTCATTATGTAGTGAGGCACTAGCAACATAAGAATACACACGGATAAAACTCGGCGTTGTTCAATCCCTTTTGGAATGCGCTATGCATTCTACTTCTACTGAGTCTCGTGGAGGCGTAGGAATGGACGGCTTGGTTTGCTTGGGCAGGAAATCCGAACCAGCCAAAGATGAGAAGAGGCGCGAAAGGGCGCCGGAGAGCGCCGTTTTCCGCTCGCCACGCGTCACGCCGGATGTAAGGCCTATGTTATACTCCCGCGGGAGCATCCACGGAAGGTGCACCGCGGACGGTCGTCGTCGAGCCGAGGCGGCTAGCGTCGCATTCGAGCGCGGTTTTGGCGCAGACTCCGTGGAACGAGAGCCTGCCGTCCCGCGGGCGGGAAGTATAACAGCCCTCTCGTCGTCTTTCTGCGGCGATCCGCGGACCGAGGGCGTGGCGAGGAGCGGCGATTGGCTGGGTGAGGGATCTCGGAGCGATTCCCGCCCATCTGCGGATGCTTGCGCGGGAGTATAACGTAGGCCTAAAGGCCCCCACAGAGTTCTGCGGCAGTGCCGCGGCCCTATGCTTAACCATAGGGCAGGGACGCAGAGCTCGCCGCCGGCTGCGTCCGTGCCCTATCCTTAACCATAGCGGTGAGCGGCGTTGCCGCAGAACTCTGTGGGGGCCTTAAGGCCCCGTTTATACTTCATCGCGGCGCGACGCAATGGCCATGCAGTGAGGCCAAATTGATCGATCGCGTCGCACAACCAATATGGCCACTATACGTGGCGTCGCGTCGCGCCGCGACGAAGTATAAACGGGGCCTAAGGCCTCGTGCATACTTCCCGTCGCCGCGATTCCATGGAGATGAGTTTTGCAGGGCGACGCAAAAGAATTTGAACTTCTCAGTGCTCGTCGCATCGCTCATCGCTCTGAAAGGGAGCGCGACGGCGATCCATCCAGGACCAACGCTAAACACCGAGCGCGGCGCGAAAAAGTATGCCATGCCCGCGATGGGCGCGGGAAGCCATCGCGCATGCCGACCGCCTCTGTTGCGGTGGCCGCGGCGAAGTTTCCTTTGACTGTTACCGCGTGCGGAGGAGTGGCCATGAACTGAGCGCCGCAATGGCATCGAAAGGCTTGGGGGGGAGGGGGAGTATGCTCCCGGCCTAAGGGTTATCGAGGATATAATCTAAAAATCTATCCGACCTATCTGCACTAAAAATAAAACGCCTGCTTGCACTGGGCGCAGACCGAACCTTAGAAGCGATTAGGAGGCTATGCTAGAAAAAGCGTCTCCGGCCCATTGTGCTACATGTACCCATTGTGACGGGGCCTTATAAGTGAATAGATCGCTGCCATTCAATCTCTTAGCGGGATGCACCACGTACCGTTCGACGGGATGTCGTGGAGGTCATTTGAATGCATATTTGGCCTACACAATGACTTGTGGAGGGCCGTCGATGAACAAGCCAGTGTTTTATTCTTCCCAGACGAGTCTGGTACAATCCAGTGGTTGAAAGGCTTGTTTGGCGTGGCCAGAAAATCCGTGCTGAGACTTTGAGTGAGAGAGTGGGATAGCGAACGCCTCCATAAAGAGATTATTAAGGACAAACGGTTAATAGTTGGCAAAAGCTCTACAAAATTTCGGAAGACAGAAGCAACAAATTTCGGTTGAGCCAAAAAGTGGCTTGAAAACCATAGGTTTCTTCGCAGAGTTTACTTTGGAATATTAGGATAAAAGGATAAACGACGGCGTGACTCAAACCCTTTTGGCGCTTTGAATTCTGTCTGTAGAGTTGCTGAGCTCTTCACGAGGTTGGTAAACGGCTTTATTGGTGGCTAACGTTTCGGCTGGATCGCCTTCTTCAGAGCCTGAAAGGAGTTGAGGTGAGGATTCTGGGACAGGAGGTTCAAACGTCGGCGCGCAAAGCCCTTGAGGCGTTCTGGATCTATTCCAGAGATCCCAAGGTCAACCGGAAGGGGGAACGCCTGTATATAACGCGCGAACTCAGGCCCTATCTTAGTCTCGCATTCTAACCTGGGCCGGATTCATGAACGTTCCCAGGAACGTTGCCGGCTTACCATGGGAACCGACCGAGGCGAAAGAGCGAGGCGGGAGAGAGAGCCGAGAGATGATATCGCTTATCTCCCGCTCCCACCGCTTCATAAATACGGCCTCTGGGGTAGGTGCTGTCCCGTATCCTTGCTTGCCCTGTGCGGCTTCCTTTGGTCCTTCAGTGGACTGTGGTGAGGTGCGACACTCAGATTCTCTCCTTTGTTCAGGCTTCCAAAAATTTGACATTAAATTTCGTAAGGTTGAAGAGATGCTTGGTGGGGTAACTCCTAATTGACCTGACCCTTTCAGGCTCTGAAGAAGGCGATCCAGCCGAAACGTTAGCCACCAATAAAGCCGTTTACCAACGTGAAGAGCTCAGCAACTCTACAGACAGATTCTACCATGCCGAGGTTCAAGGAGAGTCGAACATGGCTACTGCTTTGAATTCTACTTCTACTGGATATCGTGGAAGCGACTTGAATGCGTATTTGGCCAGCACGATAACATGCATTGGCTAGCCTATGAATACGTCAGCGCTTTGCCCTTCCCAGACAAGTCTGGTGCCATTTCACCGACCCCGGGGAATGGGAGGCTTGGTTGGCCTCGGTGGGAAATTTCAACCAATAACCTGGTGTCGGATGCACACGAAAGCCGGCAGCTCCTCGGACTGCGCTACACGCGCCCTCCTTGGTATATTGGTGCATTTGAAACACTTCTTACCGAGAAAACACAATGGTGGAAGTGAGTAAAGATACCACAAAGTATCTTTCCCCTCTAGTTGCGTCTCATAAACGAATTTCTCATCCTCATCTTCCAGCAGGACATTTGCCGCGCTTGTGTCAGCGATCGTAAAGCTCTCGACACGTGAAGACTACATAAATCGTTGATGAGGCGACGTACGACGAGGCATGGGCCATCAACAAATGCGTTCGTTCTATTCTCGACGCTTTTAGCGCTTCGACAACGCTTTGTACTTCTGGCGCTGAGAAAAAACAACAATCGCTGTACACTCCGGACAAAACCCGCTCAATGCGGCAGAGCTCAATCAATGGGAGAATGGAGAAAGGAGGCAACAAAGGTGAAGGATAGACCGTAATGAGGTTACGCGCAGTCCTTGAACGGTTTAGGCCGCTGAGAAGCGAACAGCTCCTGGCTGCTGACTCCAAGTATCGGAAACGAATTCATAATCGGTGGCTGCAATGGAGCATTCTGGTGCCTGTGCCTGGACTACGTGGTGCAATTAACAATTGTTTAGATGGTTAGCAGACAGAACACAATGTTCTGCGGGGGGGGGGGGGGGGGGTTCGGGAACGCGACGTTGCTTCTACACATGTGCCTTCCCTATGCGGCTGAGCTGGTGCCTGATTGGCTGCAGTGGTTACAGTAGGAGCAACGGCGTGTTCCCGCACCCCCACGGTATGCTTTCGCGACATATAGGGGTTAAAACAATTCAGTGACAGGGATCTCGCTCTTGATCGAGTTGAGGATCGGTCCTTGGTCCGAGTCAACAAAGCTTATGACCTCTACGGGGTTGCTGAATTTCGGATCTATCCAGTCGGGAGGAGGCAATGCTAGAGCGGCATTAGGGTCCATTCACTCGTGCCCGTTTCCTTGAATAAAAAAATATTCCAACCTTTTTAGAAAGTCTCCCTAAAAAGGTTGGAATATTAAATTAGAAGAAGCTCATTTCGATTTGCAAGAGTTCGCTATGGTTTCAAAAGCCTTTGGCAAACTTAGAAGAGTGTCTAATTCGACGTGAAAACTGCCCATTTATACATGAAAATGGTATAGATAAATAAAAATAAACATACTAAAAACTTTATTCCTAAAAGGAACAGAAGAGGAGAATTGGTTAAGCCAGCCGCTCTCCTATTCAGTGAATTCGTTTCCAGACTTATTCGGCACAAAAGAAAAACTGGTATTGTCACCTTCAGTTCACCAGTAGGCGGACTACGAATCCAAAAAGCTTTAATGACAATAATAATGGAATGAATGACGGATTAAATAACGTCGGCAGCCGGTTGGAGGATACCTACCGGTGGGTTGGATCTATGACCGCTCATTCATAGCGAACAATTACATCTATCACGCAGCAATGCTCATGCGTCGTTTTGGGATGATAAATGCACGCAGCTCCAGAACATCAGTCTAACCCGCATAAAAATAGGAGAGAGAATAATGTCATCAGTTGTACCCTTATTCGGACTACAGCAGCGGCGAAGATACCGAAACGCCTACTGGATCGGACACTTTGTAGAACAGAACCGTAATGGGCATGCGCCAATGCTGGAAGTATAAAATGGAATGCTTAAGGCCTTCACGGCACACTTCTACGGCTAGCGGCGGGCGGCAAAAACTTTAAAAATAAGAAAAGAAAGGAAAGAGATGAAAAATGAAGTTAAGTAGAGGATAGGGTAAAAATAAAGACAATTGAGTCGAGAAAGGGAGTGGAAAGAATAAAGGATAAGGATAAAGGACGGCGTTATTCAATCGTCTTTGGGATGCGCCACGTATTCTACTTCTTCGGCATGTCGTGGAGGCGTGTTAAATGCGTATTTGGCCATACAATGACTTGCGGTGGCCAGCGGATGTACAAGTCAGCGCTTTCTCCTTCCCAGACAATTATGGTACCAATTCACCGACTCCGGTGGGATGGAAGGCTTGGTAGGAATGGGCGGGAAATACGAACCAGGAACCTGGTATCGGGTGCACGCGACAGTCAGCGCCTCTCGCGACTGCGCTACACGCGCCCAGTAGAAAGAATAAAAAAAAAGGAAAATGTAGTGAACACGACGAAGGGCGAGGCAATGAAGGAGAATAAAAGGAATAGGAAAAGGAGCATACGAATGAGGGGAAGAAAGTAAATAAAGAGAAGAAAAGAAGTGTAAACAGGAGCCCATGAACAACGGAAAGGAAGCGGACAAGAAATAAGTATTGAAGAAGGAGACCATGGTGAACGAAAAGGATAGGGCGAAGATGAGTAAATATGACAGAGAGCAGAACACGGAAGTAAACCTGGACAACAAATGAGTCATATAAAGGAGGGAAAAACTCGAAAGTACCTCGACCCAGTTATGAACGGCCCTCCCTGTCTGTGAGTGCCCAGGAAGACTGAGTCGGATAGCAGCGACTGCGGACGCAGCTGCAGGGCGACGAAGACGTCGGCTGAGAGACGGCCTAGCCGAATCTGTCACCTTTTTGCACCGCTACATCACCGGCTGGACGCGTTCTTCAGCTAGACATTCTAGTGTGTGCTGATAAATGCTCCCCAGCCGACAGTCGCCACAAGTATCGCGACCTTCTCGCGAACTCATGCTATGTGTTGGACAGAAAAGAGCAGTTTGAAGCTTATCTGATCTGTTGCGGAAGGCACAGCAATTATTCCATTTTCGCATCGAACTGGACACATTCAAATCCAGGCGGACACTTTTCAACTAAAGCTGGACACTCTCTAAGTTCTCTTTAAGACTTTTGAAATCATAGCACACTCTTCCAAATGGAAATCTCGCGGCACGTTAAACTAAAGGCCCAATAAGATGGTTAGAATAAATTTTTGTTCAAGGAAAATTTGGTATTACTTTTTTTGAAATTTTTGTAGTTGAGCTGTCCGAAAGGGTGTGATTGTATTAAGTTCTTATTTTTATGAAAAATAATAAATTAAACTCGTTTCAAAGCGCAACAAAACCGCAACAAAGACGAGAGCATGCTATGTATTCGAAATGCTTGTCGCGATTTTTCTTCGATTGGTAATGTATACTCTGCTTAAACGAAGAATGAAAATGTGGATATGTGCGAATTTTATAGTTGCTTCTTAGTGTGTCATTTACAGGTGTGAGACTTTACGCAAACAAAATTTGTACTATCAGTCGAATAGAAACGGCTACGTATTGAACGAGAGTATGGCGTAATCCCTTCTTTTAGCACTAGAAAATGACCGCCTTCCTGCCCTTTCAAACAAGCTTTAAATCATTATCATTTCTTCTCGAAAAATAAAATTTTAAAAAAATTTCAAACGTGATCACTTATTGGTCAGTCAGGTGAATTAAAACTTCAAAGAAGGCTATACCAAATTTTTCTTGAACAAAAAATATTCTAACCATCTTGGAGAGCCTGTAATTTGACGTGTAAGAAGTTATGCGATTATGAAGACATCCACATGGATCTTAGAATTGTCAAGCTTGTTTAGAATGTGTCCAATTTGATTTGAAAGGAGTCCAATTCACCGTGAAAATAGTATTAAAATGCATATAAGGAGGCGTATGGCGCAGTCGTTAGAGAACGTCGAATCTTCACTAGAACCTCCTGTCGATTTCCGATCCTATTCGCGCTCGGGTCGGGCAACCCCTGCAACCTACGGCTGTCAGCTAGTCGGTAGCAGAAACATGAGAGCGGAAGCTGATAGGAAAAAAGGACGGAGGAGAAGAGTGGCGCAGTTTCAGGCCGCTCCGCCTCTGCTGACACCTGTCACCAAGGTCTTCATCGATGACCGATTCGATCATCTCCCGCCCCATGTCGAGCATTTCACCTCATGACTTGTATGACCGGTATTTTTATATTAAAATTTGGAAACGAACAAGGAATTAGAAAGAATAGCAGGATCTACACTCAGAGGAGGGCCAGACACTCCACTCTCACTTCTTGACAACGGCATCAGAATTTATAGTGAACTATTCCACAAAGACAACGCTTTGAACTGGCCTACAAGAGAGCCCCAGTCTGCAATTTTCTACTAGCCATCTGTTTGCGCTCGTTGCGTTTTTTTAGGGATGCTCCCATCGACAAGGATAGCACCGAGAGCCCATACAAAATTCCAGAGACAGTCACATTCGCATGACATGTTGGAGAAAATTTTGTGATTCAAGAGTGTTATAAATAGCTACTGCATGAAGCCATGTGCCGGCTGGCAGTGGGGTGCGACGGTAGCTGTTCCGCAGGATTGTTGGGCGCAGTTGGAAAAGGCGCTGTTCGAAACGACGTTACGAATCGATTTCATGCCAGCTTCACGTCAAATTGGACAGTCTTCTAAGCTAGCTCTAGGACTTTTGAAGTCAAAAACAAAACTTCCAAATCGAAACTCGTCGGGCGGGTTAAACTATAGACTTAATGAGATGGTTAGAATAATGTTTTCTTCAAGGAAAATTTGTTACAACTTTCTTTGAAGGTTTTTAGCCTAGCTGACCAAAAGAGTGTGACAATTCTATAAAATTTTTATTCATTCAGAAAAAATAGCAAATTAAAATTTATTTTAAAACACAGCGAAGAAGAAAGCATATAGCACATTGGAAGGTCAGATCGTGCCGTGCACCCAAAAACCTTGCCGCGACTTTTGTTTGGTTGATAAATGCCACACGAACCAACAAAGTGAGAATATGTGTTTTCTTCACAGGTATTTTTGCTGTATCTTCAACAGGTGTCAAAATCCATGCAAACAGAGACTCAACAATGCAGAGGTCATTTAGTGCATTAAAAGACGAGATCGCGCCATGTGCTTGAAAACCTCGTCGCGATTTTTATTTAGTTGATAGTGTGGCTGCTGTTTACATGAAGCATCAAAGTTCGGACGTATTCCTTACAATTGTAGTTGCTGCATCGTCTACAGGTCTGATAGTCGATGCAGATGCAGAATTTTCGTTAGCCATCGAATAAAAATCGCCACGTTTTGGAAGAAGGCATGGCACAATCCTTTTTGGTGCTAAAAAATGACCGCCTTCCTACTCTTAAAATCAAGCTTCCGCCCATTATTTTTCCTCAAAAAATAAAAAAAATTTTACGATTTCAAACATTGTATTCACTTACATTCACTCACTTACGTACACTTATTGACTGGGTAGGTGAATTAAAACATCATTGAATGCTTTGCTAAGATTTTCCTTGAACAAAAAATTATCCCAACCTTTTTGGAGAGTCTCGAGTTTAATGTAGAGAAAGCTCATTTCGATTTGGAAGAGTTAACTTTAATTTCAAAAGTCTTAGGCTAACTTAGAAGAGTGTCCAATCTGATTTGTGAAGTTTCAAATTCGACGTGAAAATGGTATATATCCAGCTCGCGTCCAAGCTAACTATTATCAATCCTAAATCATAATAGATAGATACTGCCTTCACGTCAGACTGCACATTTTTCAAATCACAGCTAAATCCAAGTCACCCTCCTTCGACTGAAAACTGTTTAAATAAAGCCCAACAAATAGTACATATTTGAAAAAAATATTTCGACTAGCCTAAAAATATTTTTCATCGCTTGCGCAAGGAAACTCTAATAGGTGGAAATGGATACACCCCTTGAATGATCCAAAAATGCTTATTTTTAAGTTCAAGGAAGGTCTTGTCTTTAAGCCCATTTTAAGGTCAGTGAGAAAAATGAAGAACTTCATTTTTCTAGAAAGAGCCTGCGCCATGCACTTGAGCAATTCTCAGCCAATTATTCTTCCTTCTTTAGTGTGTATACTGTGTCACATCCATAAAGGCAAGAATAAATGGATAAAAGGATAAAGGATGGCGTTACTCAATCCCTTTTTGGGACGCGCAGGCGCACTCTACTTTTACGGGATGTCGTGGAGGCGACATGAATGCGTATTTGGCCATACAATGACTTGCGGTGGCCAGCCGATGAACAAGTCAGCGCTTTATCCTTCCCAGACACGTCTGGTACCAATTCACCGACCCCAGAGGGATGGAAGGCTTGGTCAGCCTGGGCGGAAAATCCGAGCCAAGAACCTGGTATCAGATGCATGCGACCGTCGGCGCCTCCTCCGACTGCGCTACACGCGCCCCTAAGAGAATAAATGAATGAGAGAAAAACCATCTAGTTCGAATAAAACTATCATTTTTATTGAAAAATGACTGGTTTGGTTTGAAAATCGTCAAATTTGGTCAAAAAATGTCCAGTTTTGCTTAAATATTTTCTTGTTTCGTTTGAAATTTGCCAAATTTGATCTGAAATAATGCAGATTTAGAAGAGATTGGGATCTATCCTAATCGGAGTTGACATATAGTGATTTGCGTTTCCAATCCCTGCTTGAGTTTCAACAAGAGCTTCAGCTGCTCTTCCGTGATGCGAAAGCTTTTATTTGAATTCGGGTGACGGCTGTCCGCGTGGCATGGAATGACATACGAAATTGACACTAAACGGTTGCCCCCTCCCGACTAGGATAGATCCGAAGATTTTCCTTTTTCTGAGCCTGGAACTACATAGAGCAAAAGTGTAACACCAACTTGTCAACGTCCAGTTTCGGGAAGCTTCTGAATAAGCTGAATTCACTTTCAGATTGCCTTACAAAAGAGATGGAATGGCCGGTGTGCCCAAAACAAGTCTAACGAACGCCGACCTTTATTCTTTATCCCGTGTTTCGTCACCTGTTGACGGCAATGATTCGAGAGAATAAAGGGCTGAAGGGCACATACAGTACAACGAAACAATAGGTGGAAGCAGTAGCACACAAAACGCCGTCAAAACAGGCTTTGTATGGTTTCTGAACGACTTCACAGAAGCTGTAAGAAACAGTAGGAATGCGACGGCGCGAGGTGAAAAACTCCTCGCTGTCGTCGTCAGGTCATGCCGAGGAACGAGAACCGGTTCACTCGTGGCCGAATTCGGCGACGGCACCCGTGGTCGCTTGCCCTTCAATTACGCACGTCACCACTACTAGCAACAAGTGGCTCCTACTGGTGCCCACAGAAACCTCAGTGACCTCGAAGGCAGCCAAGAGAGAGCCTGAGGCTTGGAAGCGAAGCTGTAGGCCGTTACGGGAGACCAATCTCACATTGGAGCATGTACTACATATTTACGGTTCGATAAAGCCCCGTTATAAAATTTCATACAATAAAGAGCTGTGCCGTTTATGTAGCACGGTGGGGCACAGCACTGGCGGGGATATGTCTGAGACTCCTAGCGGTCAACTGCGGGTGAATTTCAGGTAAGTGGGAGGGTGACTGCTCGTCGCATGAAATTCACCGATAGGTGACAGATTTTTCATCTACTGACGCCTAACTTTTGTCCGGTAGTCCAATACCTTTCGGAGTTTTAAAACCCTGGTAGCCAACTATGAGTGAATTCCAGATGAAATGGGAAGATGACCGCTGGTCGTATGAAATTCGCCGATAGGTGAAAGGATTCTTACCCCCTGTAGACCAAATTCACTCCAGTAGACAATACATTTTGAACATTTCAGTAATACAGGATTTTCACCAGCTGGTGACAGACCTAACTCCAGATGTCCTATATGAATTCTGTCCCAGTTCTGAAGCCCCTAACGGGCAACCGCGGGAGAATTTCAGGTGAAATGGGAAGGTGACCGCTCGAAGAATGAAATTCACCCATCGGTGTTCGGATGTTCGCTAGCTAGTGACTGACTCCACTAGTAGAATACGATTTGAAGTTTCGAAGCTCCTAACGGCCAACTGTGGGTGAATTCCGGGTGAAATAGGAGGGCAACTGTTCGTTGTATGAAAATCACCAATAGGTGACAGAATGTTCGCTAGTTTGTGACTGGCTTCAAACCACTATTCCAATCAGATTTGAAGTTGTGAAACCCTGAGGCCAACTACGGGTGAATTTCAGGTGAAGTGGGAGGATTACTACTCGTTGTAGGCATTCGCCAATAGATGACCGGATTTTCGCCAACTGAGGGCCTACTTTCCGAATCCCAACACGAATTTAAACCAGGGCGTGCTAAATTTGCTCCCACGTCGAGTTTGAAATGAGATGTTTCCTACGTAATCACACCAAACCTTACGCCATCAACTTAACTCACCGCCGAAACTCACGGCGGTCAATTATAGGCGCAACTGCGTTTCAACAAAGAAACTGACCGATAGATGGACAGAATTTCCCGAAACTCAACGAAATTTCAGTGGTGGAAGCAGCTATAGCTCAGCGAAGAAATTTACGGCAAATGGACTGCTTTCTCCTAAGGTTCAATTGCATTTCTATTTCTAGAGTTTGAAACGTATTTTTCAGAAAGTTTTACCCATTTCAAACATCCGCCCAAAGGCGTTCGTTTTCCTGCTGATGAAACCCTGTTCACTTATCGGTGAACTGAAGTTCCCCTACAGTTGACCGCTGCGAGTGTCCGAGATATTCATCTGCAGCAAATCTGCACGAGTTTCAAAGCCATTTTCCCCATCAATCGCCCTACAAATCCACCGCCGTTCAAAAAAAAAATGGAAACTGGCTAACGTACCGAAAAGGTGGACTTTCGAAAATCTCCGATTCCAACTTTAGTCTCTGTGTTCACTACAAGATCGGTCTCCGATCAGATTCGTCGTTTGAACGCCTATACTTAAACCAAGTAGAGAGCATAAAAGTTCGGAATATGTGCGGGAAAACGTCGAAAATTTCACTAAAATAAGCGATAGAATGACGGAAAAGAGGGACGAACGAATAACCGATTAAAAACGTGCTTGCGCCACGAGATTTAAGCGCTGGGTGCAGCTGTAATCTTAATGAAAAATATGCCCACAGAAAATGAAGAACCTCTAGCTTATCAACCCCACGTAATAACCCTTTCTATACTTTCATCATCACACCTTTCACACGTTTTTCCAAAATAACGACTCGTGGTGGATAAGCTATAAGTAAGTCAGTACTCAGCATACCCAGACAAGTCTATGTAGTAACAATTCACCCACCCCAGGAGATCGGAGACCTGCCTAGAGTAAGTGGGACCCGAACCAAGATCCTGGATTCGAAAATTCACGCGATAGCTGACACCTCCTTGACTACTCCACCATGCGCCTACGCATCAAATTGCCTCCTCAATATCCCTCAGAGATAGAATGCGTGGCGCATCCGATGAACAAAATGATTAGCGCAGACCTTCATACTTGATCATTTATATGCCATGTTCACGTTTCCTAGACACTTTTCGGATCGATCCTAGTCGGAGGGGGGTATGCGGTCTTTTGCCTCTCCATCCCCTCACTTGAATTCGTCCCAGACTTTCAGCAACTGCCCAATGATACGATGACACTCAAGCGAAGCCAAAGAATGTGGTTTCATGTCGTTGGGAGCTGGACGAGACTGTCATCTTAGCGGTGCCCCCGCCCGATTAGAACAGATCCCACTTTTCAAATCATGTTGGACACTTTTGAAGCTAGCCTAAAATAGAGATTCTCCAAAAAAGTTAAATTAATTTTTTGTTCAAGAAAAATTTTATTACGATTTCTTTGAAGTTTCAATTCACTTACCCAATAAGTGAACACTTTGTTTGAAATTTTACAAAATTCGCATATTTTGTGAAAAAAATAATGGTTTACAGCTTGTTCGAAAAAGCAGAAAGGCTGCCATTTTTTAGTGCTAAACGAAGAGATTGCGCTATGCCCTCGTTTAAGACGTCGCGATTTTCATTCGATTAGTAGTAAAACTTTAGTTTGCATGGAATCTCATTTCTGTAAACGATACAGCAAAAACAATTATAAAGAATATACACATCCTCACTTCGATTCCCAACTTTTCTTTGGACAAAAAAATATTCTATCCATTCTATTGAGGGTGCTTGACCTACCGTAGTTTAATCTTAAGAAGTTCATTTCGATTTGGAAGGGTTCGCTTTGATTTCAACGGTCTTACCAGGATACTATTTCAACGGTAGGTCGGAACGGCGCAAGTGTTGTATACGGACAGAACCGCCTCTCTCTGGGTAGTAACAAACTGCAGGTATCTCGACCCTAATGCAACTCTGCGCAGAGTTGCATTGGGGTCGAGATACCTGCAGTTTGTTACTACCCAGAGAGAGGCGGTTCTGCCTATGTACAACATTTGCGCCGTTCCGACCTACCGTTGAGATAGTATCCTGGTTAGACCAGCTTTAAAGTGCGTCCAGTTTGACAAGGAAGGTTTCCAATTTGATTTGGAAAGTGTCCACTTTGATTTGGAAAGCTATGAGTACGTGTTCGAATTTGGCGCCAGCACAGAATGTGACTGAACTTTCTTCCGAAATTTTGTGTTTCAATCCGATTATAAATAGAATATGCATCCTTCATGGGCAGTCATACTGCAGTGCTGGTATGCGCATGGTCCGGGCTATGATTCCGTAGCTGGAGATGTCAACTTGGCGCAGTTGGCAGAAGGCGCCGGCTTCGCGTGCGTCACGAATTGACCTTGTGCATTCAAGCTTATGTGCTATTATAAGAACTTCATCTCTTCAAATCTGCAATTCTGCAAGTCGCTCTCCACATAAATTTCTCTATTATACTGGCTTCCAAAAACCACTGCGCCGTTACTAGGCGTCTTAACGACCAAATGAAGAGGAATAAATGGGGGTCATAGATAGGCTGAGACGGTGAGCTTCGCTAGGGTGGTCAGACAGTGGAAGTAGGCTATACCGCACATCCAAAGTCGAAATCCTTCCCTCGGGTCCTACCCTTACTAGTTAAACCCATCCTTTCGGGGTGGCGGCTTTGTATCATCTTCTCTGGAAATAATAAAACACGGCTTATTTTGACAACAAATTTATTTATTTATTTACTGCACTCAAAGGTGCGCATAACCTCCCTAACATCGTTGACTAAGTCTAAAACCAGATCCAGTACCAGCAAAAAACATCGAAAAATAAACAAAACACAAACAACTTACTAAAAAAATAACGAAGGAGGAAACAAATCAAAAGCACTCGCAAACGATGTATAAAGGTGAAATACTAAAAGCGTGCTCTAAATACTGCTGTTCAAAAGCACTGGAAATCTGCGTGTCCTTTTTCCTTGCCGTGTCTTCATTTTACACTTAAACACTGTGAAATATGGAGCAGAATGAGATGATGGTGTGGTTATGTAGTCTAAAGTCTATATTTGTTTATTTAGTTATTTATTTTTATTACGTCGCGAAAGGCAGACGCGAGATAGAAGTAGGACTGTGCGAAAAAATAAACAACAAACTTCAGAAAAATGCACAATCAAACAAGAATTGGTTGTGGTCGATCTCCATGACTAGAGTTCGTTAGACTTAAGCAACATTTTTGATGCATACCGCTTGAACTGGGGTATAGAGTAAGCATTGGACAGGTTTTTCGTGATATATGTACTACACTGCAATCCCTTTAACAAAATTTGAGGTTCCCAAGCATCGGCATTGTTGGAAGGCAAGTCCGTACATTAAAATAGCACACAGAAAGTATAATGAAACTGCTTTGTATACGCAGTCGCCGAGCCCTTAGGGATGATGGGTCAGGTCTACCTGACCCTCCATCCCTAAGGTTGGAAGGAAACCCGAACCAGCTACCTGAAATCAGGTGCTTGCGAGACGCCGTCGCCTCCTCCGACTGCGCTACCACGCGGCACTGAATACGCTTACTAAAAGAATATTACATATGCCATTGCCTACATGTTGTGTCAGACTAACAGAAGCAGAGCATGATTTGATAGCCAATAATGAATTCTCTTCGAACGTCTATGGTCGCGTGAAATAAGCGCTGGCGGTTTTTAAACAGCGACTGATCAATATTGTACTGTCTCGGAGACAAAGAATAGCAATGAGAAAAGCTAACGGCTAGCCCAAGGAATATTTAACGCGTGCAAAAATAATGCGGCAACACGTTAAGAGGCGCAAAGACTGGTATAGTTTGATACGGTATTTACTGAGACATGTGGCAGTCGGGGGAGGTGCCGGCTGTCGCGTGCACTCGATTCCAGGATCCTACTTCGGATTTCTCGCCCAATCCAACCAAGCCTTCCATCCCTTTAGGTGGCTGGTTTGGTACCACACTTGCGGGTAGAAAAACCGCTGACTTGTCTATCGAGTGGCCACCGCATGTCAGTGCGTAGGACAAATACGCCTGCAAACTACATCCACGACACCACGTAGAAGTAGAATGTGCGGCGCATCCAGCACGGAAATTGACTAACGGCGCCGTTTGTCCTTTATATTTTGTTTAATACGTTTAAGACGAACGTCAAAAATTTAATCCGTACTGGGCAATTAATAAAATCTAAAAAAAATGAAGAGCCCAAGTTGGTAACAACATGAATGGTAATGGACAGCGTCACTCAATCCCTTTTGGGATGCGCCACGCATTCAATTTTTACAGGATGTGGTGGAGGCGATTTTGAATGCATACTTGACCATGCAATAACTTGCGGTGGCGAGCCCATAAACAAGTCAGCACTTTATGCTTCCCAGACAAGCCTGTTAGCAATTCACGGACCCCGGAAAGATGGAATGTTTCGGGAAACATGGAAACAACACAGTGTATCGAAATAAGACGATAACTAACCTAAGTGGTGACTGTGCATATGCGAACATCCTTTAAATAAGGGGAAGGAGGAGGGAGAATCAGCTTTCGTATTTATTTATTTATTTATTTATTTATTTATTTGCTTGCCTATTATTATACCTGAGGTACGCCTGTAAAAAAAGAATAAAAAATAGTGACGATGACAGCAATTGTTCTAGCCTCGAAAAATTAGCGGTAAGATTAGCAAAAATCGTGAGCAGAACTTTGGATGACACCATGAACTGAATCTGGATAAGAGACTGTCGTTATTTTTTTGTAGTCATTTGGAAGACTAAAGGAATGCCGTCCTATAGTCTAGAAAGGGAGAGGTTAGTGCCACCACCTCGGGTTCGAAAGGAGGACAATTCAAAAAACTGGGAGGAATTAATCGAGGCCGTCAATCTAGAAGCTCCTCCTCTGAAGCGGAGAGAGGGGTAAAGAACTGGAATTCTCACGAAAAACAGAACAAAGAGGAATGCGACGAAAGGGCCTGCTCGGAATTTTTACACGAATCGCCTCGACGAAGCGAAAAATCGAAGTCGCTGCTGCTGTTGCGGCTCTCATCGACGATCGGGAACGCAGCCAAACTGGGGGAATGGGGAGGGGGACATGGCAGAGCCCCACACGGGATAAACGCGATTATTCCCCGGAAAAAAGGACAGGCGAAATCAATAGAGGAACACCGCGAGAGAGGACACACACATCGACGCTGGCTGGGCTGGGCAGGGCCGGGGCGTCCCGCTCGCTGGCCGTCCACATCACTGCCCACGCTGTTCTTCCTGATAAAGGCATTCAATTCCGTGCTTCGATTCAGCGCTTTCACAACGAGAACGGATGGGCTCGGGCTTAATCAAACCGTATCTGGAGGGCACCGCGCATTCTACTTCAACGCCATATCATGGACGCATTCTGAATCGTATTTGGCCTATGCAATGAACTGCGGTGGCCAGCCGGTGGACAAGTCAGTCTCATAACCCCTGAGGGATGGAAGGTATACCTTTGTCCTTTTCGAATTTCGAATAGTCGAATTTCGAATAAATTCGAATTTCGAATATTCGAATATTCGACTATTCGAAAAAAGTCCAATATTCGAATTATTCGATTATTCGAATATTCGAGAAAGTCCAATATTCGAATTATTCGGTTATTCGAATATTCGAGAAAGTCCAATATTCGAATTATTCGTTTATTCGAATATTCGAAAGTGGCCAATATTCGAATATTCGTTTATTCGAATATTCGAAGGCTTCGAATATCGAATATTCGAATAGTCGAATATTCGAATATTCTTTATCAGTCTCTTAACAAGTTAGTGGCACTCTTCTTCGAAAATCAGGGGAGTCTGACCCTATGATAAAAAACGATGTTTGAGTTTCGCGCGTCGCTCAAAGTGCGCCGAATTGTGTGTGCGTAATCTGACAAGAGAAGTCAATGAACTTCCAGCGGAGATTTCCAAAATAACCTATTGCTTGTTATAGGGATGTGTCTAAGAAGCACCATGGTGGTCTTCAAATGTCCTGTGGGCATCTGGGTAGGTCAAAAATTACAAAAAACTGTAGCACTTCAGTGCTGGCTGATAAGGCGAAAGTGACGCCTTTTCGAATCTAGGAGAGTTGTTTACGGATTGCTGTGCGTTTTGGTAAATGTAGAACATATTCTCATTTTAACCATATTTACGAACATGATCGAAATGTGTTGCTTCAGTCCATCTCTGGGATGTGCTGATCAGTCTTCGGGTTCCTATAGAGAACGTTTCTCTTGTAAATTTTACTAATTTTAGCATCTCTTATAAAATGCATCATTTCTGACCCACTCCGTAGTATTGTACTCCGTAGTATTTGTAGCATTTGCATATAACACCAAATACAGTACTAACAACTAAATTAATTAGTCACCTTCTTCACTGGCGAGCCTCGGGGTGACTAATTATAAACATGTTTTGTATGAAAGCAGAGGCGAAACAAGACATGTTTAGTGTTGTTGTTACCATTGTTTTAGTTATTACTTGTCTTAGTTGTTGCTTGTTTTCCACTTGTGTTTGTTATAGTACAGAGTGATTTAGAGTTCATGTATACCCCAGGTTATTTCTAATTCTACTTCGTTGTTTAGACAATGAATTTAAAACTGTTTGAGTATTAAAATTTACATATATGATTAACTTGTTCTATTGGTCTTCTTGCATTCTTTCGTCCTATTCTTCCTCGGCCACTCTATCGCACTGACAGGGGGGGGGGGGGGCTTTGCAAATGTAGGTACTTGTATTAATCCCCATGACTTCGTAAGTAGATAATAAAATTTCGTACAAATGTTGTCCTGAGGGTTGACTGAGGTTCTGATCACGAAGCTGGCAAACGCGTTCGGTGTTACCGTCGACCACAATAGGCGACGGTGAGTATGTGCGAGAAAAGGTGCAGAATAACCGGCCGCGTTGTACTATTGTCACTCCAAAAGTGGAGTGGAGGTCGATTTTTTCGCCCAAACATCGCCTGTACTGTTATTTTGGATGCTGAGCACGAATATGGTATCCAATTTCAACAATTTGGCCGCTTACGATATTTCATAGTGTGTGTTCGTAAGGATGGGGTTGCCATGACCACAGATTTCGTCCTTTCCCCGCCTTAGGAAATTATTTAGGCTGCTGCCACGAATCTGTCATTTCTTTTTCTAAATTATCCATTTTTCGTGCACTACTTTCCATCTCAATGTCGAAGACTGGAAAGCAAGTCTGATCGCATATGTAGGTTAAGAAAACGATTCTATGTACTCAAACTGATAAACTTGATCACTCATGAAAATGTGGAATCACGCGAAAACGTTTACTAGATTTGCGATCAGCACCTCAATTAGCCCTCTAGACGAGTTTGGGCGAAACCTGCTTTCGATCTCCGGAGTTGTGGGAGTACAAGTCCCTAAACCTTCGATAAGCAGAGAGTGGTGGGGAGGCGATGGGCAGCAGGGGTGTGCGTTAAATTTTTTCGGTAAATTTTTAACGACCACTTTTTAACGAAAAATGTTCGCGTTAAAAAGGTAAATTCGGTAAATTCGTTAAATAAAATGTCCCTTAGCTGCATTCAGTTTTAAACCACTGGGGTGCCTCTCGGACAATCCCCCACAGCGCTCAATAGGTTACTTATAAGATTCCCATGGGAGGTTCATTGACCTCCCTTGTGAGTTGACGCGAAGTAAGCGCTGCAACCGCGGCCCTCCGCTGCGCACCTGCTTCCTTGTAAACGGCCGTCGAGCGTGCTGTGGCCATTCACGTGAATCGCAAGTGATTAGGGTTATGCCTGTACACAGATATTTTTACCTTTAGTATACTACGGGAGAATCTTCGTTTTGTATTTCTACCCCAGTTACAACAAGAGAACGATTAGAGCCGAAGGGGCTGCGGTAGGGAGGTAGAACTTTAAGGGGCCTAGAAAGCTCCTGCTTTCTGCCAGTAAAGACGTTGAAGAAGAGAGGAAGAGCAATGGCTATGGAGTACAAGAGCCAGTCATACTCCGTTTCCTATGAAAGTGAGCCATCCCCATTTTCGCTCTAACACTGTCCAAGTCGTAGTGTCTTGTCAGATTAGATTCCAACGCGGGTCCGTTTCTCTTCAACGGAGCTAGAACACAAACTGAATGCCATTCATGAGACTCCAGTGCGCCCTTTCTGCACCAGATCGCCTTTGTGTCATTTCTCCGCCTATGATAATCATTCTTTTACCACCTGAAAGCTTCGCTATAACATAAGGAAAGATAGCAACCTATAGAGAAAGACCTATAACAATCTAGCTCTGCCTACCCAAGGTGTTTCTCTCTTCTCGGTGCACGAATTCTTAGGGAAGCAAAGCGTGCTTCATTGCCATTATACCGCTGTTATTGTCCTTTGGTCTCGTAAAGGAAATGGATGGAGCAGCCATCCATTTCCTTCACAGTGGGTAATAAAAAATAAATAAATGTCAACCACTGGGTGACGACAGTAAATAATAGTGTTCATTTGATTATTCGAATATTCGACTATTCAAAATTCGATTATTGGAAATTCGACTTTTTGAAAATCGATTATTATTCGATCATTCGAAATTCGAAATTTTGAAAATCGAATATTATTCGATCATTCGAAATTCGAAATTTTGAAAATCGAATATTATTCGATCATTCGAAATTCGAAATTTTTTCCCAAGGACAAAGGTATAATGGAAGGCTTCGTTGGCCTAAGCGGAGCTCGGAAAGAGCCTCGATTGGAGGTGTATGCGTCAGCCGGCGCCTCCGACAGCGCTACCACGTATCCCTTCTCACAGTGTGATGTCGGAATGTTCAAAAGTCAGCCAAGCACAGAAGTGGCAGATCTCTTCATTTTCCACTGTCTATAAAGAGTATTTTTGCCTTCCGGAAGCAAAACAGTAGAATATGCCGACAATGCTCTCTTTGATATCCATTTCCAATTTAATTCTTTACCAACTTACTTTTACTAATGACACTCACTTTTTGGCGAGTGTGGCGCAGTCGGAAGAGATACCGGCTGTCGCTTGCACCCGATATCAGGCTCCTGGTTCGGATTTTCCGCCCAGACTAACCAACCTTCCATCCCTCCGGGGTCTGTGAACTGGTACCATACTTGTCTGGGAAAGATAAAGCGCTGACTTGTTCATCGGCAGACTACCGCAACTTAACGAATGGCGAAATACGCATTCAAATCGCCTCCACGACATCCCTTAGAAGTAGAATGCGTGGCGCACCCCAAAAGGGGTTGACTAATGCCGCTTTTTGTGGCAGCGCGACAGGAGGTACACCCGCCCCCTGCTGGGGGGCGTGGCGTCAGGAGGTATAGCCGCTGTTCTGCGGACCGGAAACTTTCGTTTTGTGTGTCAAAGGTTTCGTAAGGCAGCTGTTAGACTCTCGGTGAAGACTAGGGGTTGGGGGTGGGTGAGCAAGGAAGATGAGAGGAAGATCGCACGCCCCCCAGCAGGGGGCGGGTGTACCTCCTGACCGTCCCCCGCTTTTTGTCATATATCCTTCTATAGATGGTATACATAGTACTTAAATATATTGTTATAAAATACCCAGGTTTTATGAAAGTCGGACATGGAGACTAAGGTATACATAGTGTTTTGCGGGAACATAGAGCACAGTCAGAAAAGCACCAATCACCGCCTAATCGAGGTTCCTGGTTTGGGTCCTGCCCAGGCTACACAAGCCTTCCGTGCCGACGGAAACTGATGTTAGGCATACCTAGGGAATGAGAAAACGCTGACCTACCTATCGGCTGGCCACTGCAAGTACAGGGTGGCTCCTAATTATTTGCGGGAAATTCAAACCGCTACTGTATTTTTGAAAATGGCGGGAGATCATTCATCTGGATTTTCTAGAATGGGGGAAGTATGTACAAAAACCAAGCAGGGTGATACACTCAATACCATCGACAATGAAAGCTTCACCACATCGTTCCACCATCGATCATCTCGCCGATAAAGGACATTCTGCAGCAGTGATCGCTCGACGACTTCAAATTTCTGCCACAACAGTCCAACACATTGTGAAACAGTACAGAGAGGAAGGAGCGGCTGCCATGCGGATTAGATTGGAAAAATCCAAGTTGTTGCTAAAGGAGATCCAGCAGGGCCGCTTGTCAAACGTCATCTGGACGGACGAGGAGATTTTTACCATTGACGTGGCACACAACTCACAGAATCAGCGTCAGTTGCTGCTTACATCCAGAAACAGGTCTTCTCAACGTCGTGCTCTCAGCAGGACTCTTTTTCCGAAATCTGTAATGGTATGGGCTGGCATTATCCTGGACAAGAAGACACCTCTGGGTTTCGTCGACCGTTCATTGAAAATCAACGCTGAAATCTACCAAGAAAAGATCCTGCGCGATGTTCTTCTCTCCTGGGGTGCTGAAAAATTTGTCAGTGGTCAACGCGTGCTCCAACAGCACTGGGCACCTGATCATTCTACGAGATCCACACTGGCATTCTTCGAGAGTCGCTTCCCTGGAAACTGAACGAAGGACTTCTGGCCACCTAACTCGCCCGATCTGAATCCGATGGATTTCGCTGTGTGAAGCTACTTGTAGCAGAAGGTCTCCTCGACGAGTCACCAAAGTTTGAACGCTCTTAAAGCTTCCCTTCAGAAGGCGTGGGACGATATCGACGTCACCTTCCTGCTGCCCACGGTTATGTCGGTGGAGAGGAGACTGAAGGCCTGTATTGCTGCAAAAGGAGCTAATTTCGAACATCTTCTCCAGTGAATGATTGCAGGGCATTGGTCTATATAGAAGTTGTATCAGATTGCATTACTGTTGTTTTTTGTTGAAGTTATTAGTAATAAACTACGCGCAAATAATTAGGAGCCACCATGTAAAGGCCAAACAGCATTCAGATCGCCTCCACGACATCTCGTAGGAGTAGAATGCGCGCCCACAGGCGAAGAGTTCATTCCAGGTTTAACATTTGCTCTTGATGCCCTGTGTCGTGCTTTTCAAAAAAGAGTGCTTTCTCTCTTTCTAAAGCAGGCCCTTGTAGGATAGTACCGGAGGAGTGACTCGCGCGATTCGGCTCTTGTTCGATCTCGATTTCAGGCAAATCGACTGACATATCGCCGATATATCATGAAGAAAGAAGCTCTCTTCGACCGGTATATTACCCTCTTTTAGCGTATAAATTTCCGCCTCCTATACATAAAAACAAGCTTTGAACCAATATTTTTTCTTCAAAAAATACAATTTTATAAAATTTCAAACAGTAGGTTCACTTAATGAAGAAGGTGAGCTTCAAGGAAGGTCACACCAATTTTTTCTTGAGCAAAAATTATTTTAACCGTCTTGGAATCTCTAGCTTAACCTATTAGAAGCTTGTCTTCATTTGTAAGACGTTCGCTTTGATGTCAGGGTCGTCAAGCTTGTATGGAAGAGTTTCCAATTTAAGGTGAAAACAGTATATACCAGCAAATGCGCTCCACTTTCTCTGTTCTGCAGCAGTACTCACTGACTATCACACCTCGTCTTTCAAATTGCTAGCTTAATTCGCTCCCTTTTCAGCTTATCATCGCTTTCTTCTTTTTGTGACAGAAAGTGATTGCTCCCATTACGCATTAAACTCATAGTAAACAAAGAAATGTAAAAAAATCTCTTGTAATATTTTTTATTGGCTTAATTTTTAAAAAGAAATAATAAGAAACGAAAAAGATCAAGTCTGTATTTTAGTATCAAATAACTAATTTACTTATCTATTTGTTTATTTATTTGGGCCCGTGTAGCGCAGTCGGAGGAGGTGCCGGCTGTCGCGTGCACCCGATTCCAGGTTCTTGGTTCGGATTTCCGGACCAGGCCAACCAAGCCTTTCATCCCTCCTAGGTCGGTAAATTGGAATCAGACTTCTCCGGGAAGGAAAGGGGCTGAATTGTTCATCGGCTGGTTACTCCAAGTTATTGTATGGCCAAATATGCATTCAAATCGCCACCATGACATCCCGCAGAAGTAGGATGCGTGGCGCATCCCAAATGGGTTAAGTAACGCCGTCTTTTATCCTTTATCTTTTTATTTATTTATTTATTTATTCACTACTCCGCTTGACAGCATGCACAACTAGAGAGTCAACTACATGGGATATTTTCTAAGACACTGAACACAAAAACCCAATAATGGTGAATAAAAAACTCAGGAACAGAAATAATAAATAAAAATAACAACAGAAAAGGAAGTGACTACAGTTAGATGGTAACCATTAAATCGGCTAGATAGAAGAAAGAACGGAATAACGGAATCACTCATAGCTAACTGAACAATAAGGAAACCAGGCTTCAAAACAGAAGTTTCTCTTTGAAACATCTGCAGAAAACAACAAAAGCCTCGAGCTAAACAGCACCATACATTAGATGGAATAAACCAACGAAGCTAGACGGCTCGATAGCCAGTGCTAGACGAGGATGTATCCATCCACTGACTCTTAAGGTTCATGGCAGTGCAACAGAAAACTCTGGTATACTTCTTTATTAGTTTGCTGATTGGCTTAATTTTATGATTAATGGCTGTTATTTACAGGGCGCGTGTGGCGCAATCGGAGGAGGTGCCGGCTGTTGCGCGCACCCGATACCAGGTTCCTGGTTCGGATTTCCCGCCCAGACCAACCTAGTCTTCGGCCCCTCCTAGTTCGGTGAATTAATACCGACTTGTCGAGGAATGGTAAGGCGCTGTTCGTCTACTGGCCACCACAAGTTATTGTATGGCCAAACGCGTATTCAAATCGCCTCCACGACATCCCGTAGAGGTGGAATGCGTGGCGCATCCCAAAAGGGATTGAGTAATGCCGCCATTTATCCTTTTTTAAGTGCAGCTGATTATTGGGAATTCTCCGCACATCTTATGTGTTTATAAATCACGTCTTCAAGGAATCATATTAGAGTAAGAGTGAATCAATTCTATGCCCGTTCTTTTTCCATTTTCCGTCATTTTCATTTTTATCTCTTCTTATTGTAGTTCGCAATTTCTGACCCCCCTATATTAGGGGGGGGGGGGGGGCAAAAGTAATGAGACACCCCATGCCGTGTCCACGTTTTTCGTGGCTGGAGTCTGGTTTCGTGCTTGTCGTATTTGTATGTTTGTATTCTACTTACTGAACCCTGTCTGAGAAGTTACCACTTCCGCCCTTTCCAGAAACATGCCAAAAACCCCATGCTGTCTCATGCCGAAACCCCAGTCTGACGAGTCGACCTGTGTCGCGCAAATATCGCCCAATTCCCAACCCCGAGCAGCCTGGGCTCAATATTCACGCAAGATGAGAAGTACGTCTTCCATCTTAACCCTGCCAGGCAGCGAGTCTGGGTGAGGCCTGGTGACCTGTTACCGACCTTCGTTCGGCGAGATGTTCACGGCGAGAGGCACCTTTGGAGCTTTGGGTCTGCGCCCATGGACAGGTTTACCGGAAGCTGCTTCCCAAGAGCACTACGATGAACTCCAAGGCCATGGTGAACGAAATAGAAGAGATGGGCCGGCGACTCGCTCTTATTCATTCGCAGCGCTTCAAGAAGGTTCTCCTCTTCGACAACGCAGCACCCATCGGGAACAAGTAACCACGGATAAGCTTGGCCAGCTGGGCTACGTTCACATGCCTCACCCACCGTATTCGCTGGACATCTCTCCATGCGAATACCACTACTACTTGAGCCTACAGGACTTCCTAGTCGGAAGGGACACAAGAACCCAAGCAGTGCTTGACAACCATATCGAGCAGTTGATCAACACCAGGCCCAAGCAGTTCTGCAAGGATGGGATCAGGAAGTTGGCTGAGCGATGACAGCAAGGTCCTTGCCCTTAATGGCAAATACATTCCTCAGCATCGTTGAGTTGTAATTAAGTTATAACGAGATAAAGATTTTTTTTCATTTTGTCTCATTACTTTTGCCCCCCCCCCCCCCTAATACTACGAATCTCGTGTCTCATTTGTGACTCCCCTTTTTCATACTAAATCAATGGTGGAATAATCGTGTCATATTAAAACGTCTAAACTCCGCTTTGTCTTATAGTTCTTCTGATTGCAAGTGTAATCTAATTTGAACTTTCTCTTTAAAAAATTTTGTGTTTCAAGCAGGCTACAAATAGGCTATTCATCGACACCTTCGTTAGAAATTTCTTGCTGTCGCGTGACGTTGATAGCAGTCTGCTTCTGCTTATAAATGTGCTACCCTTCTATGAAAAGTGAATCCGTTGCGCGGAAGCGCAGTCGGAGTGGGCGCCGGCACTAGTGTACACTTGATGCCGTTGATTCTTTGTTAGGATTATGCACAGTCTAGCGAAGCTTTACACCTATGTTAAGGCAATGCCACTGCCTTTTATATCCTACTGAATGTCTGCTCGATGAAGCGGTGGAAGACTTAAACTCCAACTTTACCGATAACCATCATAAGGGAGTACGCATTGAACCGGACAATCTTTGCCGCCCACACTGGAACGTTTGCAATTGATCTCTCTGAACGGACAGCTCACAGCGGCCCGTCTCAAAGAACTCATACGATGAGCCAGAATGATAGATGGGCGAACGGCGGCAGCGGCCTCGTCAGCCGTTCTCATTCAAGTACAGCGCTGCTTCGCCTTCCTCCTAGGAGGTTCATTCCAATAGGAATGTCACACATAGGTGGAGAAAACCAGGCCGCTAATTTACGAGACGATAGAAATTGCGCGGTGAAGTGCGTGGCGCATCCTGGAGGCTGAAAAAGGCTTGCATGAAACGTATCGGTTCCATCATCTTCCTACTTCTGCACAAATTTCAAGGGTAACTAATGGTAAGAGTTTTCCAATAGTCCAGAATGTAGCAGGCTACGTGTCTCACCCTTACTAGTGCAGTTGTACATCCTAAAGAATAGAGAATATGTAGTTGCACAACCTAGAATGGTGGGGAATAAAGGACGGCGTTAACCAAACCCTTTCGGAATGCGTCACGCATTCAAATTCTACGAGACATCGTGGAAGAAATATGAATGTGTATTTGGCCTCGATATTTTAACGCCGTTCATAAACTTTTGTATTGCTTTACTGTGCAGGTTGGGAGCGTATAGAGCAATCGGAGGGGGTGTCCGCTATCACGCGTACCCGACTCCAGGCTTTGTTTCGCACTTCCCACCCAGGCCAACAAAGCCTTCCATCCCTCTGGTGTCGACGAATTGGGTCCAGGCTGCGTGGGAAGGATAAAGCGCTGACTTGTTCATCGGCTGGCCACCGCAAGTCATTGTATGGCCGAATACGCGTTCAGATAGCCTTCACGACACCCTGTAAAAGCAGAATGTGTGGTGCATCCCAAAAGGAATGAGTAACACCGTCCTTTGTCCTTAGTAATTGGCTTCTACAATGACTTGCGAGAAATCCGAAACAAAACCTGGAATCGGGTACGCGTGATAGTCGACGTTTCCCTTGACTGTGCTACACGCCCCCCTAACCTACTCAATAAAGAATATAAAAGTTTAAGAACGGCATCAATAAATCCAGGTTTGCGATACGCGCATTATACTTCTGCTGATATCGTGGAGGCGATCTGATCTATGTATACAATGACAAGGAAATACCAGTAATAATTCATCAACTGCGAAGAGATGGAAGGCTTGACTAGCCCGGGTGGGACTCAAACGAAGTACATAGTGGGGAGGAATTGATACGCACTTCGCCTTGACCAGATAACGTATAGGGAGAAACTCCAGCCTTCCTGCAGTTCCACCGATTTTGCGCTAGCAAATTTCATTTTTCTATCCAGTTCCCATCGCTTCTTACGAAGACAAAGTAAGTAACGCCGTTATTCATTCTGGCGACTGTTTAAAGCGAACAAATAGCCAACAACAATTTTTGTTACCGAGAGAAGCGTGCAGGGAACAACTGCATGTACTTACGCTTTCTGTATTTATGAGTATCGCAGATCGTTGTTTGCGCATCAAGCCGCCGCCGTGATCGAAAAGCAAGGCGCATTCCAAGAAGGGATTTAGGTCCAATGGGATTGAGGATTTAGGTCCTTAATGTTTAAATGCTCTAATAAACATGAAAGCAAGGTGTGTAATGGTTAAAGAACTGAGCGCGAGGACGATGCAATCAGCAGAAGCCCTAGGATCAGATTCGTCAACCGCTTACCGCCCTCTAACGGTGAAAATACCGTTAAAATCTGATGCTGATGAATGTCATATCAAGGGGTTTGGCCGGATTTGCACCGTTTGATGGCGGTAAGCGATTGATGAATCTGGCCGCTGCTTTCGCGTGGAATAGCGTGCTGTTCGTACGCTCGTTTCTCGCCCCATCTTGATTATACCTACCACCTGTGAACGAAGAATTGATGTTTAACATGTCTGGAAAGGAAAGGATACCGAGTGGCCATTAAACTTATTGAATAGGTTACAATCCTGTTAATCTCTATCCTGCAAGAGTAGAAAACGTCGCGCATCCCACGCATGATTGGTTAATGTCGACCTCAACCTTATCGAGGATGAAAGATAAAGGATAAAGGATGGCGTTACTCAATCACTTTTAGGATGCGCCATTATACTTCAACGGGATATCGTAGAGGCGATTTGAATGCGTATTTTGCCATACAATGACTTGCGGTGGCCAGCCGATGAACAAGTCAGCGCTTTTCCCTTCCCGGACAAGTCTTGTATCAATTCACCGACCCTGGAGGGATGGATGGCTTGGTTGGCTTGGGCGGGGAATCCAAACCAGGAACCTGAGATCGAGTGCATGCGACAGCCGGTACCTCTTCCGTCTGTGGTCCCCCCCCCCCATTCCTAAAGTATCCGCACAGTAACCTCCGATCTCTACCCAATTGTGGGTATATTAGATTGCTATGTGATGCCGACATGCTTATGTAATGATTCACTCAATTCACAATTCTTCAACCTCATTGTCCCTTCCAGCGATGCTAGCGCAGTCGAAGGATCCTTCGCGCGCAGATTGAACCGAGGTTCTTGGCCCGGGTCCCGCCCCAGCCGACTAAGCCGTCCATCCATTTGGGGTCGTTGAATTTGTGCCAGACTCGCCTCAGAATGTAAAAGCACTGAGAGGCCTCGAGGATATCGCGGACATTACGTGCGCTGGTAGTGTAGTGCCTAGCATCGCTGCCCGGAAAGCAGAAGGTGCGGGTTCGAGTCTCGCCTGACGCAAGAGTTTTGATCGCAACAAACATCCTTTAACAACATATAGGCCCTCTATCAGCCGCTTCAAGCTTAAAAATGTGCTAAAACACTGAAATGCGCATCATTTGGCCAGCGCAATTTATTGCACAGGTCAAACACGCACTTATAAAGGGTAAAGGACAATGGGCGGCGTTACTAAATAGCCTTTGGGATGCGCCACGCATTTCAGCTTTACGTGATGTCGTGGAGGTGATTAGAATG